>CAWUFW010001419.1:0-736250 GCA_963921515.1 Calotriton arnoldi | reverse complement strand
AAACAAAAAAGTTGGAGTCACTACAAGTCATAAAACTAGATAGGGACACCATCTCCCTCCTTACAAGTTAGAAATATGAATACAACAACATTTTAAATGGAAAAGCTGGTGACTGGATTAACAAATTTAAAGGCCTTAAACTCTGTGAATCCAATAAAGCTGGTAAAATGCTTGCCTCATATCTCAAGCACAAACAAAACCAAAAAAAGATAACCAATATCAAGGACAATAAAAATACAGTCCAAACTAATCCCCAGAAAATCCTAGAAATCTTTCGACAATTCTACGAGGACCTATACTCCGATGATAAGCAGATAACCCCTGAACAATGCTCCAACTACCTAAATAAACTGCAACTAACTCGCTTATCAGAGGAAACCAAGGTGACCCTGTCCAAACCAATCTCCCTGGTAGAGATTACCGAAGCAATTGGCACTCTTAAAGAAAATTAAGCGCCCGGTCCTGAAGGCTTTACAGCCACATTTTACAAAACCTTTGCCCCCGCAATCTAATCAACCCTATTAGATCTATTTAACTATTTCACATCTGGCACCATAAGTGGCACTTCAGCTGAAGCTAACATCGCTGTTACCCCTAAAGAAGAGAAGGAGTGCCTTCTTCCAAAAAATTACAGACCCATATTGCTGATAAACCTGGACTGCCTTAACCTCTTTTTACCTCAACAAATTAGTAATTCGCAAGTTGGTTTCTTAAAAAACCACGTCCACTGACAATACCCAATTCCTTTGTCATGCACTAGACTGGGCAAAATCGTCCACGTTGTCCTCCGTAGCAATAACACTTGACACTCAGAAAGCGTTCTATAGAGTGTCCTGGACCTTTCTTGGGGAAACCCTCATATTTAACTTGGGAGACAGTTTCATTATCATGGCCCTATGTAGTAATTCAAGCTCCCATATATACACCAGTGACTTCCTATTCCAAACACTTAAACTTGAAAAAGGTACTAGACAAGGGTGTCCATTTTTGCCCTCCCTTTTCCTGATGGCTCTGGAACCACTCCTTCTGGACATAAAAACAATGAAAAAATAACAGGAATCAACTTTGATGGCAAGGTGGTGAAACTGTCTGCTTACGCAGTTGATATTTTAATCATTACGGAAGAACCCAGTACATCCATACTTGCCCTCATAGAAACAATTTAATTGTATTTGTCAGTTTCTGGCTACAAATTGAACAGAGACAAATCAGAGGTCAAGTCACTGAATGCCCTAGGCACAAACTATCTTTTATGAGACCCAGGTTTGACCTGGCAACCCCACTACCTCAAATACCTAGGCATTGAGTTTGGCTCAGACTTAATAGACACTATCAATCACAACAAAAGGCTTACCTGCCAAAAAACGACTGACCTTGAAAGTTGGACACCCACATGTATTACCTGGTGGGGCCGCATCGAAACTATAAAAATGATAACACCAATAATTAATTAACTAATCAGTATGCTACCCCTACTGCTCTCTGACGACTTCCATTGTAAACTGGGCAAACTGATCACGATCTTTTTATGGCAGGGTAAGAAAGCTAGAATAGCTCTGAAAAAACGCTGTTTTCCCACTGCTCTAGGAGGGGTAAATCTTCACCAACTTTAGACTTTACCAGAAAGCCTTCCTGGCCATACAAAGCACACACTGGTTCTCCTCATTAGACAAGTGCAAACCCACATGGTTAGAAGTAAAACGAGCTATTTTGAACAACCTAGATCCCATAGCACTTCTCACAACCAATGACAAGCACCTCACCGCTTCCAAATGTGTACTCAAAAACACTAAGAACGCCGTACTAACCATTGACAAGAAACTACCTTCACAGATTACATTTTCCAATCATGCCTCTTCCTGGTACAACTCTAAAATCACAAATAAAGGTCAAACACTATACTGGGAGTCCTGGATAACTGAAGCCATCTATTTTCTGAAACAACTATACTATACCGCCTCCCCTTTATCCTTCTCCAACCTGCAATCACAATATCATTTAGAGAACCAGGAATTTTATAATTTCCTCAAACTTAAGACATCCATCACCAAATCAAAATCTCACAAGGAGCCATCACTCATCAGTAATCTGAACGAAATAGGCCATAAGGTCTCCAAATTCTATAAGTTGTTACATCTTAAAAAATTGGGCATGTACAGGAAAATAGTGGTAGACTGGGACAATCATTGCTCTCATCCTATACCTGAGACTGAATGAAACACCAAATGGAAGTCAGTCATTTCACATAAAATCTCACCAGTATTATCTCAGACTAAATTCTGGCTAATCTACATAGCCTATTGGACCCCATACCGCCTATAAAATACGAGCATCTCAGACAGCACCACATGCTAAAACTGCAAGGAAGAACTCTGAGACCTTCTCACCTACTATTCCACTACAAATCGGTAGGACCGTTTTATGGACAATATCTTTTCCTTCATTGCTAAACTTTTTAGCATACAACCAAAGAGGGAATTTTCTTATCTTATAAAGGGCTTCCTTGATCCTGACATTCAAAATCCCACTGATCATTTACTACTCATTCTCTTTCTAACGACCCCAGTTAAAGCAATCACCTCAAACTGGAAAGACACACAAAGCGTCATTTATGGCCTGGCTAAACTGAGTGTCCCACATCAGGGGTGCAGACAACATCGCTCTCCAGCATTCCCCATGGAAACCCCAACATAGACCCATCTGGAAGTCTCTGGATGCTTACTTTAATACCACTAAAACTCTCTGAACACTGCATCTATGGCCTACTGCCTTGCGTCTCATATGTGTAGTTCTCTATTCTCACCACTGTACTTACAACATGAAAGTAAAAGCATGACATCGGACCTTCTACTTTTATTCCCCATCTATCTATTTCCTCTCTTCTCACTTCATTTCCCAAGTACCTTTTTAATATGGCTCATTTATATCGACACTATGTATGAACTGAACTATGTACATTTCTGCTATGATGATTTTCCACCCATACAATGAACCACAAACGAGTAAATTGGACTCTCTACTTTACCTGTAACCTCTTTCCTTCTTTAATTTGTTGGCAGCCTAACTATAAAGGTCCTGTAACCTGTGTGTTTTTCAGTGAATATCTAAGGTTTTTTAAATGCTAATTTCTAACTATAACGTCCCTGAAACCTGTGGTTTTTTAAGGGTATTTCTATGGTTTTTTAACTAGCAGTCCCGTTTGCAGAGTGGTGGAGAAAAGGATCTGGGCCTCCAACCAGTGCTCAGGAATTCCACTGCGTAGGACTTACAGGAGGTGCCAGGAGGGATTCTTGGGCCCTCAGGAGTAAAGTGGACTTCATCCCCCAACCAGTAGTGTGCCAGGAGGCGCGTTTGCACAGTGGTGGAGAAAGGGTGCGTGTCCTCCGAAAACCTCCTAGCAATCTCTACTGTGTGGGACTTACTGGCGGTAACAGGAGGGGTATTTGGCCCCAAGGACGTCCTTGGGGGCCAACTACCCTCCTATTACTTCCAGTAAGTCCCATACAGCAGGATTGCTGAGTTCTGATACCAGGCCCCACCCCCTTTGTCCATCACTCTGCAAACGCGCCTCCTGGCGTGCTCTTGGTTGAGTGGATACTCCTGGGGGTCCTTAGGGGCCAACTAGCCCACCTGTTACCTGCAGTAAGCTCCACACAGTGGGATTGCTGAGAGGGTGTCGAAGGCCACGCTTCCTTTCTCCACCATTCTGCTAACGCGCCTCCTAGCGCGCTCTTGGTTGGGGAATGAAATCCCTTTGCCTCTTGAGGGTCCCTGGGGGCAAACTAGCCCTCCTGTTATCTCTTGTAAGCCGCACACAGCTGGATTGCTGAGAGGTGGTCAGAGGCAACGCACACTTTTTACACCACTCTGCAAACACGCCTCCTGGCGCACTGCTGATGAAGTCCACTTTAGTCCTGTAGTCCTCAGGACACAAGGGGACCTCATCGCCCCACCAGCAGTGTGCCAAGAGGCGCGCTTGCAGAGTGTTGTAAAAAGGGGCGTGGCCTCGGACCACCTCTAAGCAATCCCACTGTGTGGGGCTTACTGGAGGTACCTGGTGGGCTAGTTGGCCCCTAAGGGCCCTCAGTAGCGACGGGGACTTCATCCCCCAACCAAGAGCGCGCCAGGATGTGCGTTTTGCAGAGTAGTGGTGAAAGGGGGCGGGGCTTCCGGCGAATTGCTGGTTCGTCTATTTTTTTTTTATTTAGGTAAGGGGGCTGTGTAGCCCCCCCTTTCCTTGGCGCTTTTGGGCCCCGGGGCCCGACCTACTTTTTTAATTAATTAGAAAGGGAGGGGGGCCGCGTGGACCCCTCCCGAGGCCGATATATGCCTCGGAAACCCCATTCCCCAAGGCCAGGCTTTTTTTTTTTTTGCTTTTTTTTTTTAAAAGGGGAGGGGGTTGTGTGGCCTCCCTCCCCAAGCCGATTTTAGCCCCGGGCATACCATCCCCCGAGGCCCAGCCATTTTTGTTTATATTTATTGTTTTAAGGGCCCCCAGGCCATTTTCGGCCCTGTTACCCCAACCCCTGGGGCCCGGCCATTTTTTAAAAAAAATGTGAAAAAAAAGGGAGGGGGGCCACTTGGCCTCCCTCCCAGGCCATTTTTGGCCCCAGGCACCCCATCCCCCGGGGCATAGCCACTTCGTTGGGGACGGCAGGGGAAGCCCCAAGGCCCCGCGGTCCCTGCGGGAGCCGGCATTGCTTTTGGACAAAGGGAAATGCTAACATGCAGCTCCCTTTGCCCAAAAGCAATTCTGCTTCGCTTCATGGAAGCGAGAGCATTTTTCCTGCTCTTGCTTCCATGAAGCGAAGCAGAGTTTGCTATGGCATGTCGGAGGAGTGCTCCCGCCATGCCATAGCAAACTCCAATGTCCCGGGGGTGGGCACCTCGGGACATTGCTGGAGCCGGCCCTGGGGGGGCAGTCCCCAGGGCCATGGATGGCTCCTGGAGGAGGGCCACGCGGCCCCCCTCCCATCATCGGTGTAGCCCAGGGGAGGTGGTGGTGGTCCCAGGGGCCGGGGGTCTGCAACGGACACCTGCATTTAATTAATTGGTGCCCTGGGGAGGTGGTGGTCCCTGGGGCTGTGTGGGGGGGCTCGAGCCCCCCCACACTTTACTTTTTGAAGATAGCCCGTGGGAGGTGGCGGTCCCCGGGGCTGCAGGGGGCCCACTTGGCCCCCCGCATTTAAAGAGCATAGCCCTGGGGAGGTGGCGGTCCCCAGGGCTGCAGGGGGGCCCACGTGGCACCCCGCATTTCATTAACATATTCCCGGGGAGGTGGCGGTCCCCGGGGCTGCGGGGGCCCCCACATCATAATCTGGCATTGCCCCCAGGACCTGGCCCACCCGGGGCTTAAAAGAAACGAAGCACAGGAGACTGCGCTCCATTTAAAAAAAAATGTCACTGGGATTCGCGCACCCAGCTTGAATCCCACCGATTATTTTTTTTGTTTGAAAAAATGCTTTTTTCCCCTTGTGGTCCCTGTGGGGCCCCCTGAGAGCAGGCCTATGGGGTCAGGGTGTTTCTATCCTGACCCCTTTTCTTGTTTTTTTAATCGTTTTTCAACCTTTTCTTGTGACTCGGTTCAACCGAGTCACAAGATGGCCGCCAACACTTCCTGGTTGTAACTGCTGGCAGCCAATCAGATTGCAGGCTTGAGATCGGGAGGGTTTGCGGATCCTCTGGGGGGATATTTGTTTATCTGAGAAATGTTTATATTTCTCAGGAACTGCTGAACGGATTTACACTATTTAACAAAAAGAGTGCTTTCTGAACCAAGAGCTACCTTTTTGCCAAATTTTATGTAATTCTGTTCAGCAGTTCGGGCTGTAGCCGTGTCTAAAGTTTCCTATGGAAATTAACATGGAGAAAACGCGTTTTGGACACCCCCTTTCTTGCCGCCCCCCCGCTTGACGAATCACCGCGAAACTCAACACAGCAGCTGAAGTGAGCGGGCCTTTAGTTTTGAAAAATTTGCAAAGATTTGTCAAACGGCGCCAAAGATATTGGCTAAAGAAAAAAATCTTTTCCAATGGAAACTAGGTCCTAACTATAAGTACCTACTGGCGACCGCCAGTAGGTAATATATATATCTCAAATAACAGTCTTCTTTCTTCAAGAAAGAGCCAGCACTCGCAGCAACGTGTTTCTATCAGTGCTTTAAATGGGAAAAAAATTGTGCAGGTACTCATTTAAATGTGTCGAGTGGGCGGGGCTAGGGGCGGGGCTAAATGCAAGACATGCGAAGTTTATCGGCTTATATACTAGTTGCAACACACACGAGAAATGTCTTTTTATAAACAAATCAGGTTAATTCCTTATACAAAATGAAAGTCAAACAGTGATATTTTAACCTTTCCTTATTTTGTAATATTTCTCACAAAAACACGCACACACAAGCAGGCAAACAGACCCACATAAGCAGACACTCACACAAAAGAATCAGGTGGGATTAAAGCCCTTTTCACCTCCTATGGCTTTCCTCATTGTGCTGTAACTGGGCTGCCTCGATTCCTTGCAACACAGCATGACGGCGAACACTGTGATATCATGCAAATGAGCCCACGCTGAATAGTTCAGCGGGAGCTCAGCTCAGGGCTTTAAAAGTGATTTGGCTGAACAAAGAGACAGGCTACCACCACTAGAGGCCAATGCGCCTACCCTCCATGAGTACCGGTACTCTCCACGGCCGTAGAGAAGTGCCGGTACTCAGGGTGATAAAAATAAGAAGTGCCGGTACTCAGTACCGGTGAGTACCGGCCCATTTAAAGCACTGGTTTCTATCCAACTTTAATGGCTGAGCACCAATGCATTTCGGTGCCGGCAGGACCTTGTTCATGGTATGGGCTTGTTACACACAGCGATATTTACATTATCCATAAACCAAACATAAACAAAGGACCAATGCATAGTTACACTCTACATGTTTCCACAGCAGCCATTATTGCCTGGGCAAAGTACATAGTATTGTGGTACTTCAATGTATGTATGTATGTATTTAAGCTTATAAAGCGCTCAGCTACCCCCAACGGAAGTGTCCCGGCGCTAAAATGTCATTTTAAACAGTCATTAACAACAAAATGTTAAATTGTCTCCACTAGCATGATGAGCATAGCCCAGTTATCTCATAAATCCTAAATGGCACCATGGTTCATAGCATATGCATACCCTGTGCAACGCTCATAAAATATATCTGCCCATTCCAATGATATTAATCATGCAGAGCAGAATTCATACAACCGGGTATCCATAACAGCCCAGCATGCAATAAAGCCCTAGTGGGCTATTCGTACTCCCATTGCTTATTAGATACATAAGAATGTGTTCGTTAACAAATTCAGTTGAACATAATCCGTTCTGTCCACTAAGCGTTCTAGTTAGTGACCATTATCTGCCCCACTTTACCATCCGGCCCAAGTGGGCACGAGGTAGTAGCATACTGCTACACAAAATAAAACAAAATTCATTACCTCACTGAACCTTTCTTAAGGATTTAAATTGTAAGCGCCATAATTGTTTTCCTTGTTGGCACTGGTGTGCCCTTTTTTCTGGAGGTGCCTGGCTCCAAAACTCGGCACCATCTTGCAGTGTGTTGTTGTACCTGTTTTATTAAGTTTATGGTTTTTAGCTTTCTCATATTTCTTTTAACTAGATTTTATTTCACCAGTACCAGGACTTTTGCGGGGAACCCTGTGGAGCCCTGAAGGGTTGCTGGACCCCAGTTTATATTGTACTATGCCCACACTGTTTGGTACTAATCGTTTTTGCGAGCAAGCTCATCTGTGACCTGAGGCACATCCCCTTGACCACGCCCCCGTAATCGCAGGCTACAAAAATCTGATGACAGCGCGGACACGCACAGCAGGCAAGCCCCTGGCACGCCAAAGGCAAGCCCGTCTGCGCCTGTCCATGCCAGAACTGCGCCCTGCACCTGAAATGCTAGCCAAAATTGTAAGTATTCCCGTGAGTTTCTACTTCCTGTAAATGGAAAAGATTGTAGTGCCAATTGCTCATTGTTTTCTTTTAATCACCAGCAAGATTTATATAGATGCAATCACTACTACTTTTCTTGCCACTCGAGTAAACTACCTGTGAGAGATCACGTCAGTAACCAACCTCAAGCTTTTACGTGTATACTTTTAAACGCACAGTCTATGCTCAAGCATAAGTACAAATTGCTTGAATTTCTGGAGTCCCACATCACGGACATTGTCTTTTTAACAGAAACGTGGGCAGATAACGCATACGCATCAGACTCGGACGTGCTTGCAGCCCTTCCGGCTGATTACACGATTAACAAACATGATTAGGTGGGGAAACGGGGTGGCAGAGTAGCTATAATTCTAAAAAAAAACAAAAAACGCTATCTGCTTCCTGTGATCCAGTGACTATCATGGACTGTGAGTCCCTTTCATTTAACATCAAACTAACCATCACAATGCTTTCCATGGCCTGCTGGTCTGCAGGCCCCCAGGTTAGAGAAGGCATTTTTATTGAGGGCTTAAGTGACTATTTGGAGGGAAGTTTCACTCAAAGTAACTACACCGTCCTAGGTGACCTTAATTTTCATTTAGATGACCAGGACTACACTGATGCCAAAATATTATTGGATAATCTTGCAGTCTTCGTGTTAAACAAGTGGTGAACGCCCCAACTCACATAGGAAGTCCTATTTTAGATGCCATTTTTACTAATCTCCCACTACTACAGTTAGGAAACATTCTCCCAATGAAGTGGTCTGATCTCTGTGCAGTATTTTGTAACATCAAGATGGAGAACTCCTTTAATCATTCTAGCCCAGGGCTCCAAAGTACTCTAATCAGACCTTGGAATCAGCTTAATAAATGTAAACTGGAAGAAACCCTAGAGCTATCTAAAACCTACTATGTGATGACCCTAATAAGGCTGCGCTGAATTTCAAAAACTGGATTTAGAACGCCATAAACAATACCATACCACTAAAAACAATCGTTAGTCATAGACTAGGCCAATCTGCTCCTTGATAAGATAAGGGGCGCAGTAAATTCATCTAGAGAGTTGTTCCAAACTGTTCGCAAACTGTCTTACCCCCCCAACGCCACTATCCATCCCTCCATCTCAGGTGATGTGCGAAAGCTTTGCCAACTTTTTCAGGAACAAAGTAGAGTCAATCTACCAGGACACCACTCACATGAGACACGACTACCCTTTGGCACTACAATTAGCTCCTTGTGATGTGGATCACCCTGTGTTTGACGAATTCCCAAAGTTCTCCAAAGATAGCTTGGTTAGTCTCCCGAGTCGCACCAAATCAGTTGCCCCTACAGATCCCTGCTCTGCTAGAAGTTTACACGAAATAGGAGATTACATTGAACCTTATTTCACCCAACTGTTTAATACTGTTCTAGCATTGGAAATGTTCCCACAGAATGGAAGAAAGCTTCCATTCATCCCCTACTGAAAAAAACCCACTCTTGATCCACTGGAGGAAAAGAATTATCGTCCTATTATCAGACTCCCCTTTTCAGCTAAAATTTTAGATAGACATCTTAATATTGCTCTAAACAACTATCTGGATCAGAATCACATACTAGACTCGTGTCAATTTGGCTTCAGGAAAGGACACAGTCCTGAGACCGCTCTGGTCGCGGTCTCGGAAGAAGTCAGGGATGTCCTGGACCGTGGAAGAAAGGCAGCACTGGTCCTATTGGACCTATTCGCTGCCTTTGATATGGTTTGCCATGATAACCTGAAACAAAGATTATTTGACATAGGTTCAGCATTTAGCCTGTTATCCTCTTTTTTAGACAACAGGAAGCAACCATTACTCTGGAGATGCTTATCTCAAAACCTTTAATTTTACCGTGTGGTGTCCCACAGGGATCATCTTTGAGTCCGACACTTTTTAACATATATATATATATATATATATCTATCCCCTGATTATATTGAATACATTCTTTGGCTTTTCTATGGTGTCCTATGCACATGACACCCAAATTGTGATCTCGACAGAGGATAACACGGATGAAGTCGCTGCTAGATTTAATGCTGTTATGTTTCTTATAGGTACCCCAATATAGGCTCAGATAGCAACCTAACCTTTCACCTATATTCTCCCCTACCATTACACTACATAACGGTTCTTGGGACTGACCTTTTACCTAGTTACGATACTGCTTACAGGACGTGGGGTTTTCCCTGAAAAACTAGCCTGATTCATTATGCATGAGGATTCTTGGAAACTCAGCAGGACTACCATCTCCTGCATAATAACTATGTATAAGGGTCATTCCTTCCATCATCCTAAGTCCGACGTGACACAGCAATGTAGAACCCCTGAGGGTACCACTTTGGGTATATAAACACCATATCTTGCTGAGGTAGGCAGAGGAGAAAAGGACTTCCATGCTGACACTGACGTGAGACGCTGAGGTTCCTGCACGCAGACACTCCAGCTCGCAGTGGTCTGACATCCCTCGCGGGGTGTCCATCTCGAGACCAAGACGGGGTCCCACAGTCTTTCACTTCAGGTAATGGGGTTGACTTTATCCTAGAAGGATTCGTGGCTCTACACCTACATACATGCTAGGTGCACTTAGGTACATCTAGTTAGGGTCGCATCGTAGAAGTACGCATTTTTACTGTCATGTATTTTAATACCTGCCTGTATTCATTGTTTTAGCACTATGGTAGAAATCTACCATCTTTTTACTCTGCTGGCGCTTATAATAATTTATATCTGTTTCCGTCTTATGGTTGTCTCAGCACACCAATTTTACACTAGAATAACGCTGGTTCAATAAATGCTTATTGAAAAAAGTCCCCACCGTTTATTCTGTGTATCTCTCTGAGACAAAGAGAGCACGAGTCACTGAGCGAAAAGTACTGTACTGTTTCCACGATCCCTGATGGGACAGAGTTGTCATGTTCGATAGTTGCCAAGAACTATTCTCTCCGTGGTAAGAGGGGTTTCTAGTGGCACTGTGAGCTAGCTGGTATACAGGCAAACATACCCATTGGGGGTGTCTAGAATCAGTCTGGACACAAATCCTACAGTCTATGTTGCCTAAACGCGCTGATCCTATATAGGTTTATAGGAACTACACAACATGGCGTCGCCAACGTTGGTTTGGTACTTATTTAACGGTCAAATCTGAGTAATTCAGTCGTGCTATTCTCAGAGACCCCTACTCAAATTTCCCCAGAGACGTTTGGAGTGGGAAGGGAACCATCCGCCACAGCTGAGTAGGCATATCCTATGTATTGGCTGTAGGTTTATCAAGCTTGAAGGATAAACAGTTCCTATTGTGCATAAAACCTTATCTCAGTTTCCTTGAAACGTCTTCCTTTTCAAAATAATGGCTGACAAAGATGCCAATGCGCCAGCACAATGTGCTGCAGCTAGGGAGGAAGAACAGGAAGGGGAAATCAACATTTCAGAAAATGTTAGAACTGCCCTTACACTAAAACTCTCTGTAAAGCAATGGGGTAACCCAGTATTCCTCAGAACCTGGGCCTGTGCATTATAAACAACAATTGGTTCTGTCGGGCCAAGCAATTTCTTTGCAGTATTAACATTTTTGAATACACATAACAATTAAACACACACAGAGGAACAAACAATAAATGTTTTTCGCAAACAAAATAATTTTTACTTTATATTTTGACAAGGTCAAGAATTACCACGACAAACAGAAGAAAGAAGGCTGTTCGATAATTCAATTAATAAAATGGCGCATGTGAAAGTGGTTGAAGTGACATGGTGAATATGGTGACAAAGTGACGAAATTTGTGTATTGAACACAAACAAAAAGGTGACATAATACTGTACATATATTTACAATAACCGACTTTTAGAAAACGAGCGCCAATTTCCAATTCAGAAAACAATGGCGCTAGCTTAATAATTAAATTATATAAATTTGTGCGCTAGCGGGCCTGTTGGAGAATGTATGGACAAAAACCGTTGACGTTTCGACCCTGACAAACAGCTTGAGTTAAGGATGTCAAAGACGGGTCTTCTTCAGGACAGGGTGATGTGTAGGACAGCCTGCAGAAAGAATTCTGAATGAGTGTGTGTTCATATCATGAGAGAGAATACGCCAATGCATGGGTTGTGTGCGACTCACTCACCGGGTCTCCGAAAATTGAAGGAAGCGAATGAGACAAGCCCAAAGGGCTTGGGGGTAGACCACGCCAGAGGTGTAATCCAACTGTACGTCAATGGTGGACTGTGTCAGGTATCTAAAATCATGAAGGGGGAACGGTATTAGTGATGGTAACATTATCAGCCCTCCCTCGGTTCAATTGGACAAGGTATGTTAGAAGGTCAAGCATACCTGAGCAGGAGATTGATCAAAAATCATTCAGAATGTAAATCAGTCAATTAGTTGAATAGCAGTCCGGAGGAGTGCGGAGCATCGGACTGCGAAGAACAGTTATGAAGCATTGGTTGTAAAGAGATGAAATGAATCCTAAGTATCTAGATCATAGTGGAGATCAATGATGGTGAAAAGAAACTGAACTGGGACAAAATTGTACCTGGGAGTCCGTTTGTGGTTCAAAGAGTCACGTTAAGGCTTAGCAATTAATGCCATGCGCGGCGTGTCTTGTAGATTTCAAGGCATCATTTACGCTCTACAAGACAAGAAAAAGACCCCACTCTTAATCTAAGAATACGGGAAAAGGAACAGGAATAAAGCTAAGTTGAGAAGAAATGTTCACGTACACGTACCTGATGAAATCTGGCCGGCTGCAGTATTCGGAAATCTATGCCGACAACCGCGGAGACGCTGGAGGTTAAATAGAGCGCTGCGCGATCGAAAGAGCGTGCACGTTGGCGTGCAGCAGCTCAGACCGGCAGGGAAACGGGAGAGCTATAGAAAACAGACTTCCCGGTTGCGATGTGGGGATACCCTCGTGATGTAGGGTGCAATGTAATGTTTTGAATGTCCTAGAATGATACAGATTCATATTTTGGCAAAAAAAAAATTTGAATTAGTTTTAAATAATAACGCGTGAAAAGTTGAATTACATCGCGTAAAATTAAGAACTGTGACAACAGTGTTTGGCTACCCAAATAGATCGCAGTTGCACATCATTGTTAAAAAATTGACCACATGTTGGAACAATTCTGACTAGACAATATCAGAGGCATATGTGCATATTTGTAGGTAAATAAATACACACAATTACAATTCAATTATACTGATAGTGGCAAATGGTCGTAAATGTTTTTAGGAAATAGAGACACATTGGTGAACATACAGAAGTCACATGGATAACATCAACAGGAAATGTTAAAAATAGTTGTATATACAAGATTGCAGAGGACACAGGGAATGTGTCTTTCAGGACCATTCCCGTATTAATACCAAATACCTAAGAATGTGATAATTCTGTATAAGGAATATGTCCCGCTGGGTGCAAGGAAAACATGCGATGTGTTGTCCTAATAATTGTGGATGTCCACCCACTTGTTCTAAAACCAAACCAACATGTGTCATCTGGTTCTAAGTTGACCCATCTGTTTGTGTGTCTCCTCAATTTCATTTAAGCCAAGTTACCTATCCGCACCTTCTTGACGAGTATTACCAACATGGTAACCAGGGCTTTTTTACCAATAAAAGTAAGCAGGGCCCAAGAAGGTTCGCCACTTTTTCAGATTCCTCCTTTGGTAGCGGGTCTGATAGTGAGCCAGATAGACCTACAAGCAGTCGCACCACTGGACAGGCACAGGGTTACCAAGAACCTCAGTCTTTTTTAGGGGATTCCACATGGGGACCCAGCAGAGGAAGGGGCCAGGGCACAACCTGGGGCAGACCTGTGAGGGGTTGAAATCGAGGGCGCAACACCCAAAACAACAACAGGAGAGGCAATTCCCGTGTCCGCTTCTATCCCCAGGAGGCTCACGGGGAAATACAAACTGGGCGCCAAACTTACCGTTGGTAGACCATAGGGGGGCCATACCCACAGATTGCCATGTCAGAACCTCCCCCCAAGGCTCAATGCCTCTATGGATTTCCAGGGCCTACACCAGAATGAAACCAACTTGACTGATGTACCACAGGCAACCACACTGTCGGTTGAGATTATGCCATCTGGCAACAACATTTCAATGGCTGAAAATGAATCGTTAGGCCCAACTCGACATGATGGTGTGAGAATTCCTACCCCTACTGACCCAATACTGAATCTTTCTGATTACACATTGACGGAGGCTGAGAAACAGATCCTTTCTAAGGGGCTTTCCTTTGTCCCTACCAGGCCCCCACATTCATTCAACACGAAGTTAGAACTTCTGCAGTTCTTTAGAAAAATAAGATTGAAATATTTCTTCGCCCAACGGGATCCGTTCTGCACACCATCCACAGCCACACCGTTCAAATCTCCCTCCACATTCACTCCACCAGCTTATCTCATGAGCCAAAAAATCATCGCGTATGAACAAATAGTGATGAAAGAGACAATGGAGATTCTAGAAAAACTGAAGTACATACAATACAACACCTCCCTTGACGAAAAACGAGCTCTTGAATCACTGAAATGCAATCCCAACATCGTCATCAAATCGGCGGATAAAGGTGGGGCTGTGGTAGTACAGAACAAGGACGATTACATCAGAGAGATCCTGCAACAACTGAGGGACCACAATAGTTACACACGTATCCCCAAGGACCCTACATCAAATATCAGGAATCTGATACAGGACCTCACCAGAAGAGGATTGGAAGAGGGTTTCCTTAGTGATCCGGAATTTGATTTCCTTAACCAAAAGAATCCTAGGATCCCGACCATCTACACCTTACCCAAGGTGCATAAAAACCTTGAGAGGCCACCAGGAAGACCTATAGTCTCAGGTTGTGGGTCCATCCTGGAACCTTTAAATCAATATATCGACTACTTCCTCCAGCCATGGGTTGAGCAAACAAAATCTTATATAAGGAACACCATGCACATGATACAAACTGTGGAAAATCAGCCTTTTGACACGGCGACTCAAGTACTAGTCACGCTCGATGTTTCCTCCCTTTACACGAGCATTCCGCAATCGAAGGCTTTGGAGGTGACAAGATCAGTGTTTGACAAACGTGCCGCACCACATTGGGTCCCTACTGACTTCTTGATAAACTTGCTGGAAATAGCAATGACAAGAAACTATTTTGTGTTTCAAAACCAATACTACCTGCAGTGCAAGGGCGTGGCCATGGGGGCGGGCTTTGCTCCAAGCCTAGCCAACATTTTCATGGATGCCTATGAAGAGGAGCACCTGTACAACATCGATAACCCCTACATAGAAAACATCAGTATGTGGAAGAGGTATATCGACGACGTTTTTATGATTTGGTCAGGCAATGAAACAACTTTGAGTAACTTTTGTGCCTGGCTTAATGAAAGATCCCGAGACATTCAGTTCACCATGTCATTCAGCAGGGAGAGTATCGACTTCTTGGACCTTACCTTACAAATAGAAGATGGGTTGGTGTTCACCAACTTATACAGAAAGCCAACTGAGCGGAATACCTTGCTCAAATACAATTCCAACCATCCCAGGAGTCTCCGCGACAATCTACCCTACGGGCAATTCTTACGCCTGCGCCAGAATTGCTCACACAGATCTGATTATTTCAAAGAATCCGCAACATTAACACAACGGCTTAAGGACAGAGGTTACCCTCTCGGCCTTCTCAAACGCGCCAAGAAAAGGGCTTGGTACTGCCCTCGTGAGACATTACTCAAAGTCAAACCCAAAACCAACCAAACCGACAAGATATTCTGTGTCACGACCTTCAATCCCAAAAGCCACAAGATCAAGGGGATAATCAAGAAATATTGGAACTTGGTGGCAACGGAAATTGGGATCACAGAAGATCCACTATTTGCCTTTAAACGTGGAAGAAACATCAGAGTCTCTGTAGTCTGTGCTTATCTAGAAACCCCTAAGCAACCAGACCTACGGACACAACTCAACTTGCCCCCAGTGACAGGCCACCACAAATGCGGTCATTGCAAGACTTGTCCCCTTACCATTGAAGGGAACAGTTTCTCACATGACAACCGCACATACACCATGTCACATTTCACCAACTGTAACAGTACCAACTTGATTTATGTCATGAAATGTCCCTGCGACAAATTATACGTGGGACAAACGACACAAAAGATAAAATGTAGGATCCTACAACACATCAGCAGGATCAGATGTCGTACTCCAGGGGCACCCCTAGTCGACCATTTTGTCAATTCCTCACATCACCCTGATAGCCTCAGATGGACTGTATTGGAGAAAGTACAATTGCATCCCAGGGGAGGGGATTTGACAGCTTCTCTCAATCTCAGGGAATGTAAGTGGATTCACTTATTGAACACAGTGTCACTTGGCTTAAATGAAATTGAGGAGACACCCAAACAGATGGGTCAACTTAGAACCAGATGACACATGTTGGTTTGGTTTTAGAACAAGTGGGTGGACATCCACAATTATTAGGACAACACATCGCATGTTTTCCTTGCACCCAGCAGGACATATTCCTTATACAGAATGATCACATTCTTAGGTATTTGGTATTAATACGGGAATGGTCCTGAAAGACACATTCCCCGTGTCCTCTGCAATCTTGTATATACAACTATTTTTAACATTTCCTGTTGATGTTATCCATGTGACTTCTGTATGTTCACCAATGTGTCTCTATTTCCTAAAAACATTTACGACCATTTGCCACTATCAGTATAATTGAATTGTAATTGTGTGTATTTATTTACCTACAAATATGCACATATGCCTCTGATATTGTCTAGTCAGAATTGTTCCAAACATGTGGTCAATTTTTTAACAATGATGTGCAACTGCGATCTATTTGGGTAGCCAAACACTGTTGACACAGTTCTTAATTTTACGCAATGTAATTCAACTTTTCACGCGTTATTATTTAAAACGAATTCAATTTTTTTTTAGCCAAAATATGAATCTGTATCATTCTAGGACATTCAAAACATTACATTGCATCCTACATCACGAGGGTATCCCCACATCGCAACCGGGAAGTCTGTTTTCTATTGCTCTCCCGTTTCCCTGCCGGTCTGAGCTGCTGCACGCCAACGTGCACGCTCTTTCGAACGCGCAGCGCTCTATTTAACCTCAAGCGTCTCCGCGGTTGTCGGCATAGATTTCCGAATACTGCAGCCGTTCAGATTTCATCAGGTACATGTACGTGAACATATCTGCTCAACTTAGCTTTATTCCTGTTCCTTTTCCCGTATTCTTAGATTAAGAGTGGGGTCTTTTTCTTGTCTTTTAGAGCGTAAATGATGCCTTGAAATCTACAAGACACGCCGCGCATGGCATTAATTGCCAAGCCTTAACGTGACTCTTTGAACCACAAATGGACTCCCAGGTACAATTTTGCCCTAGTTCAGTTTCGTTTCACCATCATTGATCTCCACTATGATCTAGATACTTCGGATTCATTTAATCTCTTTACAGCCAATGCTTCATAACTGTTCTTCGCAGTCCGATGCTCCGCACTCCTCCGGACTGCTATTCAACTAATTGACTGATTTACATTCTGAATGATTTTTGAAAAATCTCCTGCTCAGGTATGCTTGACCTTCTAACATACCTTGTCCAATTGAACCGAGGGAGGGCTGATAATGTTACCATCACTAATACCGTTCCCCCTTCATGATTTTAGATACCTGACACAGTCCACCATTGACGTACAGTTGGATTACACATCTGGCGTTGTCTACCCCTAAGCCCTTTGGGCTTGTCTCATTCGCTTCCTTCAATTTTCGGAGACCCGCTGAGTGAGTCGCACACAACCCATGCATTGACGTGTTCTCTCTCATGATATGAACACACACTCATTCAGAATTCTTTCTGCAGGCTGTCCTACACATCACCCTGTCCTGAAGAAGACCCGTCTTTGACATCCTTAACTCAAGCTGTTTGTCAGGGTCGAAACGTCGACGGTTTTTGTCTATCCATGCTCCAACAGGCCCGCTAGCGCACAAATTTATATAATTTAATTATTAAGCTAGCGCCATTGTTTTCTGAATTGGAAATTGGAGCTCGTTTTCTAAAAGTCGTTTTTATTGTAAATATATGTACAGTATTATGTCACCTTTTTGTTTGTGTTCAATAAAACAAATTACGTCACTTTGTCACCATATTCACCATGTCACTTCAACCACTTTCACATGCGCCATTTTATTAATTGAATTATCGGACAGCCTTCTTTCTTCTGTTTGTCGTGGTAATTCTTGACTTTGTCAAAATATAAAGTAAAAATTATTTTCTTTGCGGAAAACATTTGTTTGTTCCTCTGTGTGTGTTTAATTGTTATGTGTATTCAAAAATTTTAATACTGCAAAGAAATTGCTTGGCCCGACAGAACCAATTGTTGTTTATAACTTACACTAAAACTAGCAGACTATGGAGTCACACCTAGGGTTGGGACAGTAACATTCGTGATTGAGGCACATGAATCATATAAAACAGAGGTATTCTCTTCTTGGGTTAAATTCCCACAAGCAGATGCACAATCGCATACATTTCATTCTTATATTGAAGATGAAACACCAGAAGAATACTGTCCGTATGAGGACATTGAAGTTCCGCTTACCTACCAGCAGCACATAAACTGGATTAAAGGTGCCCTCCCACACACACAAGAAAAAGCGAGACTCAGTCCGCTCGGAAGAGATGGAGCGACTTGGCCAGTCCTAGCGGCCTATACACCACATCCAGACATTGACACAGTGTCAGTAGCAGACTTATGTCCACTTCATAAAGAAATAATAAAACTTTACAAAAACCTGACACAGTTCGTGATGAGAACACTCACACTTCAACCAGCAAGGGCTACACAAGCAGGACAAATTCAGGGATCTGCAACTAAAATAACACCACAAACGCTACATGCAGTTATGGGAAAATGCCCACTAAATGTGCGCAAATGCCATTCTGGATAGCTAAAAACAAAACACAGCTAGAGGCAGTTTTTCCACACACTAGCCCTCAAGAAAAACACGGAATGCTAACAATCTGCTTGCCAATGGGGATAGCTCCCCAGATAGAGGATTGTACCTCTTGGGGTACTGTTTTCGCTGCTATATATACCAGAAACCATGGTATCCCTTCATTAGCAGTAATACCAGATGTATTAAGACAAATACAGAATGAGTATGGAGCAGAACCTGCTCTGAACTTAGGGAGGAAATTATTAGGTAATTTTGTCTGTGTATCTATCATATTAGCAAACGTAAAAGGGGAGGCAGCAGCAGTGGCAATACGCCAATGCCTGAGGGATTTCACTCCTTTACAACAGGAGCGTGAATTACCTAAAATTATCTAAGACACCTATGCTGAATTGGGAAGAGACAATTTGGGAGCTAGAGCAACAAAACCTCAACTCATGGGTGGTCCTGAAAAGGATATCACCAAGCAAGCACCTGATTCTTCTAAGAAGAAATGGGACAATAAAAAACAAAAGAATAGAGAGAATAAATCACAGTCCAGGGGTGGGTCTCCTCAACAGGAGCACTCCGAAAGGAGGTACAACCTTAGGAATCGTGATAACATTAAAAAAACCTGACAGGTATCAGGATACTGATACACGTTCCTCTCGTTCCTTTCAGGGTTCATCAAAAAACTCCCAGAGGGCAGGACTTTCAGGACACAGACAAGAAGAGCGTACGAAGTCCAGAGACACGCAACACGCTTCAGACTATACTTCTAAAAAAGATGAACAAAAATCAAAACCTCAATTTAAAAAGAAGAAAGTAGCAAGTCTGAAAGTTAGACATGCTCAGAATTCTGAGGACTCAACTTCTGAACGGGGAATGTGCTCTGACGATGCTAGACAGCGCAGCAGAAGTAACAATAGCTCGCCAGAACCTGATGGAATTTCTGGTGACAGCGGAGTTGAATGAACATATCACGGTGGAAACACCGGATACACGGGTAAGTGGCCCACATAAGTTATGAAATAACACTCCAAATGGAGGGGGACAAACCCAGAAAAATAAAAGGTCTCTTTTGGGAGAACCTGACTCATGGATATGACATCCTTTTGGCTGAAAAAGATTGGCCGCCTGCAATTGTTATGGATTGCCCAAATGGAGAAACCGTTATTTTACTGGCGTTTTCCAACCTCGTTCCCATATACTTAAAACATACATACTCGGAGTGGGCGATAGCACTTGCTCCAGCACTTTATCGCAACCATGTTGGGTGGGATGCTGAGTCACCTCACCATACAGCCCCAGTAACAACTACTCCAACTCCACAGAGACAGTACCCAATAAAACAAGAAGCGAAAAAACACATCAGGGAGATCTTAGATCAACTTGAATACCAAGGTGTAATTGAAACTTGCACCTGCTCCATGAATAATCCTTTGTTTCCCTGCTGAAACCGGATAATTCATACCGTCTAGTTTTAGACTACAGACATCTGAACACATGCACTAAAACATTTGCAGTACAAAATGCACACAGTGCTACATTAATGAATAACATTGTGCGGAAAAAATACAAAACAACACTAGATATCTCTAATGTATTTTTCTGCCAAAATATAGCGCCTGAAAGCAGGTATTTGACAGCATTCTCAGCGTCAATTTTGTCGTCTCCCCAAGGGTATAAGAATAGCCCAGGGTTGTTCTCCCCTAGGGTAACAGAGTTACTTCAGAATTTGGATGAAGAGGCATTGTCCTATGTCGATGGTATTTATCTGACGGATGATGATTTAATGGAACACTTGACCAGGGTGAGCAACATAATTTTGGGGTTTGCCTCTGAGGGCTACAAATTTAACTTTAGAAAATAGCCCACCTCCATGTCCTATTTTTGGGATACGAGCTTTCAAGTGAAGGGAAAAGCCTATAGGCTAACTTTTTAGAAAAATGTGCACTGCTCCAACCTCCTAAATCGTTGAAAAACTTAGAAATCCATATTGGGATTCCTAAATTTTGGCAGAACATACATTTTAGATTACGCAGAAAAAGCAAAACCTTTCTACGATCTGATTTTTCAGTTAGGCATTGGACACAGAAACACTCAGATATCCTTCATTCTCTACAAGCTGACATGATAGCTTCCAAACACCTACACACATGTGTAAACACCACAAATTTGGTGATCCGTGTTATAGCGGGTCAATCTGGGGATACTTACCTAACCTTCAACGAAGGCAAATCAGTACCCATAGCTTACAAATCGCACTTGTACACAAACGCTGTAATGCGTTTTGCTTCTACAGAAAAAGTTCTGACAGCAGTACAGACCGCTGTAGTGAGAGAAACGGCACTGGCTCAGGGGAAATGAATAATTGTCGCAACTCCAGTACCGGCCTTAGAGGCTGTTAAAAATGCAAGCGTTCCAAATGCTAAAGCCTTACATCCAATACGGATACAATGGGCTAATTCTCTCTCTGCAACAGATGTAGATTACAAATTTGACTCTTCACTAAAAACACAAGCATTTCTACAATATGAACAAGAATATCCTCTCCCGAATGAAATAATGCCTCTAGATCAGTATGAATACATTATTTACACTGACGGTTCTGCTCAGCCGGCCATAGGTACTAAACAATAATACAGCGCTGCATGTGCGATTGTGAAGGGTCGTATGCAGGAAGGCAAGTTCCATACTAGCAGTATGAAGACACAGTCTCTAGGAGACTGCACAGCGCAGCTGGCAGACCTAAAAGCCTTGTTACTGGCACTTATAAATACAGATCGAGAATTCCCCACACTGATAGTTTGTGATTCTTTTTACTGTGTCCAGTCATACAGTGAATATCTTCTCTACTGGGGTCAAAATGGGTTTAAAGACTCAAAAGGTTGCACAATTAAGCATAAATTGCTATGGGAACAGGTAGCTGAGTTGAAAAACGAACTACCGAGAGCTCACGTGATACACACGCTGAGTCATCAACGTGATGGCGTTCACGTTTGGGAAATTCGTTGGCCGATGAAGCTGCAAAAGGGGCAGTACGAACTGCTGCCGTAGCTGCAATCACTCATTCAAAAACGAGAATAGATGGACAGATAATGGTAGCTGTCATTGCTTCACGCAAAAACAGCACAGCCTTACCGAAAGGTTTTCCACTTAAGTACTCCTACAAGTTAGATGCAAATAACATTCTGTATACTCAAATTCCAGGAGTAGGGGGGATAAAGTAATACCAAACATAGATCGCAGATTAGGCTTAATACTAGCTGCACACGAGGGTCTAGGTTCTGCACACGCAGGGATTATCGCAACAGTTTCTTTACTGAAACAACGCTATTGGTGGGCAGGTTTAACTAAACAGATGAAGAATTTTGTCTTAAAGTGCGACATCTGTCAGCAGATGAAGGGTTCCACGGTAGCACGTCCAGCACAGACACCACTATTGATATCAGACAGACCACTCGCTTGTGTCTATTTGGACCACTGCGGCCCACTACAAACGGATGTGGCTTACAAGTACATCTTGGTGGCAGTGGATTCATGCTCCAGATTCCTGTGGGTTTGGTCTCAGCGCTCGGCTGACTGTCGAACTGTTATAAAAGATTTGCGAGTCTTTATAGGGACATACGCAGTTGGCACATTACATTCTGACCGTGGCCCCGCGTTTAGCTTTAGGGCTTACAAGGAAGCCATGGGAAGTTTGGGTGTTGCATTGCGGTACTCCTCTCTATACCATCCCGAGGGAAATTCGGTTGTGAAGAGGAAAAACTGAGACTTAAAGCAATTTTTAACAGCGAAAGTATTAGGTTCGGGTGGTAGTTGGGTCAGTCACTCATACGGTGTCAAAAGAGCCCTTAACAATATGCCAAGAAGTTCCCTAGGATGTGTCACTCCTTACAAAGTCCTATTTAGGATGAGAATGTGGGTACCTGATCTCGATTATGAAAGCACAGTGGCGAATGAGAAACCATTTGACATCAATAAACGTTTGGCTGTTTTACAGGATCTCAATGAATTCCGGACACTACAAAGCAACGTGCAAGTAAAACACACCGCCTCTGGGGAAGTCAAATCAGTCACGGCAAGACCTGCCTGGATCCCAAAAGTCGGGGATCTGGTCAGAGAAAAGATTGTGGATAAGAAAGAATTTGGGCCATCATACAGAAATCCTGTACTGGCTGTCGAAGGAACAAGAACAGTACTTCTTCTGCCTCTTGCCGGCAAAAAAGAAAAGAGATTGGTCTCCCTTGATCTGATCAAACCACACTATGTTGCCGATACTGAATAGTATGCCTCGTGGGCTTCTGGGTAGCCGAAGCTCTCCTCTCGCTACCATACAGGAAGTTCAGACAGAAAGACTCATAACTTTTGAAGAGTCACCAATACAAAGTAATAGAATTTCCAACAATGAAATGGAACTCCTTCCTCTTGAACCAGAACTTCAAAACCAAAATGAAAGACAAATATCAATTCGGCCTAACACCGATGTCTACAAAAATATGCCTCTACAAGACACGTCTGTCAGTTCAACAAAACCTGCTGAGCTACCAAAAATAGATCGAACTGCATCTGACTACTTCTTCGATTTTGATACCTTCTCTCTGGATTCCAGTGAACCTGAAACAACGCCAGCTCCGGTTTCCCGTAAGCAACAAATTTGTGACTTCTACATTTTTCTGAAAATGCTTACCTAGTATTACCCTGGCTCCAGCTCTGGATGATAACTGGAATACTGTTTTTTTCTGTTCTGGATTGGCCTAGTGACTGTCTTTTGCTTACTCATGAATGGAAACTATCTCCCAGAACACTCTGCAGTATCAAATGTGAACTTGGTCCTGAAACCTCATACATCTTCTCATTGTGAACAAAGAGACCTGTCCTTCGTGAACATTACAGCTGTTCCAATTCCTGATTGTATAGTGTGGGACAAGGTTGATTATGATGTATTTGGTTCCACTGAACTTTTAAAAATACCTCATGTATTTAAAATTTCTCTTAATGATATCATTACCTCCAGTACATTTTCTGACGATTGGGATTTTGAAACTGTAAATAATGTTGTCTGATTTAGAACAATCCACTGCATTTTCAAGCATTGAAATGTTAGAAGACACATCAGACTATAACACTATGTACTGTTATCAACATCATGGTCATCACTTTTTACACAAATCCAGTATCCCACGAAATGTTTTCACATACCACCAATGGGAACATTGCCCGACACCACCGAAAAGTAGTTCGAAAACGTTCGTGCTGAAATTTTCTTATTTTTTAGGGTTTAACACTTCTGACCCGACCTCATATTACTATAAGGTTGCACCTACATCTTCACAGAAAAATATGCTGACTAACCCCAAACAGATTTATTCTGCATCCTTTATTTCCCAACTGTCTGACCAGGGTTTCGACTTGTGGAAGGACACTATAGAACTAAAATCAGTCTGGGGTTCAAAGGAATGGCAATTTCAGGGAACAGAAGCACTATTTAGAACGTGCCTCATTCCACAGCAGATAATATTTCTGAATGACACTGTGCAACAGACTTCCTGTCTTGGAATAACCAAGAATAAGGATTTGAACACACCTCGGATTCCAACACCATCACACTTTGAGGGGTGGCAAAACTTTACATCAAGTGGAGGGGATACAATAGATGATATCATACAGTACAATTAATCAGACCCCAATTGGAAGGGATGGTTAGTTTGGCCCACAGACACTAACAGATGTCAAAAAAGATTCAGGGGTACCACCGAAGGGTTTAGTATCTATAGGCCAGACCAACGCTATGTACAAAGAGAACATCCGGGGGTGGTGGCATCATACAGTGTTGGGAAGTTATGCCTCGGTTGGCTAAAGATCTCGACACTGTCCCAGGTGAAACAGCACGTATCCTTACTCTCAGATGAGGTGGATCTAAGGGATTTTTTATTAGGTCCCCGAAAGCCACGTCAGAAACATTTCTTATATTCTGTCTATAATGAAATCTGGAAAATCTCTCAACAAGAAGCTGCGGAGAGACTTCGTGAAATAGAATTAACCTATAAAAGGCGTTGGCTGTAGTTGACAATGGTATGACTACATTAACATCCAGGATCAATCAATCAATCAATCACAGAATTTGTAGAGCGCACTACTTACCCGCGAGGGTCTCAAGGCGCTGGGGAAAAAGGGGGGGGTGCCGCTACTGGTCGAACAGCCAGGTCTTGAGTAGCCTCCTGAAGGTCAGCAGGTCTTTGGTCTGTCGTAGGCTGAGTGGAAGGGTGTTCCAGGTCTTGGCGGCGAGGTGGGAGAAGGATCTGCCGCCGGTGGTTGTTCTTCGGATGCGAGGGACGGTGGCAAGGGAGAGATCGGCGGAGCGGAGCTGGCGGTTAAGGACGTAGAAGAAGAGTCGTCTGTTGAGGTAGGCTGGGCCGGTCTTGTGGAGTGCCTTGTGTGCGTGGATGAGGAGTTTGAAGGAGATTCTCCTGTCGACGGGGAGCCAGTGCAGGTTTCTCAGGTGGGGGGTGATGTGGCTGTGGCATGGTACGTCGAGGATCAGGCGTGCAGAGGCGTTTTCAATGCGTTGCAGTCGTTTGATGAGCTTGGCCGGGGCTCCCGCGTAGAGGGCGTTTCCATAGTCGAGTCTGCTGCTGACGAGGGCCTGGGTGACTGTTCTTCTTGTATCTGTCGGGATCCACCTGTAGATCTTGCGGAGCATGCGGAGGGTGTTGAAGCAGGAGGAGGAGACTGCGTTGACTTGCTTGGCCATGGAGAGCATTGAGTCGAGGATGACTCCCAGGTTGCGTGCGTGGTCGGTGGGTGTCGGGGCTGCCCCCAGTGTCGTTGGCCACCAGGAGTCGTCCCAGGCTGAAGGGTTGGAGCCGAGGATGAGAACCTCCGTCTTGTCCGTGTTCAGCTTTAGTCGGCTGCTCTTCATCCAGTCGGCGACGGCCTTCATTCCTTCGTGGAGGTTGGATTTGGCGGTGAGGGGGTTCTTGGTGAGGGAGAGGATCAGTTGAGTGTCGTCGGCATAGGAGATTATGTTGAGGTCGTGCTGTTGGGCGATGCGTGCGAGCGGGGCCATGTAGATGTTGAACAGTGTCGGGCTGAGGGATGATCCCTGGGGTACGCCGCAGATGATCTCGGAGGCTTCGGATCGGAATGGGGGAGGCGGACTCTCTGGGTTCTGCCGGAGAGGAAGGAGGTGGTCCATTCCAGGGCCTTGTCTCGGATCCCTGCGTCATGGAAGCGTGCGCGTAGAGTGCGGTGGAAGACAGTGTCAAAGGCGGCGGAGAGGTCCAGCAGGATGAGGGCTGCGGTCTCACCGTTGTCCAGCAGGGTCCTGATGTCGTCGGTGGCGGCGATGAGGGCAGTCTCGGTGCTGTGGTTGCTGCGGAACCCTGACTGGGATGGGTCCAGGATGCTGTTTTCTTCGAGGTATCGGGTTAGCTGTCTGACGATCTTCTCAATGACCTTGGCTGGGAACGGAAGCAGGGAGATGGGCCGGAAGTTCTTGAGGTCTCTCGGGTCCGCCTTGGGTTTTTTGAGTAGGGCGTTGATCTCTGCGTGTTTCCAGCTCTCTGGGAAGGTCGCGGTCTCGAAGGAGAGATTGATGACGTTGCGCAGGTGGGGTGCGATGGAGCTGCTGGCTTTGTTGAAGTTGTGGTGCGGGAAAGGGTCTGACGGGGAGCCGGAGTGGATTGTGCTCATGGTCTTGATGGTGTCATCGCTTTTCACGTTGGCCCAGGCTGGCAAGGGGTCGTGGTCGATGGTGTGCGGCGAGTCTGGTGTGTCGTGTCTGTTGGGGCTGTCTGGGTGTTGAAGCTGTTGTGGATGTCGGCGATCTTGCGGTGGAAGAAGGTGGCGAGGGAATCGCACAGGGCTTGCGACGGCGGGATGTCGTTGGTGTTGGAGCTGGGGTTGGAGAGTTCCTTCACGATGTTGAAGAGCTCCTTGCTGTTGTGTGTGTTGCTGTCGAGGCGGTCTTTGAAGGAGATCCTCTTGGCGGACCTGATGAGGTGATGGTGGTTGCGGATGGCGTCTTTGTGGGCTGCGTGGCTGTCCGGTGTCTTTTCACTGTGCCATTTATTCTCTAGTTTCCAGCAGGTACGCTTGGATGCTAGGAGTTCCGGGGTGAACCAGCTGGCTCTCTTGCTGGTGTCTCTGTAGGTGGGTTTTTTCAGCGGGGCGAGGGTGTTGGCGCAGTCGTCTATCCATCGCCTGAGGTTGCGGGCAGCGTCGTCGGTGTTGGAGGGGTCGGTGTGTGGGCTGAGAGCGAGGTTTGCCTGTAGTTGGTCTTCGGTGACTTTATTCCAGCAGCGGCGTGGGATCTGTTGGGTGCGGTGGTGTGTGGTGGGTTTCTGGAAGGTGAAGTGGATGCAGCGGTGGTCGGTCCAGAGGAGTTCGGTGGTGTGGCTGAAGGAGACGTGGGAGCTTGAGGAGAAGACGGGGTCTAGCTTGTGGCCGGCGGAATGGGTCGGCGTTGTGACGAGCTGTCTCAGTCCGAGGTTGTCGATCATGGTGGTGGAGTTGCTGTTGTTGTTGTTCTCCAGGGCAACATTGTATCTTCTGCTATAGATATACTAGAACAGGATCTGTCCATATTACAGCACGGACAATCCCAGTTACGTTCTATTATGTTATTAAGCTGGACGCTGTAATCATTGCGTGCTGGTTATGTGCCGTGGCGATTTATCAACAGTACATCCTTGTTCTCTGCATACAATCTAACTAAAAAACAGATAACAATGGCTTAAAGGGGATCAAAATATACAATGCTGCGTATTGAGAAACTGGACAAGTTACCTACCTTTCACTGTGGCAGAGTCACCATCCACAGAATGGTTAATCCATGGCCATATAACACTACCGGTCACAACTAGCAGGTAGCTATGAAGCGATGGGTAGTGAATTCAAGGAATCTTGGGAATTGCCATACAGATTTCGATGCAGGAGTGGGGACATGGCAGTGTTTCTAAGCGGTACAAACTGCGAGAACTCTTTAAGTGGATCTCTCATATGCCAGGATATCATGCTTCACGGGGCCTGTAATGGTTCAGTTGCAAACTCATCCTGTCACTTGAAAGGGTCCCCGGCTGCCGTGATTAATCCGGTATTCAAGTTGCTCTCGAATGGGAGTTACTTGATGCTAAATGATCAAGGTTGTTGTGGGATGCTTCTGGGCATCGCATATCTTGTCACTGTAAACTCCAGGGAGAAGGAAGTGACCAGTTTAGGGTCACCAATGACAACCTCTCAGCCTTCCATACCAAATGAAGAGTCGGTCAAACAGTAGAGAATACCAACCAATAACTATTTATTAACTTTAGGGACTGAAATTGACAAGCATAAAGATGCATTATGTACATTTCGTAACTGGACTAAAACACGCCCACAGTGGAATTTTCCAGGCAGGTGCAGCCAAACAGTGAAATACAAAAACAAAAAAACGGATTCAGCGCTTCTATCTTCCACAAAGTATCTCAATTTAAAGTTCTTTCCATTCGGGACCGTCACCAGACTAGTGGTAGAGGGCCTCTATCTAGTGAGAAAGGTATGCGCTAATAGGAACAGTGTACTCATTACGGAAAAAAGTCTAACATGGCAGAAACAAACTTATAGTGGAGCATTTCTCGGAATTAAACTAGATCAGTTTTGAACAACCTAAAATGGCGCCTGCAAAGAAAATGGCGCAGCGAATGCTAACTTACATAGGGCAATACGCAAACGTGAACATTTCTAATCTAACAGACCCTCCTTTTAGCATGAGCTAAAACATTTTCTAACAGCAACAAGGAAAACAGAAAACCATAAACAATAATACAAATTCGGAACAACAAACCCTTATGAGCACTCCATGTTTTCAACATCAGGAAAGGAAACTGTGAGGAGGGAATAATTCTCGAAAATGCCCTCGTCTGTGCATAAGAGCTTCAATTTCTTTCTTTACCATAATTGCAGCATTGGTATCATGATTCGATATTTTCCTTTTAGGGGTGAGAATGGTGGTGCAATAGGAGCAACAGAAAGGAAGGCACTGAATAAGAGCACAGCAAAGCACCAATATCACAATCCGGTAAATCACCTTTTCAAGAATCCAGCCCCAGCTACCGAAAAGAGACCAACTCTAATTTCCACTTTCCTTGACATTCTCGAGGATATCGAGAATATGCTTGGTAATATTCTTTTCCATATTCTTGATCTCAACCACACACTGGTCTCCCACTACCGCGCATACACCACCACTCTTGGCTAAGATAAAATCAACTGCGTATCTAGTCTGTTCTGAATATATTCGCATACTTTCCAACTGAGTGGTGATGTCGCGTAAAGCTGCCACGGTAGTATTAGATAAAATCTGCCACTTGCACCCAAAATATTCTCTAGCTTTCTCACCCCAAGCCATAGAGGTACCACCCAAAGTGAAAATAGAAGAAAGGATGTATCCAAAAATTATCCCATTACTATAATTATTGACCTCTATATCGGTTACTCCCTCACAGAATTCTTTGGTCAAAGTCCTTTTAACCCAGCTTAGCATATTTACAGGGCACACCTAAGGGCAACACCATCCCAAGAGCTACATTGTCTGTACCATTATGGACGTTGGAATATGTACCGTTAGACAAAAAGTAAAACCCCGGGTGTGCATAAATCGGCCCTTCATAATCTACTGCAGCATATCTAGTGTTCAGTCGGAAAGTACTCGGATCTTTGTCATTCACTAATGGGGTCGTAATTTTGTACAACACTATTCCAGAACAATTAATATACAAAGAAGTGTCTGTGCTATTCACGATGGGGCAACAAGCAGGATAATAACCAGCCTCTTGGGTAACTATCAATTCCTTATAATGTCAGCCCACCAAAGTGACATTCTGTTCTTCCATATAAAAATTGTCGTAATATGTATTATTATCACAACCTGGATAACCCATTCCCAGTGTCTTTCTTTAATATAAACAAGGTCCTGGATAGCCAAAACCAAAAACTCCCTTAACTTAAGTAAATTGCGGTGGACGAGTATATGTATAATTTACAAGTGACAATGGATATGCAGTCCATAAACTAGTGACAGAATCTGTGGGGTAGCAAGCTGTCCCTTCTCCAAAGAATCTCTTGTGTGTGTCTAGAAATACATTACTCTGGGCTGTCCTTTTATTTCTTTTCGGAGAAATAACCTTACCCTTGTTACGTAAAGGCACATCCTGATCATGTTCCAAAACCCATGACACCCCACACAATATTATTGGCAACAAAACCACAAGAGCAACACATGTTATTTTCTGTTTGTGTCCACACCATATTATGCTGGGCAACAAGAATCGCTGGCTGCTCTTCCTCAGCAATCCATCTACCAAAGGGATGCATAACGGATGAAAAAAGGGGGCGCAAAATGCAAAGAAAATCTACAAGTTCCCAGTGTCCGTCAGAGCCTCACTGGTACAGGCTCCTATTGTCCATCAATACGTTGCCGCTCTTGAGCACCGGCGGTGGAGCTTGCTCTGTCCTAAGCGCTTTTAATGTATCCCACGTTGATCAAGATGGTATACCTTCAAGGTATACTTCGGCCTTCCCTAACTAATGTTCAAACAACTAGAATTAAGTAAACAAAAATCCTTCACTAATCTCCGCTAATTCCGTTGGTACTATAACTCAGTACAACCTATTTTATGCAATCCATCCCTAATGTCTTTTCTCCTTAGACTCAGTATCCCTCAGCCGAGGGCGCAAGTTGAACCTGGTAACCCCAGGCACCGTATGCTCAGTGAACAAAGGCTCCTGAATAGCTCCTATTTCTGGGGGAACAGCCTTGTTCAACACATCCTCATTTTCTTTATCCGTTTGCGTTCACATTAGCTGGGCATCGCTGAAAGGGACAAACCTGGGCACCTGTTCGCACTCCGTACCCCAATTCCGTCTTTGACCCACTGGTCGTAGAGCAATGGCAAGGGAACCCTCCGACAGTGGGTCGCGTGGACCCAGTTCTTATGGCCGGCAACCTTCACAGCAGTACGTGTCACCAACAAAACCTGCTCAGGACCTTTCCAGCGTACTGGTAAGTGTCTAGTGTAGTCACCCCCGGGGCCCGAGAAGAGGCTTGTTCCCACGTTTTCACTACTCCATTCAGAAATAGGTCCCCCATGTGAACTATTTGTAATTTATGTAGAGTTTGTAGTGTTGCGCAGTCATTACTGAGTTGAAACCAATCGCACCACACTATGGGTAGTTTGGGAGAGTATACTGTGTTAAGATGTTGGATAACTGCTATTCTGGGAAGTTGAGACCCTGTGCACCCTACCGGATCTATTATGCAGGATTTTCCCATAGAGCCATCAGTCAATAATTTCGGTAGTGGAGTGGGGGAGACCATGTTATGTTCTATATATAGATGTGGCCGGTTATGTGGGCCATGAATCCTGTAGTGCATGTGCAGTGCCTGTGCAGCCCTGTAGTATCTCTCCAAATCTGGGGCGTTCAGCCCACCCTCCGAGTATGGTTTGGTTAAGTTGTCCCATTTAACACTGGGTTGCTTACCCGCCCGGGCGAGCCGCGCTAGTAATAAGCGTAGATTGTGGAAAAAAGATCTAGGCAGACTGATGGGGATGTTTACAAAGAGAAAAAGAAACCGTGGGAGCACAACCATTTTCATTAATGCAATACGGCCTACGAGAGACAGTGGGAGTTTAATCCACTTATCGATGCCTTCTGTTCGTTTTTGCATAGCACACCCATAGTTTTCTGACAATACTACCTGAGGGTCGGTATGTATCTTTATGCCCAGGTACCTCACTGGGTCCGTGGTCCACTCTATAGGATAATCAGTGTGAATGGGTGTAGTAGCTGCTGTTTGGGGGAAGATTGTTGACTTATGCCAATTGATGAATAGACCTGAGTGTTGTCCAAATCTCCCACCTCTTGTAGCATTGGTTTAAGCTTAAGCTCTGGATTGCGCATACAGAGTAAGGTGTCATCCGCGTATGCTGCGATAGTCAGGTTATAGTGCAGTGAACGTATGCCTCTATATGTGTGGTATTCGCGCATCGCACAGGCCAGTGGTTCCACCACTAGAGCATATAGAAGGGGGAAAGGGGCAGCCTTGTCTCGTGCCTCTGGCAATAACTATCGGTCGCAACAAAGTGCCGTTAACTCGTACGCGTGCCACCGGCTTTGCATACAAGACCTCCACTAGTTTTAAGAAAATATCCCCCACGCCCACTCTTCTTAAGACTGCGTATAGAAACCTCCACTCTACCGAGTCAAATGCTTTCTCAATATCTATGAATAATGCTGCGGCTTTGGCATTCGGATTAATTCTTGCTATGGTACCGAAGAGAGTTCTCAGATTACTCGTAAGCGAGCGCCCCGGCACAAACCCGGTCTGTTCCGGCCCTACCACTTTCGGCAGGAGGGGCTCCAGCCTATTTGCCAGCACCTTGGCAAACAGTTTGGTGTCTGTGTTAAGTAGGGATAGGGGTCTGTAGGAGGAACAGTGTTCAGGAGATTTGCCCGGTTTTAACAGGGTGATCAAGGTGGCCTCCCTCGTAGATGGTGGCATCATCCCCTGCTTTGCCATCTCTTCGAAGAGATTCACCAAATGTGGGATCAGTTTATCCTGGTATGCTTTGTAGAAGGCCACAGTTAATCCATCTGCCCCAGGGGCCTTTTCATTAGGCATTTCCTTTAGTGCTGCTAAAATTTCCGTTGGTCTAAGAGGGGCTATAAGTCTCTCTCTGTCCTTATCTTCCAGCCATACCATCGCTATATGTGCAAGGTACTCCTCATCTGACTCCGAGGCGGAAGACCCCTTAGAGGTGTATAAGCTGGTGTAATAATTAGCAAAGGCCCCCACTATCTCAGGTGTGCTACCTACCAGTTCGTCGCCCTCATTATATATTTGTGAGACATACCCGTCACTCCTAGCGGCCTAACTACCGCTGCCAACGTGGCGCTGGGTCTGTCCCCATCCGCATATACCCTGGCTGTGGCATATTTCCGTAGATGTTTAACTTCGGCATCTGCCAATTCGTTATACTCATCAATTTGTGCTCTGATTTGTGAAAGTATCTGTGGATCTTCTTCCTGGAGCCTACGCTCCGGTGTTTTAAGCCTGGTCTCTACCTTTTGTAGTTGAGTACGAATAGATTTTAAAACCCCTGCATGTTTAGAGATCGCCATTCCTCTTATGTAGATTTTAAAGGTCTCCCAAATAGAGCACATAGTGGATATGCTACCCAAATTTGTGGCGAAGAATTCATCAATTGCATTACCCAATTCTGCCTGAAAAACAGTGTCCAGTAACGAGTATTGTGGAAAACGCCATGTGTGCGCACTGCATTACATGTTGGTAATTGTAATATTTATCGTAACCGGCGAGTGATCTGAAAGCATACGCACCAAGTGTGTACTGTCCTCTATAAAGGGGAGCAGCGCGCGGGATGCATACCAGTAATCTATTCTAGTGTGTATCGTGGACTGAGGAATAGTGCGTATATTCTCTACCCAAAGGAGAACGGTGACGCCAGACGTCACAGAGACCCTCCGCCTCAGCTATATTGGCTATGGCGCAGGCAGCGCGAGATGGACGTCTAGGAGCGCATTTTGACTTATCTAAATCAGGGTTCTGTATACAATTGAAGTCACCCCCCCAAAGTATTGGCATATGGGAGTGGCTCATTATCTTGTCTTGTAATGCATGATAAATTGAGGGTCGTCATGATTTGGCCCATAAACCCCCACCAGTAGCACATTAAAGCTGTCTTTATGGCATCTAGCCATCACGTACCTGCCCCCTGCATCCACCTCTACTTCTTATATCTGTAGGCCTGAGTTTTTGCGTACCCAAATAAGTACCCCTCTAGCATGGGATGAGAACCCGGACGATATACACACGCCTTTCATTCTTCTAGGGGTCAATAGCCCAGATCTTGGGGGTAAGGTGGGTTTCTTGAAGTAGAGCAACATCAGTGTTGTCTATGCGAATAGGCCACCACTTTGCAAAATGTTCTTTGATCGTTAAGGCCCCTTACATTCCAGGACGTAACCTAATACGGGTTTTATCGTTAGTGGACTGCATCATGAGTATATTTTACGTATGCATTCTGACGTACCGTGTGAAGTATGTGTTACCATATAGCTTGACGTGCACAGTTTCTGTAGATACATTAATTGTTGCCTGCTGGCTGCTGAACTAAAATAACTCCCCCCCCCCCCACCATATCCAAACAGTAAGACATGGCACCTTTACAACACCATAACTAACCCCCATCCCTTTATGACGTGGCGCCCCACCCACCCAAAAAGAATTACCCCACAAATACTACCCAGGTGTAATACACTCGGGCAGTGATTACCAGACCTGAGGTGTTTCTTGATGGCCTTCGACCACCCGTGCTATGAGTTTCTATCCCGGCGTATGATCGATTGTACTATATATATATGCAGTTGTTGTACATTATATGAATCTTAACAGTGAGTTTGCAGCACTGCGTCTATATTGCAAGCAGTTCCAGTTCAAATAATGTCCGTCTTAGCTGTATTATAATTTTGCGGCCTGCCTTACACTTACGACGCCGGGGTGCTCGTCTCCAGAGGATTATCCTGTTCCGTGGGCTCAAGTGCATCGTCACGCACTGCTACTGGTGACCTCGCAGATTTCTGTGACTTCTCGATGCTGTACTTTTTGAGGTCCTGCTGTAGCTGGTTAGGATCACCGTATATTTCGGACTTGCCGACAAAGTTCACCCTGAGCCTGGCTGGGTAGAGCATCGCGTATTCCAGCTGAAGTTCTCTTAATTTGCGCCTCATGGGCCCAAATTTCGTGTGTGCCTCCTGCACCTGCGGGGTGAAGTCCGGAAAGAGGGCTAACTCTGATCCCTCATATTTAAGCACTTTTAGATCTCTGGCGCGCCGCGAAGCGGCATCCCTGTCCCTGTAATTCAGTATTCACGCAATCAGAGGGCTAGGTAATGCCCCTGGTGGAGGTCTGGGGCCCAGGGTTCGATGCGCTCGTTCTACAACAAACACCTCAGAGAATGTTTCGCGGCCCAACCAGGACACCAGAAATTGTGCAACAAATAACTCCATGTTTCCAGTAACTGTAGTCTCAGGCAGACCTAGTATACGCACATTGTTGCGCAGAGAGCGCGCTTCTAGGTCTTCGGCTTTGTCGCGCATCGTCAATAATTTTGCCATTTGTTTCTGCGCTACCCCCATCTCAGTCTGTGCGTCCTCGGCCTCTGATATTCTGCGCTCCGCCATGTCTAGCCTCTTGCCATGTTTGTCCACGCGTTTGGACATACGGTCCATATGGAAAGCGAGTGAGTCTATCTTGCCGTCTATAGATGCCAAGCTCTGTTGCATTGCTGCAAGGATATGTCGGATGTCTTCCCCAGAGTCTCATCACTATGCTCCGTGGGCAGGAGGTTAGGGTCTTCATTTCTGTTCCTGATCGACTTGCGCTGATCGAACTGGATTTTTGATTGCGTTTTATCGCCCTTCCCCATTATCTCCACTCCGCAGGGCACCAGGCCACCTAGCAACGACCTCGCGCAATCTGGCCAACTCCAGAGGTGTCCGGCGACGGCACCCAGCTTCCAGGCTAGTGCTCTCTTTACACACTGTCAATGGGTTGTGCATTCAGACACTCCTGGGCCCACTCGCATTACAACCAGGCCCGATCAGGGTCTTATCGGGGGCCGTCTTCAAGGACAGTTAAATGCCCAGTCAGGAATCCGCCCCGCAGACTCCAGAGTCTCTGCCCATCCGCTGGGACACACCAACTTTATTGATAGGCCCCACAGGGCAGGGCTGGGAGGACCGGAACCGCCGTCAGGTGAGGCTGTCTCCGTCCCCCTAAGTATTCTTGGGCTGCCGGCGATCGCAGGGGGGGGAGGGGGGCACCACCACTACAAAAGTGAGGGAGCCCAGGGCAGTCTCCCCCGCAGGTTGTTTCAGGGGCCGGAGCTGCTTTATCGTAGGCCCAGTGGCTGCAGCGCTACGCACCAGGCCGGCCAGCGCACCTCAGGGGTCCGTCGCAATCCCTCCGAAGGCTCTTTTTTCGGTGGTCACCACTTCACCCACGCTCTCAGCAGCAGTACCCGCCGGGGCCACTTTATTCATGGGCTCCACAGTGCAGAGCTGGGAGGACCGGAGCCGCCGTCAGGTGAGGCTGTCTCCGTCCCCTAAAGTATTCTCGGGCTGCCGGCGATTTCAAAGAGGGGGGGGGCACCACCGCTACAAAGACGAGGGAGCCTAGGGCCGTCTCCCCCACAGGTTGTTTCAGGGGCCGGAGCTTCTTTATTGGAGACCCAGTGGCCGCAGCGCTACGCACCAGGCCGCCCAGTGCACCTCAGGGGTCCGTCGCAATCCCTCCAAAGGCTCTTTTTTCGGCAGTCGCCTCTTCGCCCGCTCCCACAGCAGCAGTACCTGCCAGGGCCAGGCAGGGAAAGCTCACCTCTCACTTCTCGGGCCGCACCGCGAGATCCGGGTGTCCCGTCTTCGCTTCTTGCTCTCCGTTGCGCAGAAAGCCCAACAGGCTACAGGTAGGCCCCAACTGCGTCACTCGATATTCTTGGCTGAATCACCAAACTTGCAGGGTCCACACACTACGCATTGCTGCACCGATTACACTGTGTAGCGTGCCCTCGTTAGCCTGGATGCCGCTGATTTTTGTAGGATAGTACGGGCGGCAGCCTGAGCTCGCTCAGGCTGCGGCCATCTTGGTGTCAGGCAAGCTCCATCCCCCTTCCTCTGGAAGTTACGCAGTAATTGGGCGATATTGGAATGTAGAGTGGGGGACGGTGTCCTTACACTCTGCTCAGTGTATGTTCCCGTATTAGATGACCCTGGGGTACTGGATTTTCTAGCTACTGAACTACCTTCTAGGCCAGCACCCTATGTAGTCTGTGGGGATCTAAATATAAATGGTTCTAGAATAGTCTCTGAGGGGACCAGAGTCACCAGCACGAGTCTTAAACCGCAAACTACGTGCTCCCTGAATAATCTATTAAAAGATATAGGTCTGGTTGACGCTTGGCCAAGTTTGAAAGCCCAGGATCCTGGTTATACTTACTATTCCGCTCCGCACACCAAGTTTGCAAGGCTGGACTATTTTTTGGTGTCACCACCTCTACTTAAGGAGGCTCAGGTGGAGGTTTTCCCCAGGGTCATGTCAGACCATAACCCTATTGTACTGGAAGTCCCAATCGTAGGGCTAACAAGGGGATTTAGGAGCTGGACATTCGAAAGGGCACTCTTATCTGATCAGGAGTATGTTAAGCACATGAAGGGTTGGATCGTGGAATTTCTGGATATCAATAGGGGTAGCGCTCACTTAGGGATGACCTGGGACCCATTTAAGGTGTCCGTAAGGGTGTATAGACTCTGCGGTATAGTCTAGGTAAACAAAAGAGGGAGGCAGGACGGATAAAAGAGCTTTATCAGAGACTTGGGGGCCTAGAGACTGAGTTAATCAGCAGAGTGGCCTCGGGAGGCGACATCTCTCCAACACTGAATTTAATCGCCATTACAAAATCATCCCTTGACGATTTTAACACAGAGAAGACTGCGGGGAAGTATCTGGCAAAAAGACAGGAGTGTTATGAGTATAGTGAGAGTGTGGGCCGATACCTAGCTGTCAGGGCTAGACAACAGGTAGATATGGGGCACATAAGGCAGGTCAAGAATATGCAGGGGGTAATGGTCTCAGACCCAGCTGAGATAAGGGAAGCCTTTAGGGAATTCTATGAAGATCTCTACAAAGCCCCACAGGCAGGGGATTATAGGAGAACAGATGGATTTTGCGCCATCAGTGAGGCTCCCCCAGGACGAGAGCCTTCTTTTGGCAGTGGATATATCTTTGGAAGAATTTCAGGCAGCTCTTAAGGCCCTCCCTTCAGGAAAATCCGCAGGAGCAAACGACATTCCTCTCGAGTTTTATAAAATCTTCAGAGAGGAGGTCGGTAAGGATATGCTCGAGTTATTCAAGGGGGTTAGGGGAGGGGCTGTTCCACCAGGCTCTTGGGGCACCGCCAATATTGTTATCATCTTAAAGAAAGGGAAGGACCCTATGTTATTGGGATCCTATAGACCTATCACACTCCTAAATAGTGACACCAAGATGTACTCCAAAATCTTCGCCACCCGATTGAATAAAGTAATGCCACTCCTTGTCTCAGCCTGGCAACATGGCTTTATTCAGGGGAGGGGAACGGCAGATCACATCAGGCAGGTAATCACATTACTGGATGCCACGGAGGTTCTTGCAAAACCTATGGGGGTAGCGTTTTTAGACGCGGAGAAGGCCTTTGACAGGGTGTCATGGCACTATCTATGAAAGATTATGGAAGCTAACGGCCTTGGACGCCTTTTATTAAGGCAATGCGGGCTAGGCTATGTATCTTAAACCTACTGCCCTAGTGCGAGTAATGGGAGAAGAGTCTAAACCGTTTGTAATTGAAAGAGGAACAAGGCAGGGGTGTTCCTCCTCTCCTTTGCTGTTCGCATTATACCTAGATCCGTTCCTTCGATGACTGGAAGCCTCCAAAGATATTATCCCTGTCAGTCTGCAGGGCTGGGATACTAAGATATTGGCATATGCCGATAATGTGGCCATAATCACTACTGACCCTGACAGAGCGATACAGGCGGTCGAATATATAGCCGATAATTTTGGGATCCAATCTGATTTCTCATTGAATAGGACTAAGACGCAGGTCCTGATAAATAGATTCACCCCCGCCTCCGACATCAGAATCGTAAATGAAGTAGTTTATCTCGGAATAACCATTACGGCAAAAGTCGAGGCAATAGTGGATTTAAATCTTTTCCCTATAACGGGGAGAATTAGGAAAGACTTCTGTCGCTGAGATAACCTGAGACTCTCAATAATGGGGAGGTGCAATCTAGTAAAAATGATGTTCCCGCCAGAGCTACTTTACATTTTCCGAACAATACCTCTTGCAATACATAATGACTGGTTTAAGTTAATAGAGAGAGAGGTCGCTAGGTTTATCTGGTCCTACGGGAAAACAAGGAGGGCCAATGCATTCTTATGTCTACCCAGGGATAGAGGGGGTGGGGGCTCCCTAACTTTAAGTTATATTATTTGGCAGCAGTCCTGCAGTACTAAAGCCCCCTATTCAGCAACAAGGTAATGGCAGGGTCCAACCCAAGCTAAGTTCCATCAATATTCGAGATCTTGATAGGGGCGAGGGCTGAAGGCTGCCTAGTGAAATTCTACGAAACAAGCTACTTTAAAAAAACAAAGTTTAAGACCTTAATCACAGCATTCCGGAATTGGGCAGGGATTCGGAATCGGCTTGGGGTAGGCAGATTTTGTAGATATACCCCCTTGCTTAGGAACGATCAGGTACCTAGGGCCTTGCAAGATGACTGTCTGGCAAAGTGGGAAAAGGTTGTTTTTTTGCAGGGTAGGGGATCTTTTGGCTGGAGATCATATTGCGTCCTTTGAGATAGTCAGGGAAAGATTCAACACTGGCCCGAGACTTTTTAAAAGTTTTGCAATTAAGGGACTTTTTATATAAGAAAGCTGGAGGAGCTGCAGGTTTTTCACGGTTCCCTTTAATGAAATTATTTATAAAGGACGAAAACCCCTCAATTTCACAGATATATAGATGTTTGTTGGAGGAGGCCCCGGACGATCTGGATAAACACAGCCTGAAGTGGCAGGTCAGGCTAGGGCTTTCAGATTCCTTTTTTTTTTTTTAATCATTAGCAATGGGGGACTCTATATTATGCTCTGCTAGCTTACAGTCACAGCATTTTAAAACCCTGTTCAATTAATATATAACACCTGCAAAAATTGCGAAATGAGGGGGAGTGGAGGGGACTCGGTGCTTTAGATGCAGGATGGAAGGAGCGAACATGGTTCACATATTTTCCACATGCCCTAGTGTCAAATTAACAGCCAGGCAAATAATAGTTTTTTTACAAGATATATTGAAGACGGATATTCCACTATCACCCCAGATTATGTTATTAGGAATAGACGAGCAGGATGGGAGAAATGGGAAGGAGCTAATTTTTGTAGCCATGTCAGTCTTCAGGTTGTGTGTTGCTTCAGCTTGGCTGGATCCGCTACCACTGCCCTTCCAGCAATGGAAAGGGCGTTTCTTACATGTTTATAAGCTAGAGTCAGCACTGTATGAACGAAGAGGCAGGAAGGGAAAGATTAAGGGGAATAAGATCTGGGGTCCACTCTCAGTTTGGATCTCCCTGCAGAATTGAATCAGCTATGTTCTATGATCTGCTGTCGATGACCGTTTTTACTAAATGAAACTGCCTATCCCTCCGCATGGTATCTATGACCTTGTGATTCTCTCTTAGCTGTTGCCTTTTATAGGATTATGTATGCCTACGGCAATTTCTTTAATTGCTGTAACCTGTCTTTGCTCACAATGGGAAAAAGAAATTTATTATAAAAAAATTTTTTTAGAAAGGAAGTTACGCAGTAAAACGAAGTCACCAGGCTGTATATCGTGGCCAGGTCCCTCTGGTGTTGAAAGTAGGGACTCCCGCACCTGTTGGTGAATAGAACGTAAACTTTCTGTTAACTGGCCAAGGTAATCGAGCAACACAGGGTACTCAATATCAGAGAACTTACAAGGACGCGGGAAGCCCCAGACGTTTGCCGGGCGCCCAAACATGTTCTCGTAAGGAGACAATCCTGTCCTAGAATGTGGCATCGTTTTTGTTGACAAAAGAGCTAATGGTAAAGCATCCAGCCACTTTAACCCTGTGGTCTCCTGAATTTTTGCCAATTTCAGTTTGAGAGTACCATTGTACTTCTCAACCAAACCCGCTGACTGTGGATGATTGGCAGCATGACATTTTTGTTTTACATGGAGACCCTCACAAAGCAATTGAATCACTTTCACATTAAAGTGACTTCCGTTGTCACTCCAGATAACTCGGGGCAAGCCGAAACGAGCAAAGAACTCCTTCAGGAGTACCTTTGCAGTCGTAATGGCCGTATTATCTTTAGTGGGGTAAGCCTCAACCCATTTACTAAATGCACATACAACCACCAAAACATACTTAAGATTATTGCATCTCTCTAATTCAATATAGTCCATTTGAAGGACTTCAAAGCGAAAAGTGGGTGGTGCAAAATTAACAGGTGGTGTTGGGGTACCCTTCCCTGGATTATGCATCATACAGACCATGCAATATTTCACTAAATGCGCGGCTGTCTTAGAGATATTGTCATTCTGCCATACAGGAGCTAACAGCTTACAAATGCCTTTTGCACTAATATGAGCTGGACCATGTGCCATAGTAACCACGGGAAGAACATACGCATCTGGCAAAATCCTCCTCTGCGTCCCTGATTTATCGATCCAACATCCTTCCTCATTTAACTGTGTGGTACTTTCCTGCCATTCCTCTAATTCTTCCATTTTGGCTTCACTTTGTATTCCCTTTACACTTTCAAGGGTATTCTCAAACATAACAACTTCAGGGACCCACCTAGCTGGACCTGCTACAATCATGCGTTTCATCTTTGTTAGGGCCGTTTCCTTAGCTATCTGATCTGCAAAAGCATTTCCTTAACCCACATCAGTAACCTTCCTGTGGGCACTACATTTAATTATGGCCAATTTCTTAGGAAGCATTAAAGCGGACAAAGGCCTCAATATAAGGGGCCCATTCTGAATCTTGGTGCCATGAGAAATGAGAAACCCTCTCAGCCCATAGTCACCCAAAATTATGCGCGACCCCGAAGGCGCATGCTTACTGTCAGTATAAATGTTGACAAGCAGTCCTTCGCTCAATTCGCAAGCTTGAATAAGAGCCGCGAGCTCAGCAGCTTGAGCCGACTGATAAGGGACCCGTGATGTCTCTACCACCGTGCGCAACGTAGTGACAGCATAAGCTGCCGTCGTGGTGCCATCTAGTAACTTAAAACAAGAGCCATCGACATATAGTTCTCCGTAGGGGTCAGATAAGGGAACATCAATCAGGTCTACCCGTCCCTTCGTCTCTTCTTCCGTCCGGAAGATGCAATCATGTTTGTCAACTGCATCATTCTTAGAAGGGAGGGGTAGTAACATGGCTGGATTCAGAGTGGCACATCTTTTAATCGTAATATGCTTAGCAAAAAGTGTCAATTCATAGCCGGTGAGACATGCACTGGTGAGGTGCTGTGTCTTTGTCTTATTCAAAAGTGTATCCACAGCATGGGGTACCATAACTGTGAGGTCAGTATCAAGCACAAGTCCAGCCGATTGTCTGATTAAAGTGGCCACATCCGCGACCGCTCTCAGACAACTCGGGAGTGCCCTTGCGACGAGATCAAGCACAGCAGAGAGATAAGCACACAGCCTCTGCTTATCCCCAAACTTTTGTGTTAGGACAGAAAGCGCGCAACCAGCCATCTCGTCATAGAGCACAAACGGTTTGCCATAGTTAGGTGTGCCAAGCACTGGAGCCGAACAAAGCGCAGTTTTCAATTGCTCAAAAGACTGCTGGCACTCGGACGTCCAAGGCAAAGGCTCATGCACTTCTTTTGTTGTTAATGCAAGCAAAGGTTTAATTAGTAGTGAATAGTTAGGTATCCATTGACGACAGTAGGAAGTGATACCTATAAAAGCGCGCACATCTTTGAGTTTGTGGAATGGGCATTTTAACAATGGTACTGATGCGCTCAGGGGTCAACCTCCTACCTTCCTTCGACAGTAGGTGACCTAAATAGATGACCTCCTGTCGACAATACTGAAATTTAGAAAGAGAAACCTTATGTCCATGATGGGCCAAATGCAACAACAATTTGACGGTACTATCTCTGCAACCCTGTTCCGTATCAGAAGCAATAAGGAGGTCATCAACATACTGCACTAAAACATTACATGGAGGAAGCGATAAGGAATCCAACTGATCTATTAATGCTTGACTATAAATACTAGGACTCTTTTTATAGCCCTGAGGAGCGTGACAGAATCTAAAACTCCTACCAGCCATTGTGAACCCAAACAAATATTTACTATCTGGATGGATAGGAATACTAAAAAAAAAAAGCATTTTTCTAATCAATAACAGAAAAGAACTTAGCAGTAGAAGGAATCATCGTCAAAAGCGTAGTAATATCAGGAACCACAGGGAACTGGGGCATCACTATTTTATTAACCTCGCGCAGATCAATCACAAAACGATAAACAGTATCATTGTCTTCAGAGGAGCCTGAGGGTGTACTTTTAAGAATCGGAAGAATAGGACTATTACAAATATTGTCAGATGTTTCTTCAACTACTCCCTTCTGTATCAAACCCTGAATAATCTGAAGAAGAGCCCGTTCTCCTGCCTGCGGTATCATACTGAGGAATGTGAGGCAATACAGCATTCTCTTTAACTTGTATAGAAACTGGTGGTATATGCAACAGCCCTACATCCGTGTCACCTATGGCCCATAGAGTGGGTGGGACATCAGCAAATTCAGCTGGGAGGGGTGCATCCTTAGACAACAAACACTGTTAGTTAGTACTCACATCCGGACCCATAGTAATATAGACATCTGCAGGAGAGCAATAGATAGTGGCATGCAACTTCTCCAACAAATCCAAACCCATCAATTTCTCACCACAGTTGGATGTTAACAGAAACGGAGATTCCACAGTGAAAGGACCAACAATCAATGCAAGGGGACGTGAAATGGGGCTTACAACCGGTACACCTGAAAAACCTACTGAAACATTATTGTGGCCAGACAGAGCTGCCCCAGGGACCATATGTCGAGAAACAGAACTCTTTGTCGTACCTGTGTCCACCAACAATTCCTTAGTCGAGCCTTGCAAATCTGCTGTGACATAAGGACCACGGTGATCTACAGGTATCTGAACCGGTCCCTCGCCCTGTCCCTGGCTGTTCTAGCTACAAGACATACCTGTCACCTCATCCATATCGTAATCATCATGATAATACTGTCCATCACGAGGGTGATCAAAGTAATTATTATCAGAGCGACCCTGTGAAACCGTAGCATTCTGAGCTCTCTCAGTGCCACGACTTTCTGTAAAAGCACACGGCACTGGCAACGCCAATGACCTTGCTCCTTACAATACACACACTGATTTGGCCCTAAAGGTGTCGTTGAAGGCTGCCTACTGGTACGTGAAAGCTGTCTGGAAGGAGCACCCCGTCCCCTACTATTTCCCCTAACCGCTTGCTGCAACAACACCTTCGTTTTTAAATCCTTGTGTTTCTTATCAGTCCTATCCTTTTCCTCCTGATCTCGGTGTTCATAGTACTGGGCCATATTCAAAATAACAGAGGAAGAAGATGTGGACGAAGTACTCTCAGACTCCTGTAAACGAGTCGTAATTTCAGGAAGAAGGTTAGAAACAAACCTGTCAACAAACAATCGAACTCCTCCCTCAATAGACATATCCTTCCCACTATAGTCCAAAAACGTATCTTCAAACCGGGTAAAGAAATCAGACACACTCTCATCCTTCTTCTGTCGACAAGCGGTCAATTTGTCCCAGCTTACCTTCTTAGGTGGAATAAGTGAATGCATATATGTAATAATACGACCTGACAAAGCAAGTATCTCTGCCCGGGGTTTATCACCTGGCTTCCTTTCCTGATCCCATCCTTTAATCACATCCCATGTACCACCCAACTCCGCGACATGGTCTTGAGTATGAACCTGTCTCCAAACATCAACCGGAACGAGAAGACCCAAAAACATTTCAATATCAGCAAAAGTCATTACAGTAGAAGAGGAGGCAGCCTCTGTTAATTCTTTATAATAAGCTGTAGGATTTTTCCTAGGGTCAGGCAAATGAGTCTTAAGGGCTAAAACCTCACTCCTTTTCCACAGAGTATAAACCCATTGCTCCTGTAAACGGGCCGCTACAGTCGGTCTAGTGACATTGCCACGCTGATCCATTAACTCTGGTATTTCTGGGTGATATATGGGATGGACCTCCCGCATCGGAAACTGAGTTATCTGAGTAGGGCTCCTCTCATGTAGTCTTCCCCTGTAGGCAATTAGAGTTGTAACATTCCCAAATACCTGACCTGGCTCCAAATCAGTAGCATATACACGATCGCTAATATCAAACAAAATTTGAGGCACTTCTGTCCGAATATGTGTTTGCCAAAGACTAATCAATGTAGCAGACATATGCTTAAGGGCATGTTGCTGTATAAAGTGTTCAAAATCTTGCATAACTTCCCAAACATCCTCAACACCATAAATCGCATTATGAGCCCACTGCGCAGCCTGGTCAGCTAGTACTTGTTTCTCATCATCCCCTACCCCAGATCGCACTAACAGGCCTATTCGCTCCCTAAATTTCATCCAATCTCTATCCTCAAACCCACTTTCTGCCGTCTCAGCATTCAAAGGGGTCGGAGGATGCAAGACCATAGAGGGAGAAGCAACAGAAGTAACAGGCACAACCGTTGTTAGCGCTTGCACCGGAGGAGAAAGAACGGAAGATACAGGAGTTGAAACAGTAGATGTACTAGGGGTCTCAGTTGTCAAAGATGGCGAGGACAAAGAAGGAGCAAGAGGTGCCATAGCCAAAGCCGTCAAAACAACAGCCGTAGATACGGGAACAGCCGAAGCGGACATAACAGGCTGTTGTGACTAAGGGAACGGTGGGATATATCCTCTGCGGGGTATAAGGAGGCGGGGTCGAGTATCTAACAACTCCTCTACAAAAGTATCGTCTTTTTCTTTTGCCAAACAAGACTTATCAATATGCAGTCGAAATCTCTTATCTTCACATTCAATTCCGGACTCTTGTTTTTCTCTATCATATGCCACAGCTTTCTGTGTTGATGTTTGCATTTTCCCCTTTCGTGCATCTCTTTCCATCTTTAACCGTCTCTGTCTAGCCTCCTTCTGCCAAGTCCTGAGGGATTCAAACATGGACTGTCTACTCCTTTTCTTAAATAAGTGTTCCTGTAAAAACCCAATATTCTGTACATCGAAAGTGCCCGTCAACAGCCACTGCAACTCATCATTGTCCCTCGCATATTTGTGCCATAATGTACTAAACATAATTGGGCCAAGACCATGTTTCACATACATATCAAAATTAGGGCTGCCTTCAAGAGGCGCCGGCTAAGCTTCTTCCAATCGAGCATCTGCAGAACGACGACAACGACAACAGAAATTCCAAATTTGCTGAAGCCAGGCATTTTGAAAAGAAAAAAAATCGTTATTTTTACCTGGCAAAGTAGTTGCAAGTACTTCTTAGCAAAACAGCCCTCAGGCCTCACCAAACTCAAAGCACAATGGTACCATATCCACAAAGAACCAAAACAAACTCACCTGATATTAGTAGTACAAACAAACCTGTTCCCCACTGCCGACTCTTCAGACCAAACGGTCAGATCCAAGGGTTTCGCCATTCAGGACTCCAGTCGGGTTGACCACTGGGCGAGGCACCGTCTGGCAGAACAGAAGGGGCAGCTGCGAGCAAATATTACTCTTCGTGCAGGGATCCCTGAGCCGTCAGTCCGACCCGACGATGTCCTCGGCCTCCCCCGTCTGCGGAATAGGGATGGATCAATCACCTGAAGGAATACCTGTTCGGGCGCCAACTGGAAGAAGTGACCTGTTTAGGGTCACCCGGGTCACCAATGACCACCTCTCAGCCTTCCATACCAAATGAAGAGTCGGTCAAACAGTAGAGAATACAAAACAATAACTATTTATTAATATACACTCAGAGCGGAGCCCGGTCTGCCCAGTCGCTAGGAGTGCTGCAGAGAGGACTGAAATTGACAAGCATAAAGACACATTATGTACATTTCTTAACGGGGCTAAAACACGCCCACAGTGGAATTTTCCAGGCAGGTGCAGCCAAACTGTGAAATACGAAAAAACGGTTTCAGCGCTTCTATCTTTCACAAAGTATCTCAATTCCAAGGTCGCTCTGTTCGGGCCCGTCACCAGACTTGTGGGATAGGGCCTCTATCTAGTGAGAAAGGTATGCGCTAATAGGAACAGTGTACTCATTACGGGAACAAGTCTAACATGGCAGAAACGAAACTTATAGCGGAGCATTTCTCGGAATTAAACTAGATCAGTTTCAAACAACCTAAAATGGCGCCTGCAAAGAAAATGGCGCAGCGAATGCTAACTTACATAGGGCAATGCGCAAACGTGAACATTTCTAATCTAACAAGGGTTACTTGTTGTATGTAAGTATTGTTTTCACCGACCCACACAGTCAGGGAGGTGCCAATATTGCCTTTGTTGAATGTTTCCTTTATACGGTTTGATACTCTGAGCCGAATGAAAGCCATGTTTTTACAGAAAACGGTGCCCTTAACCTCTGCCCAAGAGACTTGTGATCTTCTGGTCACAAGGTCCTCGGCTGAGATACAGGCACTAGTACGAACAAACTGCCCTTTCCATTTCACAGAAATGGTGCAACGTATCTTTATCATGTCTGATACGACGGGTATAGTACACCTATTTAAGACCATAGGTTCTGGACTGTTAAGCACCTTTCAGACAGTCTTCGGAGTTATTCCCAACTTAATACACTCTGTATTCGGAAGCATTTTTGGAGGGCTTCCGCTGATCCTGTTTCTAATAGCAGGAATCCTGATTGTCATTTTTCTGCTACGCAATGGACGTCCCAGTCACCAAGGAGATGGAAAAAACGCTCTTGGAGCGCTGATATCGTGATCGCATGGTACTCCATCAGGGCACACCTCGCCTTGGCGAACTGAGCGGGTCTTGGTTCCTGTCATTTAGACCAGTCTGAATTGACTGTTCTGCCTGTCCTCCGATGCCTGTTCTGTGGACAAGAATGCGTGTTGGATCTCTGTCTAACACTTCCATCAGTTGCGCCACCGGACGTTGATGCTTTACTGGACCCGATAACGGCTCATGTTCTGCTGTGTCCTCAGCGTATACCCAAGTTGATGTCTGAAATTCTTAGAGCCACCACAGGATGCTTCAGCTCCTTTTGGAACGGATACCGGCTCCTCAACAAATACTCAGGCCTTACATGTCACACAGGCTTCCCCAGCATCGGCTATGGATAGTGCAGAAGATCATCTGTGCTCGATTGACCTAATCTGTGAGGTGTTACAGGGATCGTCATCTGCGATGGCTAGCAACAGTGATGTTGCATCTCCCAGCCAGGACACATAAACATTTGGCTCATTGTGTGCTGGGAAAAATTTGGCCTTTTTCAAAACAACCAAATTTTGAATTTTAAACAATACACTCTTCTGCTGAGCTGCATGGCTTTGAATCACTCATAGTTGTCCGAAGTATATATACAAACATACTTTAGTAAAGACTTTTATCGCTTACAATATATGTTTTTAGCATTTTTTGAATTTTTACATACTATTTTTATGGATTTATTAGTTTGCGTACAACACCTAGAAGTACGTTAGAATTTTAAGTATGTCTAGTCGGATGAGGAGTGGGTGTTATGTTTCATATAGGTACCCCAATATAGGCTCAGGTAGCAACCTAACCTTTCACCTATATTCTCCCCTACCATTACACTACATATTTGAAAGAAACACATAGTGATAGATTCCTTACCTTAGAATATCCCCAGGTGTCAGACTGGATCCGGAAAGTTTTCGTCAGCAGTACCCCTGCGCGTCGGTAGGTGGCGTCGTGCGGCTCCGCGACCGTCGTTGGCGTCGTGGTCGCCGAGATGACGTCGCGGGCGCTACTTAGACGCCGCCCACGCGTGCTGACGTCAGTTCTTTCTTTTTCCGTGCCAGCAAGCGCAGATCCGGGAAGAGCAGGAACCCCCAGTCAATTTTTGACTGACTTTTTTGAGGCTTTTTGTCTCTATTTCTCTTCGAGTCATCGACTCCTGGTGCAGTAGGATGCCCGGTTTCAAGTCCTGCGGGGATTGTCACCGCATGATGTCGGTGACGGACCCGCACCGTGTGTGTCTTTTCTGCCTGGGGCGCGACCACGACCCAAAGTCGTGCTCCGACTGCCAGGCCATGGCGCCGAAGACTTTGCTGGAGCGTTCCCGAAAGTTGCTGGAAGCCCGGCAGTCGGCTCCGCGCCGTTCAAAGTCCCGGTCCAGAGGGAGGTCGAGGGACCGTACGCGGAGTCATCATCATCGATCATCGGGATCCAAGTCTTCGCACTCGGGGTCAGGTAAGACGAAGCACAATAAGTCGAAGAAACGCCATCATTCTTCGACTTCCACTCGCCGGTCGCGCGACGCGGCTGAGGGTGTGGGTGGTGCCACCCCCGCGGCTCCGGCGGAGCCTATGCAGTCGCCGCCCGACTACCCGCCCTTCCCGGGGTCGTCGGCGACTCCGGCCCAAATACAGGAGTTCCTGTCGGCCATGGCTCGCCTCTTTGGGCCGCCGGGTCCCGCCGGTGCGCCTTCGGGCCCCGCGGTCCCGCATGGGTGTCCTCGTGTTTCCTCGCCGGCGGCTCCGGCGTCGCTGTCGGCTCCGTCCACAGCGCCGCAGGACACCCTTGGATCCAGGCCTGGATCCCGGTCGACGCCGGTTGACCTTGTTACGCCTCCACCGACTTCGACTCCACCAGCACCAGTTCTGACGCCGCCCGCTCCTCGGGACGACGTCGACCTCAGTTTCAGCCCCGAAGTGGACGCGGCGTCGAGCTGGCATCGATCGATGCCGTTCTTGACGTTGCTTGGGGATTTCTATCCCCATGTCCCTGCTCCTTATTTTAGACCTGTTGAACAGCCTGAGGAGCAAGGGGAGGACTGGGAGGGGTCTGAGGACCCTCTCGCTGCAGCCTGCGAGTCTGAATAGGACTGGGCTGAGGAATTGGGGGGACGCCAGTGGTCTGGATACCTCACCAGACCTTGGCATGCTGTCTCCTCCTACAGTGGCTACGGAGGAGGGTGCTAGTTATGCTGTGGTGTTGCGTAGGGCGGCCGAGGCCCTACACCTCGAGCTCCCTACTGTGGCCGTCAGGACTAACCTCCTGACAGAGGTGCTTCAGCCAGCAGCTACTTCTGCGGAGCCGCTGCTTCCTTTCAATGAAGCCCTTTCTGACGTTCTTTTGGGCACTTGGACCAGGCCCACCACAGGGGCTCCTGTGGATAGGAACGTGGCCCAACGCCATCACCCGGCTCCGGGTGACCCCATTTTCCTCTCCCAACACCCCACCCCCGAGAGCTTGGTTGTCCAAGCCTCTGCTTCCCCAACCGCCTTCCCTTCCGCACCACCGGATAGGGAATCCAAGAAGCTGGATCAGTTTGGGAAGAAGATTTTTTCGTCCACCAGCACTGCGCTGCGGTCCGTGAACACTGCATGCCTCTTGGGCCGTTATTCCCACTCTCTGTGGGATACGGTGGCGAACGTGCTGCCCCAGTGTCTGGAGGAGGCCCGGCCTGCTCTCTCCCAGGCTGTTGCAGAGGGGAGAGACGCAGCAAAGTTCATGATTCGTTGTGGCCTAGACACCGCCGACTCACTGGGCAGATCGATTGCAACGACGGTGGCGGTTCGCCGTCACGCCTGGTTGAGGACCACTGGATTTTCGGGGGATGTCCAAAACACCCTTATGGACATGCCCTTTGATGGCCGTCGCCTTTTCGGCGACAAAGCGGACAGCGCGTTGGAGAGGTTTAAGGACTCACGGGCTACGGCCAAGTCCTTGGGACTCTCGGCAGTCCGCCCTCCTCCGCTTTTCGCTCCTTTCGTGGCACAGGAAGGGGCGCCCGCAGCGTTCGCAACAGAGCCACAGGCCAGCGCAGCAATCATCCCAGCGCGGCCGCGGGTTCCGCCGTAGCGGACCAAGGGGCCAGCGGGCGGGTCAGTCCACCACCACCCCGGCCACCACTGCCTCCAAACCTTCCTAGTCCAAACTTTCAGGCCCATCAAACGCCAGTGGGCGGCAGGCTTCGCCATCACCTCCCCCACTGGCGCACCATCACTTCGGACAGGTGGGTTTTAGAGATAGTCCGGAGGGGCTACTCCCTCCCCTTCGAGACTACCCCTCCAGCCATGCCACCTCAGTACCACCGCATGTCGGGGGATCACTTGGTGCTTCTTCAGCAGGAAGTTGTGGCCCTCTTGGCCAAGGGGGCCATCCAGCGCGTTCCGACGCCAGAAGTAGGCCGTGGTTGCTATTCCCACTACTTTGTGGTACCCAAGAAGGACAAAGGCCTGCGTCCTATCTTAGACCTCCGGAACGTCAATCGCTTCCTCCGCAAAGAGAAGTTCAAGATGCTCACTCTGGCTCAGGTCTTGTCTGCTCTCGACCCACAAGACTGGATGGTGGCGCTGGACTTGCAGGACGCCTATTACCACATCCCCGTCCTGCGAGCCCACCGGCGTTACCTGCGGTTCACGGTGGGCCACGAGCACTTTCAGTTCACCGTGCTCCCCTTTGACCTTACCAGCGCCCCTCGGGTGTTCACCAAGGTGATGGCGGTGGTCGCAGCTCATCTGCGCAGATCAGGGGTTTCAGTCTTCCCCTATCTCGACGACTGGTTGTTGAAGGCGGGCTCGCCCCAGGCAGTCGTCTCCCACCTCCAGAATACGGCCGACCTCCTGCACTTGCTGGGGTTCTCCATCAACGTGCCGAAGTCTCACCTGATCCCCTCTCAGAAGCTCCTCTTTATCTGAGCGGTTCTGGACACTGCGCAGTTTCAGGTCTATCCTCCCGAGCAGCGAGTCCAGGATATTTGGGCTCTGATTCTCATCTTTCAGCCCTTGTCCCGGGTTTCGGTCAGAGTGACTCTGAGGCTGCTGGGCCTCATAGCCTCCTGCATCCTGCTGGTCAATCATGCCAGATTGCATATGCAGGCTCTACAGTGGGACCTGAAGTTCCAGTGGGCGCAGCATCAGGGGAACCTGTCCGATCACGTCCAGATCTCGGAGGGCACTGCACGACAGTTGCAGTGGTGGCTCACGAACCGACATTGGGTCGACGGCAGATCACTCTCCCTTCCCCAACCGGAGTTTACAGTGGTGACGGATGCGTCCCTCCTGGGATGGGGCGGCCACATGGGAGAGGCGGAGATCAGAGGCCTCTGGTCTCCGGCGGAGTCCCGGCTCCACATCAACCTTCTGGAGCTGCGGGCGATCCGGCTTGCACTGAAGGCATTCCTTCCCTCTGTCAAGGGGAGAGTAGTGCAGGTGTTCACAGACAACACCACCGCCATGTGGTACTCCAACAAACAAGGCGGGGTGGGGTCGTGGACCCTCTGTCCGGAGGCTCTGCGTCTCTGGACATGGCTGGAACATCAGGGCATGTCCCTGGTGGTTCAACACCTGACAGGTTCTCTGAACGCCAGGGCGGATGAACTCAGCCGCAGGTGCATGCTCGATCACGAATGGCGTCTTCACTCGGAGGTGGTGCAAGGTTTCTTTCAGCAGTGGGGAGAGCCTTGGTTAGATCTATTCGCCACCGAAGAGAACGCGCAATGTCATCAGTTCTGCGCGTTGGAATTTCCAAGGCGGCACTCACTCGGCGACGCTTTTCGTTGTGAGTGGAGTTGCGGTCTGTTGTACGCCTTTCCGCCTATACCACTTCTGCCCAGAGTGCTGAAGAAGATCAGGCGCGACCGGGCCCAAGTCATTCTTGTGGCTCCGGACTGGGCTCGAAGAGTATGGTATCCCGAGCTACTCAGTATGAGCATCGATCCTCCGATCAGACTGCCTCTTCGGGAGGATCTTCTGTCGCAGCAGCAGGGGACGGTCCTCCACCCGAACCTGTCCAGCCTCCACCTCTTTGCGTGGAGATTGAGCGGCGGCAGTTGATTCCTTTCGACTTGCCTCCTGAAGTTTGTGACGTTATTCTGGCAGCCAGGCGTCCCTCTACTAAAGTGGTATACGCCTGCAGGTGGAACAAATTTGTGGCATGGTGCACAGCAAAGGCTGTGGATCCCCTTTCTGCCCCTCTTTCTGAAGTACTACTGTTCCTTCTTTCTTTGGCCCAGCAGGGCTCTGCTCTGGGCACTATCAAGGGCTACCTTTCTGCAATTTCTGCCTTTCTCAGGTTACCTGATCAGCCCTCTCTTTTCAAGTCCCCTGTTGTAAATAGATTTCTCAAAGGCATTACACACCTTTTTCCTCCTATTCCTTTCTGATGCCTCAGTGGGACTTGAATCTGGTTCTTACACACTTGATGTGCGCTCCCTTTGAGCCTCTTCACAACTGTCCTCTTCGTCTCTTGACATTGAAGACTGCCTTCCTGGTGGCCATCACCTCCGCTAGGCGGGTGAGTGAGCTCCAGGCTCTTTCTTGTAAGCCTCCTTTCCGTCCATCCGGACAAGGTTGTGCTCAGGCCCCGTCCTTCCTTTTTGCCAAAAGTGGTTACGGCCTTTCACATTGGGCAGACTATTACCTTGCCCACCTTCTTTCCGCCTCCTCATCCTTCCAGAGAGGAAGAGAGGCTCCACCGTCTGGATCCAAAACGTGCGCTCTCATTTTATCTCAACCACACACAGCAGTTCTGGGTGGATGACCAGCTCTTTGTTGGCTACGTTGGCACCAAGAAAGGTCGGGCGGTAAACAAGAGAACTATCTCCCGCTGGGTTGTCTTGTGCATCAAAGCCTGTTACTCTTTGGCTAAAAAAGAACCTCTGGTGGGGCTGGGTGGTCATTCCACCAGAGCTACTGCAGCCACTACTGCATTGGGACGTGGTGTCCCCCTGCAAGACATCTGTCAGGCAGCCACGTGGGCCTCGCTGCACACGTTTACCAAGCATTATTGCCTGGACAGCCAAGTCCGGAGAGACGGCTTCTTTGGCCGTTCTGTTCTCCGTGACTTTCTGGTGTGATCTTAGTTCGCAGACCCACCACCGGGGTTGGTATTGCTGGGGTATCTATTCTAAGGTAAGGAATCTATCACTATGTGTTTCTTTCAGATGAACAAGTTACTTACATTCGGTAACGATATATCTGTAAGAAACATTAGTAGTGATAGATTCCTTACCGCCCCACCCATCCTCCCCGTTCTGCGAACTGATTTCTAGGGTTAAGGTCATCCCTTTCAGGGCCCTAGTTTCAATGCACCAGTGGTCAGTATCTTGCATGGCTGCGCGTTCCTGGCTTGGAAAGTCGTGTACAGAACTGACGTCAGCGAGCGTGGGCGGAGTCTAAGTAGCGCCCGCGACGTCATCTCGGCGACCACGACGCCAACGACGGACGCGGAGCCGCACGCCACCTACCGACGCGCAGGGTTTCTGCTGACGAAAACTTTCCGGATCCAGTCTGACGCCTGGGGATATTCTAAGGTAAGGAATCTATCACTACTAATGTTTCTTACAGATATATCGTTACCGAATGTAAGTAACTTGTTCAACGGATCTTGGGACTGACCTTTTACCTAGTTATGGTACTGCTTACAGGACGTGGGGTTTTCCCTGAAAACTAGCCTCATTCATTATGCATGAGGATTTTTGCAAACTCAGCAGGACTACCATCTCCTGCATAATAACTATGTATAAGGGTCATTCCTTCCATCATCCTAAGTCCGACGTGACACAGCAATGTAGAACCCCTGAGGGTACCACTTTGGGTATATAAACACCATATCTTGCTGAGGTAGGCAGAGGAGAAAAGGACTTCCATGCTGACACTGACGTGAGACGCTGAGGTTCCTGCACGCAGACACTCCAGCTCGCAGTGGTCTGACATCCCTCGCGGGGTGTCCATCTCGAGACCAAGACGGGGTCCCACAGTCTTTCACTTCAGGTAATGGGGTTGACTTTATCCTAGAAGGATTCGTGGCTCTACACCTACATACATGCTAGGTGCACTTAGGTACATCTAGTTAGGGTCGCATCGTAGAAGTACGCATTTTTACTGTCATGTATTTTAATACCTGCCTGTATTCATTGTTTTAGCACTATGGTAGAAATCTACCATCTTTTTACTCTGCTGGCGCTTATAATAATTTATATCTGTTTCTGTCTTATGGTTGTCTCAGCACACCAATTTTACACTAGAATAACGCTGGTTCAATAAATGCTTATTGAAAAAAGTCCCCACCGTTTATTCTGTGTATCTCTCTGAGACAAAGAGAGCACGAGTCACTGAGCGAAAAGTACTGTACTGTTTCCACGATCCCTGATGGGACAGAGTTGTCATGTTCGATAGTTGCCAAGAACTATTCTCTCCGTGGTAAGAGGGGTTTCTAGTGGCACTGTGAGCTAGCTGGTATACAGGCAAACATACCCATTGGGGGTGTCTAGAATCAGTCTGGACACAAATCCTACAGTCTATGTTGCCTAAACGCGCTGATCCTATATAGGTTTATAGGAACTACACAACATGGCGTCGCCAACGTTGGTTTGGTACTTATTTAACGGTCAAATCTGAGTAATTCAGTCGTGCTATTCTCAGAGACCCCTACTCAAATTTCCCCAGAGACGTTTGGAGTGGGAAGGGAACCATCCGCCACAGCTGAGTAGGCATATCCTATGTATTGGCTGTAGGTTTATCAAGCTTGAAGGATAAACAGTTCCTATTGTGCATAAAACCTTATCTCAGTTTCCTTGAAACGTCTTCCTTTTCAAAATAATGGCTGACAAAGATGCCAATGCGCCAGCACAATGTGCTGCAGCTAGGGAGGAAGAACAGGAAGGGGAAATCAACATTTCAGAAAATGTTAGAACTGCCCTTACACTAAAACTCTCTGTAAAGCAATGGGGTAACCCAGTATTCCTCAGAACCTGGGCCTGTGCATTATAAACAACAATTGGTTCTGTCGGGCCAAGCAATTTCTTTGCAGTATTAACATTTTTGAATACACATAACAATTAAACACACACAGAGGAACAAACAATAAATGTTTTTCGCAAACAAAATAATTTTTACTTTATATTTTGACAAGGTCAAGAATTACCACGACAAACAGAAGAAAGAAGGCTGTTCGATAATTCAATTAATAAAATGGCGCATGTGAAAGTGGTTGAAGTGACATGGTGAATATGGTGACAAAGTGACGAAATTTGTGTATTGAACACAAACAAAAAGGTGACATAATACTGTACATATATTTACAATAACCGACTTTTAGAAAACGAGCGCCAATTTCCAATTCAGAAAACAATGGCGCTAGCTTAATAATTAAATTATATAAATTTGTGCGCTAGCGGAGCCTGTTGGAGAATGTATGGACAAAAACCGTTGACGTTTCGACCCTGACAAACAGCTTGAGTTAAGGATGTCAAAGACGGGTCTTCTTCAGGACAGGGTGATGTGTAGGACAGCCTGCAGAAAGAATTCTGAATGAGTGTGTGTTCATATCATGAGAGAGAATACGCCAATGCATGGGTTGTGTGCGACTCACTCACCGGGTCTCCGAAAATTGAAGGAAGCGAATGAGACAAGCCCAAAGGGCTTGGGGGTAGACCACGCCAGAGGTGTAATCCAACTGTACGTCAATGGTGGACTGTGTCAGGTATCTAAAATCATGAAGGGGGAACGGTATTAGTGATGGTAACATTATCAGCCCTCCCTCGGTTCAATTGGACAAGGTATGTTAGAAGGTCAAGCATACCTGAGCAGGAGATTGATCAAAAATCATTCAGAATGTAAATCAGTCAATTAGTTGAATAGCAGTCCGGAGGAGTGCGGAGCATCGGACTGCGAAGAACAGTTATGAAGCATTGGTTGTAAAGAGATGAAATGAATCCTAAGTATCTAGATCATAGTGGAGATCAATGATGGTGAAAAGAAACTGAACTGGGACAAAATTGTACCTGGGAGTCCGTTTGTGGTTCAAAGAGTCACGTTAAGGCTTAGCAATTAATGCCATGCGCGGCGTGTCTTGTAGATTTCAAGGCATCATTTACGCTCTACAAGACAAGAAAAAGACCCCACTCTTAATCTAAGAATACGGGAAAAGGAACAGGAATAAAGCTAAGTTGAGAAGAAATGTTCACGTACACGTACCTGATGAAATCTGGCCGGCTGCAGTATTCGGAAATCTATGCCGACAACCGCGGAGACGCTGGAGGTTAAATAGAGCGCTGCGCGATCGAAAGAGCGTGCACGTTGGCGTGCAGCAGCTCAGACCGGCAGGGAAACGGGAGAGCTATAGAAAACAGACTTCCCGGTTGCGATGTGGGGATACCCTCGTGATGTAGGGTGCAATGTAATGTTTTGAATGTCCTAGAATGATACAGATTCATATTTTGGCAAAAAAAAAATTTGAATTAGTTTTAAATAATAACGCGTGAAAAGTTGAATTACATCGCGTAAAATTAAGAACTGTGACAACAGTGTTTGGCTACCCAAATAGATCGCAGTTGCACATCATTGTTAAAAAATTGACCACATGTTGGAACAATTCTGACTAGACAATATCAGAGGCATATGTGCATATTTGTAGGTAAATAAATACACACAATTACAATTCAATTATACTGATAGTGGCAAATGGTCGTAAATGTTTTTAGGAAATAGAGACACATTGGTGAACATACAGAAGTCACATGGATAACATCAACAGGAAATGTTAAAAATAGTTGTATATACAAGATTGCAGAGGACACAGGGAATGTGTCTTTCAGGACCATTCCCGTATTAATACCAAATACCTAAGAATGTGATAATTCTGTATAAGGAATATGTCCCGCTGGGTGCAAGGAAAACATGCGATGTGTTGTCCTAATAATTGTGGATGTCCACCCACTTGTTCTAAAACCAAACCAACATGTGTCATCTGGTTCTAAGTTGACCCATCTGTTTGTGTGTCTCCTCAATTTCATTTAAGCCAAGTTACCTATCCGCACCTTCTTGACGAGTATTACCAACATGGTAACCAGGGCTTTTTTACCAATAAAAGTAAGCAGGGCCCAAGAAGGTTCGCCACTTTTTCAGATTCCTCCTTTGGTAGCGGGTCTGATAGTGAGCCAGATAGACCTACAAGCAGTCGCACCACTGGACAGGCACAGGGTTACCAAGAACCTCAGTCTTTTTTAGGGGATTCCACATGGGGACCCAGCAGAGGAAGGGGCCAGGGCACAACCTGGGGCAGACCTGTGAGGGGTTGAAATCGAGGGCGCAACACCCAAAACAACAACAGGAGAGGCAATTCCCGTGTCCGCTTCTATCCCCAGGAGGCTCACGGGGAAATACAAACTGGGCGCCAAACTTACCGTTGGTAGACCATAGGGGGGCCATACCCACAGATTGCCATGTCAGAACCTCCCCCCAAGGCTCAATGCCTCTATGGATTTCCAGGGCCTACACCAGAATGAAACCAACTTGACTGATGTACCACAGGCAACCACACTGTCGGTTGAGATTATGCCATCTGGCAACAACATTTCAATGGCTGAAAATGAATCGTTAGGCCCAACTCGACATGATGGTGTGAGAATTCCTACCCCTACTGACCCAATACTGAATCTTTCTGATTACACATTGACGGAGGCTGAGAAACAGATCCTTTCTAAGGGGCTTTCCTTTGTCCCTACCAGGCCCCCACATTCATTCAACACGAAGTTAGAACTTCTGCAGTTCTTTAGAAAAATAAGATTGAAATATTTCTTCGCCCAACGGGATCCGTTCTGCACACCATCCACAGCCACACCGTTCAAATCTCCCTCCACATTCACTCCACCAGCTTATCTCATGAGCCAAAAAATCATCGCGTATGAACAAATAGTGATGAAAGAGACAATGGAGATTCTAGAAAAACTGAAGTACATACAATACAACACCTCCCTTGACGAAAAACGAGCTCTTGAATCACTGAAATGCAATCCCAACATCGTCATCAAATCGGCGGATAAAGGTGGGGCTGTGGTAGTACAGAACAAGGACGATTACATCAGAGAGATCCTGCAACAACTGAGGGACCACAATAGTTACACACGTATCCCCAAGGACCCTACATCAAATATCAGGAATCTGATACAGGACCTCACCAGAAGAGGATTGGAAGAGGGTTTCCTTAGTGATCCGGAATTTGATTTCCTTAACCAAAAGAATCCTAGGATCCCGACCATCTACACCTTACCCAAGGTGCATAAAAACCTTGAGAGGCCACCAGGAAGACCTATAGTCTCAGGTTGTGGGTCCATCCTGGAACCTTTAAATCAATATATCGACTACTTCCTCCAGCCATGGGTTGAGCAAACAAAATCTTATATAAGGAACACCATGCACATGATACAAACTGTGGAAAATCAGCCTTTTGACACGGCGACTCAAGTACTAGTCACGCTCGATGTTTCCTCCCTTTACACGAGCATTCCGCAATCGAAGGCTTTGGAGGTGACAAGATCAGTGTTTGACAAACGTGCCGCACCACATTGGGTCCCTACTGACTTCTTGATAAACTTGCTGGAAATAGCAATGACAAGAAACTATTTTGTGTTTCAAAACCAATACTACCTGCAGTGCAAGGGCGTGGCCATGGGGGCGGGCTTTGCTCCAAGCCTAGCCAACATTTTCATGGATGCCTATGAAGAGGAGCACCTGTACAACATCGATAACCCCTACATAGAAAACATCAGTATGTGGAAGAGGTATATCGACGACGTTTTTATGATTTGGTCAGGCAATGAAACAACTTTGAGTAACTTTTGTGCCTGGCTTAATGAAAGATCCCGAGACATTCAGTTCACCATGTCATTCAGCAGGGAGAGTATCGACTTCTTGGACCTTACCTTACAAATAGAAGATGGGTTGGTGTTCACCAACTTATACAGAAAGCCAACTGAGCGGAATACCTTGCTCAAATACAATTCCAACCATCCCAGGAGTCTCCGCGACAATCTACCCTACGGGCAATTCTTACGCCTGCGCCAGAATTGCTCACACAGATCTGATTATTTCAAAGAATCCGCAACATTAACACAACGGCTTAAGGACAGAGGTTACCCTCTCGGCCTTCTCAAACGCGCCAAGAAAAGGGCTTGGTACTGCCCTCGTGAGACATTACTCAAAGTCAAACCCAAAACCAACCAAACCGACAAGATATTCTGTGTCACGACCTTCAATCCCAAAAGCCACAAGATCAAGGGGATAATCAAGAAATATTGGAACTTGGTGGCAACGGAAATTGGGATCACAGAAGATCCACTATTTGCCTTTAAACGTGGAAGAAACATCAGAGTCTCTGTAGTCTGTGCTTATCTAGAAACCCCTAAGCAACCAGACCTACGGACACAACTCAACTTGCCCCCAGTGACAGGCCACCACAAATGCGGTCATTGCAAGACTTGTCCCCTTACCATTGAAGGGAACAGTTTCTCACATGACAACCGCACATACACCATGTCACATTTCACCAACTGTAACAGTACCAACTTGATTTATGTCATGAAATGTCCCTGCGACAAATTATACGTGGGACAAACGACACAAAAGATAAAATGTAGGATCCTACAACACATCAGCAGGATCAGATGTCGTACTCCAGGGGCACCCCTAGTCGACCATTTTGTCAATTCCTCACATCACCCTGATAGCCTCAGATGGACTGTATTGGAGAAAGTACAATTGCATCCCAGGGGAGGGGATTTGACAGCTTCTCTCAATCTCAGGGAATGTAAGTGGATTCACTTATTGAACACAGTGTCACTTGGCTTAAATGAAATTGAGGAGACACCCAAACAGATGGGTCAACTTAGAACCAGATGACACATGTTGGTTTGGTTTTAGAACAAGTGGGTGGACATCCACAATTATTAGGACAACACATCGCATGTTTTCCTTGCACCCAGCAGGACATATTCCTTATACAGAATGATCACATTCTTAGGTATTTGGTATTAATACGGGAATGGTCCTGAAAGACACATTCCCCGTGTCCTCTGCAATCTTGTATATACAACTATTTTTAACATTTCCTGTTGATGTTATCCATGTGACTTCTGTATGTTCACCAATGTGTCTCTATTTCCTAAAAACATTTACGACCATTTGCCACTATCAGTATAATTGAATTGTAATTGTGTGTATTTATTTACCTACAAATATGCACATATGCCTCTGATATTGTCTAGTCAGAATTGTTCCAAACATGTGGTCAATTTTTTAACAATGATGTGCAACTGCGATCTATTTGGGTAGCCAAACACTGTTGACACAGTTCTTAATTTTACGCAATGTAATTCAACTTTTCACGCGTTATTATTTAAAACGAATTCAATTTTTTTTTAGCCAAAATATGAATCTGTATCATTCTAGGACATTCAAAACATTACATTGCATCCTACATCACGAGGGTATCCCCACATCGCAACCGGGAAGTCTGTTTTCTATTGCTCTCCCGTTTCCCTGCCGGTCTGAGCTGCTGCACGCCAACGTGCACGCTCTTTCGAACGCGCAGCGCTCTATTTAACCTCAAGCGTCTCCGCGGTTGTCGGCATAGATTTCCGAATACTGCAGCCGTTCAGATTTCATCAGGTACATGTACGTGAACATATCTGCTCAACTTAGCTTTATTCCTGTTCCTTTTCCCGTATTCTTAGATTAAGAGTGGGGTCTTTTTCTTGTCTTTTAGAGCGTAAATGATGCCTTGAAATCTACAAGACACGCCGCGCATGGCATTAATTGCCAAGCCTTAACGTGACTCTTTGAACCACAAATGGACTCCCAGGTACAATTTTGCCCTAGTTCAGTTTCGTTTCACCATCATTGATCTCCACTATGATCTAGATACTTCGGATTCATTTAATCTCTTTACAGCCAATGCTTCATAACTGTTCTTCGCAGTCCGATGCTCCGCACTCCTCCGGACTGCTATTCAACTAATTGACTGATTTACATTCTGAATGATTTTTGAAAAATCTCCTGCTCAGGTATGCTTGACCTTCTAACATACCTTGTCCAATTGAACCGAGGGAGGGCTGATAATGTTACCATCACTAATACCGTTCCCCCTTCATGATTTTAGATACCTGACACAGTCCACCATTGACGTACAGTTGGATTACACATCTGGCGTTGTCTACCCCTAAGCCCTTTGGGCTTGTCTCATTCGCTTCCTTCAATTTTCGGAGACCCGCTGAGTGAGTCGCACACAACCCATGCATTGACGTGTTCTCTCTCATGATATGAACACACACTCATTCAGAATTCTTTCTGCAGGCTGTCCTACACATCACCCTGTCCTGAAGAAGACCCGTCTTTGACATCCTTAACTCAAGCTGTTTGTCAGGGTCGAAACGTCGACGGTTTTTGTCTATCCATGCTCCAACAGGCCCGCTAGCGCACAAATTTATATAATTTAATTATTAAGCTAGCGCCATTGTTTTCTGAATTGGAAATTGGAGCTCGTTTTCTAAAAGTCGTTTTTATTGTAAATATATGTACAGTATTATGTCACCTTTTTGTTTGTGTTCAATAAAACAAATTACGTCACTTTGTCACCATATTCACCATGTCACTTCAACCACTTTCACATGCGCCATTTTATTAATTGAATTATCGGACAGCCTTCTTTCTTCTGTTTGTCGTGGTAATTCTTGACTTTGTCAAAATATAAAGTAAAAATTATTTTCTTTGCGGAAAACATTTGTTTGTTCCTCTGTGTGTGTTTAATTGTTATGTGTATTCAAAAATTTTAATACTGCAAAGAAATTGCTTGGCCCGACAGAACCAATTGTTGTTTATAACTTACACTAAAACTAGCAGACTATGGAGTCACACCTAGGGTTGGGACAGTAACATTCGTGATTGAGGCACATGAATCATATAAAACAGAGGTATTCTCTTCTTGGGTTAAATTCCCACAAGCAGATGCACAATCGCATACATTTCATTCTTATATTGAAGATGAAACACCAGAAGAATACTGTCCGTATGAGGACATTGAAGTTCCGCTTACCTACCAGCAGCACATAAACTGGATTAAAGGTGCCCTCCCACACACACAAGAAAAAGCGAGACTCAGTCCGCTCGGAAGAGATGGAGCGACTTGGCCAGTCCTAGCGGCCTATACACCACATCCAGACATTGACACAGTGTCAGTAGCAGACTTATGTCCACTTCATAAAGAAATAATAAAACTTTACAAAAACCTGACACAGTTCGTGATGAGAACACTCACACTTCAACCAGCAAGGGCTACACAAGCAGGACAAATTCAGGGATCTGCAACTAAAATAACACCACAAACGCTACATGCAGTTATGGGAAAATGCCCACTAAATGTGCGCAAATGCCATTCTGGATAGCTAAAAACAAAACACAGCTAGAGGCAGTTTTTCCACACACTAGCCCTCAAGAAAAACACGGAATGCTAACAATCTGCTTGCCAATGGGGATAGCTCCCCAGATAGAGGATTGTACCTCTTGGGGTACTGTTTTCGCTGCTATATATACCAGAAACCATGGTATCCCTTCATTAGCAGTAATACCAGATGTATTAAGACAAATACAGAATGAGTATGGAGCAGAACCTGCTCTGAACTTAGGGAGGAAATTATTAGGTAATTTTGTCTGTGTATCTATCATATTAGCAAACGTAAAAGGGGAGGCAGCAGCAGTGGCAATACGCCAATGCCTGAGGGATTTCACTCCTTTACAACAGGAGCGTGAATTACCTAAAATTATCTAAGACACCTATGCTGAATTGGGAAGAGACAATTTGGGAGCTAGAGCAACAAAACCTCAACTCATGGGTGGTCCTGAAAAGGATATCACCAAGCAAGCACCTGATTCTTCTAAGAAGAAATGGGACAATAAAAAACAAAAGAATAGAGAGAATAAATCACAGTCCAGGGGTGGGTCTCCTCAACAGGAGCACTCCGAAAGGAGGTACAACCTTAGGAATCGTGATAACATTAAAAAAACCTGACAGGTATCAGGATACTGATACACGTTCCTCTCGTTCCTTTCAGGGTTCATCAAAAAACTCCCAGAGGGCAGGACTTTCAGGACACAGACAAGAAGAGCGTACGAAGTCCAGAGACACGCAACACGCTTCAGACTATACTTCTAAAAAAGATGAACAAAAATCAAAACCTCAATTTAAAAAGAAGAAAGTAGCAAGTCTGAAAGTTAGACATGCTCAGAATTCTGAGGACTCAACTTCTGAACGGGGAATGTGCTCTGACGATGCTAGACAGCGCAGCAGAAGTAACAATAGCTCGCCAGAACCTGATGGAATTTCTGGTGACAGCGGAGTTGAATGAACATATCACGGTGGAAACACCGGATACACGGGTAAGTGGCCCACATAAGTTATGAAATAACACTCCAAATGGAGGGGGACAAACCCAGAAAAATAAAAGGTCTCTTTTGGGAGAACCTGACTCATGGATATGACATCCTTTTGGCTGAAAAGATTGGCCGCCTGCAATTGTTATGGATTGCCCAAATGGAGAAACCGTTATTTTACTGGCGTTTTCCAACCTCGTTCCCATATACTTAAAACATACATACTCGGAGTGGGCGATAGCACTTGCTCCAGCACTTTATCGCAACCATGTTGGGTGGGATGCTGAGTCACCTCACCATACAGCCCCAGTAACAACTACTCCAACTCCACAGAGACAGTACCCAATAAAACAAGAAGCGAAAAAACACATCAGGGAGATCTTAGATCAACTTGAATACCAAGGTGTAATTGAAACTTGCACCTGCTCCATGAATAATCCTTTGTTTCCCTGCTGAAACCGGATAATTCATACCGTCTAGTTTTAGACTACAGACATCTGAACACATGCACTAAAACATTTGCAGTACAAAATGCACACAGTGCTACATTAATGAATAACATTGTGCGGAAAAAATACAAAACAACACTAGATATCTCTAATGTATTTTTCTGCCAAAATATAGCGCCTGAAAGCAGGTATTTGACAGCATTCTCAGCGTCAATTTTGTCGTCTCCCCAAGGGTATAAGAATAGCCCAGGGTTGTTCTCCCCTAGGGTAACAGAGTTACTTCAGAATTTGGATGAAGAGGCATTGTCCTATGTCGATGGTATTTATCTGACGGATGATGATTTAATGGAACACTTGACCAGGGTGAGCAACATAATTTTGGGGTTTGCCTCTGAGGGCTACAAATTTAACTTTAGAAAATAGCCCACCTCCATGTCCTATTTTTGGGATACGAGCTTTCAAGTGAAGGGAAAAGCCTATAGGCTAACTTTTTAGAAAAATGTGCACTGCTCCAACCTCCTAAATCGTTGAAAAACTTAGAAATCCATATTGGGATTCCTAAATTTTGGCAGAACATACATTTTAGATTACGCAGAAAAAGCAAAACCTTTCTACGATCTGATTTTTCAGTTAGGCATTGGACACAGAAACACTCAGATATCCTTCATTCTCTACAAGCTGACATGATAGCTTCCAAACACCTACACACATGTGTAAACACCACAAATTTGGTGATCCGTGTTATAGCGGGTCAATCTGGGGATACTTACCTAACCTTCAACGAAGGCAAATCAGTACCCATAGCTTACAAATCGCACTTGTACACAAACGCTGTAATGCGTTTTGCTTCTACAGAAAAAGTTCTGACAGCAGTACAGACCGCTGTAGTGAGAGAAACGGCACTGGCTCAGGGGAAATGAATAATTGTCGCAACTCCAGTACCGGCCTTAGAGGCTGTTAAAAATGCAAGCGTTCCAAATGCTAAAGCCTTACATCCAATACGGATACAATGGGCTAATTCTCTCTCTGCAACAGATGTAGATTACAAATTTGACTCTTCACTAAAAACACAAGCATTTCTACAATATGAACAAGAATATCCTCTCCCGAATGAAATAATGCCTCTAGATCAGTATGAATACATTATTTACACTGACGGTTCTGCTCAGCCGGCCATAGGTACTAAACAATAATACAGCGCTGCATGTGCGATTGTGAAGGGTCGTATGCAGGAAGGCAAGTTCCATACTAGCAGTATGAAGACACAGTCTCTAGGAGACTGCACAGCGCAGCTGGCAGACCTAAAAGCCTTGTTACTGGCACTTATAAATACAGATCGAGAATTCCCCACACTGATAGTTTGTGATTCTTTTTACTGTGTCCAGTCATACAGTGAATATCTTCTCTACTGGGGTCAAAATGGGTTTAAAGACTCAAAAGGTTGCACAATTAAGCATAAATTGCTATGGGAACAGGTAGCTGAGTTGAAAAACGAACTACCGAGAGCTCACGTGATACACACGCTGAGTCATCAACGTGATGGCGTTCACGTTTGGGAAATTCGTTGGCCGATGAAGCTGCAAAAGGGGCAGTACGAACTGCTGCCGTAGCTGCAATCACTCATTCAAAAACGAGAATAGATGGACAGATAATGGTAGCTGTCATTGCTTCACGCAAAAACAGCACAGCCTTACCGAAAGGTTTTCCACTTAAGTACTCCTACAAGTTAGATGCAAATAACATTCTGTATACTCAAATTCCAGGAGTAGGGGGGATAAAGTAATACCAAACATAGATCGCAGATTAGGCTTAATACTAGCTGCACACGAGGGTCTAGGTTCTGCACACGCAGGGATTATCGCAACAGTTTCTTTACTGAAACAACGCTATTGGTGGGCAGGTTTAACTAAACAGATGAAGAATTTTGTCTTAAAGTGCGACATCTGTCAGCAGATGAAGGGTTCCACGGTAGCACGTCCAGCACAGACACCACTATTGATATCAGACAGACCACTCGCTTGTGTCTATTTGGACCACTGCGGCCCACTACAAACGGATGTGGCTTACAAGTACATCTTGGTGGCAGTGGATTCATGCTCCAGATTCCTGTGGGTTTGGTCTCAGCGCTCGGCTGACTGTCGAACTGTTATAAAAGATTTGCGAGTCTTTATAGGGACATACGCAGTTGGCACATTACATTCTGACCGTGGCCCCGCGTTTAGCTTTAGGGCTTACAAGGAAGCCATGGGAAGTTTGGGTGTTGCATTGCGGTACTCCTCTCTATACCATCCCGAGGGAAATTCGGTTGTGAAGAGGAAAAACTGAGACTTAAAGCAATTTTTAACAGCGAAAGTATTAGGTTCGGGTGGTAGTTGGGTCAGTCACTCATACGGTGTCAAAAGAGCCCTTAACAATATGCCAAGAAGTTCCCTAGGATGTGTCACTCCTTACAAAGTCCTATTTAGGATGAGAATGTGGGTACCTGATCTCGATTATGAAAGCACAGTGGCGAATGAGAAACCATTTGACATCAATAAACGTTTGGCTGTTTTACAGGATCTCAATGAATTCCGGACACTACAAAGCAACGTGCAAGTAAAACACACCGCCTCTGGGGAAGTCAAATCAGTCACGGCAAGACCTGCCTGGATCCCAAAAGTCGGGGATCTGGTCAGAGAAAAGATTGTGGATAAGAAAGAATTTGGGCCATCATACAGAAATCCTGTACTGGCTGTCGAAGGAACAAGAACAGTACTTCTTCTGCCTCTTGCCGGCAAAAAAGAAAAGAGATTGGTCTCCCTTGATCTGATCAAACCACACTATGTTGCCGATACTGAATAGTATGCCTCGTGGGCTTCTGGGTAGCCGAAGCTCTCCTCTCGCTACCATACAGGAAGTTCAGACAGAAAGACTCATAACTTTTGAAGAGTCACCAATACAAAGTAATAGAATTTCCAACAATGAAATGGAACTCCTTCCTCTTGAACCAGAACTTCAAAACCAAAATGAAAGACAAATATCAATTCGGCCTAACACCGATGTCTACAAAAATATGCCTCTACAAGACACGTCTGTCAGTTCAACAAAACCTGCTGAGCTACCAAAAATAGATCGAACTGCATCTGACTACTTCTTCGATTTTGATACCTTCTCTCTGGATTCCAGTGAACCTGAAACAACGCCAGCTCCGGTTTCCCGTAAGCAACAAATTTGTGACTTCTACATTTTTCTGAAAATGCTTACCTAGTATTACCCTGGCTCCAGCTCTGGATGATAACTGGAATACTGTTTTTTTCTGTTCTGGATTGGCCTAGTGACTGTCTTTTGCTTACTCATGAATGGAAACTATCTCCCAGAACACTCTGCAGTATCAAATGTGAACTTGGTCCTGAAACCTCATACATCTTCTCATTGTGAACAAAGAGACCTGTCCTTCGTGAACATTACAGCTGTTCCAATTCCTGATTGTATAGTGTGGGACAAGGTTGATTATGATGTATTTGGTTCCACTGAACTTTTAAAAATACCTCATGTATTTAAAATTTCTCTTAATGATATCATTACCTCCAGTACATTTTCTGACGATTGGGATTTTGAAACTGTAAATAATGTTGTCTGATTTTAGAACAATCCACTGCATTTTCAAGCATTGAAATGTTAGAAGACACATCAGACTATAACACTATGTACTGTTATCAACATCATGGTCATCACTTTTTACACAAATCCAGTATCCCACGAAATGTTTTCACATACCACCAATGGGAACATTGCCCGACACCACCGAAAAGTAGTTCGAAAACGTTCGTGCTGAAATTTTCTTATTTTTTAGGGTTTAACACTTCTGACCCGACCTCATATTACTATAAGGTTGCACCTACATCTTCACAGAAAAATATGCTGACTAACCCCAAACAGATTTATTCTGCATCCTTTATTTCCCAACTGTCTGACCAGGGTTTCGACTTGTGGAAGGACACTATAGAACTAAAATCAGTCTGGGGTTCAAAGGAATGGCAATTTCAGGGAACAGAAGCACTATTTAGAACGTGCCTCATTCCACAGCAGATAATATTTCTGAATGACACTGTGCAACAGACTTCCTGTCTTGGAATAACCAAGAATAAGGATTTGAACACACCTCGGATTCCAACACCATCACACTTTGAGGGGTGGCAAAACTTTACATCAAGTGGAGGGGATACAATAGATGATATCATACAGTACAATTAATCAGACCCCAATTGGAAGGGATGGTTAGTTTGGCCCACAGACACTAACAGATGTCAAAAAAGATTCAGGGGTACCACCGAAGGGTTTAGTATCTATAGGCCAGACCAACGCTATGTACAAAGAGAACATCCGGGGGTGGTGGCATCATACAGTGTTGGGAAGTTATGCCTCGGTTGGCTAAAGATCTCGACACTGTCCCAGGTGAAACAGCACGTATCCTTACTCTCAGATGAGGTGGATCTAAGGGATTTTTTATTAGGTCCCCGAAAGCCACGTCAGAAACATTTCTTATATTCTGTCTATAATGAAATCTGGAAAATCTCTCAACAAGAAGCTGCGGAGAGACTTCGTGAAATAGAATTAACCTATAAAAGGCGTTGGCTGTAGTTGACAATGGTATGACTACATTAACATCCAGGATCAATCAATCAATCAATCACAGAATTTGTAGAGCGCACTACTTACCCGCGAGGGTCTCAAGGCGCTGGGGAAAAAAGGGGGGGGTGCCGCTACTGGTCGAACAGCCAGGTCTTGAGTAGCCTCCTGAAGGTCAGCAGGTCTTTGGTCTGTCATAGGCTGAGTGGAAGGGTGTTCCAGGTCTTGGCGGCGAGGTGGGAGAAGGATCTGCCGCCGGTGGTTGTTCTTCGGATGCGAGGGACGGTGGCAAGGGAGAGATCGGCGGAGCGGAGCTGGCGGTTAAGGACGTAGAAGAAGAGTCGTCTGTTGAGGTAGGCTGGGCCGGTCTTGTGGAGTGCCTTGTGTGCGTGGATGAGGAGTTTGAAGGAGATTCTCCTGTCGACGGGGAGCCAGTGCAGGTTTCTCAGGTGGGGGGTGATGTGGCTGTGGCATGGTACGTCGAGGATCAGGCGTGCAGAGGCGTTTTCAATGCGTTGCAGTCGTTTGATGAGCTTGGCCGGGGCTCCCGCGTAGAGGGCGTTTCCATAGTCGAGTCTGCTGCTGACGAGGGCCTGGGTGACTGTTCTTCTTGTATCTGTCGGGATCCACCTGTAGATCTTGCGGAGCATGCGGAGGGTGTTGAAGCAGGAGGAGGAGACTGCGTTGACTTGCTTGGCCATGGAGAGCATTGAGTCGAGGATGACTCCCAGGTTGCGTGCGTGGTCGGTGGGTGTCGGGGCTGCCCCCAGTGTCGTTGGCCACCAGGAGTCGTCCCAGGCTGAAGGGTTGGAGCCGAGGATGAGAACCTCCGTCTTGTCCGTGTTCAGCTTTAGTCGGCTGCTCTTCATCCAGTCGGCGACGGCCTTCATTCCTTCGTGGAGGTTGGATTTGGCGGTGAGGGGTTCTTGGTGAGGGAGAGGATCAGTTGAGTGTCGTCGGCATAGGAGATTATGTTGAGGTCGTGCTGTTGGGCGATGCGTGCGAGCGGGGCCATGTAGATGTTGAACAGTGTCGGGCTGAGGGATGATCCCTGGGGTACGCCGCAGATGATCTCGGAGGCTTCGGATCGGAATGGGGGAGGCGGACTCTCTGGGTTCTGCCGGAGAGGAAGGAGGTGGTCCATTCCAGGGCCTTGTCTCGGATCCCTGCGTCATGGAAGCGTGCGCGTAGAGTGCGGTGGAAGACAGTGTCAAAGGCGGCGGAGAGGTCCAGCAGGATGAGGGCTGCGGTCTCACCGTTGTCCAGCAGGGTCCTGATGTCGTCGGTGGCGGCGATGAGGGCAGTCTCGGTGCTGTGGTTGCTGCGGAACCCTGACTGGGATGGGTCCAGGATGCTGTTTTCTTCGAGGTATCGGGTTAGCTGTCTGACGATCTTCTCAATGACCTTGGCTGGGAACGGAAGCAGGGAGATGGGCCGGAAGTTCTTGAGGTCTCTCGGGTCCGCCTTGGGTTTTTTGAGTAGGGCGTTGATCTCTGCGTGTTTCCAGCTCTCTGGGAAGGTCGCGGTCTCGAAGGAGAGATTGATGACGTTGCGCAGGTGGGGTGCGATGGAGCTGCTGGCTTTGTTGAAGTTGTGGTGCGGGAAAGGGTCTGACGGGGAGCCGGAGTGGATTGTGCTCATGGTCTTGATGGTGTCATCGCTTTTCACGTTGGCCCAGGCTGGCAAGGGGTCGTGGTCGATGGTGTGCGGCGAGTCTGGTGTGTCGTGTCTGTTGGGGCTGTCTGGGTGTTGAAGCTGTTGTGGATGTCGGCGATCTTGCGGTGGAAGAAGGTGGCGAGGGAATCGCACAGGGCTTGCGACGGCGGGATGTCGTTGGTGTTGGAGCTGGGGTTGGAGAGTTCCTTCACGATGTTGAAGAGCTCCTTGCTGTTGTGTGTGTTGCTGTCGAGGCGGTCTTTGAAGGAGATCCTCTTGGCGGACCTGATGAGGTGATGGTGGTTGCGGATGGCGTCTTTGTGGGCTGCGTGGCTGTCCGGTGTCTTTTCACTGTGCCATTTATTCTCTAGTTTCCAGCAGGTACGCTTGGATGCTAGGAGTTCCGGGGTGAACCAGCTGGCTCTCTTGCTGGTGTCTCTGTAGGTGGGTTTTTTCAGCGGGGCGAGGGTGTTGGCGCAGTCGTCTATCCATCGCCTGAGGTTGCGGGCAGCGTCGTCGGTGTTGGAGGGGTCGGTGTGTGGGCTGAGAGCGAGGTTTGCCTGTAGTTGGTCTTCGGTGACTTTATTCCAGCAGCGGCGTGGGATCTGTTGGGTGCGGTGGTGTGTGGTGGGTTTCTGGAAGGTGAAGTGGATGCAGCGGTGGTCGGTCCAGAGGAGTTCGGTGGTGTGGCTGAAGGAGACGTGGGAGCTTGAGGAGAAGACGGGGTCTAGCTTGTGGCCGGCGGAATGGGTCGGCGTTGTGACGAGCTGTCTCAGTCCGAGGTTGTCGATCATGGTGGTGGAGTTGCTGTTGTTGTTGTTCTCCAGGGCAACATTGTATCTTCTGCTATAGATATACTAGAACAGGATCTGTCCATATTACAGCACGGACAATCCCAGTTACGTTCTATTATGTTATTAAGCTGGACGCTGTAATCATTGCGTGCTGGTTATGTGCCGTGGCGATTTATCAACAGTACATCCTTGTTCTCTGCATACAATCTAACTAAAAAACAGATAACAATGGCTTAAAGGGGATCAAAATATACAATGCTGCGTATTGAGAAACTGGACAAGTTACCTACCTTTCACTGTGGCAGAGTCACCATCCACAGAATGGTTAATCCATGGCCATATAACACTACCGGTCACAACTAGCAGGTAGCTATGAAGCGATGGGTAGTGAATTCAAGGAATCTTGGGAATTGCCATACAGATTTCGATGCAGGAGTGGGGACATGGCAGTGTTTCTAAGCGGTACAAACTGCGAGAACTCTTTAAGTGGATCTCTCATATGCCAGGATATCATGCTTCACGGGGCCTGTAATGGTTCAGTTGCAAACTCATCCTGTCACTTGAAAGGGTCCCCGGCTGCCGTGATTAATCCGGTATTCAAGTTGCTCTCGAATGGGAGTTACTTGATGCTAAATGATCAAGGTTGTTGTGGGATGCTTCTGGGCATCGCATATCTTGTCACTGTAAACTCCAGGGAGAAGGAAGTGACCAGTTTAGGGTCACCAATGACAACCTCTCAGCCTTCCATACCAAATGAAGAGTCGGTCAAACAGTAGAGAATACCAACCAATAACTATTTATTAACTTTAGGGACTGAAATTGACAAGCATAAAGATGCATTATGTACATTTCGTAACTGGACTAAAACACGCCCACAGTGGAATTTTCCAGGCAGGTGCAGCCAAACAGTGAAATACAAAAACAAAAAAACGGATTCAGCGCTTCTATCTTCCACAAAGTATCTCAATTTAAAGTTCTTTCCATTCGGGACCGTCACCAGACTAGTGGTAGAGGGCCTCTATCTAGTGAGAAAGGTATGCGCTAATAGGAACAGTGTACTCATTACGGAAAAAAGTCTAACATGGCAGAAACAAACTTATAGTGGAGCATTTCTCGGAATTAAACTAGATCAGTTTTGAACAACCTAAAATGGCGCCTGCAAAGAAAATGGCGCAGCGAATGCTAACTTACATAGGGCAATACGCAAACGTGAACATTTCTAATCTAACAGACCCTCCTTTTAGCATGAGCTAAAACATTTTCTAACAGCAACAAGGAAAACAGAAAACCATAAACAATAATACAAATTCGGAACAACAAACCCTTATGAGCACTCCATGTTTTCAACATCAGGAAAGGAAACTGTGAGGAGGGAATAATTCTCGAAAATGCCCTCGTCTGTGCATAAGAGCTTCAATTTCTTTCTTTACCATAATTGCAGCATTGGTATCATGATTCGATATTTTCCTTTTAGGGGTGAGAATGGTGGTGCAATAGGAGCAACAGAAAGGAAGGCACTGAATAAGAGCACAGCAAAGCACCAATATCACAATCCGGTAAATCACCTTTTCAAGAATCCAGCCCCAGCTACCGAAAAGAGACCAACTCTAATTTCCACTTTCCTTGACATTCTCGAGGATATCGAGAATATGCTTGGTAATATTCTTTTCCATATTCTTGATCTCAACCACACACTGGTCTCCCACTACCGCGCATACACCACCACTCTTGGCTAAGATAAAATCAACTGCGTATCTAGTCTGTTCTGAATATATTCGCATACTTTCCAACTGAGTGGTGATGTCGCGTAAAGCTGCCACGGTAGTATTAGATAAAATCTGCCACTTGCACCCAAAATATTCTCTAGCTTTCTCACCCCAAGCCATAGAGGTACCACCCAAAGTGAAAATAGAAGAAAGGATGTATCCAAAAATTATCCCATTACTATAATTATTGACCTCTATATCGGTTACTCCCTCACAGAATTCTTTGGTCAAAGTCCTTTTAACCCAGCTTAGCATATTTACAGGGCACACCTAAGGGCAACACCATCCCAAGAGCTACATTGTCTGTACCATTATGGACGTTGGAATATGTACCGTTAGACAAAAAGTAAAACCCCGGGTGTGCATAAATCGGCCCTTCATAATCTACTGCAGCATATCTAGTGTTCAGTCGGAAAGTACTCGGATCTTTGTCATTCACTAATGGGGTCGTAATTTTGTACAACACTATTCCAGAACAATTAATATACAAAGAAGTGTCTGTGCTATTCACGATGGGGCAACAAGCAGGATAATAACCAGCCTCTTGGGTAACTATCAATTCCTTATAATGTCAGCCCACCAAAGTGACATTCTGTTCTTCCATATAAAAATTGTCGTAATATGTATTATTATCACAACCTGGATAACCCATTCCCAGTGTCTTTCTTTAATATAAACAAGGTCCTGGATAGCCAAAACCAAAAACTCCCTTAACTTAAGTAAATTGCGGTGGACGAGTATATGTATAATTTACAAGTGACAATGGATATGCAGTCCATAAACTAGTGACAGAATCTGTGGGGTAGCAAGCTGTCCCTTCTCCAAAGAATCTCTTGTGTGTGTCTAGAAATACATTACTCTGGGCTGTCCTTTTATTTCTTTTCGGAGAAATAACCTTACCCTTGTTACGTAAAGGCACATCCTGATCATGTTCCAAAACCCATGACACCCCACACAATATTATTGGCAACAAAACCACAAGAGCAACACATGTTATTTTCTGTTTGTGTCCACACCATATTATGCTGGGCAACAAGAATCGCTGGCTGCTCTTCCTCAGCAATCCATCTACCAAAGGGATGCATAACGGATGAAAAAAGGGGCGCAAAATGCAAAGAAAATCTACAAGTTCCCAGTGTCCGTCAGAGCCTCACTGGTACAGGCTCCTATTGTCCATCAATACGTTGCCGCTCTTGAGCACCGGCGGTGGAGCTTGCTCTGTCCTAAGCGCTTTTAATGTATCCCACGTTGATCAAGATGGTATACCTTCAAGGTATACTTCGGCCTTCCCTAACTAATGTTCAAACAACTAGAATTAAGTAAACAAAAATCCTTCACTAATCTCCGCTAATTCCGTTGGTACTATAACTCAGTACAACCTATTTTATGCAATCCATCCCTAATGTCTTTTCTCCTTAGACTCAGTATCCCTCAGCCGAGGGCGCAAGTTGAACCTGGTAACCCCAGGCACCGTATGCTCAGTGAACAAAGGCTCCTGAATAGCTCCTATTTCTGGGGGAACAGCCTTGTTCAACACATCCTCATTTTCTTTATCCGTTTGCGTTCACATTAGCTGGGCATCGCTGAAAGGGACAAACCTGGGCACCTGTTCGCACTCCGTACCCCAATTCCGTCTTTGACCCACTGGTCGTAGAGCAATGGCAAGGGAACCCTCCGACAGTGGGTCGCGTGGACCCAGTTCTTATGGCCGGCAACCTTCACAGCAGTACGTGTCACCAACAAAACCTGCTCAGGACCTTTCCAGCGTACTGGTAAGTGTCTAGTGTAGTCACCCCCGGGGCCCGAGAAGAGGCTTGTTCCCACGTTTTCACTACTCCATTCAGAAATAGGTCCCCCATGTGAACTATTTGTAATTTATGTAGAGTTTGTAGTGTTGCGCAGTCATTACTGAGTTGAAACCAATCGCACCACACTATGGGTAGTTTGGGAGAGTATACTGTGTTAAGATGTTGGATAACTGCTATTCTGGGAAGTTGAGACCCTGTGCACCCTACCGGATCTATTATGCAGGATTTTCCCATAGAGCCATCAGTCAATAATTTCGGTAGTGGAGTGGGGGAGACCATGTTATGTTCTATATATAGATGTGGCCGGTTATGTGGGCCATGAATCCTGTAGTGCATGTGCAGTGCCTGTGCAGCCCTGTAGTATCTCTCCAAATCTGGGGCGTTCAGCCCACCCTCCGAGTATGGTTTGGTTAAGTTGTCCCATTTAACACTGGGTTGCTTACCCGCCCGGGCGAGCCGCGCTAGTAATAAGCGTAGATTGTGGAAAAAAGATCTAGGCAGACTGATGGGGATGTTTACAAAGAGAAAAAGAAACCGTGGGAGCACAACCATTTTCATTAATGCAATACGGCCTACGAGAGACAGTGGGAGTTTAATCCACTTATCGATGCCTTCTGTTCGTTTTTGCATAGCACACCCATAGTTTTCTGACAATACTACCTGAGGGTCGGTATGTATCTTTATGCCCAGGTACCTCACTGGGTCCGTGGTCCACTCTATAGGATAATCAGTGTGAATGGGTGTAGTAGCTGCTGTTTGGGGGAAGATTGTTGACTTATGCCAATTGATGAATAGACCTGAGTGTTGTCCAAATCTCCCACCTCTTGTAGCATTGGTTTAAGCTTAAGCTCTGGATTGCGCATACAGAGTAAGGTGTCATCCGCGTATGCTGCGATAGTCAGGTTATAGTGCAGTGAACGTATGCCTCTATATGTGTGGTATTCGCGCATCGCACAGGCCAGTGGTTCCACCACTAGAGCATATAGAAGGGGGAAAGGGGCAGCCTTGTCTCGTGCCTCTGGCAATAACTATCGGTCGCAACAAAGTGCCGTTAACTCGTACGCGTGCCACCGGCTTTGCATACAAGACCTCCACTAGTTTTAAGAAAATATCCCCCACGCCCACTCTTCTTAAGACTGCGTATAGAAACCTCCACTCTACCGAGTCAAATGCTTTCTCAATATCTATGAATAATGCTGCGGCTTTGGCATTCGGATTAATTCTTGCTATGGTACCGAAGAGAGTTCTCAGATTACTCGTAAGCGAGCGCCCCGGCACAAACCCGGTCTGTTCCGGCCCTACCACTTTCGGCAGGAGGGGCTCCAGCCTATTTGCCAGCACCTTGGCAAACAGTTTGGTGTCTGTGTTAAGTAGGGATAGGGGTCTGTAGGAGGAACAGTGTTCAGGAGATTTGCCCGGTTTTAACAGGGTGATCAAGGTGGCCTCCCTCGTAGATGGTGGCATCATCCCCTGCTTTGCCATCTCTTCGAAGAGATTCACCAAATGTGGGATCAGTTTATCCTGGTATGCTTTGTAGAAGGCCACAGTTAATCCATCTGCCCCAGGGGCCTTTTCATTAGGCATTTCCTTTAGTGCTGCTAAAATTTCCGTTGGTCTAAGAGGGGCTATAAGTCTCTCTCTGTCCTTATCTTCCAGCCATACCATCGCTATATGTGCAAGGTACTCCTCATCTGACTCCGAGGCGGAAGACCCCTTAGAGGTGTATAAGCTGGTGTAATAATTAGCAAAGGCCCCCACTATCTCAGGTGTGCTACCTACCAGTTCGTCGCCCTCATTATATATTTGTGAGACATACCCGTCACTCCTAGCGGCCTAACTACCGCTGCCAACGTGGCGCTGGGTCTGTCCCCATCCGCATATACCCTGGCTGTGGCATATTTCCGTAGATGTTTAACTTCGGCATCTGCCAATTCGTTATACTCATCAATTTGTGCTCTGATTTGTGAAAGTATCTGTGGATCTTCTTCCTGGAGCCTACGCTCCGGTGTTTTAAGCCTGGTCTCTACCTTTTGTAGTTGAGTACGAATAGATTTTAAAACCCCTGCATGTTTAGAGATCGCCATTCCTCTTATGTAGATTTTAAAGGTCTCCCAAATAGAGCACATAGTGGATATGCTACCCAAATTTGTGGCGAAGAATTCATCAATTGCATTACCCAATTCTGCCTGAAAAACAGTGTCCAGTAACGAGTATTGTGGAAAACGCCATGTGTGCGCACTGCATTACATGTTGGTAATTGTAATATTTATCGTAACCGGCGAGTGATCTGAAAGCATACGCACCAAGTGTGTACTGTCCTCTATAAAGGGGAGCAGCGCGCGGGATGCATACCAGTAATCTATTCTAGTGTGTATCGTGGACTGAGGAATAGTGCGTATATTCTCTACCCAAAGGAGAACGGTGACGCCAGACGTCACAGAGACCCTCCGCCTCAGCTATATTGGCTATGGCGCAGGCAGCGCGAGATGGACGTCTAGGAGCGCATTTTGACTTATCTAAATCAGGGTTCTGTATACAATTGAAGTCACCCCCCAAAGTATTGGCATATGGGAGTGGCTCATTATCTTGTCTTGTAATGCATGATAAATTGAGGGTCGTCATGATTTGGCCCATAAACCCCCACCAGTAGCACATTAAAGCTGTCTTTATGGCATCTAGCCATCACGTACCTGCCCCCTGCATCCACCTCTACTTCTTATATCTGTAGGCCTGAGTTTTTGCGTACCCAAATAAGTACCCCTCTAGCATGGGATGAGAACCCGGACGATATACACACGCCTTTCATTCTTCTAGGGGTCAATAGCCCAGATCTTGGGGGTAAGGTGGGTTTCTTGAAGTAGAGCAACATCAGTGTTGTCTATGCGAATAGGCCACCACTTTGCAAAATGTTCTTTGATCGTTAAGGCCCCTTACATTCCAGGACGTAACCTAATACGGGTTTTATCGTTAGTGGACTGCATCATGAGTATATTTTACGTATGCATTCTGACGTACCGTGTGAAGTATGTGTTACCATATAGCTTGACGTGCACAGTTTCTGTAGATACATTAATTGTTGCCTGCTGGCTGCTGAACTAAAATAACTCCCCCCCCCCCACCATATCCAAACAGTAAGACATGGCACCTTTACAACACCATAACTAACCCCCATCCCTTTATGACGTGGCGCCCCACCCACCCAAAAAGAATTACCCCACAAATACTACCCAGGTGTAATACACTCGGGCAGTGATTACCAGACCTGAGGTGTTTCTTGATGGCCTTCGACCACCCGTGCTATGAGTTTCTATCCCGGCGTATGATCGATTGTACTATATATATATGCAGTTGTTGTACATTATATGAATCTTAACAGTGAGTTTGCAGCACTGCGTCTATATTGCAAGCAGTTCCAGTTCAAATAATGTCCGTCTTAGCTGTATTATAATTTTGCGGCCTGCCTTACACTTACGACGCCGGGGTGCTCGTCTCCAGAGGATTATCCTGTTCCGTGGGCTCAAGTGCATCGTCACGCACTGCTACTGGTGACCTCGCAGATTTCTGTGACTTCTCGATGCTGTACTTTTTGAGGTCCTGCTGTAGCTGGTTAGGATCACCGTATATTTCGGACTTGCCGACAAAGTTCACCCTGAGCCTGGCTGGGTAGAGCATCGCGTATTCCAGCTGAAGTTCTCTTAATTTGCGCCTCATGGGCCCAAATTTCGTGTGTGCCTCCTGCACCTGCGGGGTGAAGTCCGGAAAGAGGGCTAACTCTGATCCCTCATATTTAAGCACTTTTAGATCTCTGGCGCGCCGCGAAGCGGCATCCCTGTCCCTGTAATTCAGTATTCACGCAATCAGAGGGCTAGGTAATGCCCCTGGTGGAGGTCTGGGGCCCAGGGTTCGATGCGCTCGTTCTACAACAAACACCTCAGAGAATGTTTCGCGGCCCAACCAGGACACCAGAAATTGTGCAACAAATAACTCCATGTTTCCAGTAACTGTAGTCTCAGGCAGACCTAGTATACGCACATTGTTGCGCAGAGAGCGCGCTTCTAGGTCTTCGGCTTTGTCGCGCATCGTCAATAATTTTGCCATTTGTTTCTGCGCTACCCCCATCTCAGTCTGTGCGTCCTCGGCCTCTGATATTCTGCGCTCCGCCATGTCTAGCCTCTTGCCATGTTTGTCCACGCGTTTGGACATACGGTCCATATGGAAAGCGAGTGAGTCTATCTTGCCGTCTATAGATGCCAAGCTCTGTTGCATTGCTGCAAGGATATGTCGGATGTCTTCCCCAGAGTCTCATCACTATGCTCCGTGGGCAGGAGGTTAGGGTCTTCATTTCTGTTCCTGATCGACTTGCGCTGATCGAACTGGATTTTTGATTGCGTTTTATCGCCCTTCCCCATTATCTCCACTCCGCAGGGCACCAGGCCACCTAGCAACGACCTCGCGCAATCTGGCCAACTCCAGAGGTGTCCGGCGACGGCACCCAGCTTCCAGGCTAGTGCTCTCTTTACACACTGTCAATGGGTTGTGCATTCAGACACTCCTGGGCCCACTCGCATTACAACCAGGCCCGATCAGGGTCTTATCGGGGGCCGTCTTCAAGGACAGTTAAATGCCCAGTCAGGAATCCGCCCCGCAGACTCCAGAGTCTCTGCCCATCCGCTGGGACACACCAACTTTATTGATAGGCCCCACAGGGCAGGGCTGGGAGGACCGGAACCGCCGTCAGGTGAGGCTGTCTCCGTCCCCCTAAGTATTCTTGGGCTGCCGGCGATCGCAGGGGGGGGAGGGGGGCACCACCACTACAAAAGTGAGGGAGCCCAGGGCAGTCTCCCCCGCAGGTTGTTTCAGGGGCCGGAGCTGCTTTATCGTAGGCCCAGTGGCTGCAGCGCTACGCACCAGGCCGGCCAGCGCACCTCAGGGGTCCGTCGCAATCCCTCCGAAGGCTCTTTTTTCGGTGGTCACCACTTCACCCACGCTCTCAGCAGCAGTACCCGCCGGGGCCACTTTATTCATGGGCTCCACAGTGCAGAGCTGGGAGGACCGGAGCCGCCGTCAGGTGAGGCTGTCTCCGTCCCCTAAAGTATTCTCGGGCTGCCGGCGATTTCAAAGAGGGGGGGGGCACCACCGCTACAAAGACGAGGGAGCCTAGGGCCGTCTCCCCCCACAGGTTGTTTCAGGGGCCGGAGCTTCTTTATTGGAGACCCAGTGGCCGCAGCGCTACGCACCAGGCCGCCCAGTGCACCTCAGGGGTCCGTCGCAATCCCTCCAAAGGCTCTTTTTTCGGCAGTCGCCTCTTCGCCCGCTCCCACAGCAGCAGTACCTGCCAGGGCCAGGCAGGGAAAGCTCACCTCTCACTTCTCGGGCCGCACCGCGAGATCCGGGTGTCCCGTCTTCGCTTCTTGCTCTCCGTTGCGCAGAAAGCCCAACAGGCTACAGGTAGGCCCCAACTGCGTCACTCGATATTCTTGGCTGAATCACCAAACTTGCAGGGTCCACACACTACGCATTGCTGCACCGATTACACTGTGTAGCGTGCCCTCGTTAGCCTGGATGCCGCTGATTTTTGTAGGATAGTACGGGCGGCAGCCTGAGCTCGCTCAGGCTGCGGCCATCTTGGTGTCAGGCAAGCTCCATCCCCCTTCCTCTGGAAGTTACGCAGTAATTGGGCGATATTGGAATGTAGAGTGGGGGACGGTGTCCTTACACTCTGCTCAGTGTATGTTCCCGTATTAGATGACCCTGGGGTACTGGATTTTCTAGCTACTGAACTACCTTCTAGGCCAGCACCCTATGTAGTCTGTGGGGATCTAAATATAAATGGTTCTAGAATAGTCTCTGAGGGGACCAGAGTCACCAGCACGAGTCTTAAACCGCAAACTACGTGCTCCCTGAATAATCTATTAAAAGATATAGGTCTGGTTGACGCTTGGCCAAGTTTGAAAGCCCAGGATCCTGGTTATACTTACTATTCCGCTCCGCACACCAAGTTTGCAAGGCTGGACTATTTTTTGGTGTCACCACCTCTACTTAAGGAGGCTCAGGTGGAGGTTTTCCCCAGGGTCATGTCAGACCATAACCCTATTGTACTGGAAGTCCCAATCGTAGGGCTAACAAGGGGATTTAGGAGCTGGACATTCGAAAGGGCACTCTTATCTGATCAGGAGTATGTTAAGCACATGAAGGGTTGGATCGTGGAATTTCTGGATATCAATAGGGGTAGCGCTCACTTAGGGATGACCTGGGACCCATTTAAGGTGTCCGTAAGGGTGTATAGACTCTGCGGTATAGTCTAGGTAAACAAAAGAGGGAGGCAGGACGGATAAAAGAGCTTTATCAGAGACTTGGGGGCCTAGAGACTGAGTTAATCAGCAGAGTGGCCTCGGGAGGCGACATCTCTCCAACACTGAATTTAATCGCCATTACAAAATCATCCCTTGACGATTTTAACACAGAGAAGACTGCGGGGAAGTATCTGGCAAAAAGACAGGAGTGTTATGAGTATAGTGAGAGTGTGGGCCGATACCTAGCTGTCAGGGCTAGACAACAGGTAGATATGGGGCACATAAGGCAGGTCAAGAATATGCAGGGGGTAATGGTCTCAGACCCAGCTGAGATAAGGGAAGCCTTTAGGGAATTCTATGAAGATCTCTACAAAGCCCCACAGGCAGGGGATTATAGGAGAACAGATGGATTTTGCGCCATCAGTGAGGCTCCCCCAGGACGAGAGCCTTCTTTTGGCAGTGGATATATCTTTGGAAGAATTTCAGGCAGCTCTTAAGGCCCTCCCTTCAGGAAAATCCGCAGGAGCAAACGACATTCCTCTCGAGTTTTATAAAATCTTCAGAGAGGAGGTCGGTAAGGATATGCTCGAGTTATTCAAGGGGGTTAGGGGAGGGGCTGTTCCACCAGGCTCTTGGGGCACCGCCAATATTGTTATCATCTTAAAGAAAGGGAAGGACCCTATGTTATTGGGATCCTATAGACCTATCACACTCCTAAATAGTGACACCAAGATGTACTCCAAAATCTTCGCCACCCGATTGAATAAAGTAATGCCACTCCTTGTCTCAGCCTGGCAACATGGCTTTATTCAGGGGAGGGGAACGGCAGATCACATCAGGCAGGTAATCACATTACTGGATGCCACGGAGGTTCTTGCAAAACCTATGGGGGTAGCGTTTTTAGACGCGGAGAAGGCCTTTGACAGGGTGTCATGGCACTATCTATGAAAGATTATGGAAGCTAACGGCCTTGGACGCCTTTTATTAAGGCAATGCGGGCTAGGCTATGTATCTTAAACCTACTGCCCTAGTGCGAGTAATGGGAGAAGAGTCTAAACCGTTTGTAATTGAAAGAGGAACAAGGCAGGGGTGTTCCTCCTCTCCTTTGCTGTTCGCATTATACCTAGATCCGTTCCTTCGATGACTGGAAGCCTCCAAAGATATTATCCCTGTCAGTCTGCAGGGCTGGGATACTAAGATATTGGCATATGCCGATAATGTGGCCATAATCACTACTGACCCTGACAGAGCGATACAGGCGGTCGAATATATAGCCGATAATTTTGGGATCCAATCTGATTTCTCATTGAATAGGACTAAGACGCAGGTCCTGATAAATAGATTCACCCCCGCCTCCGACATCAGAATCGTAAATGAAGTAGTTTATCTCGGAATAACCATTACGGCAAAAGTCGAGGCAATAGTGGATTTAAATCTTTTCCCTATAACGGGGAGAATTAGGAAAGACTTCTGTCGCTGAGATAACCTGAGACTCTCAATAATGGGGAGGTGCAATCTAGTAAAAATGATGTTCCCGCCAGAGCTACTTTACATTTTCCGAACAATACCTCTTGCAATACATAATGACTGGTTTAAGTTAATAGAGAGAGAGGTCGCTAGGTTTATCTGGTCCTACGGGAAAACAAGGAGGGCCAATGCATTCTTATGTCTACCCAGGGATAGAGGGGGTGGGGGCTCCCTAACTTTAAGTTATATTATTTGGCAGCAGTCCTGCAGTACTAAAGCCCCCTATTCAGCAACAAGGTAATGGCAGGGTCCAACCCAAGCTAAGTTCCATCAATATTCGAGATCTTGATAGGGGCGAGGGCTGAAGGCTGCCTAGTGAAATTCTACGAAACAAGCTACTTTAAAAAAACAAAGTTTAAGACCTTAATCACAGCATTCCGGAATTGGGCAGGGATTCGGAATCGGCTTGGGGTAGGCAGATTTTGTAGATATACCCCCTTGCTTAGGAACGATCAGGTACCTAGGGCCTTGCAAGATGACTGTCTGGCAAAGTGGGAAAAGGTTGTTTTTTTGCAGGGTAGGGGATCTTTTGGCTGGAGATCATATTGCGTCCTTTGAGATAGTCAGGGAAAGATTCAACACTGGCCCGAGACTTTTTAAAAGTTTTGCAATTAAGGGACTTTTTATATAAGAAAGCTGGAGGAGCTGCAGGTTTTTCACGGTTCCCTTTAATGAAATTATTTATAAAGGACGAAAACCCCTCAATTTCACAGATATATAGATGTTTGTTGGAGGAGGCCCCGGACGATCTGGATAAACACAGCCTGAAGTGGCAGGTCAGGCTAGGGCTTTCAGATTCCTTTTTTTTTTTTTAATCATTAGCAATGGGGGACTCTATATTATGCTCTGCTAGCTTACAGTCACAGCATTTTAAAACCCTGTTCAATTAATATATAACACCTGCAAAAATTGCGAAATGAGGGGGAGTGGAGGGGACTCGGTGCTTTAGATGCAGGATGGAAGGAGCGAACATGGTTCACATATTTTCCACATGCCCTAGTGTCAAATTAACAGCCAGGCAAATAATAGTTTTTTTACAAGATATATTGAAGACGGATATTCCACTATCACCCCAGATTATGTTATTAGGAATAGACGAGCAGGATGGGAGAAATGGGAAGGAGCTAATTTTTGTAGCCATGTCAGTCTTCAGGTTGTGTGTTGCTTCAGCTTGGCTGGATCCGCTACCACTGCCCTTCCAGCAATGGAAAGGGCGTTTCTTACATGTTTATAAGCTAGAGTCAGCACTGTATGAACGAAGAGGCAGGAAGGGAAAGATTAAGGGGAATAAGATCTGGGGTCCACTCTCAGTTTGGATCTCCCTGCAGAATTGAATCAGCTATGTTCTATGATCTGCTGTCGATGACCGTTTTTACTAAATGAAACTGCCTATCCCTCCGCATGGTATCTATGACCTTGTGATTCTCTCTTAGCTGTTGCCTTTTATAGGATTATGTATGCCTACGGCAATTTCTTTAATTGCTGTAACCTGTCTTTGCTCACAATGGGAAAAAGAAATTTATTATAAAAAAATTTTTTTAGAAAGGAAGTTACGCAGTAAAACGAAGTCACCAGGCTGTATATCGTGGCCAGGTCCCTCTGGTGTTGAAAGTAGGGACTCCCGCACCTGTTGGTGAATAGAACGTAAACTTTCTGTTAACTGGCCAAGGTAATCGAGCAACACAGGGTACTCAATATCAGAGAACTTACAAGGACGCGGGAAGCCCCAGACGTTTGCCGGGCGCCCAAACATGTTCTCGTAAGGAGACAATCCTGTCCTAGAATGTGGCATCGTTTTTGTTGACAAAAGAGCTAATGGTAAAGCATCCAGCCACTTTAACCCTGTGGTCTCCTGAATTTTTGCCAATTTCAGTTTGAGAGTACCATTGTACTTCTCAACCAAACCCGCTGACTGTGGATGATTGGCAGCATGACATTTTTGTTTTACATGGAGACCCTCACAAAGCAATTGAATCACTTTCACATTAAAGTGACTTCCGTTGTCACTCCAGATAACTCGGGGCAAGCCGAAACGAGCAAAGAACTCCTTCAGGAGTACCTTTGCAGTCGTAATGGCCGTATTATCTTTAGTGGGGTAAGCCTCAACCCATTTACTAAATGCACATACAACCACCAAAACATACTTAAGATTATTGCATCTCTCTAATTCAATATAGTCCATTTGAAGGACTTCAAAGCGAAAAGTGGGTGGTGCAAAATTAACAGGTGGTGTTGGGGTACCCTTCCCTGGATTATGCATCATACAGACCATGCAATATTTCACTAAATGCGCGGCTGTCTTAGAGATATTGTCATTCTGCCATACAGGAGCTAACAGCTTACAAATGCCTTTTGCACTAATATGAGCTGGACCATGTGCCATAGTAACCACGGGAAGAACATACGCATCTGGCAAAATCCTCCTCTGCGTCCCTGATTTATCGATCCAACATCCTTCCTCATTTAACTGTGTGGTACTTTCCTGCCATTCCTCTAATTCTTCCATTTTGGCTTCACTTTGTATTCCCTTTACACTTTCAAGGGTATTCTCAAACATAACAACTTCAGGGACCCACCTAGCTGGACCTGCTACAATCATGCGTTTCATCTTTGTTAGGGCCGTTTCCTTAGCTATCTGATCTGCAAAAGCATTTCCTTAACCCACATCAGTAACCTTCCTGTGGGCACTACATTTAATTATGGCCAATTTCTTAGGAAGCATTAAAGCGGACAAAGGCCTCAATATAAGGGGCCCATTCTGAATCTTGGTGCCATGAGAAATGAGAAACCCTCTCAGCCCATAGTCACCCAAAATTATGCGCGACCCCGAAGGCGCATGCTTACTGTCAGTATAAATGTTGACAAGCAGTCCTTCGCTCAATTCGCAAGCTTGAATAAGAGCCGCGAGCTCAGCAGCTTGAGCCGACTGATAAGGGACCCGTGATGTCTCTACCACCGTGCGCAACGTAGTGACAGCATAAGCTGCCGTCGTGGTGCCATCTAGTAACTTAAAACAAGAGCCATCGACATATAGTTCTCCGTAGGGGTCAGATAAGGGAACATCAATCAGGTCTACCCGTCCCTTCGTCTCTTCTTCCGTCCGGAAGATGCAATCATGTTTGTCAACTGCATCATTCTTAGAAGGGAGGGGTAGTAACATGGCTGGATTCAGAGTGGCACATCTTTTAATCGTAATATGCTTAGCAAAAAGTGTCAATTCATAGCCGGTGAGACATGCACTGGTGAGGTGCTGTGTCTTTGTCTTATTCAAAAGTGTATCCACAGCATGGGGTACCATAACTGTGAGGTCAGTATCAAGCACAAGTCCAGCCGATTGTCTGATTAAAGTGGCCACATCCGCGACCGCTCTCAGACAACTCGGGAGTGCCCTTGCGACGAGATCAAGCACAGCAGAGAGATAAGCACACAGCCTCTGCTTATCCCCAAACTTTTGTGTTAGGACAGAAAGCGCGCAACCAGCCATCTCGTCATAGAGCACAAACGGTTTGCCATAGTTAGGTGTGCCAAGCACTGGAGCCGAACAAAGCGCAGTTTTCAATTGCTCAAAAGACTGCTGGCACTCGGACGTCCAAGGCAAAGGCTCATGCACTTCTTTTGTTGTTAATGCAAGCAAAGGTTTAATTAGTAGTGAATAGTTAGGTATCCATTGACGACAGTAGGAAGTGATACCTATAAAAGCGCGCACATCTTTGAGTTTGTGGAATGGGCATTTTAACAATGGTACTGATGCGCTCAGGGGTCAACCTCCTACCTTCCTTCGACAGTAGGTGACCTAAATAGATGACCTCCTGTCGACAATACTGAAATTTAGAAAGAGAAACCTTATGTCCATGATGGGCCAAATGCAACAACAATTTGACGGTACTATCTCTGCAACCCTGTTCCGTATCAGAAGCAATAAGGAGGTCATCAACATACTGCACTAAAACATTACATGGAGGAAGCGATAAGGAATCCAACTGATCTATTAATGCTTGACTATAAATACTAGGACTCTTTTTATAGCCCTGAGGAGCGTGACAGAATCTAAAACTCCTACCAGCCATTGTGAACCCAAACAAATATTTACTATCTGGATGGATAGGAATACTAAAAAAAAAAAGCATTTTTCTAATCAATAACAGAAAAGAACTTAGCAGTAGAAGGAATCATCGTCAAAAGCGTAGTAATATCAGGAACCACAGGGAACTGGGGCATCACTATTTTATTAACCTCGCGCAGATCAATCACAAAACGATAAACAGTATCATTGTCTTCAGAGGAGCCTGAGGGTGTACTTTTAAGAATCGGAAGAATAGGACTATTACAAATATTGTCAGATGTTTCTTCAACTACTCCCTTCTGTATCAAACCCTGAATAATCTGAAGAAGAGCCCGTTCTCCTGCCTGCGGTATCATACTGAGGAATGTGAGGCAATACAGCATTCTCTTTAACTTGTATAGAAACTGGTGGTATATGCAACAGCCCTACATCCGTGTCACCTATGGCCCATAGAGTGGGTGGGACATCAGCAAATTCAGCTGGGAGGGGTGCATCCTTAGACAACAAACACTGTTAGTTAGTACTCACATCCGGACCCATAGTAATATAGACATCTGCAGGAGAGCAATAGATAGTGGCATGCAACTTCTCCAACAAATCCAAACCCATCAATTTCTCACCACAGTTGGATGTTAACAGAAACGGAGATTCCACAGTGAAAGGACCAACAATCAATGCAAGGGGACGTGAAATGGGGCTTACAACCGGTACACCTGAAAAACCTACTGAAACATTATTGTGGCCAGACAGAGCTGCCCCAGGGACCATATGTCGAGAAACAGAACTCTTTGTCGTACCTGTGTCCACCAACAATTCCTTAGTCGAGCCTTGCAAATCTGCTGTGACATAAGGACCACGGTGATCTACAGGTATCTGAACCGGTCCCTCGCCCTGTCCCTGGCTGTTCTAGCTACAAGACATACCTGTCACCTCATCCATATCGTAATCATCATGATAATACTGTCCATCACGAGGGTGATCAAAGTAATTATTATCAGAGCGACCCTGTGAAACCGTAGCATTCTGAGCTCTCTCAGTGCCACGACTTTCTGTAAAAGCACACGGCACTGGCAACGCCAATGACCTTGCTCCTTACAATACACACACTGATTTGGCCCTAAAGGTGTCGTTGAAGGCTGCCTACTGGTACGTGAAAGCTGTCTGGAAGGAGCACCCCGTCCCCTACTATTTCCCCTAACCGCTTGCTGCAACAACACCTTCGTTTTTAAATCCTTGTGTTTCTTATCAGTCCTATCCTTTTCCTCCTGATCTCGGTGTTCATAGTACTGGGCCATATTCAAAATAACAGAGGAAGAAGATGTGGACGAAGTACTCTCAGACTCCTGTAAACGAGTCGTAATTTCAGGAAGAAGGTTAGAAACAAACCTGTCAACAAACAATCGAACTCCTCCCTCAATAGACATATCCTTCCCACTATAGTCCAAAAACGTATCTTCAAACCGGGTAAAGAAATCAGACACACTCTCATCCTTCTTCTGTCGACAAGCGGTCAATTTGTCCCAGCTTACCTTCTTAGGTGGAATAAGTGAATGCATATATGTAATAATACGACCTGACAAAGCAAGTATCTCTGCCCGGGGTTTATCACCTGGCTTCCTTTCCTGATCCCATCCTTTAATCACATCCCATGTACCACCCAACTCCGCGACATGGTCTTGAGTATGAACCTGTCTCCAAACATCAACCGGAACGAGAAGACCCAAAAACATTTCAATATCAGCAAAAGTCATTACAGTAGAAGAGGAGGCAGCCTCTGTTAATTCTTTATAATAAGCTGTAGGATTTTTCCTAGGGTCAGGCAAATGAGTCTTAAGGGCTAAAACCTCACTCCTTTTCCACAGAGTATAAACCCATTGCTCCTGTAAACGGGCCGCTACAGTCGGTCTAGTGACATTGCCACGCTGATCCATTAACTCTGGTATTTCTGGGTGATATATGGGATGGACCTCCCGCATCGGAAACTGAGTTATCTGAGTAGGGCTCCTCTCATGTAGTCTTCCCCTGTAGGCAATTAGAGTTGTAACATTCCCAAATACCTGACCTGGCTCCAAATCAGTAGCATATACACGATCGCTAATATCAAACAAAATTTGAGGCACTTCTGTCCGAATATGTGTTTGCCAAAGACTAATCAATGTAGCAGACATATGCTTAAGGGCATGTTGCTGTATAAAGTGTTCAAAATCTTGCATAACTTCCCAAACATCCTCAACACCATAAATCGCATTATGAGCCCACTGCGCAGCCTGGTCAGCTAGTACTTGTTTCTCATCATCCCCTACCCCAGATCGCACTAACAGGCCTATTCGCTCCCTAAATTTCATCCAATCTCTATCCTCAAACCCACTTTCTGCCGTCTCAGCATTCAAAGGGGTCGGAGGATGCAAGACCATAGAGGGAGAAGCAACAGAAGTAACAGGCACAACCGTTGTTAGCGCTTGCACCGGAGGAGAAAGAACGGAAGATACAGGAGTTGAAACAGTAGATGTACTAGGGGTCTCAGTTGTCAAAGATGGCGAGGACAAAGAAGGAGCAAGAGGTGCCATAGCCAAAGCCGTCAAAACAACAGCCGTAGATACGGGAACAGCCGAAGCGGACATAACAGGCTGTTGTGACTAAGGGAACGGTGGGATATATCCTCTGCGGGGTATAAGGAGGCGGGGTCGAGTATCTAACAACTCCTCTACAAAAGTATCGTCTTTTTCTTTTGCCAAACAAGACTTATCAATATGCAGTCGAAATCTCTTATCTTCACATTCAATTCCGGACTCTTGTTTTTCTCTATCATATGCCACAGCTTTCTGTGTTGATGTTTGCATTTTCCCCTTTCGTGCATCTCTTTCCATCTTTAACCGTCTCTGTCTAGCCTCCTTCTGCCAAGTCCTGAGGGATTCAAACATGGACTGTCTACTCCTTTTCTTAAATAAGTGTTCCTGTAAAAACCCAATATTCTGTACATCGAAAGTGCCCGTCAACAGCCACTGCAACTCATCATTGTCCCTCGCATATTTGTGCCATAATGTACTAAACATAATTGGGCCAAGACCATGTTTCACATACATATCAAAATTAGGGCTGCCTTCAAGAGGCGCCGGCTAAGCTTCTTCCAATCGAGCATCTGCAGAACGACGACAACGACAACAGAAATTCCAAATTTGCTGAAGCCAGGCATTTTGAAAAGAAAAAAAATCGTTATTTTTACCTGGCAAAGTAGTTGCAAGTACTTCTTAGCAAAACAGCCCTCAGGCCTCACCAAACTCAAAGCACAATGGTACCATATCCACAAAGAACCAAAACAAACTCACCTGATATTAGTAGTACAAACAAACCTGTTCCCCACTGCCGACTCTTCAGACCAAACGGTCAGATCCAAGGGTTTCGCCATTCAGGACTCCAGTCGGGTTGACCACTGGGCGAGGCACCGTCTGGCAGAACAGAAGGGGCAGCTGCGAGCAAATATTACTCTTCGTGCAGGGATCCCTGAGCCGTCAGTCCGACCCGACGATGTCCTCGGCCTCCCCCGTCTGCGGAATAGGGATGGATCAATCACCTGAAGGAATACCTGTTCGGGCGCCAACTGGAAGAAGTGACCTGTTTAGGGTCACCCGGGTCACCAATGACCACCTCTCAGCCTTCCATACCAAATGAAGAGTCGGTCAAACAGTAGAGAATACAAAACAATAACTATTTATTAATATACACTCAGAGCGGAGCCCGGTCTGCCCAGTCGCTAGGAGTGCTGCAGAGAGGACTGAAATTGACAAGCATAAAGACACATTATGTACATTTCTTAACGGGGCTAAAACACGCCCACAGTGGAATTTTCCAGGCAGGTGCAGCCAAACTGTGAAATACGAAAAAACGGTTTCAGCGCTTCTATCTTTCACAAAGTATCTCAATTCCAAGGTCGCTCTGTTCGGGCCCGTCACCAGACTTGTGGGATAGGGCCTCTATCTAGTGAGAAAGGTATGCGCTAATAGGAACAGTGTACTCATTACGGGAACAAGTCTAACATGGCAGAAACGAAACTTATAGCGGAGCATTTCTCGGAATTAAACTAGATCAGTTTCAAACAACCTAAAATGGCGCCTGCAAAGAAAATGGCGCAGCGAATGCTAACTTACATAGGGCAATGCGCAAACGTGAACATTTCTAATCTAACAAGGGTTACTTGTTGTATGTAAGTATTGTTTTCACCGACCCACACAGTCAGGGAGGTGCCAATATTGCCTTTGTTGAATGTTTCCTTTATACGGTTTGATACTCTGAGCCGAATGAAAGCCATGTTTTTACAGAAAACGGTGCCCTTAACCTCTGCCCAAGAGACTTGTGATCTTCTGGTCACAAGGTCCTCGGCTGAGATACAGGCACTAGTACGAACAAACTGCCCTTTCCATTTCACAGAAATGGTGCAACGTATCTTTATCATGTCTGATACGACGGGTATAGTACACCTATTTAAGACCATAGGTTCTGGACTGTTAAGCACCTTTCAGACAGTCTTCGGAGTTATTCCCAACTTAATACACTCTGTATTCGGAAGCATTTTGGAGGGCTTCCGCTGATCCTGTTTCTAATAGCAGGAATCCTGATTGTCATTTTTCTGCTACGCAATGGACGTCCCAGTCACCAAGGAGATGGAAAAAACGCTCTTGGAGCGCTGATATCGTGATCGCATGGTACTCCATCAGGGCACACCTCGCCTTGGCGAACTGAGCGGAGTCTTGGTTCCTGTCATTTAGACCAGTCTGAATTGACTGTTCTGCCTGTCCTCCGATGCCTGTTCTGTGGACAAGAATGCGTGTTGGATCTCTGTCTAACACTTCCATCAGTTGCGCCACCGGACGTTGATGCTTTACTGGACCCGATAACGGCTCATGTTCTGCTGTGTCCTCAGCGTATACCCAAGTTGATGTCTGAAATTCTTAGAGCCACCACAGGATGCTTCAGCTCCTTTTGGAACGGATACCGGCTCCTCAACAAATACTCAGGCCTTACATGTCACACAGGCTTCCCCAGCATCGGCTATGGATAGTGCAGAAGATCATCTGTGCTCGATTGACCTAATCTGTGAGGTGTTACAGGGATCGTCATCTGCGATGGCTAGCAACAGTGATGTTGCATCTCCCAGCCAGGACACATAAACATTTGGCTCATTGTGTGCTGGGAAAAATTTGGCCTTTTTCAAAACAACCAAATTTTGAATTTTAAACAATACACTCTTCTGCTGAGCTGCATGGCTTTGAATCACTCATAGTTGTCCGAAGTATATATACAAACATACTTTAGTAAAGACTTTTATCGCTTACAATATATGTTTTTAGCATTTTTTGAATTTTTACATACTATTTTTATGGATTTATTAGTTTGCGTACAACACCTAGAAGTACGTTAGAATTTTAAGTATGTCTAGTCGGATGAGGAGTGGGTGTTATGTTTCATATAGGTACCCCAATATAGGCTCAGGTAGCAACCTAACCTTTCACCTATATTCTCCCCTACCATTACACTACATATTTGAAAGAAACACATAGTGATAGATTCCTTACCTTAGAATATCCCCAGGTGTCAGACTGGATCCGGAAAGTTTTCGTCAGCAGTACCCCTGCGCGTCGGTAGGTGGCGTCGTGCGGCTCCGCGACCGTCGTTGGCGTCGTGGTCGCCGAGATGACGTCGCGGGCGCTACTTAGACGCCGCCCACGCGTGCTGACGTCAGTTCTTTCTTTTTCCGTGCCAGCAAGCGCAGATCCGGGAAGAGCAGGAACCCCCAGTCAATTTTTGACTGACTTTTTGAGGCTTTTTGTCTCTATTTCTCTTCGAGTCATCGACTCCTGGTGCAGTAGGATGCCCGGTTTCAAGTCCTGCGGGGATTGTCACCGCATGATGTCGGTGACGGACCCGCACCGTGTGTGTCTTTTCTGCCTGGGGCGCGACCACGACCCAAAGTCGTGCTCCGACTGCCAGGCCATGGCGCCGAAGACTTTGCTGGAGCGTTCCCGAAAGTTGCTGGAAGCCCGGCAGTCGGCTCCGCGCCGTTCAAAGTCCCGGTCCAGAGGGAGGTCGAGGGACCGTACGCGGAGTCATCATCATCGATCATCGGGATCCAAGTCTTCGCACTCGGGGTCAGGTAAGACGAAGCACAATAAGTCGAAGAAACGCCATCATTCTTCGACTTCCACTCGCCGGTCGCGCGACGCGGCTGAGGGTGTGGGTGGTGCCACCCCCGCGGCTCCGGCGGAGCCTATGCAGTCGCCGCCCGACTACCCGCCCTTCCCGGGGTCGTCGGCGACTCCGGCCCAAATACAGGAGTTCCTGTCGGCCATGGCTCGCCTCTTTGGGCCGCCGGGTCCCGCCGGTGCGCCTTCGGGCCCCGCGGTCCCGCATGGGTGTCCTCGTGTTTCCTCGCCGGCGGCTCCGGCGTCGCTGTCGGCTCCGTCCACAGCGCCGCAGGACACCCTTGGATCCAGGCCTGGATCCCGGTCGACGCCGGTTGACCTTGTTACGCCTCCACCGACTTCGACTCCACCAGCACCAGTTCTGACGCCGCCCGCTCCTCGGGACGACGTCGACCTCAGTTTCAGCCCCGAAGTGGACGCGGCGTCGAGCTGGCATCGATCGATGCCGTTCTTGACGTTGCTTGGGGATTTCTATCCCCATGTCCCTGCTCCTTATTTTAGACCTGTTGAACAGCCTGAGGAGCAAGGGGAGGACTGGGAGGGGTCTGAGGACCCTCTCGCTGCAGCCTGCGAGTCTGAATAGGACTGGGCTGAGGAATTGGGGGGACGCCAGTGGTCTGGATACCTCACCAGACCTTGGCATGCTGTCTCCTCCTACAGTGGCTACGGAGGAGGGTGCTAGTTATGCTGTGGTGTTGCGTAGGGCGGCCGAGGCCCTACACCTCGAGCTCCCTACTGTGGCCGTCAGGACTAACCTCCTGACAGAGGTGCTTCAGCCAGCAGCTACTTCTGCGGAGCCGCTGCTTCCTTTCAATGAAGCCCTTTCTGACGTTCTTTTGGGCACTTGGACCAGGCCCACCACAGGGGCTCCTGTGGATAGGAACGTGGCCCAACGCCATCACCCGGCTCCGGGTGACCCCATTTTCCTCTCCCAACACCCCACCCCCGAGAGCTTGGTTGTCCAAGCCTCTGCTTCCCAACCGCCTTCCCTTCCGCACCACCGGATAGGGAATCCAAGAAGCTGGATCAGTTTGGGAAGAAGATTTTTTCGTCCACCAGCACTGCGCTGCGGTCCGTGAACACTGCATGCCTCTTGGGCCGTTATTCCCACTCTCTGTGGGATACGGTGGCGAACGTGCTGCCCCAGTGTCTGGAGGAGGCCCGGCCTGCTCTCTCCCAGGCTGTTGCAGAGGGAGAGACGCAGCAAAGTTCATGATTCGTTGTGGCCTAGACACCGCCGACTCACTGGGCAGATCGATTGCAACGACGGTGGCGGTTCGCCGTCACGCCTGGTTGAGGACCACTGGATTTTCGGGGGATGTCCAAAACACCCTTATGGACATGCCCTTTGATGGCCGTCGCCTTTTCGGCGACAAAGCGGACAGCGCGTTGGAGAGGTTTAAGGACTCACGGGCTACGGCCAAGTCCTTGGGACTCTCGGCAGTCCGCCCTCCTCCGCTTTTCGCTCCTTTCGTGGCACAGGAAGGGGCGCCCGCAGCGTTCGCAACAGAGCCACAGGCCAGCGCAGCAATCATCCCAGCGCGGCCGCGGGTTCCGCCGTAGCGGACCAAGGGGCCAGCGGGCGGGTCAGTCCACCACCACCCCGGCCACCACTGCCTCCAAACCTTCCTAGTCCAAACTTTCAGGCCCATCAAACGCCAGTGGGCGGCAGGCTTCGCCATCACCTCCCCCACTGGCGCACCATCACTTCGGACAGGTGGGTTTTAGAGATAGTCCGGAGGGGCTACTCCCTCCCCTTCGAGACTACCCCTCCAGCCATGCCACCTCAGTACCACCGCATGTCGGGGGATCACTTGGTGCTTCTTCAGCAGGAAGTTGTGGCCCTCTTGGCCAAGGGGGCCATCCAGCGCGTTCCGACGCCAGAAGTAGGCCGTGGTTGCTATTCCCACTACTTTGTGGTACCCAAGAAGGACAAAGGCCTGCGTCCTATCTTAGACCTCCGGAACGTCAATCGCTTCCTCCGCAAAGAGAAGTTCAAGATGCTCACTCTGGCTCAGGTCTTGTCTGCTCTCGACCCACAAGACTGGATGGTGGCGCTGGACTTGCAGGACGCCTATTACCACATCCCCGTCCTGCGAGCCCACCGGCGTTACCTGCGGTTCACGGTGGGCCACGAGCACTTTCAGTTCACCGTGCTCCCCTTTGACCTTACCAGCGCCCCTCGGGTGTTCACCAAGGTGATGGCGGTGGTCGCAGCTCATCTGCGCAGATCAGGGGTTTCAGTCTTCCCCTATCTCGACGACTGGTTGTTGAAGGCGGGCTCGCCCCAGGCAGTCGTCTCCCACCTCCAGAATACGGCCGACCTCCTGCACTTGCTGGGGTTCTCCATCAACGTGCCGAAGTCTCACCTGATCCCCTCTCAGAAGCTCCTCTTTATCTGAGCGGTTCTGGACACTGCGCAGTTTCAGGTCTATCCTCCCGAGCAGCGAGTCCAGGATATTTGGGCTCTGATTCTCATCTTTCAGCCCTTGTCCCGGGTTTCGGTCAGAGTGACTCTGAGGCTGCTGGGCCTCATAGCCTCCTGCATCCTGCTGGTCAATCATGCCAGATTGCATATGCAGGCTCTACAGTGGGACCTGAAGTTCCAGTGGGCGCAGCATCAGGGGAACCTGTCCGATCACGTCCAGATCTCGGAGGGCACTGCACGACAGTTGCAGTGGTGGCTCACGAACCGACATTGGGTCGACGGCAGATCACTCTCCCTTCCCCAACCGGAGTTTACAGTGGTGACGGATGCGTCCCTCCTGGGATGGGGCGGCCACATGGGAGAGGCGGAGATCAGAGGCCTCTGGTCTCCGGCGGAGTCCCGGCTCCACATCAACCTTCTGGAGCTGCGGGCGATCCGGCTTGCACTGAAGGCATTCCTTCCCTCTGTCAAGGGGAGAGTAGTGCAGGTGTTCACAGACAACACCACCGCCATGTGGTACTCCAACAAACAAGGCGGGGTGGGGTCGTGGACCCTCTGTCCGGAGGCTCTGCGTCTCTGGACATGGCTGGAACATCAGGGCATGTCCCTGGTGGTTCAACACCTGACAGGTTCTCTGAACGCCAGGGCGGATGAACTCAGCCGCAGGTGCATGCTCGATCACGAATGGCGTCTTCACTCGGAGGTGGTGCAAGGTTTCTTTCAGCAGTGGGGAGAGCCTTGGTTAGATCTATTCGCCACCGAAGAGAACGCGCAATGTCATCAGTTCTGCGCGTTGGAATTTCCAAGGCGGCACTCACTCGGCGACGCTTTTCGTTGTGAGTGGAGTTGCGGTCTGTTGTACGCCTTTCCGCCTATACCACTTCTGCCCAGAGTGCTGAAGAAGATCAGGCGCGACCGGGCCCAAGTCATTCTTGTGGCTCCGGACTGGGCTCGAAGAGTATGGTATCCCGAGCTACTCAGTATGAGCATCGATCCTCCGATCAGACTGCCTCTTCGGGAGGATCTTCTGTCGCAGCAGCAGGGGACGGTCCTCCACCCGAACCTGTCCAGCCTCCACCTCTTTGCGTGGAGATTGAGCGGCGGCAGTTGATTCCTTTCGACTTGCCTCCTGAAGTTTGTGACGTTATTCTGGCAGCCAGGCGTCCCTCTACTAAAGTGGTATACGCCTGCAGGTGGAACAAATTTGTGGCATGGTGCACAGCAAAGGCTGTGGATCCCCTTTCTGCCCCTCTTTCTGAAGTACTACTGTTCCTTCTTTCTTTGGCCCAGCAGGGCTCTGCTCTGGGCACTATCAAGGGCTACCTTTCTGCAATTTCTGCCTTTCTCAGGTTACCTGATCAGCCCTCTCTTTTCAAGTCCCCTGTTGTAAATAGATTTCTCAAAGGCATTACACACCTTTTTCCTCCTATTCCTTTCTGATGCCTCAGTGGGACTTGAATCTGGTTCTTACACACTTGATGTGCGCTCCCTTTGAGCCTCTTCACAACTGTCCTCTTCGTCTCTTGACATTGAAGACTGCCTTCCTGGTGGCCATCACCTCCGCTAGGCGGGTGAGTGAGCTCCAGGCTCTTTCTTGTAAGCCTCCTTTCCGTCCATCCGGACAAGGTTGTGCTCAGGCCCCGTCCTTCCTTTTTGCCAAAAGTGGTTACGGCCTTTCACATTGGGCAGACTATTACCTTGCCCACCTTCTTTCCGCCTCCTCATCCTTCCAGAGAGGAAGAGAGGCTCCACCGTCTGGATCCAAAACGTGCGCTCTCATTTTATCTCAACCACACACAGCAGTTCTGGGTGGATGACCAGCTCTTTGTTGGCTACGTTGGCACCAAGAAAGGTCGGGCGGTAAACAAGAGAACTATCTCCCGCTGGGTTGTCTTGTGCATCAAAGCCTGTTACTCTTTGGCTAAAAAAGAACCTCTGGTGGGGCTGGGTGGTCATTCCACCAGAGCTACTGCAGCCACTACTGCATTGGGACGTGGTGTCCCCCTGCAAGACATCTGTCAGGCAGCCACGTGGGCCTCGCTGCACACGTTTACCAAGCATTATTGCCTGGACAGCCAAGTCCGGAGAGACGGCTTCTTTGGCCGTTCTGTTCTCCGTGACTTTCTGGTGTGATCTTAGTTCGCAGACCCACCACCGGGGTTGGTATTGCTGGGGTATCTATTCTAAGGTAAGGAATCTATCACTATGTGTTTCTTTCAGATGAACAAGTTACTTACATTCGGTAACGATATATCTGTAAGAAACATTAGTAGTGATAGATTCCTTACCGCCCACCCATCCTCCCCGTTCTGCGAACTGATTTCTAGGGTTAAGGTCATCCCTTTCAGGGCCCTAGTTTCAATGCACCAGTGGTCAGTATCTTGCATGGCTGCGCGTTCCTGGCTTGGAAAGTCGTGTACAGAACTGACGTCAGCGAGCGTGGGCGGAGTCTAAGTAGCGCCCGCGACGTCATCTCGGCGACCACGACGCCAACGACGGACGCGGAGCCGCACGCCACCTACCGACGCGCAGGGTTTCTGCTGACGAAAACTTTCCGGATCCAGTCTGACGCCTGGGGATATTCTAAGGTAAGGAATCTATCACTACTAATGTTTCTTACAGATATATCGTTACCGAATGTAAGTAACTTGTTCAACGGATCTTGGGACTGACCTTTTACCTAGTTATGGTACTGCTTACAGGACGTGGGGTTTTCCCTGAAAACTAGCCTCATTCATTATGCATGAGGATTTTTGCAAACTCAGCAGGACTACCATCTCCTGCATAATAACTATGTATAAGGGTCATTCCTTCCATCATCCTAAGTCCGACGTGACACAGCAATGTAGAACCCCTGAGGGTACCACTTTGGGTATATAAACACCATATCTTGCTGAGGTAGGCAGAGGAGAAAAGGACTTCCATGCTGACACTGACGTGAGACGCTGAGGTTCCTGCACGCAGACACTCCAGCTCGCAGTGGTCTGACATCCCTCGCGGGGTGTCCATCTCGAGACCAAGACGGGGTCCCACAGTCTTTCACTTCAGGTAATGGGGTTGACTTTATCCTAGAAGGATTCGTGGCTCTACACCTACATACATGCTAGGTGCACTTAGGTACATCTAGTTAGGGTCGCATCGTAGAAGTACGCATTTTTACTGTCATGTATTTTAATACCTGCCTGTATTCATTGTTTTAGCACTATGGTAGAAATCTACCATCTTTTTACTCTGCTGGCGCTTATAATAATTTATATCTGTTTCTGTCTTATGGTTGTCTCAGCACACCAATTTTACACTAGAATAACGCTGGTTCAATAAATGCTTATTGAAAAAAGTCCCCACCGTTTATTCTGTGTATCTCTCTGAGACAAAGAGAGCACGAGTCACTGAGCGAAAAGTACTGTACTGTTTCCACGATCCCTGATGGGACAGAGTTGTCATGTTCGATAGTTGCCAAGAACTATTCTTTCCTTGGTAAGAGGGTTTCTTTTAAAAAAATTATTTTATTTATTACATTTTATGTAATTGATACACAACTTGCAACAAATATTCCATTACTGCTATTTCCAGTACTAGAGAAATACAATAACAAATAAAGATCCCAACCCCCACAAGGCGAGACAACTCTTCGTTATGCAAGCCATGATATGACGTTATACATCCTTTAAGCGATGGAGGAGCATTTTCAATTGTCCATGTCTGCACAGTCCCATGATGACACAGGGGTAGTCCCAGGAGGACAGCACATATAACACACCTCCAGAGCAGTAAGTTCTATAATCTTAGTTACACTTTTGACAACCTTTTCTGCAACGCCGAGTGCCGTGAGGGGAACGGCCAGGACCACAGGACTTCCAGTCCCAGCAGCCTTTGGGGGCCGCCAACGACGCTCTTGTTCCCGTGCCTGGAGGCGCGCATAAAAACTCGCCAGGGCTCCCGCAGCGCGGGCGTGCCCGTGCCGTGCCTGGGCGAAGCCCGGGCCAAGGGCGGTCCCGTCTGCACCCGTCAGAGACCGGAGGAGGCTGGGCTGGGCCACATTAATGACATTTCAGAGTAAGAGTTTACATAATTGTTGAATTTAAGGGATAGACTATTAGCTATATATCTTATTTAGCTTCGAGGGGACAGCAAACATGAGTAGACGAAAATCGCTCACTGGGGAGGGAGTGGCAGGGACTTTAGATGCCTTTTTAATCAGGGCTGAGTCAGCTTTAATTCATGAAATACAGCTCACTGAGCGCAGGCTTTCATTGGAGCCACAACTTTCCCATGTCCGCCCAGTAATAGCTACCCCTGTAGCAAGTAGCATCCAGGCCACCAATATATCTGCGATAGATTCATTGCAACCCTTGGCGATTGACTTGGATGATAATGACTCCCCTGTGGACAAGGAGTCTAATAACATAATGCAAAGACCGACAGTGACCACCAGAGGTCAGAAAGCTAAATCCAACAAAGGCAGTAATCCCGCTCCCCCACCAAAGAAGAGGAAGGGGCAGGGTCTTAATAGACAGTCCTACTCTAAAAGCCCGCGGCTGCAAGCCTAAAATGGTGGAGAGGGAATCCAACCAGGAGCATAACACTACCCCGAATGCCACAGGGCAAATATGCTCACTTTTAGATAACGAGCAGGAGGAGTACTGGAAAAGGTTGGAAGCCATCGTGGCGGTCCTCCTGAACCCATTAAAGCAATTGCTCACACAAATTGAAGGGAGGTTAAAAACCTGGAGAGTATTGTTACCTCGGTTTGCCATGATCCATGTGTATGTAGAATGCAAGCGGTCCAACCGAACATAAGCGGGGTCCCATCATCTAATCAATCGAAGGGTTACTGTGCGGGTGGAAGAGCACCACAGCACCAGGTACACACAAATCTGGAAAGTTTAAACGACCCGGCAAGACCAGAGTTGAAGGGAACAAGTGTACTCCAGTCATCCCAAAATCAACTTACCAATCAGGGTATACCTACAGGGGCAGATCAGTTGGCGAATGATCCTAAGCGGCTTACACCAGGGAGGGAAGCTCAAACTCCAGGTATTAGGGGCACGCTCTCAAACATTCCAAGGCACCCAAATGTGGCTCGGGGAAAGTTGTCGGACATGAGGAACTTACACCTTCCCCCGCAAGCCACACCATATACAGTCGTTCTGGTGAATGTCCCCCCTTTATTATCAGGCGAAGATGAGCACTGGTCCACACTAAGAAATAAGTCGCTACATTTTTTAGGTGCAAGGACGGGTCTCACTAATAAACTGTTTTCAGAATTTAAGATGGCCAGGAGAATTGGATGGGTTGGGAGCTCTAAGAAGTCTATGCCAGGTGACTGCATTGTGTTAACGTTTAGTTCACCTGAAACGATTCAATCCATACTAGAAAGGGCTGGTACTAGGTCTGTTACCTATAAGGGGATAAACATCCTTCCCCTGGGTTTCTTTTATTAACCCTCTAGGCTCATGCAATATCCCTTAGAGGGAGAGAATTTCCTTGGGGTGGGACAACAAAGGTATACCGTCCCAATCAGTAACCAATTCGATGTTTTCAGCACCCTAGGAGATATTGATTGACTGACTCCTCAGGACAAACACTTAATTTGGGAGGATGGGTCAGTAGGGAGCAGTGGTCTGGGAACTTTAGCAGAGAAGAGTAATATGGAACAGTCTGACCTAGAGAGGGATATAAACATGCAACAGTTGGAAAAGGATGTACGAGCGAGGGAATTCGTTAAAGGGAACGAGGTGCTTTTGCCTGCGCCCCGAAATTTTCCTGTCCAATTACCAACGGCAGCCCGCACTGATAATTTTAACAGCTATGGGCTTGCTCCATCCACTACCTCACATAACAATGGTGTGCCTCCTTGTAAAGTTATTTCATGGAACATCTCAGGGCTGCGGTCAAAGATAAATAACCCAGTATGGTGTAATTACATTCAGAGCTGTGATACACTTTGCTTACAGGAAACCTGGTCTAGAGAACCATCCCACATTAATGGTTTTAAAACCTTCGATACTCATGCTGTGAAGGGTTTAGGGGGTAGATATAAGGGTGGTCTTTGCACGTATATTTCTAATAAGCTGGTAACTAATAAAATAGAGTCCTCTCTAGGGGACAGATTTTATCAGTTAGTTAAACTGTTTTTCAGTGCTAACCAATGTGTAGTCGTAGTCAATTTTTATAACAACACTGCTCCAGAAGAACTCAATCAGGTGGTGACCTGAACTTGTTTTGTAATACTAGCTCAACAGATGTTATGATAATTATGATGGGAGATCTAAATTGTGCATTGTGTCCCTTTGAGGCTAATAGAATATGTGGCCTTATGTATGAAGAAGGCTTTAGTAATATCCATTTTTGTCACACAGCGGCGGGGGAGTGTTTCAACGAATTTCTCGCTTGCACCGATCTAGGATTTGTGAACGAGCTTGTTTCAACACCAGCACCAATGCCTTACACATTTAATGGAAGGGGTTTAGCCTCTACAATAGATTATATTCTGGTTTCATGTAATCATGCATCCAGACTACTCTCTTTTGAGGTTGGTGATAACCCCCTGAGCGATCACTACCCCCTAAGTTTAATGGTTAGCTTGCCACTAAATAAACCGATTGGAAGCAAGAAAACCACACAGGGGATAGGTGAAATTGAACTTGACAAAACTAATGGCTATACTATAAAATGGTCGATGGTGGACCCCTTGGTAATGACTAAATGTTTGGTGACTAACTGTAAATCTGCCATCGATATTTGCCTAAGTGAACTGGCTTCCTATGATAGGATTGTAGCATCTTATATTGAAATATCCAATGAGCTCAGGAAATTGTCAGCCCAACATCGTAACAAAGCTAAGGATAGGGGCTGGTTCAATACAAGGTGCACACGAGCGTATTCTAACTTGAAGCTTGAATTACATAGGCAGCCTAGAATTTTGAATAATGTCAGGATGGCAAGACTGGAATATAGGCAGGCAATTAAGGAAAGAAAGAGCCTCATGAGAGATGAAACATGGGAATCCCTTCACTCGGCAGCAATGTTGAAGGACAGTGCAGCATTTTGGAGGGCAGTGAGGGCCCCGTTTTTAACTTCCAGCGATGGCCCATCGATAGAAATTGCTATCTCGGAAGAGGATTGGATCAGGCATTTCTCACAGGTATACAACGGCCCGGATAATCCCTCTCCCTCAACTGGTGTTAGCATAGTGAGCAATCATGTTAATGCTGATTTGAAATTCACTTTAGAGGAGGTAAATAGAGCATTAGCACTAAGCCAGGCTTGCAAAGCCCCAGGTCCAGATGGTGTTCCTGTGGACCTGTTTAAAACTAATACCTATCTAGGGGGGGCCGATTATAACGCAGGTTATTAATGCCAGTTGTCAAACTCGACTTCCTAAGACCTGGGGGGAGTCAATAATTGTCCCAATTTTTAAAAAAGGGGACCGTCAAAACCCGGGTTGTTACAGGCCAATCTCCTTGCTCGACTCTATGATTAAAGTGGTGGGGCGTGTGATTCTGGAGCGTCTGCAAGACTGGGCGGAAGAAACTCGGGTCTTATCAGATTTACAGTATGGTTTCCGTGAGGGGTTGGGCACAACGGAGCAGTGTCTAAATTTGGCCATGCTAATAGGGAAATACACAAGGGCGAAAAAGGGTAGACTGTTCCTAGTCTTCGTGGACCTAACCGCGGCCTTTGATTCAGTTAGGCACAATAGACTATGGGAGGTCCTCGAGGCCTTAAAGGTCGACCCACACATTATTATCTTTCTAAGAAACCTTTATAACGGTGCATCAGCCAGTGTCCCTTTTTGGCGTAGGGGGTGAGCGCACGGCTGCCTTTGCCGTAAGGAGGGGGGTCAGGCAGGGCTGCGTGCTGGCCCCTTTCCTTTTTAACTTGTATATCAATGGATTGAGCGAAGCATTAGCAAGTAGTGCACAAGATTTCCCTTAAGTCGCTGGTCGATCAATTCCGGTTCTTCTTTATGCGGATGACGCAGTTTTAATGGCAAGAACCCAAATTGGTCTCCAGAGGGTCCTTGACTGTTTCTCAGTTTTTATGAAGGACCTTGGTCTTAGTACCAATATATCTAAGACGTTCGTAATAAAATGCGGTCAAGGGACCTTGAGACCAAAAGATATATTTGTGGATGGTCAGAAACTAGTTTCAACTAAGAGTTTCTCATACCTCGGAGTACAATTTAATCACAATGACTCATGGGCTCAAACCATATCCACAAAAAAACTGTTGTTTATTCAATCATCTACAGCCCGCGCAACTTTTTCAAAGAAATTCGGAAGGAAACCCCCGGGGGAGCTACTACAAATATACAAAGCAAAATGCATTACTTCTGTTATGTATGGAGCTGGGGTGTGGGGCCTAGCTAACACTATGGGGCCGATTCTGATGCGGGTTGGAAAAGCTTCCCGACCGAGGGCCTGATTCTGATGCGGTTAGGAAGGCCTCCTAACGGCATTTGCTCCTTCCAAATCGGATCGGGAACGTGTTTTCCCGACCGAGGGCCCAATTCTGATGCGGTTAGGAACAAATGTTCCCATTGAAGTAAATGGGAGTTCAACCAAATCGTATCTGGAAGCATCCGGATGCATCCTACTCCGCCGGTCGGACTTTCCCGATCCGAGTGGGTCGGAAACCATTTCCCAACCGATTCGGTCGGGAAGCTTTTCCAACCCGCATCAGAATCGGCCCCTATGTTGTTGCAACAAGTTGAAAATTCATTTCTAAGATTTACTCTCTCTGTGCCACCAAGTACCTCTTCTTATGTTTGTCACGAGGAGCTTGGTCTGCCTTTTATTTCTGACCTTATTAAAATAGAACCGATACTGCTGTGGCACAGTATCTGGTCAAAGGAGCAGACACCGCTAAATAGGGAGATTCTGCAGGACTGTCTTAAACTAGATGGGGCTTTAAAGATTCCTTGGGTCAGGTTTGTGCGTGACTTTATGATTGATTTAGGTCACCCAGAATACTTTACCGACCCAAGGACCTTGCAGGCAATACCCCGAAAAGTCCTTAAAAAGGAGGGTTTATGCTTATTGGAAACTGTTAGATTGTCAAGCGAACACACAAAGCCCAGTGTTAATCATCACCAATTATTATTATTATTAACCACATTAAGAATGGAGCCACATTTGTCATTTGTGCCAGGGACCTACGACAGATTGTTATTGACTAGGTTTAGGCTTAATACTGTCCATAGACTAGTGACTCTGCCTAAAATGAACGACTGGTCGCGACAGTTGCCACTGTGTCCCTGTGACAATCAATCCTCTCAGTCCACTATTCATTTAGTCCTTTTTTGTAAATTTTATTCAGAGTTAAGGAAAGTGTGGTTAATACCACTTTTAAAATCTCAGGGGCTGAGGCAATGTCGTCCTGCTCTGATAAAACTTCAGTTCCTTGAGAATGAACATGTAGCATGGAGGCTAGCCATGTTTTTAAAGATAGTGCTTCGTTTAAGAAAAAGTTTTATTATTGATGAATTGTAACTATAAACGAACCCCCGTTTTTAACCCCTTCGCTGCTAGGCCTTTTCCCCTCCTGTGCTAAGCCTTTTTTTGGCTATTTGGGGTAGTTCGCGCTTAGGCCCCTGTAACTTTTTGACCACATAAGGTATCCATGCCAAATTTGCGTCCTTTTTTTCCCAACATCATGGGGATTCTAAAGGTACCCAGGGTTTGTGGATTCCCCTGGAGGGGACCCAGAAATTAGCCAAAATACAGCTAAATTTTGGGTTTTTGGGGAAAAATGCGAAAAAAGGGCTACAGATGAAAGCATCTGGTTTTTTCCCTGCAAATGGCATAAAAAAAGGGGTTGTGGTGCTGAAATCACCATCTTCCCAGCTTTCAGGGACAAGCAGACTTTTGTCAGAAAACCAAAATTTTGTACACAGTTTTGGCATTTTTCTGGGACATAGCCTATTTTTGCTATTTTTTGTGCTTTCAACCTCCTTCCAGTTAATGGTAGAAATGGGTATGAAAGCAATAATGGATCCTGGAAAGCGATACATTTCTGAAAAGTAGACAAAATTCTGAATTCAGCAAGGGGTCATTTGTGTAGATCCTTCAAGTTTTCTTTATAGAAACAAACAGTTAAATATAGGAAAAATTGAAAATTAGTTGAAAAAAGCAGCCATTTGTGTCAACGTTTTCACCTGTAACTTCTTCTAATTATGACAGCTATTTGAAAGCAATATACCATTACATCCGCTGGACCTTTCTGGTTGTGGTGATATATAGGACTTGTAGGTTCACCAAGAACCCGACGAACCCAGAGCCAATAACTGAGCAGCGTCTTGCAATGGTTTTTTATTATGTCCCGGGTATATAGCAATTATTCTGGGAAAATTTATACATGGAAAAATCGGTATGAAAGACACCTATGTATTTCTGAAATGGGAACAAAATATAGAGTTTAGAAACAGTAGATATTTGCACATTTCCGAAGTTGGGAGTACCCATACTAGCATGAGAATTATAGGTCATTTTTCAAAATGACTTCTTTTTTACACATTGTCTTTCATTTGGAAGGCAGAAATGCATCGAAAGTCAATAGATAATAACAGTTGCTCTACAATTTTGTGTTACCCTAAGTCTCCCGATAAAAATGGTACCTCACTTGTGTGGGTAGGCCTAGTGCCCGCGACAGGAAACGGCCCAAAACGCAATGTGGACACACCACATTTTCACAGTGAAAAATGACCCTTTTTTTGCAAAGTGCCTAGCTGTAGTTTTTGAACCCTAGCTCTGCCGGCACCTAGGGAAACCTAGCAAACCTATACATTTTTGAAAACTAGACACCCAGGGAAATCCAGGATGGGGTGACTTGACTGGCTCTCACCTGGTTCTGTTACCCAGAATCCCTTGCAAACCTAAAACATTGTCCAAAAAACACATTTTCCTCACTTTTCTGTGGTGGAAAGTTCTGGAATCTGCGTGGATCCACAAAATTCCACCCACCCCGCGTTCCCCAAAGTCTTCCGAAAAAATAGTACCTCACTTGTGTGGGTAGGCCTAGTGCCCGCGACAGGAAACAGCGCAAAATGCGACGTGGACACACCACATTTTCACAGTGAAAAATGACCCTTTTTTTGCAAAGTGCCTAGCTGTAGTTTTTGAACCCTAGCTCTGCCGGCACCTAGGGAAACCTAGCAAACCTATACATTTTTGAAAACTAGACACCCAGGGGAATCCAGGATGGGGTGACTTGACTGTCTCTCACCAGGTTCTGGTACCCAGAATCCCTTGCAAACCTAAAAAATTGTCAAAAAACCACATTTTCCTCACTTTTCTGTGGTGGAAAGTTCTGGAATCTGCGTGGATCCACAAAATTCCACCCACCCCGCGTTCCCCAAAGTCTTCCGAGAAAAATGGTACCTCACTTGTGTGGGTAGGCCTAGTGCCCGCGACAGGGAACAGCGCAAAACACAACGTGGACACACCACATTTTCACAGTGAAAAATGACCCTTTTTTTGCAAAGTGCCTAGCTGTAGTTTTTTAACCCTAGCTCTGCCGGCACCTAGGGAAACCTAGCAAACCTATACATTTTTGAAAACTAGACACCCAGGAAATCCAGGATGGGGTGACTTGACTGGCTCTCACCTGGTTCTGTTACCCAGAATCCCTTGCAAACCTAAAACATTGTCCAAAAAAACACATTTTCCTCACTTTTCTGTGGTGGAAAGTTCTGGAATCTGCGTGGATCCACAAAATTCCACCCACCCCGCGTTCCCCAAAGTCTTCCGAAAAAAATAGTACCTCACTTGTGTGGGTAGGCCTAGTGCCCGCGACAGGAAACAGCGCAAAATGCGACGTGGACACACCACATTTTCACAGTGAAAAATGACCCTTTTTTTGCAAAGTGCCTAGCTGTAGTTTTTGAACCCTAGCTCTGCCGGCACCTAGGGAAACCTAGCAAACCTATACATTTTTGAAAACTAGACACCCAGGGAAATCCAGGATGGGGTGACTTGACTGGCTCTCACCTGGTTCTGTTACCCAGAATCCCTTGCAAACCTAAAACATTGTCCAAAAAAACACATTTTCCTCACTTTTCTGTGGTGGAAAGTTCTGGAATCTGCGTGGATCCACAAAATTCCACCCACCCCGTGTTCCCCAAAGTCTTCCGAAAAAAATAGTACCTCACTTGTGTGGGTAGGCCTAGTGCCCGCGACAGGAAACAGCGCAAAATGCGACGTGGACACACCACATTTTCACAGTGAAAAATGACCCTTTTTTGCAAAGTGCCTAGCTGTAGTTTTTGAACCCTAGCTCTGCCGGCACCTAGGGAAACCTAGCAAACCTATACATTTTGAAAACTAGACACCCAGGGGAATCCAGGATGGGGTGACTTGACTGTCTCTCACCAGGTTCTGGTACCCAGAATCCCTTGCAAACCTAAAAATTGTCAAAAAACCACATTTTCCTCACTTTTCTGTGGTGGAAAGTTCTGGAATCTGCGTGGATCCACAAAATTCCACCCACCCCGCGTTCCCCAAAGTCTTCCGAGAAAAATGGTACCTCACTTGTGTGGGTAGGCCTAGTGCCCGCAACAGGAAACAGCGCAAAACGCAACGTGGACACACCACATTTTCACAGTGAAAAATGACCCTTTTTTTGCAAAGTGCCTAGCTGTAGTTTTTGAACCCTAGCTCTGCTGGCACCTAGGGAAACCTAGCAAACCTATACATTTTTGAAAACTAGACACCCAGGGGAATCCAGGATGGGGTGACTTGACTGGCTCTCACCAGGTTCTGGTACCCAGAATCCCTTGCAAACCTAAAAAACTGTCAAAAAAACCCACATTTTCCTCAATTTTCTGTGGTGGAAAGTTCTGGAATCTGTGTGGATCCACAAAATTCCACCCACCCCGCATTCCCCAAAGTCTTCCGAGAAAAATGGTACCTCACTTGTGTGGGTAGGCCTAGTGCCCGCGACAGGAAACAGCGCAAAACGCAACGTGGACACACCACATTTTCACAGTGAAAAATGACCCTTTTTATGCAAAGTGCCTAGCTGTAGTTTTTTAACCCTAGCTCTGCCGGCACCTAAGGAAACCTACCAAACCCACACATTTCTAAAAACTAGACACCCGGGGGAGTCCAATGAGGTATGGCTTGCGTGGATCCCCCACCATTTTCTTACCCAGAATCCCCTGCAAACCTGAAATTGTGCTGAAAAAAATCACTTTTTTCACACATTTGTGTGTGGGAAAGTTGTGGCATCACCCGGCTGACATAAATTTCCTACCACCCAGCGTTCGCCCAGGTCTCCCGATAAAAATGGTGCCTCACTCGGGTGGGAGGCCCAAGTACCCGCGACAGGCAAGGGCCCAAAACGTATTGAGGCGACATCAAAATTGCCTATCACAAAACGACCTGGTTTTGCAAGGGGGTCCCATGACTTTTTGGCCCGGGGCTCGGCGGCCACCTAGAGAAACCTACCAAACCCACACATTTCTGAAAACTAGACACCCGGGGGATTCCAGGGAGGTATGGCTTGCGTGGATCCCCCAACGTTTTCTTACCCAGAATCCCCTGCAAACCTGAAACTTTGCTGAAAAAAATCACTTTTTTCACACATTTGTGTGTGGGAAAGTTGTGGCATCACCGGGCTGACACAAATTTCCTACCACCCAGCGTTCCCCGAGGTCTCCCTATAAAAATGGTGCCTCACTCGGGTGGGACGCCCAAGTACCCGTGACAGGCAAGGGCCCAAAACGTATTGAGGCGACATCAAAATTGCCTATCACAAAACGACCTGGTTTTGCAAGGGGGGTCCCATGACATTTTTGCCCGGGGCTCGGCGGCCACCTAGGGAAACCTACCAAACCCACACATTTCTGAAAACTAGACACCCGGGGATTCCAGGGAGGTATGGCTTGCGTGGATCCCCCAACGTTCTCTTACCCAGAATCCCCTGCAAACCTGAAATTTTGCTGAAAAAATCACTTTTTCACACATTTTTGTGTGGGAAAGTTGTGGCATCACTGGGCTGACACAAATTTCCTACCACCTAGCGTTCCCCTCAGGTCTCCCGATAAAAATGGTGCCTCACTCGGGTGGGAGGCCCAAGTACCCGCGACAGGCAAGGGCCCAAAACATTTTGTGATAGGCAATTTTGATGTTGCCTCAATACGTTTTCGGCCTTTGCCTGTCGTGGGTACTTGTGCCTCCCACACGAGTGAGGCACCATTTTTATCGGGAGACCTGGGGGAACGCTGGGTGGTAGGAAATTTGTGTCAGCCAGTGATGCCACAACTTTCCCACACAAAAATGTGTGGAAAAAGTGATTTTTCAGCAAAATTTGAGGTTTGCAGGGGATTCTGAGTAGAAAACGTTGGGGATCCACGCAAGCCATAGCTCCCTGAAATCCCCGGGTGTCTAGTTTTCAGAAATGTGTGGGTTTGGTAGGGTTTCCCTAGGTGGCCGCCGACCCTGAGGCCAAAAGCCAGGTAACCCCGTGCAAAACAAGGTTGGTTTGTGATAGGTAATTTTGATGTCGCCTCACTAGGTTTTGGGCCCTGCCTGTCGCGGGTACTTGACCCACCCACACAAGTGAGGTACCATTTTTCTCGGAAGACTTTGGGGAATGCGGGGTGAGTGGAATTTTGTGGATCCACACAGATTCCAGAACTTTCCACCACAGAAATGTGAGGAAAATGTGTTTTTTATACACATTTTGAGGTTTGCAAGGGATTCTGAGTAACAGAACCTGGTGAGAGCCAGTCAAGTCACCCCATCCTGGATTCCCCTGGGTGTCTAGTTTTCGAAAATGTACAGGTTTGCTAGGTTTCCCTATGTGCCGGCTGCGCTAGGGCCCAAAATCCACAGGTAGGCATATTGCTAAAAACAAATCTGTGCCTAGTCGGCTTTCTGCCGCCCTGGGGGGGATATCGGGGGTTGGGGTTGCCCCGATATGCCCCCAAGGGGGGCAGAAACACAGTGGCTATTTTTTGGGGGGGTAGGGGCATTGGTATGCCCATTCTGGGCAGCCCCCACCCATAAAAAAGCCAGCGTAATCGTTGGCGTCTAGTGGGATTTTTGCTCTCCGGGGGGGGGGGGCAGATTGGGGGCTACTGCCCCATCTTCCCCGCAGGGGGGGCAGAAAGGCTGTAATTGTTGCGGGTGGGGGGTGGGGGCATTTTGGGCAGCCCCCACCCTAATTCAAATTTGCCCCAAAAAAATCCCTGGCGACTAGTGGGCTTTTTGCCCCACCGGGGGTGCAGATTGGGGGCTAATGCCCCCATCTGCCCCCAGAAAGCCTACTAGACGCCAGGGATTTTTTTTGTGCAAATTTCAATTAGGGTGGGGGTTGCCAAAAACGGGCATGCCAATGCCCCCACCCTAATAAAAATTTGCCCCAAAAAATCCTTGGCGTCTAGTGGGCTTTTTGCCCCCCTGGGGGGGCAGATTGGGGGCTACTGCCCCATCTGCCCCCCCAGGGGGGGCAGGAAGGCTGTAATTTTTGCGGGGGAGGGGGTGGGGGCATGGGCATGCCCGTTTTGGGCAGCCCCACCCTAATTCAAATTTGCCCCAAAAAAATCCCTGGTGTCTAGTGGGCTTTTTGCCCCCCCCGGCGGGGCAGATTGGGGGCTAATGCCCCCATCTGCCCCCCAGGGGGGCAGGAAGGCTGTAATTTGTGCGGGGGAGGGGGTGGGGGCATGGGCATGCCTGTTTTGGGCAGCCCCCACCCTAATTAAAATTTGCCCAAAAAAATCGTCTGGCGTCTAGTGGGCTTTTTGCCCCCCCGGGGGGGGCAGATTGGGGGCTACTGCCCCATCTGCTCCCCAGGGTGGGCTGATAGGCCACTAGACGCCAGGGAGTTTTTTGGGCAAATTTTAATTAAGGTGGGGGCTGCCCAAAATGGGCATGCCAATGCCCCCTCCCTAATTAAAATTTGACAAAAAAATCCCTGGCGTCTACTGGGCTATTTGCCCCCCCGGGGGGGAAGATTGGGGGCAAATGCCCCCATCTGCCCCCCAGGGGGGGCAGAAAGGCTGTAATTTTTGCGGGGAGGGGGTGGGGGCATGGGCATGCCCGTTTTGGGCAGCCCCACCCTAATTCAAATTTGCCCCAAAATATCCCTGGCGACTAGTGGGCTTTTTGCCCCCCCGGGGTGGGGGCAGAAAGGCTGTAATGGTGGCAGGGGGTGGGGGCATTTGCGTGCCCGTTTCGGGCAGCCCCCACCCTAAAAAAATGTGCGTGGAAAAAAAATCCCTGGCGTCAAGTGGGCTTTCAGCCCCCCAGGGGGGGCAGAAAGGCTGTAATGGTGGTGGGGGGTGGGGGCATGGGCGTGCCCGTTTCGGGCAGCCCCCACCCTAAATAAAATGCACCAAAAAAAATCCCTGGCGTTTAGTGGGCTGATTGGGGGCTACTGCCCCATCTGCCCCCCAGGGGGGGCAGAAAGACTGATTTGCGCCCATTTCTTTATGGGGGGAGCGAAGACCCTTGCCCAAGGGGCCGCTCTCCCCTCCCTGGTGTCTAGTGGGTGGATCCCTGCTTGGGGATCGCCCTCCTGGGGCGATCCCCAAGCAGGGATCCACTGGGGAGGGGTACCATTGGAAAGGGGAGATTCTCCCCTTTCCATTGATACCGCTCCCATCTTTCTACGTGCCCGGGGGGCTGAGATAGCCCCCTGAGCACTTAGAAAGTGAAACTGAAATGAGCCTAAAGGCTCATTTCAGTTTTGGTTTCTGTGCAATGACAACAGCGCGACGTGCGCGCTGATTGTCATGGCACAGAAACCAGGGAGGGGGCCTCGTGAGCTGGGGAAGCTCTTCCCCAGCTCCCAAGGTCACAGGGGATAAATAGAAATCCCTCTGCTGTCTGCAGCAGAGGGATTTCTTGCCCCTGGCCTCATGACGGAATGGTCCCGTCATGAGCACAGGGGTACCGATGCTCATGACGGAACCATTCCGTCATGAGCATCGAAAGGGTTAATATATATGGTCTTTTTAATTAATGAAATGTGTATGTATTTTAAATGATAAAATTGCATTGTTTATTGTGATTGTTTTTATTTTTTTTTATTTTTAATTCATGGATTTTATTGGAAAATGTATTTTTCTTTTTTTGTTTAATGCTTTTATAATTGTTTTAAAAATAACAGTCGAATAAAGCTTTCCTTGACTTGACAACCTATAGCTATTGTTCAATGACAGCCATCTCACCCCACAGTATTATCGGTCCCTCCCGATCCCAATCCCGCTAGATGTTGCTGGTATAGGCCCCAAATGCCCTTGGGTCGACACTGCGGGGGAAGGAGTTCATTGTATACATCGGATTGTGTGCTGCAATATAGCGTGTCCGAGTTCCGGTCTTTAATGAGCGGGGTAGGCCCTTTTGCCCAACACAATGCAATCCTATGTTTAGCCAATAGCAGCCCTATAGCGACCAGTTTCCTGCAATCGGGCTGACTATCCCTGTCATATCCCAATAGCTCAGCCAGAGGGTTAGGTGTGAGGCTATGCCCAACTATCTCGCTAAGAGTCGCAAACACTTTCTCCCAGAATAACAAGATCTTGGGACAGGACCATGATACATGATAAAACCCAGCGTCTGGCTCCGTACATCTGTCGCACTTAGCTGTATCTCTCAACCCATACCGCGCCAGCCTACTGGGGGTGTAGTAGACTCTGTTGATGTATTTAAAATGAATCAGACGGGGCCTGCCTTTCAGAGATACCCTTTTCGTGGCCTCTCAGCAGTACATCCAGCATTTATCATCAACTACCATGTCCAGGTCTCTTTGCCATTCCACCCTTGCTTTATTTAACTGCAATTTCCTCGGTTCTTGAGCCATGGAGTATAGTACTGTCATAAGTTTCGCTGACGAATTAGCTTTGATAACGTAAGAGAGCGACGGGAACTCTGCAGGCTCCTGCAGGTCGTCTCCCAGCTGCTGCCGCCATGCATGTCTGACCCAAGGAAACTGGAATCTATACAGTGACAAATGTCCCTGCATTCCTGCAGTACAGTCCTCCCAGTTACGTAATGACCCGTCGTGATAGAAGTCTCCTCCCAACGTATTCAAGCCTATGTACTTCATCGATCAAAGGACAGCCCGGTCCCCAATCGTCGGGAGCCCGACGCACCAGTCAAGTTGCATGAGCGGAGAGTACATGAGCGCACCTGACTGTGAGTTCAGTTGCCTGCCCAGGCATGCACTGTGGAGTTTAGGGAGTCTGCGACCCAATGCCTACGAATCGGAGGAGTAAAAAGTAACTGAGGAAGAGTAAGGGGGCGGCAGCGTTCCGCTCAAAAAACAGGTGTGGCAAGTCATGAGGTCCATGTAGCCAATGATATGCATGGGAGGTCTGATCGACCCTGTAATAGTTCTAAATCTGGAGCCCCCAGTCCTCTTGCAGCGTACGAGAGTCAATATATCCCAGCGGACCCTTGGCTGCTTCCCTGCCCATGCCAGGCTAATCATCAATCTACGCAAGGTCTCTGATACGGAGCGTTGCAATAATATCGGGATATTCAGGAAGAAGAAGAAAAAACCAAGGTAGTACCACCATCTTCATTAAGGAGATGCGCCCCATTAGTGAAAGGGGTAATTTGATCCACCTGCTGATGTCTTCTTCTAGTTTGGAGATAGCCCTCCCATAATATTCTGCTATCACAACTGCAGGGTCTGTATGAATCTGGATACCAAGATAGCAGACTGGGTCTAAGGTCCATTGGAGGTGGCAGTCCATTTCGACTGGGGCTGTCACTGGGATTAGTGGAAACACCAGTGACTTGGTCCAATTAATTTGGAGTCCAGACAGACCCCCGAACTGAACCACCTCTGTGAGAATTGGGTTGATGTTGCTTTCTGGGTCACAAACGTACAACAGAGTGTCGTCCGCATAGGCAGAGATTATCAAGCAATATCCCGGGAAGCCCAGTCCCCAGTGCCTTTGGTATTCCCGCAGTGCACAGGCGAGTGGTTCAGCAACTAAAGCGTAGAGTAATGGGGACAGAGGGCAACCCTGTCGGATCCCTCTGGTAATGTCTATTGGAGCAGTAACCTCCCTGCCAAGACTGACCCGAGCTGTAGGTTGAGTGTAAAGGGTCATTACTAATTGAAGGAAAATATCCCTGACCCCGATTCTTTGCAAGACGCCCTTCATGAAGGCCCATTCGCCTTTTCGGCGTCTAAAAAAAACCGCTGTTGCTTCAACCCCGGAGTCCAGCCTCTGAATAGTGCCAAATATAGTACGTAAGTTCGAGGTGAGACTACGCGCTGGAACAAATCATGCCTGCCCCGGGCGTACCACCAGAGGCAGCAGTGGGGCTAATCGGTTAGCTAGTATTTTGGCGTAAATCTTCCTGTCGACATTAATCAGGGATAGAGGCCTGTACGAGGAACAAGCCTCTGATGGCTTCATAGGCTTCAATAACATAATTATCAATGCTTCTCTCATAGTGGGGGGCATGATTCCTGCTTGAGCCATGTGTTCGTACAAGGTTATGAGGTGTGGGACCAGCTGATCCTGGAATGTTTTATAAAATAAGACTGTGAGCCCATCCATGCCAGGGGCACTGCCTGTTCGCATTGATTTGATTGCTGCCTTAATCTTTCCTGGGGTAAGAGGGGACATGAGGTATTCTCTATGTGCGTTCGACAACCAGGTCATCTGGATGTGATCCAGGTAATCACAGGTAGTGTCAGTGTCTGGGGGAGTCTGGGAGGTGTATAATTGTGTGTAGTACCTATGAAATCTGCCCGCTATATCCTGACTACTGCTTAAATGCTGGCCCTGCTTGTCGAGTATTTCCGGGATAATGTCGACTTCTCGTTTGTGCTGCTAAGGTGGCTCCTGGCCGGTCTCCCTCTCCATAAACCCTGACAGTGGCGTATTTGCCCATGTGTTTAACCTCCCTGTCTGCTGTGTCCTGAAAGTCCTCAAGTGCTGCCTTAATGTCACCGAGTAACTTAACGTCACCTGTCGCCTGGAATGCCTGCTCAAGGGCTAGGATGTCTTTTTCGAATTTGGATAATCTGTCCCTCAGTGATCTTAGCACTCCGGAGTGTTTGGCTATTACCATACCTCGGATATAAACCTTGAAGGCCTCCCAGATGGTAGCAAAATTATCGACCGACCCTACGTTTTTTTCGAAATACAACTCGATGGCTGCTGAGATTTCTGCCGTAAATACTGGATTCATAAGGAGTATGGAGGGAATCTCCAGAGGAATGCTGGTATCTGCCTAACAGGGCAGTTCAGGTCAAGTTGTATTGGCGAGTGGTCAGAGAGAGTGCGTGAATGTAGGGTGCTCCCCTTGAATTGGCCGGCCAGGCCTTTGGACATGAGCCAGTAGTCTATCCTCGTGTGGGGCAGAGTAGTGGGTGAACCCTTCAGTGTCAGGGAAGAGGTACCTCCAAACATCCATCAAGTCCAGACTTTTCATAAGATCTAGGATAGCCCCTGCCGCCGCCTAGCGGTGGTCCCTTGGAGTGGTCTTTCTGCGGATCCAAAATGCAGTTGAAATCCCCACCTATTATTATGGAGGCGTCCCTGTCCCGAAGGCTATTATAAAATTGTGGGTCATCATGCTTGGGCCCATACACATTAATAACCTTAATGTCAAGTCCTTCTTTCTGACATTTGATTATCACATACCTGCCGTTAGGATCTGTTTCAATGGTCTGCACAGAGATCCCTGAGGCTGGGTTTACCCATGTTATGACCCCCCTGGCATGTGACGTGAACCTCGCTGCGCTGGCCTTTCCTTGGAGCACTTTTTGCGCCAGCAGGTTAATGTGTGGTGGCAGATATGATTCCTGCAACGGCGCAACATCTATCTGATGGCGATTCAAGTATGCCACCACCTTCCTAATTTTCCTTTGATCATTGAGCCCCCTGACGTTCCATGTCAGGAGGCGAACTGTGCTACCCATGAACAACAGGAGTAATTGCTATTCTGAATGCCAATCCTCCTCCCATGCTGCAGGAATCAACATTGATCACAACTTTGTCGTATATGCATTGCATTATTTTACAATTCGAGCATGTGTCTCGCCATCCCAACAACTCCCCCGCCTCACACGATATGCATACCCCAACTGTGCATAAACTGATCCCCCCCATGCCCTCCTATAAACAATCATAGTAGCCCAAACAAAGCCCGGTAAGTTCTAAAACAAGAGCTCCCCTTTGTGGTGCACACTGCAGGGCAGATGTCATCCAGCTCCGAACCAAGCGTGAGCCAACCGTCTAGTATTATAGCGTGCGTGTCCTTCAATCTATCGTAAGTGTCCTCACCTAATGTGCCCCGTAATTCGTTGCAACCCATATATGCAAGCAAGAACTTATATTAGGCAGTAGGTTAACCGATAGGAACTAAAGGCATACCCCACAACCAGGACCCATAGAGACAAGCATTACTATCGCTCCGCTTCGATCTAACACAGTACTGGTACCTGAATCTGGATATGCTGACCTATGACTGACAGACCCAACTTACAGTGCTGTGAGCCCATCGTTATGCACCCACCAGTCGCGGGGTCCTCCCCCGGCTGCGGCAGGGACAAGTTCAGTAGACCCCCCTCCCCTCACAGGCTATGTGCCACTACTTAAGAGTTCTCGTCATCTTCACTGCCCAGCCCAGGAGTCTTTTTGGAACCATTATTGTTCCGGCGTTTGATGAACTGCATCACCTGCGAATGGTCTTTGAAGATGTGCATCTTGCCATCTACTGCAACATGAAGTTTGGCCGGGTACAGCATGTTGTAGTCTAGTTGTAATTTGCGTAGTTTCCTCTTGGCTGGTGCAAATAGTCTCCGTGCCTCCTGTACCTGGGGCGTGAAATCAGGATACAGAGACACCGCCGTCCCCTCGTAGCGTAGCTCCTGTAGTTCTCTGGACTTCCAAAGAGCACTGTTGTCGTCTCTGTAATTGAGTAGCCTTGCTATTATTGGGTGCAGCGGCGCACCAGGGACCGGCCTGGGGGCCAACGAGCGGTGCGCTCTTTCGACCATGAACATTGCCGAGAAGGTGTCCGACCCCAGCAGCGTGGTAAGTAGGCGCTCTACAAACAACTCCATGTTAGGAATGTTTGTGGATTCTGCAATCCCAACGATCCTGTGGTTATTTCTCCGGGAGCGCGTCTCCAAATCTTCAGCCCTGGTCTGCACCATTTGTAGTCGTTTTTCCATGCCTGCCTGAGATCTGGATGTCGATTGTGCAGCATCCTCCGCATCAGACACTCTCTTTTCAAAATTGTCAAGCTGCTCAGCATGTTTGTCCAATCTGTCTGACGTCTGGTCCATTCGGAAGTTTAAGGCATCTATCTTGCCATCAATTTTATTTAGACTGCGTTGCATTGCGGCAAGGATTTGCTTAATGTCGGGGTCTGAAGTGGCATCCCCGACATCAGAGCCTGTTTCTGATGGAGTTTTGTCTTGCTCTTTCTGACTTTGGTGGCTCAATCGGCAGTTTCGACTGCGACTTCTCTGGCTTCCCCATTCCGCTGGGTCGTCGCCAATCTCTCCGGGCACCTGCGAATCTGTCCCCCTTAAGGAGTACCCCAGATCAGGCCACACGGCCAAGGTAGTGCAGGTCTAACCCTGGGCCTCATCACGGTGTGTGGTCTTTTGGAGTCCAAACTGGGTGGTAAATAGGATGAGCCTCCTCTATGCACCTTGGTGAGAGTTTATGTGAGGTGTGCCCAACCGTGAGTCCCATGGGCAGAGTTGTGCTTGCTGCAGGGCAATTATGTGCAAGTGAGGTCGTGGGGGCAGGCGCTCTCTGTTTTGCTGGCCAACTGCTCTCTAACAGGATCCAAAACGCACAGAGCACCTCGTAGTTAGTATCAGCTCCCCCGTCACTCCACACGCACTTATCCAGGCCCAGCCCTGGGTCGGGTCAAAGGCCGCACCACTTCTGTTACCTCGCGCTGGTATCTGCCACGGCGGGTCGCGTTGTGCCAAGAGCTGCTCGGCCGTCCCCCTATGTCCCAGGGCGCCAGCGTCCGGGTCACAGTGTTCCTCCCCTGGCGCTCGGCCTACTGCTGCACCAGGCCACCAAGGCTTCCTGTGCTATTCTGGGCACTAGGATGTCGTCCGTCCGGCTTCGCCGAGAAGCGTCGCCCGCAGGGCTAAAGGCAGGAGCCGTCACAGCAGCCACCAAAGTCACACCAGTTCAGGGGGGCGCGCAGCTGGCAAGGTCCTCTCCGAACGCGCCCAGCGGTCTCCTCAGCAGCAGCACAACCGCAGCCTCCGCCGGGCCGCGCCCACTCCGGCCGCTCCGCTAAGTGCGCCACTCACCGGAACAACATTGTGTCCGTGGGTCCAGAGTGCGCCGCTGCAGCAATCTTGGGAACAGGGCGGCCCTCACCTCAGGGCACCCGTAGAGTCCGTGCTCCGGGCGCTCAAGTGTCCTGGCCCCCGTGCTGTCCGGCGGCAGAATTCGGCACTGCAAAGCATCCACGGGCTGCCACACTCACCAGGTGGGTCAGCTTCGGTCCCACTACCAGGATTACGGCAGTGACGGTGACGGCACTGAGTATTAACAAAGGATTTTTGAGGATAGTAAGCCGGTTACGGCGGAGCTGCACTAAGTAGCGCCCATCTTGGAGCCAGGCAAGCTCCACCCCCTGGTAAGAGGGGTTTCTAGTGGCACTGTGAGCTAGCTGGTATACTGGCAAACATACCCGGTGGGGGTGTCTAGAATCAGTCTGGACACCAATCCTATAGTCTATGTTGTCTAAACGCGCAGATCCTTTGTAGGTTTATAGGAACTACACGACAATGCATGTATGGTTGCTACAGTAGACTGGATGAGCTCCCAGGCTCTGAAATTTAATTCCAACAAAACAGAGGTCCTTCTGTTTGGGCAAGACTCCTCTTTCTGGAATTCGTCCTGGTGGCCGCATTCCTTATGACCCCTGCCATGCCCGGTCCCAAAAGTTAGGAACTTAGGTGTCTACTTTGACACCAACCTTAGTTTTAGGGACCAGACTAACCACCTTACATCATCCTACTTTTTGGTCTTGAAAATTCTTAGGAAAGTCCTCCCTTTCTACTGCCTGAGCTCCAAAAATTTGTGGTTGTTGCGCTGGTCTCATCAAGGTTAGACTATTGCCTCGCCCTGTATATGGGAGCTCAGCAAGGTGTCCTAATGAGACTGCAGAGGCTGCAAAATGCAGCGGTCCGTGCTCTTACTAGTGGAGAGGTGTGGTGCAGCGGCCAGGGCAGCTGACTTCGGAGCACAGGGCTCACGGTTCGATCCCCGGCTCCGGCGGCAGCTCAGCTCAGCACCATGTGACTCTGGGCAATAGCTCACTTAATTTCCACGACGGCCCCCAGCGCCTTGAGACCCGTAAGGGTGAGTAGTTCGCGCTTTACAAATACGGATTTACATTTTACTAAGACTAAAAAGTCTGAGCACGTCTCTAAAGCCAGGCAAGATCTGCACTAACTCCCTATTTAAAAAAAGGGTGGCATTCAAAACCCTCTGTCTTACACACAGAGCTCTCTATCCAGCTCTCTATCTAGACCTTAGACCTCCCGGGGCAGTTCCTCTGTGTTTGCTGCCCCACATTGAGGAGTGGGGGGTGCTGACGGATTCCTCGGCTTGTTGCCACCCCGCGACGGCCGAACTGAAGAGCGGAGAGAGGCCACCGTCCCTAAAACTCAGGAGCGTTGCAGTTATCTTCAGCTAGTAAGGTACGAGTCCCAGCTACCAAGAAAGGGTCCTGGAGGGAGGGAAGCCTTGTTTATAATACCTCTAAGTTACGAAACCAAATGCCTTGGAATCTGAGAAATCACGCCAACCAGCTCACTTTCAGGAAATTACTGAAGGCCTGGCTCTTCACTCTTCCTCTGTAGTTCCTCATTGTCTCCTCTGGAAAGGCAGCGCTAAAACGCCCCAGGGCAGAGATCGCGCTCTGCAAAACTAAAATCAAATCAAACTAGATACATAAGCTTCCTGTCTTTAGTCGTCACACCAGGCTTGTCCCATGTGTGTAGAATCACTGCATCGGTCCTAGAAACAAGACATAAATAAACATACAGCTGTTAAAACCATAGCCCTGAATTCTTAAGGAGAGAAAGTGAATCAGATAAATACATACAATTCATTATCTTTATTTAATCCCATCGGTTCAGGGAGTCCAATCTCAATATACTTGGCTTCAAGTCTCCAGAGGCATGCTTTTCTATTACTCCCTCTTGGATTTTTAGCAACACTGTCAATTGCACAATACTTCAATTGATCTACATCACCCTGATGTGTGCTCCAAAAGTGTTGTGCAACAGGATAAGCCTTATCCCTTTTTTTGATCGCCCTCAGGTGTTGAAGGACTCTCTTGTGGGCTTGTATAACAGTGCTACCTATATATACCTTGTTGTAGCTGCAGCTTAGCATATATACCGTAAAATTACTTTTACACGTCAGATGTTTTGCAATTTTTATTTCTTCCCCGAAGGGAGTATGTATGGCTGTGATATTCTTGTCATACCTGCAGGCTTTGCACTTGTCACATCTATAGAAACCTGCTCTTGGTTATTAGCTATCCCACATTCTTGCTTCTAATATCATTAACCACCTATCTATCCTTGAAGGATTTGGGTTTCCTGTAGGTGACTAACTGGTTTTTGGGGATCAGATCAATAATTATCTTATCACCCCATGGCAGTTTTTGTAATAGCTTCCTGACTAAGAAATGATCCACACTAAATATTGTTATGAATCTCATTGCTTTTTGCTCCTGTTTCTCTGTTTCCTCCCAGGGTATTGCTTGAACGGTACCTACTCATGTATTAATCTAGAAACCCTAGTATAGGCAACTTTTAGTACCTTCTTGGTGTACTCTCTTTGCTCAAATCTAGCAGCCATTTCTGCACTCGTCTTTTTGAAGCCTTCCTAAGAATTACTATTTCTATGGGCTCTCAAATATTTCCCGTATAGTTCTCTGGGTGGCAGCTAGAGGCATGTGAAATACTGTTCCTAGAGGTAGGCTTCCTGTAAATGCTTGTTCCAATGTTCCCTTCTTTGATGGTAAGAGATACATCTAAGAAATCACTCTGTGTGTCACCGATCTTACTGGTACACTCCAAATTGCAATTATAGTTATTGATCACTGTCCCAAAGTCCTCGGCTGTTGACTTGTTCCCTTTCCAAATTATAAACAAGTCATCAATAAAGCGTACCCACAATGTGATGCGCTTAGTCCAATTTGTTAACTGCTTAAAGACCACCTGCTCCTCCCACCAGCCCATATGCAAATTCGCCTAGCTGGGGTCGAAGCAGGTGCCCATCGCTGTTGCTCAAATATCTGCCCATTGAAAAAGAATATATTCCTTTTCAAGCAATATTTTATAATTTCCATCAACATAGTATTGTGTTCATAAAATCTTATTGCCCTAGCTTTCAAGAAATGCTTTACAGCCCTAAATCCATCCTCATGAATTATACTAGTATATAGTGAGGTGACATCTAGTGTCATCATAAGCATGTCCTCCTCTCACTCAACGTCAGAAATCCTATTAAGAAAATCAGTAGAGTCTGTCAGGTAATACGGTAGGCTTGAAACAAATGGCCTCAAACAATGGTCAATCAATTTTGAGGCATTTTCCAGCAGGCTGCCCTGCGCAGATATTATAGGTCAGCTTGGTGGTGTGGCCGCATTTTTGTGAACCTTCAGTATTAAATAAATGATAGGGAGTTTTGGTGTAGTGTTTTTCTAAAATTTCAATTCATCATCGTTCAATAACCCTTTCTCATGCTACCCTCTGACCTTGCTGTTAAACTCTTCTATTGTGTTTGTGTATTGTGTGATAGTGATTTTCTTATAACACACTTTGTCATTTAAATGCCTGTGCACTTCCTCCAAATACCACCTCCTAGGCTAAAGGACAGCATTCTCCCCTATGTCTGCCTTTCTCACTACACAATGAACATCATTGGATAGCTTAGTAAGAAGTGTATTAATCTCTTTCTATTCCTGCACCTTTCCCTTTGAAACTTTTTTCCTTCTCCCAGAAAACTTTCAGATTCTTGACCAAAGCTTCTGAAAAGAGGCTTATGTTGTCTTGCTGGGCTGGGGGTATAAAAGAAGATTTTGCTCTAAAATGAGAGTCCCCCCTGCTGACAATTCCACACCCATCATCTGTTTCAGTGGTTCTAAGGACTCCAGCCCTTCCTCATTCATCTCCCTTTCCAATTCCAACAATTCTTGATAAAGCTCTACATTCTCAACCTGTAAATTGCTCCTCCCCCCTGGGTTGTCAGGAGCCCTAGTCCTGGGGATGAGCCATTTTCTTCTGTGTTCTTCAAAAGGTTTCATGAGCTAAGTTTCCTATTGAACAAATATACATCCACCCTTGATTGCACATAATCAAAATTAGATTCCTGACAGAAGGATAGTCCAAGAGTTAAAAGTTGTCTCTCTGCCTCTGATAGCATAGTCCCTGTCAAATGAATTACTGCATGTGGTTCAGTGTTAATTTCTTGCTGCTTCTGGTCTGTCTCGTGCTGGAGCCTCCTGAATTTTTGTTTACCTTATCCCCTTCTCCTTTGCGGTCTTCTGCGTTTCCTCTGCCTCTCCCCGGCCGATGATTGTTCCCTTCTCGCCAACATTAAAAAACAAAATGAATCAGAGATCGACGGTAGAGGGTGGGCCTCCATACCTCTGCTTGTACTTGGTTGATCTTGATCTGAACTGACATCCGAACTAACATCACTTAGAGAGACCTCTTGACGTGTCCAATTGTGTTCACTCAAGCACTGCTTCCTTAGATTTTCAAAACGTCTCGTAAAGGTGTGTATTTGGCCCCTTTCATAGTCCAGATGATCATGTTCGAATTTCCTAGCTTTTTTCATTTTTATCTCCTCATATTTTATCAGCCTCTCCTGCATTATTTTTCTAAACTTCAAAGTTGACTCAGCCACTGTATCCTATGCATTGTTACCTTTTGTAACTTCAATTTCCTTCAGTATGTTCATTCGGTCTATCTCTGCATACTTTATTAGTATTTTCAGCATTCCTTGGGAACTTGCATTATTGTGTTCCACCCATTCCTTAATCTGTTGTGGGTTGGGGTGCTAGTAGCTTGGGGTGATCATTATTCTCAACCCTCTTGGGATTCTCCCAACCGCCATATATTTCTGTTAATTATTCTGACTGGGTGGCAGCAAAGGTTGTTGAAAGGAATTTCTTGCAGATTTGTGGTGGACAAGGGTCAGAGGGGCAGCTTGCTGGCCTACTTGTTTTGACAAGATCCATAAATTCAGTTTCTGATAGTTGCTTGAAGGAATTCCGAGGCTGTGTTAACTTACCCTTGAGGGGATTGTTAGAAAATGGCTGGTGCTGGTGGTTTTTCTTTTGGTTTAAATAGGAGTCCAACATGTCTGCTGTGGTTGTGTAATGATTTGCGAGTTTGTCAGTAAATTCTTGGGAAATAAGATGGCTTCCTTCTTTGCTTTTAGGTTTACGAACTTTGATGAGCATTTTATTTAAAAAATATTTGCACAATTTGCATTGTAATAGAATAGAAGCTTTTATTTTTAGCTTTTTTGATCTATGACTTGTATGTTCTGTTGTGTTTGTGTAGGGAACATTAGTCATGAGTGTTTGTATGGAGCCAGGTGCAGTGCAGCTTTGCAGTTTGGATATCAAAAGCTTCCAGGAGCCCCACACAGAGTTTTTTAACTGAATTTATTGTGTCCAGATCTGTGTTGTATGTTAGTTGCTTTTCTAAGTCCTAGGTTGATCTGAGCTTGCTGTAAGCGAAGTGTGGAGAGTTGTGGTGTCTTGTGTTGGAAAGCTACCAGAGGGTGGTCTGACCAAGTGACTGGAGTAATCCTTTGGAAAGTGACTAGTTCTGGATTGGCAAAAATGATATCTAGGATGTGTCCAGCGATGTGTGAGTTTGGGGATAATCGGAAGTAGATTCAGTGTTTCTAGGTTAGTGATGATAGTTGTGGGATGGGTCATATTAGGTTCATGAAAAAGCGATATGTGCTTGTGGTAGTCTGCCGAACTCTCTACTGCTTGGAGTTGCCTACCGTTCCTACTGCAGAAGTTTGTATCTCACATGACTGACAATTTCTTACTGGGTACTCCCCGCGGTCTAGCCACCACCTCGTCCAATGAGCTATCCATGTGGTGGGAGGCTGGCCTCCACACACTAGGCGACCTCTACCGTGAAGGGACCATGATACCATATGACACACTGATGGAGGAGGACGGGCAACACTCTAGGCACTTTATGTTGTAGACCTCCTCACTAGCCGCTTTGAGACGCCGCTGGGGAGACATGTCGAGTGAGCATCAGACTCACTTCACTGTTCTATACTTGCACGTGATGGGCACAGGTAGGCAGTTCACCAAGTGGTTCGCGGCTTCACTGCGCCAGCATGTGGCGGTGACGCTCGTCCCCCTGAAGCAGCGATGTGAAGCAGATCTAGCCCTCCCCTGTCCGGATAAAGAATGGGCTGCAATCTTAGAAAGTCCTAACCGGATTCCTCGAAATGCTCGCTTTTGCCTAATCTAATATTACATTACATAAAGAGCATACCTTGCCCCAGATAAGATTAACTGATATTTCCATCCCACTGATGAGTCTTGCCCCCGATGCCACGCTGTGGATGAGAACCTGCTACACATGCTGTGGTCTTGTCCCCGGCTTGCATCCTATTGGCGAGTGGTTACGGCCTCTCGCATCCTACACTAAACGCCTCATAGCACACACCTGGGAGGAGTGCATATTGCACATTTTTCCAAGGAGTAAACTTCAGAAGGTGACTTCACGCTTTCTGGTCTTAGGGCTGCTGGTAGCTAAACACCTGATCACAAGGCGGGGGAAATCTCCTGACACCCCTACCCTGCTAGCCTGGCGACGTTTGCTATTGGTATGGGCCAAAGCTGAGAGTATCGCCCTGCACAAAGGCGAGCCCCTCTGCCTCCGGAAAGTCACCTATGCGACTCATTGGGACATGATACTGCACGACTTTCGGGAAGGGTTCCCGTCAGCGTTGAGTCCCTCGAGAACTGCTGATCAGGCAGCATAGGGGGCGCGGTGCAGTGGGGATCTCCCCTCCCTCTTGTGACATGTACATACTTCATTAGAAAGATGTAGTAGGTGGACACTTGTGGTGCTTAATGTCTAGTCAACTATAACATGGGTGGGCCGATGTTGTTGCAAATGGGCTAAGTTTGTCCTGTTATTTATGATTTGTCCCATCTTTTTTCCCCTCCCATCTCCAGATTTCTATTGAGTTACTGGGAGGGACTCACCCACAAGCTATCCCTGGCGCTCCGCCTTTGATGGACCGTTTCTCTCAGTCCATCGGTGGCACACCCTACCAACCGCATTCCCTTGTGTCGGCTCCTACTCAACACTTAACATTACTCGTATTTAATGTATTTCCTACTGGATGAATGTGTGGATAGCTGCATGCTTATTTGCAGGGTGTTGATGTGACTGGTGGGTGGCGACTTGGCCGTTCTTTCCTTTGCTGTTGTGGATTATTCCCGCTCATGCTTGCATTTGTGACACTGTATAATGATGCATAGAATTACTGACCTTTCAAGTTTATTGTTAAATGTTTATCAAAATGTATGAATCTGTCCCCAATATCAGCTGGGATACGCCACTGATGTTTACTCACTACTGTAACTAAAATGCGATATGTACATATTACATTTGCCACAATATCTTGCCTGTGTTATATATTCCTACGTTATCCGCTGTAGGCTATACTACCTGTTATTTGCTTTGCTATTGTACTGTGTAAACCGAAAAACTTTAATAATCTGAAAGAGACTATTCGTTATGGATTCCTCACCTTAGAATTACCCCCAGGCGTCAGACTGGATCCGGAGAATTTTTCTTCAGCTGTACCCCTGCATGTCGGTAGGTGGCGTCGGTCGACTCCGCGTTCGCCGTTGGCGTCGTGGTCGCCCGAATGACGTCGCGGTATCTACTTAGACGCCGCCTCTGCGCGCTGACGTCAGTTCTTTCTTTTTCCGCACCAGCCAGTGCAGATCCGGAGAGAGTGGTACCACGAGTCACTTTTTGACTCTCTTTTTGCGACTTTTTGTCGACATCTTTTCGAGTCGTCACGACTCCTGGTGCACAGGGATGTCATCTCGGTGGACCGGCTTCAAACCTTGTGGCTCCTGCCACAAGCTGATGTCGGTGACGGATCCCCATCTTGTGTGCCTCTGGTGCCTGGAGCGGGACCACGACCTGAAGTCGTGTTCCGACTGCCGGGCCATGGCCCGAAGTCTTTGTGGGAGCGGTCCCAAAAGCTTCTGGAGGCCCGGCAGCCGGCTTCGCGCCGCTCAAGGTCCCGGTCCAGAGGGAGGTCGCGGGACCGGTCGCGGAGCCATCACCACCACTCCTCGTCAAAGTCTTCGGGTAAGTCGAAGCACAAAAAGAAGGCGAAGAAGCACCGTCACGCTTCGCGTTCTCCCCGTCCCTCGGCGGGATGCGGATGGTAGTCGTTCGGCTCCGCCCGCCGAGCCTGTTGGGTCGACTCCGAGCCCAACTTCGAAGTTTTTACAAAGCCCTCCACTCTATCTTTGGGCAGCCCGACTCCACCGGCGCACCTTCAGGCCCCGCGGACTCGGCTGGGGGCTCTAGGCCTTCGATGCCGGCGGCTTCAGCTCCGGCGCCGCAGGGCCCCCTGGGATCCAGGCCTGGATCTGGATCGGCACCGGTCGACCTTGTGACACCTCCTCCAGCGCCAAATCCATTGGCGACACCTCTGCCCCCTCCAACGCCGGTTGTTTCCCCAACCGACGTCGACCCCGGCCTCCCTCTCGATGTAGAAATGGAGCCAGACCGATGTCGCCCGACGTGGGGACTGGCGTCGACCGGTACTTTTGTACCCCTGTTCTCCCCTGGTGTTCCCTGTCGCCCTGAGTGTCTACCAGAGGAGGGTGAGGAGGACTGGGAGGGGTCTGTGGACCCTCTGGCAGACCAGTTGGAAGAACCGGACTGGAGAGAGGAGTTGGGTGAGGCCAGAGGTCTGGACACTTCTCCAGACCTTGGCATGCTTTCTCCCCCTACCGTGGCTACAGAGGAGGGTGCATCATATGCAGTGGTGTTGCGTAGGGCGGCTGAGGCCTTAAACCTTGAGCTTCCTAAGGTGGCAGTTAGGACTAACCTCCTGACCGACGTACTTCAACCGGCAGCGCCTCTTCGGAGCCCCTGCTGCCGTTCAATGAGGCCCTCACAGACATCCTTTTGGGCACTTGGTCCAAGCCCAACACAGGGGCTCCTGTGGATAGGATGATTGCCCGACGCTACCGCCCAGCCCCGGCCCACCCCATTTTCCTCTCCCAACACCCCACCCCTGAGAGCTTGGTGGTCCAAGCCTCGACTTCCAAGGGCGCATTCCCTACCACACCACCTGATAGGGAATCCAAGAAGCTGGACCACCTTGGGAAGAAGATGTTTTCTTCCTCCAGCTTAGGACTGCGATCGGTGAACACCGCATGTCTCTTGGGCCGTTACTCCCACTCTCTGTAGGACACCGTCGCGCAGGTGCTGCCACAGTGCCTGGAGGAGGCCTGGGCCGTTCTCTAGCGTGCAGTTGCCGAAGGGAGAGACGCCATAAGATGTGGGCTGGACACCGCCAACTCGCTGGGCAGGACAATTTCAACATCAGTAGCCCAGAGACGCTACGCCTGGCTGAGGTCCACTGGCTTTTTGGGTGATGTCCAAGCTACACTTTTGGACATGCCCTTTGATGGCCGTCGCTTGTTTGGCGACAAGACAGACAATGGGCTCGAGCGCTTTAAGGACTCCAGGGCTACAGCCAGATCCTTGGGCCTCGCTTCCGCCTCTCGCCCCACGCAGTCTGCTTTTCGCCCCTTTCGTGGCTACGGAAGGGGTGCCCTCCCACGTTCCGCCCAGAGCCACAGGCCTGCACTAGCTGTCCAGCCTCTATGCGGCCGGGGATGTGGGACCCACCGTTGTGGGTCTGGGGGCCAGCGGGCGGGCCAGTCCACCAGCGCCCCCTCTCAGCAGCCTCCTAATCTGACCTTTCAGGGCCACCATTCGCAAGTGGACAGCAGGATTCGCCATCACCTCCCCCACTCGCTCAACATCACGTCAGACAGGTGGGTTTTGCAGATAGTCCGAAAAGCTACGCCCTCCACTTCCAGACTACCCCTCCATCCATGCCACCTCAAATCCATCGAATTTCGGAGGATCACTTGGCCCTTCTCCACCAGGAAGTTACGGCTCTCTTGGCCAAGGGAGCCATCGAGCGAGTTCCTATCCCAGAAGTAGGTCGTGGTTGTTATTCCCACTACTTTCTGGTGCCCAAGAAGGACAAGGGCCTGCGTCCTGTCTTGGATCTCCGGAACGTCAACCGCTTCCTCCGGAAGGAGAAGTTCAAAATGTTGACATTGGCTCAGGTCCTGTCTGCCCTCGACCCTGGAGACTAGATGGTAGCGTTGGACTTGCAGCACGCTTATTTTCACATCCCCGTCCTGCCAGCCCACAGGCGTTACCTACGGTTCACGGTAGGCCATGAGCACTTTCCGTTTACCGTGCTCCTATTTGGCCTTACCAGCACCCCTCGGGTGTTCACGAAAGTGATGGCGGTGGTCGCAGCTCATCTGTGCAGATCAGGGGTTCCAGTCTTCCCCCATCTCGACGACTGGCTGTTGAAGGCGGGCTCGCCCCAGGCTGTCGTCTCCCACCTCCAGACTACGGCCGACCTCCTGCATTCGCTTGGGTTCACCATCAACGGGCCAAAGTCACACCTGATTCCCTCTCAGAAGCTCCTTTTTATCGGAGCGGTTCTGGACACAGCGCAGGTTCGGGCTTATCCTCCCGAGCAGCGAGTCCGGGATATTCGGGCTATGATTCCGATCTTTCAGCCTCTATCCCGGGTGTCGGTCAGAATGACCCTGAGGCTACTGGGCCTCATGGCCTCCTGCATCCTGCTGGTGGACTATGCCAGGTGGCATATGCGGGCTCTGCAGTGGGACCTGAAGTTCCAATGGGCACAGCATCAGGGGAATCTTTCTGATTGCGTCCAGATCTCGGTGGGCACTGCACATCAATTGCAGTGGTGGCTCACGAACCAGGATCGGGTCAACGGCAGGTCCCTCTCCCTTCCCCAGCCAGAGTTCACAGTGGTGACAGATGCATCACTTCTGGGGTGGGGCGGCCACATGGGAGAGGTGGAGATCAGAGGCCTCTGGTCTCCGGCGGAGTCCGGACTCCACATCAACCTTCTGGAGCTTTGGGCGATCCGTCTTGCACTGAAGGCATTCCTTCCTTCTGTCAAAGGGAGAGTAGTGCAGTTGTTCACAGACAACACCACCGCCATGTGGTACTGCAACAAACAGGGCGGGGTGGGTCGTGGACTCTGTCAGGAGGCACTTCATCTCTGGAAGTGGCTGGAACATCAGGGCATGTCCCTGGTGGTTCAACACCTAGCAGGTTCTCTGAACGGCGGGACGGACAAATTCAGCTGCCGGTGAATGATGGATCACAAATGCGTCTTCACTCGGAGGTGGTGCAAGGTCTCTTTCAGCAGTGGGGAGAGCCTTGGTTAGATCTATTCGCCACCAAAGAGAACGCACAATGTCAGCAGGTCTGCGCGTTGGAATTTCCAAGGCGGCACTCACTAGGCGACACTTTTCGTCGCGAGTGGAGTTGCGGTCTTCTATACGCCTTTCCGCCTATATCACTTCTACCCAGAGTGCTGAAGAAGATGAAGCGTGACCGGGCCCAAGTCATTCTTGTGGCCCCGGACTGGGCACGAAGAGTCTGGTATCCTGAGCTCTTGCACATGGCCATCGATCCTCCGATCAGACTGCCCCTTCGGGAGGATCTTCTGTCGCAGCAGCAGGGGACGGTCCTCCACCCGAACCTATTCAGCCTCCACCTCCTTGCGTGGAGATTGAGCGGCGACAGTTGACAGCTTTCGACCTTCCTCCCGAAGACTGTAACAATATCTTGGCAGCCAGGCGTCCCTCCACCAAAACGGTATACACCTGAAGATGGGACAAGTGTGTGGCATGGTGCGCAGCAAAGGCTGTGGATCCCCTTTCTGCCCCCCTTTCAGAGGTTCTCCTCTTCATTCTTTCTTTGGCCCAGCAGGGCTCTGCTCTGGGCCCTCTAAAAGGCTATCTTTCAGTCATTTCAGCCTTTCTTCAGCTTCCTGACCAGCCTTCTCTTTTCAAGTCCCCTATTGTAAATCGCTTCCTTAAGGGCATTAATCACTTGTTTCCTCCAATTCTTTTTGTAATGCCCCAGTGGGACTTGAACCTGGTTCTGACCTACCTTATGTGTGCTCCTTTCGAGCTGCTACATAACTATCCTCTCAGACTCCTGACACTTAAAACTGCCTTTCTGGTTGCCATCACCTCTGGTCGCAGGGTGAGTGAGCTTCAGGCTCTTTCTTCCAAACCTCCTTTCCTGGCTGTTCATCCGGACAAAGTTGTCTTTCGCACTAGGCCTTCTTTCCTTCCCAAAGTGGTTACCTCTTTTCACATAGGACAGACCATCACTTTGCCCACCTTCTTCCCGCCCGCATCCTTCTAAAGAGGAAGAGAGGCTCCACCGTCTGGATCCAAAACGTACGCTTTCATTCTATCTGGATCGCACAAAACAATTCCGGGTGGATGACCAGCTCTTCGTTGGCTATGTGGGTGCCAAGAAAGGTCGGGCCGTGCAAAAACGGACCATCTCTCGATGGGTCATTCTTTGCATCAAAATCTGCTATTCCTCAGCGAAGAAGGAACCTCCAGTGGGGTTGCGCGCCCATTCCACCAGGGCGACGGCAGCCACTACTGCTTTGGGACGTGGAGTCCCCCTTCATGACATCTGCCAGGCAGCTACGTGGGCTTCATTGCACACGTTTACTAAACACTACTGCCTGGCCAGCCAAGTCCAGAGAGACGGCTTCTTTGGCCGTTCAGTTCTCCAGGACTTTCTGGTGTAAACTTTGTTCGCAGACCCACCTCCGGGGTTGGTATTGCTGGGGTATCTATTCTAATATTCTAAGGTGAGGAATCCATAACTAATAGTCTCTTTCAGATGAACAAGTTACTTAACTTCGGTAACGATATATCTGTAAGAGACATATATTAGTTATGGATTCCTCACCGCCCCACCCATCCTCCCTGTTCTGCAAACTGACTTCTTGGGTAAGGGACTCCCTTTCAGGGCCCAGTGGTCAGTGTCTTGCATGGCTCTGCGCTTCTGGCGTGGAATGTCATGTAAAGAACTGAGGTCGGCGCGCAGGGGCGGCGGCTAAGTAGATACTGCGATGTCATTCCGGCGACCACGACGCCAACGACGAACGCGGAGTCGACCGACGCCACCTACCGACGTGCAAGGGTACTGCTGAAGAAAAATTCTCCAGATCCAGTCTGACGCCTGGGGGTAATTCTAAGGTGAGGAATCCATAACTAATATATGTCTCTTACAGATATATTGTTACCGAAGGTAAGTAACTTGTTCAACAGATTCAACCCAAAAAAAATAGGTTTATCAAACCATATGTTTAGGTTCGTTGGGATGCATAGGTTGTAGTGTAGTGTCAGAAGGTTAGAAACTGTGTCTAGAAATGTGTCTTGGATTGTTCCATTGCTAGGTTGTGGTCTGCAATGAAGGGGGAAGTTAAAGGAGAAATTTTGTGTAGGATTGCATCAAGCAATGAGGGCTTCACAATTTTGTATGGAAACCTCCCCAGCTTTGATTTAATGTTTCCCTGATTATAACAACTAGCCCACCTCCTCTTTTGCCTATGCGATTATGTGTGAGAGTTTGATAGCCTGCAGGAACAACTTCATGCAATACTGGTGCCATGTCGTCCCCTAACCATGATTTGGTTATGAAGAGCAAGTCAGGTTGTGTGCCTGTGAGTAGGTTGTAGATGTTGTGCTTGTTTTTAGAAAGGGATTGTGCATTAGTAGGCATTTTAGAGATTGTGTTTTGGTGGTTGTATGAGTTTGTTTTCTGAATGAGCGAGTTGTATCTTTTGGACTTGTAGTAGGTGGACTATTGGTGATTTTGCTAACTTTTTTGGAATAGCAATAGTGTTTGCCTATATTGCTATCCTCGTCCAACAGGCTTAGAAGGCATTTTGTTGGGTCTGTGTGTGCAGGTGTTGGGGATAGTGCTACAGAGTAAGGTGGTTGGCTATGCAGTTCTCTTTGTGGTGTAGTCTTGTAGAGTAATAGACAAGGAGATGCAAAGTTGTGAAGAATGATGTGTGTGTGTGTGTGTGTATATATATATATATATATATATATATATATATTTGCATATGTTGTGGGTGGAAGGTGTGTGTGTGTGAGGGTTGGTGGCGTAGCATGTTGGACAGGTTTTAAGGCTCTAAATTGTGCAATGGATGGAAGACGAGAGGATGAGTATTGTGTATTTGAAAAATTTGGGTTTGGTGTTGTAAATGTTCGTAACTTTGTTTGCAAAGTTGGTGTAGTATGTGCATTTATGTGGGCGTGAGGGAGGAAGTGGCTGTTTGTATTTAGTGATGGTAGGTAGTGTGTGTGTGTGATGTATGGTTTTTGTGGCGGTCATGTGATATTGATGTAGTAAGTTTGTGTGTAGGATTTGTTTCTAAAGTATTGGAGAGGAGTGTATGTAGAAGGGGAAAGGAGGTCGTTTTGAGTGTTGGAGTAGGGTGTATGTGATGTGTAAGGAGTGTTGGTGATTTTTTGGTTAAAAGAGGAGGGGGTCGTTGTAGCAGGATATGAGAGTGTTGAGTAAAGGTTTGCTGGTACTGGAATGGGTTCTGTTAGTAAGTAGAGGGTAGAGCTGTTTCTGTATGTAAAACAATGATGTGTGTGAGCGAATTATGGTTATTTGTGATTTGATTTTGTGTTGTATTGGTCACATGTGTGCTTGATATTTGTATAGGTCACAATAGTGGTTTGTGTGAGAGTAAAAATGCCATTGTGTGGCCTTATGTGTAGAAGGGTATATACATGTGATTGAGTGTGTTTGTTGAGCGGCCGAATTGTGGTCGAGTGTGTTTGTTGTGAATGAGTAGTGTGCATTTGCTGAGAAAGTGTTTGTATGTTTAATTATTCGGATGGGTTTTGGCGGAGGCTACTAATTGGGAAAAAAGGTCAGCACTTCTGGCCTTAGGCCCCGCCAAAATAGGCAACTACCCTTGTCCTCTCTTCAGGCCTTGATGCCTGGGGTGAGACGGCCTGTCTAAGGTTAAAAAGCCGTAGTTATCAGGTGACCCTGCTCCAATTGAAACCCTAACCAATCAGAACCATAGCCCTAACACCTAGATCCATTGGGAGCCCTGGCCCTATTAACCAATCACAGCCCTAACAACCAATTAGAAACCCAAACCCTTAGACCTAGGTCTAATGGAAACCCTGGCCCTAGGAACCAATCAGAACACTGATGCAACAACCAATAAAAAACCCATTTAAAGAGCATGTGATCTTAAACTTAAGGGGCTGTGCAAGGTGTCAGGGGAGGGCAGAGGCCTGGTCAGGTGCCCTGTGGGCCAGTCAGTAAAGCCGAAACGGGTGTGTAGGGGGGTGGCAGGCGCTCTTGATCTCAGAATCACCTTGGATACAGACAGGTCCAATACACATTACACAAACCAGAAAAGGGGAAGAGGCTATAACATACCGCACTTGACAGCAGAGTTTTTTATAAAAATATAACAATTGATTCCTGTTGTTGCTGAGTGCAAAGAACCTAGGAGCACTCCCCTTTACACTCCTAAATAGAGAAAAGATTCCCTTAAAACATAACACATTAGGTTCAGCACCACATAAGTATGTATATCATAATGTATTAAATGATGTGTACACAAAGAAAAATCCAATTTGTAGATACGATCTTTTCTTGTATAAAAACTGTTCTTTATTGTGTTTTCATTAAAATCCACAAAGCCATAGCCAACGCGTTTCGTCTCACACAGAGACTTCTTCAGGGCGCAATAATAACTTGACAGTGATGACACGAATCAATTAGATATTCAAGTGTAAGATCCAAATGGCACCTTTAGTCCTGATATTTGGCAAGGTGACAGAGAAATAATTAAAACTCCACTCTTTTATGAGGAGTAGGACAAGAAGACGGTTATGAGGGTCAGTATTGATTTTTCAACCCAAGAAAGCGGCATGGTGGCCGATCAAATCCGTGCAGGTCAGTTTCGAAAACTGTGAGACGAAACGCGTTGGCTATGGCTTTGTGGATTTTAATGAAAACACAATAAAGAACAGTTTTTATACAAGAAAAGATCGTATCTACAAATTGGATTTTTCTTTGTGTACACATCATTTAATACATTATGATATACATACTTATGTGGTGCTGAACCTAATGTGTTAGGTCCAATACACACTTTGCAGGTCCTGTTCATCCCTGCAGGTAAGGCCCAAATATAAAACTACTAAATAATGCTTTTTGCGCACTTTACAAACACAATTTCTTATCGCAAACAAAGGTTAAGCAGTCTTTTAAACCAGTCAGCTTAGGGGTATTTTTTGCCTTTTTAGATTATAGAAGAGGTGCAGGGTAAGGGGATTTGCCTTCTGGTAGCCTAAGCTCAGTTTAGGGAAAACAAGGAAAGAAATATAAACAGCCTAAGAGTGAAAGAAATTGCAGTGCACAGAGTGTGTGATCTTACCTCCTCAGTTTTGAGCTGACTCTCTGGGCGTTTTGGGGCTCACAGAAGCTGGGGCTATAGCATGGAGGTCCTGCAGCATCTGGGACATTATTTTGCTGGAACGAGTCACCACCTACAAAACCCACCACCCTAAGCTATATTGCTCCATTTTAGGATGCATAACAAAGACAAGGAGGAAATGCAAAATTCATCACAAAATTACCCCAAAGACACTTGAGTAGCTGTAGAACCAAGTTATTTGAAAGCACTCGGGTAATCCCTTCAGGTTTTGTGATAACGAAGTGCTATGCTTACAGTGTACAAGTGTCAATTTGATATGAATACCATCCCACTTTCAGTAATAACAAAAAAAAAATTTTTAACAGTAGAAGCAATCCCTTATGTGTGTGCTTCATGTCATTTTGTGTGACTCTTCCCATCCTTCTCCCATGTGGTGTATCTTTCTCCCTGTTCTACTTACTTCCATGTCATCTCAGTCCTTCTGCTAGCCTTTTCCCTATGTGGCCTCTGTCTCCTTCCATGCAGTCCCTCTCAGGCACCTCATTGCTTACAGCCTGTTAGATGTAGACAAAGTGTAATGTTTAACTTGAGAACAGGCATCCCACAACCACACATTAGTTTTTTTGTTTCTTTTGTACTTGTTCTCTGCATACTTTTCCAATCCAGTTTGCTTGCCTCCTCTGATTGAATGTTTGCAATCACCAGTTTGTGTGTTTCCTATAGGATGAAATCTGCTGCCGGCAGCAGTGAGCCCCTGACCTGCACAGATGACTCCGAACTGGAACGGGTGAAACAGGTAAAAGGATTATAAATTGGTATTTGCATGTACATACTGGGCTGTTCATTGTCCATCCAAAAACCTGTCAGCATTGCCAACAATATATGTATACATCTATTAGTATTGAACCACACACACTTGTCACCATTATTAACCGTATACATATTGATATTTTTATACCACAAACTCTGATGGGTAACGATGGAGCACTATACATTAATGGGGAGGTTGTTGGAGGTGATACAAGATGCTGTACATCTGTTGGGGATTAACACCTTTGAATTGAATAATGAAATTACATTTTTAACAGATTCACTTTAAGCTTTTAGCCACAGACATACTAAGTGAGTTCTTCAGAATTGCATGATTATCACTCAAGTGCTAGAGCCAGAATTAGATCCTTGGTCCCACAAGAAAGCTTTCTGATGGATACTACCAACTGCAGATTCCTCGCCTTGTGAGCAGCCCCAGGTGCCAGACTAGATCCGCAAACTCAAAAAGTAGTGCTCCTGCATGCCGCTAGGTGGCGCTGTGCAGCTCACTGCCAACTTTGTTCAACTCTGGAAGTGAAGAACGGAGCCGCATATTAGCGCCATCCATGTGCGGTGACATCAGTTTCTTTCTTTCTGTGCCTTCGAACACAAATCCGATGCTCTGCTACTTTTTTTTCTTTACTCTTTGAAGTGATTTGTCCCTTCAAAATGTTCCAGTGTGCGAGGGAACATGTCACCCCCTAACAGTTCAGGGCTTTAGCTTTGTAGGAACTTTCGCAAACATATGACTCTGCAGTGCTCCACGAGGTGTATTTGTGGTGTTTTGGTTCAGCACACAACTTCAAGGCCTGCAACGATTGCACCCAGATGAATTCGAAGGCCATTTGTGAACGCGAGGCATAGCTTTGTGTTATAACACCGCAAGACTCCACACAGGTCTTGCTCTAGATTGAAGTCGAGATTGTAGTTCTGCTCCCATAGTCATTCTTCAGGTAGTCCAAGAAAAAAAACGTAAGTCCAAGCTGCAATCAGCCCCTTCCTGCCATGCTGTTCTACAGAGAAGGCGTGAGGCAGTCACCTTGCCTTCAGGTCTCCCTTCTGTGTACTGAAGTGTAGATTTCATCTTTGGCCCTGATGCACCCTGAGTTCCTGTATCCGTCTGCAACAACGCAGCAGGTCCAAGCCTTTTGAGAGGCCCTGCTGTATATCTCTGGCTCCCTCTGGTATGCCTTCAGGTCCCAAGAGTCCACAAAGGCCGCCAGTTGGGTTTCTGCCAGCGAGTCTGCCCTTGGCTTCGTCTGTGTGCTTTGAACCTGCTTCAGGTTCTGCACCGGCATCGGTGCCGGCTTTGAAAGAGGAGCTGCAACCCATTGTGGTTTTGAGATCCCTATGTGGCACAGCCAATACTTAATCCTTCAGTCTCAGACACTGTTCCTCTACCGATACATCACCCGGCTGGACGTGGGCTGCAGGGAAATTCCCCTCCTTCATTGACTTTACCCTAGGAACAGTCGTTTTTTTCAAGTAAATCAACGACTTCCTTCTAGGGGCCCACTTCGACAGTGACAATGGACCGCAGCAAATGTATTTCTCTATCTGACCATCGAAACTAGAAGCTGCTCCTATCACCAGCACCGGAGTGCACACAGAAAATCTCAAACGACTAAAATGGGACTACGAGATCAGCCAGGAATCCCTGCCATGAGTGAGAGCTCAATATGATGCATCCACCGCCTTAAGAATTTCTCCGATAAGACATTGGACGCTCTTCATTGACCAAATCCTCCAGAAATTTCAAGCTAACCTCCCTTCACACGTCAAGCCACGCTACCCTTCTTCTTTTAAACCTAACTTAAACTGACGGAATTCCAGAAGATTTTGTAAGGTGAAGTCAACGCACAATATGCGAATTCATGTCCAATGGCCCTTCTCATCAACAGCAAAATTAAATCTAAGTAAATCTAGGTCCCTCTTCAGGAAATCAATCTGGCTGTGCAAAAAGGAAAGAAATGAGGACTTCTGGGCCCAACTGCTAGTAAGGAAAAGAACACAAAACAATTCTGGTCAATGGTCAATCAAGTTACAACCAGAGGTAAAAGGGCACCAATGCGAATTTTCCAGAATCTGCTTGGGTTGCACTCTTGACAACACACTTCTCATCGGACTTTGAATGCATGGCCATACAATATCCTTATTGTCCGCCAAGCAATCCCCTCGCAGTCCTAGAAACTGCAAAAATGCCTGCAGCGAACATGCTCAACAACGAACCACCCATCGACTGCCATAAACCTAGTCAAACAGAGGAATGCTGCCTCTCAGAATTGGCAGGGCTGCGGAAAGATTGGGCGTTTGGACCCAACGGTCTACCCACAGCTATCTTTACATCTCACCCAGCATTTTGGGCCAAGGCGCTAATGCCCCTATTTGAACATTGTTTAGCAACCAAAAGCATCCCGGATTCCTGGAGAGACTACATTATTCAGCCAATCTTTAAAGGGGGTACGAAATCCAATCCTCTCCATTATCGACTCATCGCTCTAATTGATAATGACGCTAAACTCTACACCAGCCTGCTCCTTGACGATCTAAAAGCCTGGGCAGAGGAAAACCAGGTCATTCTGATAAATCAGTGCAGCTTTAAGGAAAAATGCAGTACTACCTCAAATCTGATGTCGCTGACCCTCATACGTGAAAAAGCCCCCAGAAACAAACATGCGCTTTACTCCTGCTTTTTGGACTTCAATGCTGCTTTCGATAGTGTACCAAGGGGTCCTTTATCGAGCAAACAGTGGGCCTGGGGCCTGCCACCGGCCATGCTGAGATCAATTGAGCAGCTGTATACTAACACCTGGGTGAGGGTCAAAGTTGGAGATGGCTCCCGAATCTAAAGGAAGATTCACACAAAATCTGGGCTGAAGCAAGGACGCATGCTCGCTCCCCTACTCTTCAATTTATGTATTACTGATATGTCCAAGTCTCTTGACGAGGTAAACTATCACCTGCCCAAACACGGAGGCTGACGCATGGCTCACCTGCATTACGCTGATGACCTTGTTCTCCTTAGCCAGACAGAGATTGTCCTTCAGCGGCAACTGGCCATCTTACAAGATTATACCTCCAGGAAAGGCCTGGAAATTAATCAAACAAAAATCTTGACGGTCACATTCGGTTCTAAACCAATCCGATACGGCAGGTGGCAGCTCAATGGCACCAGGCTCCAACATAGCAGCGGATACAAATATTTGAGCATCAACTTAGACAGCAAAGGATCATGTAAATCTCACTTCAGGGGCTGTGGCCAAGATGACGGCAGTGTGAGACGCATTTCTCCGTCTCTCTGGCCCGGCTGCCCGTTTCCACCACCTTAGCCCGGCACCCTTGCCTTGTTGCGTTCCCCAAATCTCAGCAGTAAGCGAGGATGCAGAGCACACCCCTGGACGTTCGGCGGCCCTGTCTGAGCTCCGAAACATCGCCAACGCAGGTGCGGCCTGGGCGTGAAGAGTGAAGCCTGGCGGAGCGGGAGCCGATCGGACGGCCTGGCTGTTGCGGGCACCCGCACTGTGGTATTGGGCAGCCGCGCCCCTGTGGACTGGGGCGGCTCCGCAGGAGGCCTGGCGGAGCCTAGCAGAGAGGCGGCCGTGAGCGGCCAACAGCAAGAGGCACCAGCCGGTGAGTGGCCGCGCCCCAGCACAGGGACGGAGAACTCAGGCCCGGCGGGGCCTAGCGCCTGCCTGACCCACCCACTTCACAAAGGTGGGATGGACCGCCGAAAAAAATAGTTTTCCTGCTGGTGCCCCTGGCCCATAGTGCAAGACAGCGAAGCACCCACACCGGCGGAGGCTCAGCACTACGACTAGAGAGGACCTCCTACGGCAACAGCACCTGCTCGACCGGGATCAGCCCTGGGGGCAGGCTGAAGCAGACCACGGAACTGGTGCCCTGAGTGGTGCCAGCTCCAGCAAACACTCCAGCCCCGCTGACCAGGGGGTTGTGGAGGAGAACCTCAGATTGGCGTGTTGGGTAGTCCGCAGCTACTGTACTGTACTGCGGCGGCTCTCGAGCACATCACGGAGCGGCGAGCAACAAGGGACGCCCCCCAGGAAACTCTTCGCTGCCCCTGGCCCTGCTCGGGCCTCATAGGACTGCGGGGGACGTCTGGGGAGAGCACACCTGGAGAAGAGGCATACAGGGAAAGTCACGGACAGAGCCAGAGAGAAGTGTTGTCATCTCTTCTGCAATTGCCCAGTACATCGGGGACTCTGGTGTAACACCATCCGGGCAACACACCTGGTGGGCGGACTTAGCTGCCTGGCTATGGCTACGACGTGAACCAAGAAGGAACGTAGCATTAAAGAAATGCTCTCCAGACCAACCGGGTCAACTCCTGGGGACCAGGCCTCTACAGCTCCCACACCCCCCATGATGCAGGCAGAGGACCGGGAGGAAAAAGTTACGCGCTCCTTCCTAAAGTCATTGTTCGCTTCACTGTGAGAAGATCGCAAGGAGGTCAAGAAGTAGCTCTCAAGTGACATCAAGGACCTCAGGAGAGACATGGACTCTTTGGGATATCGTGTAGCTGCATTAGAGGATCATGAAAACGGACATGTGGAAGATGTGGAACTGCTGCAACAGGAAATCCTTAGTCTCCGCGACCAACAACTGAATCTTCAGGCACAAGCGGAGGACCTTGAGAACAGATCGCGACAGAATAATATCCGGATCCGGGGCATTGCCTCTAAGGCGGAAAGCAAGGACCTTGTTGGCTATCTTACGGACCACCTCCGTGCAGTGCTTGATGTTTCACCGAGATAAAGATGGATCGGGCCAACCGGGTCGGTCCTCCACGGGCAGAGTCATCCCCCCCAGCAGACATCCTGGTATGCATGCACGATTTGCAATTAAAGAAAGACATCCTACGCAAAGCCCGGGAAAATCATTCCATCACCTTCCGGGTGTAAGACTGTGGTGCAGCCACTCACCTGAAGTTCAGGTTGTCTGCACGAGCGATGAACTCTCCTCTCTCCTCCTAGAACTCCTCTCGGCACTACTGAACTCGCTACAGGAGTCCCGGCAGGTGTCCCAAAAGGGATGGGGAATGGGCCGAGAAAAATAGAGAGAACTCCTACTCCACACAGCCTGGTCCAGCCCGGCACCCTCGAGGGGATCTGTTTGCAGAGTAGGGTTGCTTTTTTGTGGACTTGCGTTTCTCTATAAAATAAGAAAAGCAACAGATGAGTACAGAGACACTTCTGGGCCACCCAGACGCACTCAACATGGAGCATTCATAATAAGCGAGTTATGTTAATCACCTGGTTCTCAAGAGGAGCTGAGATGCTCTCTTAGCATTTGTCTGTAGGTTGCAGGAGAATACAATCCAAATAATAGTTCTTTAAGAACAATGCTGCCAAAAAGGAGTCACTGGCTATTATTGTGTGTCATCTACAGCCAGGTAAACTAATGGCACCTAGAGACGTCGTTTCATTTTCACAAAACACCCATAAACAAATATTCACGTCTAGGAACAGGCCCAAAGGGCTACATAAGCCAGTGTCCATACAATATGATGATCAGAGGGGGTAACAGGATGCTTTCTTGCGCAAGGCGCGGTATCAAGTTCACAATATTCGTATTAATATCAAAGTTCTATGCAAATAGTCTAGAAACAAAACTCTCAGAAGTCTGTAAGGAGTTCAAACATAAAATGACCCCAAGTGCTAAGCTGAATACAAATATAAAATGAATTCCAACATAAAATGACTCCAAGCGCTAAGCGTAATACAAATATGTAAATGCCATAGCCTTGAATCAAAGGTCACTTGTGCCAAATACCAGATGGCCAATTCACATGGCAAATATGCAAGGACGAGCTTCCGATACCAACAGAAAATGTCAGACACGCAGCCTTAAAGCGCGCTGCACTTAGCTGTCTGATGCTTGCTGCAGTTCCGGACCGGCACGTGCTCCTGTCCAATGGTGAAGGAGGAAATCCTGAAGCGGTGACAGAAGCAGTCTCCAGCTGAAGGGGGAACCAGGAGATTAAGCCAAGCACTGACTTGTGCGAGGCTTGGGCTTTTATAGCCAGTTCAGTGGCAGATAACCACACATGGCTAGCCATGCCCATAAACATGCCAGGTGTCTTAGCCACGCCCATAAGCATGACAAGGGCACATGTCCATTAATGTGACACTGTTGCTAGCACCCAAAAACAGCAAGCATTGGCAAAACTAGCACTGGCACCAGCAAATACAATAAAAAGAAACCAACATTGGCAGTGGCACGAAAAGGAAAAAACCAAACAACTTAGTGGACAGAAACGTGAGCAAGCAGGGACCCCTGAGGATGCCGACATACCAGACAGGACGGGGAGCTCCTGACAGTTCCCCCACCAAAGGTACTCGTTGGGGGGGCGGGGCTTCGTGGGATTGCGAAGGTGAAAGAGACGCACAAGGCGAGGAGCATGGACTGCAAAGGCGGGTTCCCAAGAGTTGTCATCGGGACCATAGCCCTTCCAGGCCAGCAGATAGTGAAACACGCCCCGAATGCGTTTGGAATCCAGAACCTTCGCCACCTCAAATTCCAACTGTCCATTCACTTGAATTGGGAGAGGCGGAGGAGCTGAGCGAGTGGTAGGGGAATAGGGAGGAAGCAGGGATGCATGAAATACAGGGTGCACCTTGTAGTCCTCGGGTAACTCAAGTTCCATGGCCAAAGGGTTCCCTACCTTACGGATGGTAAAGGGACCAAGAGAGCGGGGGAGTAGTTTTTCGATCCTGCCAAGTGTAAATTCTTGGAAGATAGCCAAACACGATCCCCACTATGATAGTCAGGAGCAGGAATTCTATGTTTATCTGCTTGTGTTTTACATGCCTCTTGATTCTGAGCTATATGTTGTTGTACCTGTTGTTGGATATCATTCAATTTAGTGTGGTGTTGCTTCACCGACGGGACTTTTCCTGCTTTGGTAGGGTCAAGAATAGGGAACATTCTAGGATGATGACCAGTCAAACAATAAAACGGGGAAACTCCAGTAGCAGTGTGCTTACTGTTATTATAGACGAATTCAACCAGTGGCAAGACCTTATCCCACTCAGAGTACCATGTGGAGACCAGACACCGTAGGATTTTTTCTAAGGATTGGTTTGTGCGCTCGTTGGACCATCCGTCTGTGGATGATAGCAGAGGACAAACAGACATCTATCCCCAGAGAGGAACATAAACCCTGCCAGAAGCGCAAGATGAATTGGGGCCCACGTTCAGACACAATGGAAGAAGGTAACACATGAAGATGCACTATGTGTTGTATGAACAAAGTCACTAGCGCACTAGCTGTGGGAAGGGTTTTCATGGGAATAAAATGTGCCATTTTTGTCAGGTAATCTACCACTACCCAAATGGCTGTGTGCCCATTGGAGGAGGGTAGGTCCGTGATGAAATCCATACTTATGCTGTACCGTGGTGTAGACAGAACTAGGAGAGGTTGTAAAAGTCCTGCTGGAGTTGTGTGTGTTGTTTTTGCTTGAATACAAGTAGGACAGTCTTGAATGTATGTCTTAACATCCTGTATTAACGTAGGCCACCAAAACCAGCGTTGACATAGGTCAATTGTCTTCTTTTCCCCTAAGTGCCCTGCTAGAACAGAGTCATGTCCCCAGTGTAACACTGTTTCCTGCAATTCTTGGGTGGGAACAAAGAGTTGGTCACCATGATACAAGAAGCCCTGTCGTTCAAGCACACCAGAGGGATGAGGAGTGATGTCTTTTACCTGAGCAAGTTTTTCATAAAATTCTTGAGAGGAACAGACTGCTATAATTCTCTCAGCTGGTATGATAGATTGCGTCTTGTTTTGATCAGAATCAGGTGAGGAAATATTGAAACGTGAAAGTGTGTCTGCTTTTTGTTGTGCATTGCCGGGTCTATATGTAATAACAAAATTGAATTCGTTAAAGAAGAGCAACCAGCGGAGATGTCATGGAGTCAAGGCTTTAATGTTTTGGAAGAATTGAAGGTTACGGTGATCAGTATGGATGGTTATGGTATGTCTTGCTCCTAAGAGATGATAACGCCATTCTTGGAAGGCAAGCTTTATGGCAAGCAGCTCCTTTTCTGCCACCGTATAATTCTGCTTGGTTGGTAACAATTTTTTCGAAAAATAGGCAACAGGGTGAAAACATCCTGTTTAAGGGTCTCGTTGCGACATGACACCACCCACAGCAATTTGTGACGCATCGGCCTCCACAAAAAAAGGTTGAGATGGATCTGGATGTCGAAGTAAAGGGGCTTCCGTGAAGACCTTTTTAAGTTGCTGAAAGGCTTCATTAGCTTGTGAATCCCAGCAAAAGGGAACCCCTTTTTTCAGTAAGCGGGTGATGGGTGACATCACCAAAGAAAACTGGGGTATGAAGCACCGGTAGAGGTTTGCAAACCCTAAAAAGTGCTTCATCTCTTTCACAGATTTTGGGGCCTTCCATTGTAAAATGGCTTGCACCTTGGAAGTGTCCATGGCAACCCTATCTGGGGAGTTTTCACTGGGGTTTTAGTTCACTCGAAGGATGCACTCAAACTCCTAACTAGTTTGATGTGGGAGACGCACTTTATGGGTGGATTAGTCGGGCCACAACACAGCACTCCTTGCCACATAGTGGAGACCATGGGGACGGCAGCTCACTCGCTTCTCTTTGAAGATGGCAGACACTCCACTTAGGGTTCTTTCACTTAATGTAAATGGTCTCAATAACCCAGTCAAAAACAGAGTGGTTCTGTCCTAAATAGAGAACTCGCAGGCTGATCTGTCTCCTTCAAGAGACCCATCTCCTGGCACAGGACTGCCATAGACTCCATTCATGAGCCTTCCCCCATCAGTTTTTCTCATCAGGGCGCACCAAAACAGCAGGGGTTGCTCTACTGGCCGGCCACACTTTCAAAGGGAATATTGGTCCGCAGGTGGAGGAGGTGAAGGGACGCCTACTGGCCTACCAACTTATACTTAATGGCTGGTCTTTCATGATAGCCTCCATCTATGCCCCTCATGAGGCCCAGGAGGCATTCCTACGCACATCATTACTGGACGTTTTCCACTCGTCCGAACTGAAGGTCCTCATAGGGGGGATCTCAATCTAGTTCTAGACAAAACCCTGGACAGATCCACACAGAGACATGACCAGACTGGGGCACTGACCGGTAAGGGATACAGTTGACTCAGAGACTTGGGACTTACAGACATCTGGAGGACACTTCACTCACACACTGGCGCCCATTCTTATTTCTCACACGTGCATAAAACCTAAGCTCAACTAGACCACTTCCTGGGCACTAAGGAAATTCTTGCACACACCGACAGTTCCAGTATCTCCCCTGCCGCATTGTCCGATCACTCGGCTATTACATTGGAACTGAAGCTTCCACCGGCGCGTCACCCAACCCGTTCTTGGCGAATGCGCGACACCCAACTGCAACGCCCCGATGTCATGCGGCAGGTGCAAAAAGTAATTCTTTACTACTTAACCCTCAGTGACACCCCTGAGATCTCAGTCGTCACACTCTTGCAGGCACTTAAGTCAGTGGTCCGGGGGGAACTCATAGCTATTGCAGCTGCGGAGAATAAAGATGTTAAGAAGAAACTAGACCAACTGTCGGCGCGAGTTACAGATTTAGAGGGTATACATCAGCGGACTGGGGCCCGAGAATCTGGCGGCAGCTGACAGCCGCTCAAGCGCAGCTTGCCGGCATAGACCTTGACAGAGCTGAACATGCAGCTCTACGTTTACGCCACGCCTTCTATATCGGACAGGACAGGAGCGGTTGTCTCTTGGCAAATCGCTTAAGCGTACAGCAGCAACAGAGGGGTGTCCGCTCTCTCTTAGTTGCGTCCGTGGCACAGATTACAGATGAAGTTACCATCGCAGACGCATTCAAGGAATACTATGCAGACTTCAATCAATCAATCATTTGTATAGCGCGCTACTCACCCAGAGGGTCTCAAGGCGCTTGGGGGAGGGGGGTCCGCTACTGTTCGAACAGCCAGGTCTTGAGTTGCTTCCTGAAGGAGAGGTGGTCCTGGGTAAGGCGGAGGTGGATGGGTAGGGAGTTCCACGTCTTGGCAGCCAGGTAGGAGAAGGATCTTCCTCCCGTTGTGGCTCTTCGGATGCGGGGGACGGCGGCGAGGGCGTGGTTGGTTGATCGTAGCTGGCGGGTGGGAATGTAGAAGGTCAGACGGTCGTTGAGGTATCTGGGGCCTTGGTTGTGGAGACCTTTTGTGCGTGGGTGAGGAGTCGGAACGTGATTCTCTTGCTGACGGGGAGCCAGTGCAGGTCTCTCAGGTGTCCGGCGATGTGGCTGTGTCGGGGGATGTCCAGGATGAGTCGAGCTGAGGCGTTCTGGATGCGTTGGAGTCTTTTTTGAAGTTTGGCTGTGGTTCCCGCGTAGAGGGAGTTGCCGTAGTCCAGTCGGCTGGTGACGAGGGCCTGGGTGACCGTCTTCCTGGTTTCGGTGGGGATCCACCGGAAGATCTTGCGCAGCATGCGTAGGATGTTGAAGCAAGACGAGGAGACGGCGTTGACTTGTCGGGTCATTGAGAGGGAGGAGTCCAGGATGAAGCCCAGGTTGCGTGCGTGGTCCGTTGGTTTGGGTGCGTTGCCCAGGGCAGGGGGCCACCAGGAGTCGTCCCAGGCGGAGGGTGATGATCCTAGGATGAGGACTTCCGTCTTATCTGAGTTCAGTTTCAGGCGGCTGTTCCTCATCCATTCGGCTACGTCCTTCATCCCTTCATGTAGGTTGGTTCTGGCGGTTGTGGGGTCGTTGGTGAGGAGAGGATCAGCTGGGTGTCGTCGGCGTAGGAGATGATGTTGAGGTTGTGTTGGCGTGCGATGGCTGCGAGGGGCTCATGTAGACGTTGAAGAGGGTGGGGCTGAGTGATGATCCTTGTGGTACGCCGCAGATGACTTCGGTGGCCTCGGAACTGAACGGGGGAGGCGGACTCTCTGGGTTCTTCCGGTGAGGAAGGAGATGATCCACTCCAGTGCCTTCTCTTGGATTCCGACGTTGTTCAGGCGTTGCACTAGGGTGCGGTGGCAGACTGTGTCGAACGCTGCGGAGAGGTCCAGGAGGATGAGGGCCGCAGTTTCCCCGTTGTCGAGCAGGGCTCGGATGTCGTCGGTGGCTGCGATTAGGGCGGTCTCGGTGCTGTGGTTGGCCCGGAAGCCGGACTGCGAGTGGTCGAGGATCCATTCGTCTCGAGGAAGGCGGCCAGTTGTCTGTTGACGGTCTTCTCGATGACTTTGGCAGGAAAAGGAAGGAGCGAGATGGGGCGGTAGTTTTTGAGGTCGGTGGGGTCCACTGACGGTTTCTTCAGTAGGGCGCTGAGTTCGGCGTGCTTCCAGCTCTCTGGGAAGGTGGCGGTGTCAAAGGAGGTGTTGATGATGTCCCGGAGGTGGGGTGCGATGACGGCGTCGGCCTTGTTGAAGACGTGGTGAGGGCAGGGGTCGGTTGGTGATCCGGAGTGGATGGAGTTCATCGTGCGGATAGTGTCTTCGGTGTTGATCGGGGTCCAGGCTCGGAGGGTGGAGGTGGGGGACGTTGGAACGGTCGTAGGGTACGTCGGCTGTGTGCTGAAACTGTTGTGTATGTCTGCGATCTTGCTGTGGAAGAACGAGGCGAGCGAGTTGCAGAGGTCTTGCGAGGGAGTGATGTCGTTGTTTCCGGCTCTGGGGTTCGAGAGCTCTTTGACGATGATGAAGAGTTCCTTGATGTTGTGGGCGTTGTTGTCCAGTCGTTCCTTGAATGCGGTTTTCTTGGTGGTGTGGATCAGCTGGTGGTGTTTTCGGGTGGCGTGCTTGAGGGTGGTCATGTTGTCTGCAGTCGGGTCTCTGCGCCATGCTTTCTCGAGGGCCCGGCAGTTCTTCTTGGATTTCTTGAGTTCGTCGGTGAACCAGGATGCTTTCTTGTTGTCGGGTCTGACTGGGGGGGTCTTCAATGGGGCGAGGTCGTCTGCGCAGTTGGTGATCCAACTTGTGAGGTTGCTGGCGGCTTGGTTGGGGTTCGTTGAGCTGGCGGGAGGGTTCTGGCTCAGGAATGTGGTGAGTTGGTCGGTGGTGATCTTGTTCCAGCTTCTGCGCGGAAACTGTTGCGGGTGGTGGTGCGTGGTGGTCCTGCTGAAGCTGAAGTGGACGCAGCTATGGTCTGTCCAGTGGAGTCCGGTGGTGTGGCTGAAGGAGATGTCCTTGCTGGAAGAGAAGACGGGGTCAAGCGTGTGGCCGGCGTGGTGTGTGGGGGTGGTCACCAGTAGCTTGAGTCCGAGGTTGGCGAGGTTGTCCAGCAGGGTGGTGGTGTTGCGATCGTTGTTGTTCTCTAGGTGGAAGTTGAGGTCCCCAAGGAGGATGTAGTCAGCCGAGGGGAGGGCGTGCGGGCTGATGAGGTTGGCGATGTCTTCGCTGAATTGTGTGCGTGGTCCTGGAGGTCTGTAGATGAGGGTGCCTCCGAGGGTGGTCTTGGGGTCGGTGTGTATCTGGAAGTGCAGGTGTTCGCCGGCTGTGAAGGTGTCGTCGGAGTTGGTCGTGATGCGGATGGTGTTCTTGTGGACGATGGCGATGCCTCCTCCGGTCTGGTTGGCGCGGTCCCTACGGGTGATCTTGTATCCGTCCGGGATGGCGATGTCTGGCGCTGAGGAGGCGTTCATCCAGACTTGTATGCCACCCAAAACTTGAAACATAAAAACAGCGCGTCTTATCTCGCAGACTTGCGGACGACCCCCCTCTCTTCTGCCCAAACCACTTCCTTGGATCACGTGATGGGTGTGGAAGAGGTGATCTTGGCAATCTCCCGATTACAGTCCCTGGAATCACCAGGCCCTGACGGCTTCCCATCTATTTTCTACAAAACATTTTGTCAGACCCTTGCTCTGATCTTAGCGCAACAGTTTAATACCTTCTCCGCTTCTGGAGCTATCCCTCCCCCTATCCTTTCAGCCCTGGTGTCAGTTATCCGTAAGCACGGCAAAGACCACTGGAGATGCGAATGATACGGGCCAATTTCCCTCTTGAACGTGGACCTCAAACTATTTACGGGCATCCTAGCATCCAGACTAAGCTCCTGCATGCAATCCATTATCGACCCGGATCAGACAGGCTTCATCCCCCAACATGGTCCTAGCTATTGACGAGGAGAAGGTCTTTGACAGGGTACACTGGGCTTTCCTAGTACAGGTTCTCACCCATTTCAGTATCACCAGGAGATTCCGAGCCTGGATGCTAAATTGTTACCATCTCCCAGCGGCATCTGTCAGGTTGAATGGCTGCGTTTCCCTGCCATTCGCTGTCAGCAGGGGGACACCGCAGGGGTGCCCCCTGTCCCCTCTGCTGTTAGCCTTGTACATGGAGCCTTTGGCTCAGAGGGTCCGTGACAATCCCAACATCATCTGGACCATTTTCGGAGGGGAATCTTATAAGATCAGTCTAGACCCCAGATGATGTACCTTAGACCGGCCGGCTGCGTCCCTTCCCACTTTCTTGACCGAATTAGAATCATTCGGCCTCGCTTCGGGATTCAGAATGAATGTAACCAAGTCCCAGGCTTTAAATCTATCGATGCCCCCAGCACTTGAATACCATCGTGCTGTGCAATATCCCATTCAGTGGGCAACTTCATTGGTTACTTAGTTGGGGACCAAACTGGCTTCCACCCTTCACACTACCTCACTCATCAACTACCAAGCATTACATAGCCACATTAAAACTGAGTTAGCCTACTGGAGATCGCATGGGATCTCCTGGTTGGGAAGAGTTACAGCTCTCAAAATGACCATTCTGCCCAGGGTTTTATATCTTTTCCTGACGCTTCCTCTACCGCCCCGAAAGGATGATCTCTAAACTACAGTCAGAATTACACCATTTTGTCTGGGCTGGGAGGCACCCTTGCATGAGGAGAGAGATTAGCTATCTCCCCCCGGGTTCTGGGGCCTTGGGATACCAAATTTACACCTCTACACCCTAGCCACCCAACTGCGGTATCTGTCCGAATGGAACAAGGCTGAGTCAGAACGACATTCGCTCTTCCAGGACTGCGCGGTTGCCGGCACATCCTTATGGAAGAGCCCCTTTTTTTAAAAAAAGTGCATAGACCCTGGAGTCTGTACCTATCCCCGATCATGAAGGCGAGGATGGAGGCTTGGGACCCTTGCAGCACCAAATGTGGCTTAACCTCCTTTCCTTCTCCTCTGACACTCCTTCTAGATAACCCGGATTTCCAGCCAGGCAACAGCCCTGGATCATTCCCCAAGTGGCATCAGTCACCCTGCCGCTCTGCGGGGCATCTGTTCGATTAGGACGGAGTGATCCCCTTCACTCAACTATGTGAGGACTATGCTATTCCAGAGACAGAGCAATTGCACTATTGGCAACTGCGCCACTGGCTTGTACAGCCAGAAAATAAGACCCAAATGCTGACACATCTTTCTCCATATGAAAAATGGCTAGTATTAACGACCACTGATAGGAGACTGGTCTCGGTCCTCTACACCTTTCTCCTGCAACCTACTGGACATACTCACAAGCCTGGCGAGGCTCGGTGGGAGAGGGAGCTGGGGAGATCCCTGACCAGCAAGGAATGGGAGGACATTTAGTACAGAGCCTGACACACCACTTGCAATATGGCTCTTACTGAAACACTCACTAAAGTAATTATGTACTGGTATTTATTACCAGAACGCCTGCACAGGTTCGATCCTAATAAAAGCGCGGCTTGCTGGAGGGGGTGCAGTACTGGGGGTACACTAGTGCAATTACTTTGGGACTGCCCACATATCCAAGCCTACTGGTCACAAGTACTAGATGATATTGACCTACACCTAGGCACTCAGCTCCCTAGATTCCCGTCATACGCGCTTCTGGACCTGCCCAATCCTCTCACCTACCCCATCAGATCTAGACGAGGAAGCAGATCGGCATAGCCCTGGGTGCGGCAATCCAAAACATTCTCTCACGGGGGGACAACATCTCCCCCCACTCACCTGGGCTGGCTCCATTGCCTCTGGCTCATCTTGGGGATGGAGAGGATCACCCTTTCCCTCACTAATCAAGGGGCATCCTTTGGGGAGCTGTGGCGCACATATATATCACTCCTCACTCAAGAATTTCGAGAATTGACCTGCCCCCAAATACCTCAGAGTCCTATGATTAGCAGAACTAACCCCAACCACCGACAGTAACAGTGCCTCATGAACACACTGAATATTTACACATCATCTCACAAGCCACAGACCAGATTGAGTGTTTTGGGGGGAGGGGGGAGGGACTGGGGAAGCTTTATTTGTTACTAATTATCTTTGTACAGCAAACTTTCGGTACCATACTGTTGTTTTATCTTCATTACCCAATTGAGATCAACGCTGTATTTTCTTGGTGTTAAAGAATAAAAAGATTTAAACCAAAAATCTCACTTCAGCTATCTGAACAGCAAAGGCTCCACCTTAAGGTTCGCTCTTTCAGCTGCCGGTCAGAACCTGCTAGGGCCCAGTTTTGACCCCCTTCTACAGGTGATGAAAGCAAAGGTCATCCCTGGACTAATTTACGGGAGCGAGATTACCCAGGGCAGTGAGGCTACCATGGTAGAAAAACTCATCATCAGAATGTATAAAGGGGTTCTCCGCCTCCCAAAGAGAGCATCTCCAGCGCAAGTAAGACTTGAATTCAGCATTACAGCACTGGGCTATAGAGACGGCAGATTTTTAGATTTCTGCCACAGGTTTAGGCCTGCATCGCAAGACTCCATGCATGGCTTAATCTGGCGCGAGCTGGAGGTCACCGGCCCAACCTCGTCCTACAGGGCCCACCTTGAAGACAAACTAAAAGAATTTTCACTCACCGAGGCCGGGGGCAAGCATCTCTCCGACCAGGTCTTCGAAAAACGGCACCCACAGCAAAAAAAACTCTCCAAACTCTCCAAGCGCTCCCACTAATGGTTAGTAATCAGCTCCTATTCTTCCAGTAAGCAGCAGAATTACATTTCCTGCACATATCCCCTGTGGATTAAGGTCAGATTAGTTGCACTAAGATTGGGTGAATGGAATTTGCGAGCTCACCTTCCAACATGGTGTCGCTCAGATCCCAACGATATAAGATGCCATCTTTGCGGCCAGGGAAAGGAAACCTTAATTCAGATCCTATGCACTTGCTCTTCTTGCTGCAGCAAAGGAAAATCCTTCTCCGCACAGACTTCATTCACTTAGGAGTTCCCACCTGCCGACAGGCAGTATTAGCCAGTCTGAACCCTGCAAACTCCCTTTTAAACGTTAAAACTGTTAAGTTTCTGCGGCCAAACTTGACGATGCTAATCCCAACAGTGAGGCCAACAATCTGATGTCCGATACTGCAGTCTAAGCACCCTTTCTATTTTGTCTTGCCTCAAAATCCTAACACCTGTGCAACCTAATTCTGCTGGTCTGTGATTGCAAAATGTTTTGATACAAATGCTACTCTCTAAAATGTCATTGCACATGGCAACACCGAGTGTCTTAAACGGGCTTGGCACTGCCTATGTTGTTATTACAATCTTACACATAGATTCTTAGTAATCAAATATGCTGCGAAACCTGCACTTCTGTTTTAATAATGGCTTAAAGTAATGCTTTTTGTGCCGCAAATGTGCCTGGTTCTGTATATGCTGCTATCTACTATCTTGCACACTATCTTTTAGTAATCAAATATGCTGCAAATCCTGTTTTCTGTTTTAAACATGTTTCAACCTAACCTTTGTGTCAAGCTCAGACCTGCTTGTTCTCATGGGATGTTTTAACTTTACATGCTGCTATTTGCTATCTTGCCCACTGTTATTTAGTAATAAAATACGCTGCAAATCCTGTTTTTCTGTTTAACATTGATTCAGCTCAATCTTCATGTCGAGCTTAGACCTGCTTGCTCTTATTTGTCATTTTAACTTTACATCCTGAATGTTTTTAATTTGTATGTCTGTTTGTTAAGGTTTTTATTAACTGTACAATAAACTTAAACTTAAAACAGCACACCTTGACTAGGGCATCCTTTCAGATCAGTTTGAGATGATCTATGGTTTCGAAGGCCTTAGACAAAACAAGAAGAATCTAGACCCCGTCACCACCATCATTACCTGTCTCTGAAGATATGACCAGTGACTGAAACGACAGTGAGCTCAGTACTTCTGCAGGGGCTGAAGCCCATTTGAATGAAATTCAGGATGCTGTGAGGCTCCACATAATCCTGGAATTGGTTGAAACTACTTTTTCAGAGTTTTGCTCCAAAATGGGAGCTGGGAAAACATTCGTAAAGGGCTATTGTCTTCTGCGTTTAAAGAAGGTTTTGTTTTAAATTTTATTTTTTTAGAAGTAGTGCTACTATAGCCTTTTTCTATGAAGATGGCATTAGGCATGTATTGAAGGAGTACTTGAAGATTGTGGTAAAAGTGTGTAGAGTGGGAGAGATGAAAGCTTTCATCCATTTTAAGGCAAGCAGTTGTGTAAGTTATGTAATTGAGGAGTTGACCTAACAGCAAGGGCGGTCGACCTCAAATCTGGGGAACCGGGTTCGAGTCTCGGCAAGGACGCGCAACATCCTGTGATTCTGGGCAAATCACTTCATCTCCCTGTGCCTAACAAAAATGAATGTGTCCTCATGTAACGCAACTGGTGCTTGTGTAAAGCGCTCTTATACCCAAAACCTTCGGGTCAAGTTTGCGCTATATAAAACTCTGTTAAAAAAAAAAATTTGGGAAACCTATGCATCCATCAAGGGATTGGTATGTTGGATTGAATAGGATAATGGAGGGATAGAAGAGGGAAGAGTCTAAAAGGTATTATTTGTGAGATCATAGTAGTAAGACACCTGACGAGGCGTCAAATCGCTTTTGGCGAGTAGCACGCTGCTCTGGAACCCAAAGAGGATTAGTGGTGAGTTACTCTAGGAGAAATATGTAGCTGATAGAGACATCTAGCCGCAGATTCCTTAACTTAGAATATCCCCAGGCGTCAGACTGGATCCGGAAAACTTTTCCCCAGAAGTACCTCTGCACGCCGGGGGGCGGCGCCGCTCGGCTCCGTCCTGATGTCGTCCACGGAAGTGACGTCAGCGGAGCCATATAAGACCCCCCCGGCGTGCTGACGTCAGTTTTCTTCTTTTCCGTGTCCCAACGCGGATCCAGAGTTTAGCGGTTCCTCTGGCCTGTTTTGGTAAAGGCCTTCACGACGCCTTTCGCGTCTGGAACGGTGTGCCGATGCCTGCAGGTTTCAAATCGTGTGCGTCCTGTTCGCGGCAGATGTCGGCGACGGATCCACACGAGATCTGTATGTGGTGCTTGGGAGAGCACCACGACTCCGCCGAGTGCGACGCCTGTCGGCAGCGGAAGCCGAAGTACCTGCGGGAACGTCGGGTGAAACTGTTGTCTGCCCGGGTGTCCCGGTCAGAGTCCTCGCGGTGCCTGCCTCCGTCTCTGGCGGAAGGATCAGAACGGCGCAGTTCTTCCTCCCACGCTTAGGTCTCTGCTCGGGCAGATCCCGGAGTCGTTCCCGTGGACGTCATTCGTCTGCCTCAGGTAAGCACCGGAAGAAGTCACGGAGGTCGTCGATCTCGCACAAGCGTGACATCGGGGCCCGCCGCTCCCGGTCTTCACCGGACGCGAGTCCTCAGGAGTCGGCCCCCGCCTATCCACCGTTTTCTGGTGCTGGGGCGACTCGGACCCAGATGGAGGCCTATTCCAGGGCTCTGCAGGCCTTCTTTGGGTCACCCCCTCTCCTTGGCGCGCCCCCGTTGCCCCACAGTGGGGGAAGGGACTCAGGTCGGGGGTTCGCCGGCGGGTTCGCCCTCGGCGCCGACCGAGTGCCTTGACTCCGATTCAGGGGTCGCTGCGACGTCTGGACATGGCCCGGATGGGCGTCCCACTCTGGCGTCTAGTCCTCCTGACGCGTCTTCGCATAGTCCTGCGGGACTCCCTGCGTCGTCGATGGATGTGGCTGCAGCACGGAGTTTGACTCCGAGTCGACTTAGTTCCTCCCCGCAGGCTCCTGTCTCGGTGGAGGTCGAGTCGACGCCGGGTGGACGAGTCCTCTACGGAGGTCGTCGGCGCCGATCCGACGCTGTCCGGACATCGGTCGATGCCGGTTCCGTCCCCGGCTGTTCCTCTGCTGGAGGACATGACCCCGGTGGGTTCACCGCCCACAGGGTTTTTTCCATGCTCCACGGAGCAGGGGCCCATGGGCCACTGGCCGGCTTATTTTTCTGCGGGGCTTTTGCCGTTGAGTGGATGGATTAGCCTGCAACCGTCCCCAATGGATGACTTGCTGTCTCCCCCTTGGGTGGCCACGGAGGCTAGCGTTGTCGTTGCAAGGGCAGTTGCTAGGGCTACACATATCTTACGAATGCAGCCGCCCTCTATCTCCCTGCCTTCGGATCCTTTGTTGGATCTCCTTCACCAGGGCACGGTGGATGTGGAGCCTCTGCTGCCTTTTGGCAGGGCATTGTATGATGTTCTTCTGGGGGCTTGGGTCAGACCCTCATCGGGTGACCCTGTGTCTCGTGCTGTGGCGCATCATCACCGTCTGGCTCCAGATGACCCTGCCTGTTTGTCCCTTCATCCTAGGGCTCAAGGACTGGTAGTCCAGGCTGCGCTTCCTTCCTCTCCGCCACCGTTGCTTCCCCCCACTCGGGAGTCTAGGTGGTTGGAGTCGTGTGGTCGCAATATTCTTGCTTCCACCAGCTCCAGCCTTCGGTCCCTCAACACGACCTGTGTGTTTGCTCAGGCTACTTCTGCCCTTTGGGACTCCGTCGAACTACTCCTTCCCTCTTTACCGGAGGGCCCTCGTGCTGACCTGCTCCAGCTTGTTCGGGATGGCCGCGACATGGCGCAGTTCTCCATCCGATCGGCAATGGACACCACTGACTCCGTGGGTCGAGCTATGGCCAGCTCAGTCGCCCTGCGTCGCCATGCGTGGCTACGCGATGACAGTTTCCCCGAGAATGTTTGGGAACGACTCCGGGATTTGCCCTTTGATGGGCCCCTCTTGTTTGATGAGCATGCCGATTTGGCGGTCTGGCGTCTCCTTTCTGGATTTCCATGACTGCCTGGTTTTTAGTCCCCTATGGTGGATTTGTGTTTTCGTGTGACGGTGTTGTCACTTTGTTTACTGGTTTACGTCTCTGGGTTCAAGGGATTTCTCCCCAGACAGACTGTATGGCTGTTCGGCCAGGTTTTTTCTTTTACTGCAGCTGGGTCGGCTGTTTATATTTTTCTTTTTGACCTCTGCCTATGAGCTTGTCTCAAGAGGTGAGCCTTATTATTACCCAGACGGACTGTGCGACTTTTTCGCCGTCTTGCCCTTTCCTTGTTGCAGCTGGTCAGCTGTTTCTGCTTTTCTTTTTCGTTCTCTGTCTAAGAGCTTGGCTCAAAGAGGTGTCCCGTGCTTTTATAGGGATGTGCCATACCCTATGTGGGGTACTTGTTGGCTATTGTGTAGCTGCTCTTCCTGGCACGGGAAGTTTCAACGGCTCCTGCGGAGTCTTCTTCAGCTACCTCTCTTTTGTCAACGCTCTTCCTGCTGTTGTCGGACATCCCCTCTAGTGAGACCCGCGGGGTTGGTGCGGTTCTCTCCTGGGGGTTTTGTGTTGTAGTCTACGGTTGGTCCGTAGCTCTTTCCTGTCTCTGTGGAGAGACACTGTGTGAACACACAGGTTATGTTCGCTGTCGCAGGGTGCCGGCGGTGTCCCTCCGCCCCTGTCTTGGCTGCGTTGTACTTTCACTTCTTAGTGTGGGGACGTGCTTCAGTCTTCTCTCATGGCTCAGGCCCTGTGGTGCTTTTGCCTATGGGCGGTGAGGTTTCCACCAGCTACGTTTCTGATGCTTCCCTGGCAGAGACTCCGGTCCCTTTGCTTCTTACGCGCAGGGGTTCAGGTCCTTCCGCTCCTGGCCTCTGCGGATGTTTTCTGCTTCACTCTAGTGGTTCAGGGCTGTCACTCTTATTCCACGGCTCTGTGTTCCGCTCCAGATATTTCACTGGTTGTGAGTTACCGATCATAACTAAAGGCACTGTTGCTCTCTTTTGTGTCTGTTATGGTACAAGTATTCTTCTTCAGGATACTCGTTGTCATTATACAGTGCCTGTATGGGACTGTATCTACCCTTTTTTCTCACAGACCTCTGTCTGTGTATTTCTCACTCTTTCCTTATGCGTGTGGTGGTCAGTGTCCCCGCCGGTCTCGCGGGGGGCCACGATTCCGTCCCCGTCCGGGGGGATGTTGTCGCTTTCGGTGTTTTTGACACTGTTGTGTCCTGCTATGCTTCACACCGGTGCCATTGGTACCTATTGTGCAACTTCCCTTTCTCTAGGGCGTGCTCTTCGAGTTTCCCCATTTGTTATATATATATATATAGGGACACAACGATGCTCGGAAATCTGGAACAAAGCATTATGGACTAAGTAGTCCTAAGAACCGGAGAAGCACGAGGTCAGTGACCCACTTGAACACTTTTTGCCATCTGAAACATTTCTGATATGTTATGAAAGAAGGGGTTAACAAAATCATATGAACTGACCTCTTGTGGCTTGAAATTTGGATAAAGCAAAGAGAAAAAAACGAACATTATGGTGAAAGAGCATGTTAGTCCTTCCTCACTTTTGTGTATTTGAGGTATTTAAAGTTACGAACAACTGATCCTCATTTGACTGCATATGATTAAGACCGTTATATGGTCGAAACGCGTAATGCTTCTGTGCTGGTACCTGTGGAAATAAAGAACTTTGGCTTATTTTTTTCTCGACTGGAGGGCCTGTTTTCTCACTGTGTGAAGGCTACGTGGGATTTCTTCTGGATATATATATATAATATATATATATATATATATATATATATATATATATATATATATATATATATATATATATATATATATATATATATACACACGTCTTTCTTTTAGGTATATATATCATGATTTATCAACACAATGAGAGAATGTGCATACTAAGTTTTCCTTGCCCTAGTATCGGGGGGTTTCGCCCCGGTCTCTGCTCTCTCTCTCATATGGAAAAGAGCATTCTGTGTGTCCCCGGCTTGCCGGTTTCCCTTCGCCGTTTGTACCTCTGGGTACGGTTGGTAGGTTGACTACCTGGTGATGCGCCGGCCTCGCTTTCCAGCCGCAGGCGTGCTGTTGGTAATCCCATTCCTTGGGCTTTTGTTTAGCTGTGGTGTGGTTCTCACGGTACACTCTGGTCTCCTTGTGTGTATCCTATCTTCCACATAGCTGTCTCTCCTGGTAGTCTTGACTAGGGTCACTCTGGCCTGATGGTTAAGGTCTCGACTCTTAGTCTGAAGATTAGGTGTTCAATATATCTCTGCATGGTGATATCTGTCCCCTCGTGTTTTTCTTTTTGGCATCCTCTGTGGTGTATGTTCAGTGGATATGCTCTACCGATGGAATACTATCTTGTCTCTTTTCTGGGACTCTGTCTCTGGCGGATCCATGGGATCCGGTGCTCAGTTTACCGTCTTTTTGCAGAAATTTCTGAATTTTCTTCCATTCTGCACCTCTTTTTGTGTGTCTCTTTTCGTCCCTGTCTGGCGAGGGAGTTCTCGTACCGTCCTCTGAAGGATTGTGGTGCCTTTGCCTCCCCTTGTTCATGCTCCCTTACAGGGCTTCATAGGTCTGGTGTCAGCAGCGCTGGCACTGCTGTTCCCACTGTGCTTAGTCACTGTTATTAACGGATAAGTTCTTTTGGAACTTGGTGGGTTTCAGTCGCAGACCCTCCTCCAATGGGTATGGCTTTGGTATCTATTCTAAGTTAAGGAGTCTGCGGCTAGATGTCTCTATCAGATGAACGAGTTACTTACCTTCGGTAACGATGTATTTGGTAGAGACACAGTCTAGCCGCAGATTCCTTAACGCCCACCCATACTCCCCATTCTGCAAGGACCTTTCCAGGTGGGGTTCTACCACCTCGCCTCCTTTCAGGTGGCCTTGGTCTTCCTGAGGGATACTTGGGGCAGGGTGTGTCTTTCTGTTTTGGGCAATTGGCCCTCCACTCATTCTTGTTTTTGGGTGGCTAGGTTCTGTGCTTTTCAATGCTGCTCCTCCTGGTTCCTCCAGCGTGGAGTTTCTCATGTTTTCTACCCACCCTCCGCCCTCGTCTGTTTCTCCCCATTTCTTTGGGGGCTCCTTGTATATGCTACAGTCGTTTGGGTTGAGATTCTGTTTGATTATACTACAGTTCATAGGTCACTGTAGGGGGTGTGGTGAACATTCTATGTGGTTGTTCACTTCTGGTCACTTGCCGTGAGTCATGTTGTTCCAGTCTTGTGGTCCTTTACAATTCCATCCTGTGGTTACAGTCTGTTTTTCATACAGCTCCATCCTGTGGTTGCAAACTGTCCTTCGTCATGCCATTCGTTTCCACTGCCGTTGCCTTTTAGGGGGGGCACGGCTCTTCGCTTTGATGGGACTTTTGATGGGGCGAGTGCTCCGTTCGCCCACTTCAGTCCCTACATGTCTTGAGTACTCTTTCAACATGGTGTTGTTTCTCCTTCTATGATTTTTTTTATCACTGTTGTTTTCAAACGTTTTGCTCTTTTTTGGCACACTGTTCCTATACTCTCGCAGTTTTTGTCGTGGCTCCACGTTGTGGCGTGGAAAAGTTTCACTGCAGAAAACTGACGTCAGCACGCCGGGGGGGTCTTATATGGCTCTGTTGACGTCACTTCCGTGGACGACGTCAGGACGGAGCTGAGCGGCGCCCCCCCTCCCCCTCCCCCCCCCGGCGTGCAGAGGTACTGCTGGGGAAAAAGTTTTCCAGATCCAGTCTGACGCCTGGGGATATTCTAAGTTGAGGAATCTGCGGCTAGACTGTGTCTCTACCAGATACATCGTTACCGAAGGTAAGTAACTCGTTCGTTAATTTGAGTGGTGGACATGTGAGTCTGTTAGTTGGAGTGAATAGGATAATGGAGGGATAGAAGAGGGGAGAGTCTAGAAAGTGTTATTTGGGAGATCATACTAGTAGGATGAGGTGTGGGGTGAGTAAAAGGAGAGATGGCAGAGGGACAAGAGTCTAGAAGGAAATTAGGGAAAGCATAGTAGTAAAATGAGGTTTGGGATATATGAGGGATGAATTTAGAAAGGGTTGCTTGGGAGATCATAGTAGAAAAAGGTTTCAGGTGAGCAAAGGAGGGATTGGGGGGGTGTAGAAAGGTTTACTTTGGAGAACATAGTAGTTAAATTAGGTTTGGGATGAGTCAGAGAGTTGAGGTAGAGGATATATTGAGAGAGGTATAGGGTGAGACAGTAGTGCATTGGAGAGAATCAAGGTTTTTTTTCTCTTCTAAGGTAAGAATAAAGTATAAATGTATAGATACATAACTACATAGAAACAGTATACATGTCTAAAATGATTTTTCTTCTTTTACATTAGTAGTTAAGTAATACATATATAGATACATAACTATATAGAAAGGGTATACATGCATAGGAAGATAATATTTGAGATTTAAAGTTGTATTGTACAGACTCAAGACTTTCAAGTGTAGCTGTACTTGAAGCTAATTTATCTATTTATTTAATTATTTTAAAAAAGTTATCCTTTACCCAAATATTTCAATAGTGAAGCACTTGTTGATAAAATAGTTATGATAATATTTACATATTGTGATAGATTAATAAAAACAGGGACCCAATAATAATTTATATGAAAACTATGCAGTGACTTCCAACATGTTAAGCATAGAATAAAATATATATACATTTCCGATAGGTATTGTACAAAGTCAGACTTTCAAGTGTTACTTTACTTGAAGCTAATATATATGTTTTATTTCTTTTTGTGTGTATATATATATATATATATGAACACCATTTCCGAATCCCACATATGAATCGGACACCGACACAGGGGTAGCGTTGCCATTCAGTCTTGCGTTTTAATCAAAATCTCCGCTGAAACGCGTTTCGTCACACCTGCCTTGTTCACACAAGCAGTCGCCATTGACGGAATGCATTTTCAATATATATATTTTATTCTATCTCATCCTCAATATTTAAACAGTGAAGGACTTGCAGATAAATAGTTATGATTTAATGTTCACGTATTGTGATAGTTGAATAAAGCAGGGACCTATAGGCATCTCATCAAAGAATATATTTATATATATTTTTAACTATAAGTAATATATACATTTCTTAAGTAGACCTAAAGAATATATATTTTAAAAACTATAGTTATACATTTTGTACAAAGAAACACATACCTAGATACATACATATAATCAAGTTATAAATATTTACAAGCGCAGGGATATGCTGTACATTACGTTTGAGTAAGGTGGTTATGTAGGAAAGATCCAACTCTTGAGTAGTCTTCAGAAAGTAAGATATTTGTACGTGGATCCTTATGCTTGGGGGTAATGAATACAATAGCGTGGCTGTTATATGGCCATTAGGGTCATTGTCGACATTGCTAAGTTAGCATGAACTCTGCTGCCATGATGCTGCTTTTGCGCACGTTACTACGTAACTTTATTTTGCAAGACTCTGTTTGTGCCTTTCACATGAGAACTGTCTGCTTTCTGCATTGTCTGCCTGTTCCTGGAGTTTAGTCTGAACACGATGTGCAAGGTCGATAAACAATGCCCCTTGTTATTCTGTTCTGGTCAGTCCCTAGCACCTAGACAAAAACATGCTAACACAACTGCGTTGCTGGAAACTCATGCTTTGATATTACGGGGATGCATGTTGTTCAAAAAACACACTTGGAGAGGGACCTTTCCAGGGAGAAGAGCTATGCAGTTCCTATGATGTAGAAATAACATCTAAGCACTAAGGTATGGGGTCTGCTGACAAAGCCCAGAGATCTTCTTTTATATAATAAAACTTCTCTTAGCCAAGGGGCGGGTGGTTAGGCCTTATTGTCCTTTATCCACTGTCTGTATACGATGACATAACCCTTTATAATCTATGGAATTGCAACAATGCTAACTGTTTTAGGTTTATGCGTTATGCTGCTGGTAGTGGCTCGTATACTGCATTATAGAGCACTATAGTTAAAATAAACATTTTGAACTATAACACTGACTCTGTCAATTCTTATTGTGGACAAATACGAGTGAGTGAGCGAAAGGGTATGTCTTGCTACCGCGATTCCTGAGAGAGTCGGGAGTGTTTTGTTCTGGGTTGTCTAACCATTTGTAGCTTCATGATTATGTAGGAGAACGAATGAGACACTATAGCTAGTCGGTTTGGGGATTTTGTGTACTAAGGTGGTAGGAAGGTTCAGCCCCTATACACTGAGGTCCTGTTTTCCTGCGCATAGTTCTGTGTATGTGCAGAATCCCCGCAACATGGCTGCTTGAACAGAGAAAGATGTACCACCTGTGTTTTTTTTCTTGTATGGTGGGGTTTTGAGGCGAGGTGCCAATCTTGACCTTTGTTAAATGTATTTGGTGATTTTATCCCTGATGCAAAGTGGTCCTATTCCACGCATTTCTTTGTGGGCGATACAAAGCAGCTTGAAAGTGGATCCTCTGGTAACCAGTAACCAATGTAGGGCCCTCAAGGCAGGGGAGATGTGGGCTTGTGGCTTTACATGTAGGAGGAGTCTGGCAGCGGAGTTCTGAATCCGTAGTAGTTTTTTCATAGTTGATAAAGATAAACCGTGGTAGAGGCCATTGGCATAATCAAGTTTAGACAGTACAGAGAGATAGTAGCCTGGGCCGTGTGTGGAAATCCCAGATGGGGGAAGATGCATTGCAGAGTTTTCATGGTAATGATGTTTGATTGTGTTAATTTGTCCACTTGGCCATTCATTGATAATTTGGAGTCCATGGTAATTCCAAGTGAGAATTCCACATGTGAGAATTTCCGTTTTGGAAGCATTCAATTTGAGATGGCTCCATGCACTGATCAACGGCTCTGCGGCAACTGAAGATTTGTGAGTTCCCAATGTCTTTGGAGCTTTCCAGTTTAAGGAATATTTGTGTGTCATCTGCATAGTTATAGCATGTGAGGTGAAATTCATTGATCAGTGTCGGTAATGACTTTATTTAGATGTTGAAAAGCATGGGTGAGATGATAGAGCCTTAAGGGACTCCTGCTTTTGTGAAGTACGTTTTGGATTAGAAAGGGGGAGAATGGATGACATTTGTTCCGTTTTGAAGGTAGGATGTGATCCAGTTGAGAGCAGTTCCCTCTATGCCTGCTTCATAGAGTCTTTGTATTAGAGTGTCATGGTCAACTATGTTGAAGCCAGCTGAGAGGTCCAAGAGAAGTAGTGCTGCAACCCGGTTCCTGTCTACTGTGTTTTTAAGGTCATCCCAGATGGTGATAAGGGCAGATTGTGTGCCTCTTCCTGGGCGGAATCCTGTTTGGTAGTCTGAAAGTATGGAGTTATCTTCAATGAATTGTGAAATGTGGGCGAATGCTGCTCGTTCTATCAGTTTGCCCAGGAAAGGTATAGTAGTAATTGGTCTGTATTTATCGGGGTCATGTGTGTCCTGGTTAGTTTTCTTTAATAATGGATGGATGTATGTATACCTTTTTTAGGTCTTCTGGAAAGATTCCAGTAGTTTAAGAATTATTGATGATTTTTTATACTGGTGTGGTAGCAGAGGTAGATTAAAGAATGTTCTTGAAGACTTGTGGTGGACAAGGGTCAGAAGGGCAGCCTGCGGGCCAGCTTGCCTTGACCAGATCCATTAATTCACTTTGTGATATTTGTTTGAAGTAATGTAGCGGCTGGGTTAGCCTATTCTTGGAGGTTTTTTTTTAAAGGGGTTTGTGCTGGTGGTTTTACTTTGTTTTCAAATAGGAGTTCAACATGTCTGCTTTGGTTGTGTAATGATTTGGCAGTTTGTCCGTGAATTCTTGAGTAATGGGATGAATTCCTTCTGTGCATTTTGGCTTACGAAATTCTGTGAGAATTTTATAAAATTCTTTATTAGCACATTTAGTATTTTGAATTCTGTCTGAATAGTACCTTTTTTTTTTTTTAGCTTTTTCAATTGTTGACTTGTATATTCTGTTAAGGTTGCATAGGTGAAATTTGTCTTAAATGGTGTTTGTTTAGAGCCAGGTGTGTTGCAGCTTTCTCATTTGTTGTTTTTTCTTTTTTAGTTCTGTATTTGTCCAAGGTGCTTGTTTTCTTTTGTCCTTTTTTGTTGTCCTTAGTGGTATTAGAATATCAAAAGTTTCCTGTAGGGGGCGTGGCCAAGCGGTCCACAATGGGGACGCGCTTTAAGTGAGCTCCGGAGGCCCACTTACAATCCTACACTTATCCTTGTTCATCAGCCCGTATTTTGCCCCCAAAAATCCCGGCCATACCGTCCTCCATGCCCACATCAACCCAAGAGGCCTGCCGAGCTCTTGTCGAGACCGGGACGCCGCGGCTGTGACGGCCGAGTTGGACGGCGCCAGGGACCATCCTGACCGAGGCGACAGCCATGAGGCGGGGATGTTGAAAGCGGGTCCCCGGGCCGGAGGGTAGTGCTGTCTGCTCTTGTGGCGCCGGTGAGGCGTGCGGTGAGCCCGCTGTTGATACGACTTGCTGCCGAGATCGCCGCCCGACGAGGTCCGGGCCTGCGTGGCCTTCTGGACTATCCTGCTCTGCCGACCAGCCGAGTTAAACGGCGCTGAAGACCATCCTGACTGGGGCAGCGGACGGTGCGCCGAAGCGCTGTGAGCGGGCCCCGAGGCCAGAAGGTGTTGCTGTGATGGCCAAGATAGAAGTTGCCTGGGACAATCCTAACCGAGGCGGCAGCCAGGAAGCGGGTATGTTGGGAGCGAGCCCCAAGGCCGGGGGCAGTGCTGTTGGTCCTTGCGGTGCCCGGGAGGCGCGCGGTGAGCCCGCTGTTGGTTGCGGCTTGCAGCTAGACATCTGCTCGCCCGGCGGCCCCTGGAGACTGGCTGCATGGTTGTTCCGGGATTGAGACCAGGGCTGACGGCGGCCTGCATCGTGGTGAGCCGTGGTCGCGTGCAGCGCCGCAGAGGTGTAACTGAGCTGGGAGACACTGCGCCTAGAGGTCTTGCTGGCTGTCGACGCTAGATACCGCCATATTGTCCAGCTGTGATTTTCCTGATGCCGCCGCCGCCCTGCCTCCTATTCCTTGCGAAGTAGCAGCCCCTCGTGACATTGACTGAGATCCGGGAGCCCGGGGGACTCTTCGTGGTGTTGTGCCCCAGCCTGGCCCCTAAGTTTCAGCCCACCTGCCTGGAATACTGTGCCTGATCCTCTCTGGTGCTCCGGCCGAGGTTTGGGGTGCGATACAGGGCAGATTGCTTGGCGCTGACTCTGCGCCCCTCCTTGGGGTAGTGGCCTTCTCGTGGTACGCTGTGATCCACATCTCCTCTGTGCGGGACATGGACCTGGCCCGGTGCGGCTCTGGGACCTCGGCGAAGTGGGCAGCGGCGACCCGTATTGCTCTCTAACGGTGCCCTACATCTTGGTGGTGGAGACACTTTGGGAGCATTACTTACCTGTGTCCTGACCTAATTGGCGGGACAGACGAATAACCCATCTCCTATACCGGCCTTCTGAGACCACCTACACGTAGATGTTGCCCGATGCTGCTGAAGGGGGCTGTGCGGCGGCACCCATTAGGGGGGTGGACGGGGGCTACACGCAGAAGCGGCCGGGCTAGGCCCGGTGCGGCCTGTGTGTGGGCCTTCTTCACGCCTGCCTCCTGCCCGCCCTGAAGATAGACGCCACCCGGATCGGCGGCCGCAGGAATTCCCTCGCTCTTAAGAGACAGTGCTATTCCAATTACAGACTAAGACGAGCTCGCCCTGGGTGCCGAACCCTGTGGACCTGTACTACCAATATTGGAACTGATTAATACCACTGACAATGACCCGTGATAAGCTACAGGGTACCAAACAGAGCACACAGGATCGCTATGCCGGGGCGCAGGTGGCAGAGCCGGTGGTCCGGCCTCTACTTTCCGAGACAACGCTGAGCTGATGGCGGCAATAACTCAATCCTGCAACGCTTTAGAGGCCAAGATCGGAGCGGTGGGGTCAGACGTCATGCTGATCCGTCAAGATCTTCGCAAGGCAGTCGACCGGACAATAGAAGCTGAGACCCGTATATCTACTACAGAAGATACAGTTACATCCCTCCAAAAGAGGGTATCCTCTTTGGAGTCCATTACAAAGGGGCTGGCGATCAGGGCAGAAGATGGCAAGGGCAGGGCTCGGAGAAACAATCTTCGTGTTGTGGACTTCCCGGAGGGCTGTAAAGGCAACAACATGGAACAGTTCCTTACTACGTGGATTGCGGGATTGATCCCTGTCGTCTTTGTCCCAATGCTTTATCCTTGAACGTGCCCACCGCGCCTTGATGCAGAAGCCTCCGCCCAGGGCCTGTCCACGGCCTATTATCGCCAGACTCTTGAACTTTCATGATCGAGATGCCATCCTCGCGCAGGCCAGACTGGCGGGCAAACTTCACTACGATTCTCATCCCATTTTAATTTTCCCAGACTATACGAGACTAGTGCAACAACGCCGTCAGTCATTCACAGCCGCGAAGGCCCGGCTCCGAGATTTGAAGATGCAGTATGCCCTGCTTTTCCCGGCCCGTTTGCGGATATCTACAAGTCACGTACACTGTTCTTCGACACCCCTGAAGAGGTCTTCGCCTGGGCGGATGAGAGACAGAAACTCAAGCCACACACCCCACCATCTATCAACTCGGAGTCTTCCTCTGGTGAGGCCGCACGGAAGACTGTCAAACCTAAAAAGAAATCGAGTCGTAGATCACGCTCAAGGCGCCGCTCAAAATCGCGGGGGGCTTCCAGCTCCCGCGTGGATGAAGACGAATATGAACTATCACTGTCACACAATAGAAACTGAGGGCCGTGAGTACGATGTCTGTTTGGCTGATGAACACATTTCCAGGGCCTCCGTAGGACCTTCCCCCCCTATACCCATCTCTCAGTATCTGAGAATTTTATCAATGCATGGGGATAGTTTATTGGGATCCATTGGTTCTGGGTTATGCCCTGCCCCCTGTTGGGGCAGGAGTAGGACCCCAACCGCAACAGATACTTCAACAGTTCTGAGGTATTGGGCGGGGTAGGGGAATGAGTACTTATGTCAGTCAGTCAGTCAATAAAGTCTTTATTTCAATTTACAAAATCATAAAAGACAAAATACATCAATGATTAAAAAACTTGGGATATAATATACGATCTACAATCATCCAAGCTTATATAAAAACCACAAGTATATTTACATATAAGTTAAAAACATTGTTACATAAAATGGCAAAGTTGTAAAAACAAAAGTAAAAACACCTTTAAAAAGCCCATAAAAAGCAATATACATACAAACGCGAAAACTGAACAGGGCAGTTGTTTCCTTTTATCAGCCCATAATATGGGGACCAGATTTAGACGAAGGGTCAACAAGTGATCATCTCTTAAATTGCCAAATCACGGGGTCTAGACAGAATTTTTTTTTTCAACAGGCCCATTACATGCTATCTCAACCCTCGAGAATAAAAATAGCAAGGTTAGTATACCCTCATCTTGTTGGCACGGATGACCCACATCCAGCTCAAACATTTAGCCACTGCTACCACTATGGAATCTTTAGTGTTTGTCCTTAAAATCCTTACGGCCTCCAGGGCCAATCTTGTGCCCAGATCCATTGGTTCGGGGTTATGCCCTGCCCCCTGTTGGGGCAGGAGTAGGACCGCAACAGATACTTCAACAGTTCTGAGGTATTGGGCGGGGTAGGGGAATGAGTACTTATGTAGTTTGTGTTGTGCCATGTTTACTTAATGTTTATGATCTTCATGCCATGCGAGACGTCATGCCATACATTTATTCTTTATACTATGTCATATGTCAGACCCCGTTGGTAGGCTCCAAATAGTTCGAATATACGGGGGGCATTGGACAAGATCAAGAGAGGAGCGGTCCTGCGACACGCCAAATGCGCTTCAGCCGATGTCCTGCTACTGCAGGAAACCCACCTTCTGGGTTCCAAAGCGCTATGTCTTTCTCGGTTTGGCTATGTACAGGTCTTCCATGCTGGTTTTACCAGGGTTCCCATGGGGTGGCAGTCCTTATTCATCGGCGAGTCCCCTTTACACATACTAAAACATGGTCTGACCCCCAGGGCAGATATATGATTGTGACTGGCACGTTATATGGAGACCTCGTTACCTTTGGCAGCGTTTATGCGCCCCCCCCCCCCAAATTATCTGATTCATTTGTGGAATGCCTGACTAGAATAATGTTAGAGATACCCAAGGGCCTCTCCATTATAGGCGGGGACTGGAATGATGTCTTGACACTGCCTCAGGATAGATGGAGACCTAGTGGAGGGTCGGGAATACTCGGCGAAACACAACTAAAATCATTGGTTCGGGACATGGGCTGGGTGGACACGTGGCAACATTTACACCCCTCAGTACAAAGCTACACATACTACTCTGCCGTGCATGACTCATTCTCGCGTTTAGACTATATATTTGTACCGACCACTTACTTTTATCGCATTGCGGCAGCTGATATCTTGCCTAGGGGCCTGTCGGATCACTCCCCAATAGAGTTGACATTGCGGCTGGTCATTGCCCGTCCTCCCTTTCATTGGCGCCTCTCGACGTGGCATCTTCATGATCCACAATATAAAACGTGTATGCATCAGGCTATTACGGCTTATTTTACTGAAAACTTGGGAACGGTGAGCTCGGCGCTGACCATCTGGGAGGCTATGAAGCCAACTCTTAGGGGTGCCGATATATTATTTTGCACCGCCCAACGGAAGAAGCGACAGGAAACATTGCTTCAGGCTGAGGCTCAAATATTGGATTTAGAACAACGGAGTAGAGATGTGGACGGTGGGCAAACTCGCCGCCAGCTCCTTTTCTCACAACAAGCACACGCCAATATTCTGCGAGATGAAGCCAGGCAGGCTTGGCTGGCTACCCGCAGCCGATTATATCAATGGGGGGATAAGTCATGCTCTCTCCTACATCGCCAATGCCAACGGGCGTCTTACCCACTAACCACGCCTGGCATTCTGGGCGACGATGGCCAAACGCTGACGGACCCAGCCCAGATCGCATCTAGCTTTGCGACATATTACGCTGAACTATATACCCCTAACGATGTATCACCTGCCTCCGTGATTAACCGTTTTATAGACGACTTACCTCCCAAAGCCTTGTCAGATGCGACACAGGCGGAACTTGATGCCCCCCACACAACTGAGGAGCTGAGTGCGGCCCTCACAGACCTACGCACAGGCAAAGCTCCGGGTCCAAACGGCTTCCCGTGCGAGTTCTACAAGCTCTTTCAGTCACAGTTTGTTACCCACTATTTAGAGGCGGTAAACGCGGCCCTTGAGGAGGGGAGACTCCCGCCGGATTGGCGACATGCCGAGATTACGGTATTTCTTAAGCCCGGACGACCCCCAGACCAACACTCATCGTACCGTCCCATATCACTGCTGAATGTAGAGGCCAAACTTCTGGCCAAGGCCCTTGCCAATCGTATCCTCCCCTTTATGCCCGACCTCGTTCATCCAGACCAGGCGGGCTTTATGCCCAGTCGGGCCACCCGACATAATATTCGACGGGCCCATAATGCAGTTACAGCGATGGATCATCTGGACTGTCCGGCAGCATTGCTGCTGGCCGACATAGGCAGGGCATTTGATTCCTTGGGGTGGACGTACCTGTTTGCTCTCCTGCAGCGCCTTAATATTGGACCACGTCTCCTGTCTTATATTCGGCTGTTATATACGGATCTCACGGCTTCAGTTAGAGTGGTCGGTGCGGTCTCGAAGCCCTTCTCTGTAGGGCGGGGCACTCGCCAGGGCTGTCCTCTGTCTCCCTACTTATTTGCGCTGGCACTGGAACCACTGGCATCATGGGTTCGGATAGATGCACAGGTGAAGGGATTTGAGTGGCCAGGGGGGATATCGGATCGGATCGCTCTTTATGCAGACGACGTCCTCTTCTTTATATCAGAGCCGCGTGGGACGGGGCCTCGTCTACTCCGCATTATGAAAATATTTGGAGAGACCTTGGGATTATATATGAACGCCCTGAAGTCGATACTCTGGCCACTATGCGGGGACTCCGAAATAGGTGCTTGGGCTGCGGACGTCACAATAGCCACAACAGGATTTAAATACCTTGGGGTCCACCTGGCGTCCTCCCAATCGGTGTCATGGGATAAAAACATCCCCCCCCATCTGGCTACGCATCCAGGCCGAAATGAAGTCCTGGGCACGTATGCCTCTATCTATATTGGGTAGATCGGCGATTTTTAAAATGGTGTCACTCCCTCGTCTTCTCTACCAGCTGCAGAATCATCCCTTTTTCAATATCGCCCGCCTGGTTCCGACAGCTTAATTCCAGACTGAGCCGCTTGCTTTGGAATGACCAGACCGCTAGAGTCGCGCTAAAAATATGCTTCCAGTCTACCTATTGTGGAGGGATAGCGTCACCAGATATTCAATCGTATTATGCAGCGTCACATCTCTTACTGCTAAACGACTGGTAGTACGGAAATAGGAATGACCCGGCATATCAGGTGGAACGATGACTCATGGGCAGCACCCTACCACATTTGCTCCTACATGCCCCAAAGGAGCTCCGTCAGCTCCCACCTGCCACGCGGGTGGTCTTTGGCGTATGGAAGCAGTCGCTATGCAGAATGGGATGGTGGAGAAAACTGACCAGAGAAACTCCTCTTTGGCAGAGTGATCTTATGCCACAGGTATCTACTTTGTCGGGATTTCGGGACTGGGATATCATTGGGATCTCTACGTTGGGAGACGTGATGCTCGGCACTGTTCTGAAGTCCTTTCAAGAGCTCTAGAAGGAATTTGAGATGCCGCGTACTCAGTTCTACAAGTATTTGCAATTTTGCCATGCCATAACACCTTACATAGCGACCCTGGAATCCATCCTGGAGTTTAACCCAATAGAGGCTAAGGTCTTTATGGGCGATCTGGGAGACCATAAGATGGCCAAAATATACCAATCCCTGGTGACGAATCTCTCTGCGACTCTGGAGTCACTCCGGGAGAGGTGGCAGATTGATCTTGGTCCACTGAATAATGATGATTGGACGGAAATATTGGAGTCCCCGAGAGGAGCCGCAATTGCATCACGCCTTAGATTCATTCAGTTTAAATATATACACCTCGCTTATTTTACTAGATATAGGTTATGGAGGGCAGGACTGATAGCCTACCCTACATGTCTCCGCTGTAATAATGCAGACGGTAATTTCATACACACCATTTGGGAATGCACGGGGCTCTGTAGATTTTGGACTGGGGTCACGACCTGTCTGTCGGAAGTACTGAGATGGAAAATACCCTTGTCCCCTAAGCTTGCACTACTACATGTCACCGAAGAGATTGGGGGTAATTTGTATAAACGACACTTATTATTCTTGGGCCTTACCCTGGCCAAAAGGGATATAGCTAGGGCATGGAAGGACCCAGCTCCGCCCAAATTGGGAGCGTGGAGGGTGAGTCTAGACTGGTGTATGAACATGGAACGACCTATATTTGAAGCACGAGGTTGCCCGCAGAAACATTTCAAAATCTGGAAACGCTGGGCAGATTTTCGAGGTCTTATCCTAGATCCCCCTCCACCACGCTCTCCTGATGTTGAAACCGCTGAATGATAGATCAGGGGGACGGGAGATGATACAGGGGCCCGTAATATATGGGAAGCGGCTTGCAAGGTATGTTCAACAGATTATTGTATTGCACATGGCACACTTGGTTATAAAGTTGTGGGCTGTAGTTAACAAGCCCTAAATGTTTATTTTCATACTCTGTAAATGTTGTGCGAAAGTCGCCAGATTGATTTTTATAATTCTGATCAGACCAAACTGTATTTCTCCTGCTCGAGATGTGACGGTCTTATCTGCTGACTTATTAAAACTGTTTTGAAAAAAAAAAAGTTTCCTGTAGCCACTCATGATTTTGAATGGAATTTATTGTGTTTAGACGTATTTTGGATATTAGTTGTGTTTCTAAGTATTCAAAATTTAGTTTATTTCCACGGTCGATAGGTAGATGCATGTAAGGTGGTCTTAGGTGTGTTGAATTGTGTTGTTTTATGTTGGAAAGCTACCAAATGGTGGTCTGACCATGTGACTGGAGTAATTGTTTGAAAGGTAACTAGTTCTGGATTAGCAAATATGACATTGAGGATGTGTCCAGCGATGTGTGTAGGTTTGTGTACGATCCAGTGGGGGTTCCTCCGCTAAGGCGGTGGAGCGTCGCCTCACTGCCAGGAGCAGCAAAGAAAGGAAAAAATAAAATGATAATAACAGGATGTTATTATCATTTTGTTCGAGGCATATGAGCTGTAGATCATATGCGTTAGCATAGATCGCCATCTGGCGTTGGGCCCGGATGTTTGCACTTTGTTTTTCTTTGAAGAAGTATTTTTAGTCGCAAGGCAGGTGACTCCTCCTTTCGGTGATAGTGCGCATGGGCATCGACTCCATCCTTAGATTGTTTTTTTTCCGCCATCGGGTTCGGATGTGTATTGCTGCGCTCCGGTTCGGTATCGTTCTCGAACCCCTTCCACGCGCAATCCTCTACAGTATTGTCTTCGATCGCGCTTTCCCATTCCTCGCGTATCGTCCAAACTGTGAAACCTTCGATCGGGATCTTCGAGGCGGGCCGACGGGCCTACCCGTGCCGACCACGCCAGCAGTCGATGGAATGGACTCCGTTCAAGCTATGTCCTGGGTGTCGTGCTAAATTTCCACGCACCGACCTACACGAGGTCTGTAACCTGTGCCTATCCCCGGAACACGAAGAATCATCCTGCGAGGCGTGTCGATCATTCCGGTCGAAGAAGACCATCCGTGATCGTCGGGCTCGACGCCACAAGATGCAACCCGGCAGCGGCTCCGTACCGGATATCTTCGGCGACGAACCAGAACACAGTCCTGCCGCACAAGCCGAAGAAGAAGAAGAAGAACTGGTCTCCGTGTCCGAAGCCGACTCCAACATGGAAGAAGACCTGAGCGTCACTCCGGCTCAACGGACTGTGAGTACAGACCCCCATGTGCCCACTCAGGCTAAGGAAAAGGCTCCGGTATCACCCTCGCGCTCCGGTGGACACCGTGAAAAAGTTTTAGATGCCCCGCCCTCCGGCCCGGCTATGAAACACAAACATAAGCCTTCCGGCTTGGGATCGAGCTGATCCCAATCCGGTGCCGAACCAACACCTTCGGCACCGAAACATCAGGACAAACATGGGACTTCTCCCACGTTGTCGGTACCGAGGACATCTTCGACACCGAAAGCCTCGGAGCCTAAACCCTCTAAGACAAAAGAGCCGGAACCGAAGTCGTCCAAACCGAAATCCTTGGAACCGAAACGCTCCACACCTAAAAGCTTGGAGCCGACAACCTCCACGCCGAAACGTTCCGAGCCGAAACAGACCACTCCGAAGGCTACACAGCCAAAACCGGCTAAAACTAAACAACTAGATTCCAAACACTCGGCACCCAAAGACTCTAAATAAAAATTTCGATGCCGAAATCCACTCCAAAGGGAACAGAGACTCCTTCCAAAGAATTTCCATCTGAAGAACCACCTCTGGACCCAAAACAGAAAAAACTCAGCATTGATCCCAACACTGGACACCTTATGGCTACTCTTCCCAAAAAACGGAAGTTAGACCTCCCACAAGAGGGCCCTATACCTCTTAAGCAAAAAAGAGACATGGGTACCAACCCTTCTCCCCTTTATATGCCTCCATCTCCTCCTCCTATTCCAAACATCACACCATCAAATTCACCACCTCCAAGGTCACCTGACTCACAGGATGACGATTTCAATGATGGGGATGGGGATGGGATTGGGGATGATGATCATCATATCCCGCAAGACCCTGACATACCACACGACACTGACCCATGGGATGATTATGATAAGGATCCAGATGTACCAAATGACCCTGATCTATATCCCTCTAGGCCTTCCCCACCTGATGACAACATTGGCTTTGCGCAACGTATCAACAGGGCTGCCCAATATCACAGGGTGGAACTACATAGTGACCCTCTAGAAGAGGATTTCCTTGTAGAAACGTTCACACATTCACAAAGGTCTACTAACACTCTACCCATGCTAAAAGGCATGTTAAAACATACTAATGAAGTATTCAAGGACCCAGTTAGAGCCCGAATACTAACACCTCGGGTAGATAAAAAATACAAGGCCGCTCCTACAGACCCTGTATACATAAAAGGTCAGTTACCACTGGACTCTCTTGTTGTGTCTAATGCCCGCAAGAGAGCTAACTCGCAAACAACAGATGACGCTCCTCCTCCTGATAAGGAGTCAAAACTTATCGATGCCTCCGGCAAAAGGGTGGCTTCCCAGGCCGCCAACACTTGGCGTATTGCCAATGCTCAAGCTCTATTGGCACTCTACGACAGGGCACATTATGACGAATTAGAAAAACTTCTACAACATTTGCCAGAAGAACATAAGGCCAAAGCTAACGACCTCATTCAGGAAGGGAAGCTCATCACTAACACTTCCATGAAATGCGCCCTAGATGCTGCAGACACAGCTTCACGTGCTATTAACACCAGCACACTCCTGCGGAGACACGCTTGGCTTCGAATCTCTGGATTCAAGCAGGAGGTACAATCCGCCATACTTAATCAGCCCTTCGATAAAGAACATCTTTTTGGGCCAACAGTGGATACTTCATTAGAAAAAATGAAGAAAGATACTGACACTGCTAAATCCATGGGAGCCCTACAATTACCTTCTAGCAGGGGTTCCTTTTGTCGCTCCTTCTACAGGGGTGGCTCAAAAACAATGTCGTCAGAAAATCCCTCCTCCTCTTTCAAGGGGGAACAACCAATCTAGCCCCCCCAGAGGCTATTTTCGAGGAGGTTACAGAGGAAACAATAACAAGGGCAGAGGAAGAGGCAACTCCACCCACACTTCCCCTGCCAACAAACCGTGACTTCCCCCCCACTACCCCCGACCATTCGTCTCTCGGGGACGTCTCTCACAGTTCCTACCCGTCTGGAATTCAATCACCTCAGACAAGTGGGTAATACAAATTATCCAAAATGGTTATTGCCTGGAACTTACCAGCACTCCACCAACAATCCTTCCGAGAGAGCGGGCAATGTCACCAGAACATCTCACCCTGTTAAAACAAGAAGTCCTCTCTCTGTTACACAAACATGCAATAGAACCAGTCCCCTTACATCACCAAGGGACAGGAGTGTACTCCCTTCACTTTTTAATTCCCAAAAAGGACGGCTCTCTCAGGCCCATACTGGACCTCAGACAGCTAAACCTCTACATTCAATCAGACCACTTCCACATGGTCACCCTACAACAGGTGCTCCCATTGCTTCAGCAAGGCGACTTTCTTTCCACTCTAGATTTAAAGGACGCCTATTTTCATATTCCTATTCACCCGGCTCACAGGAAATATCTCAGGTTCGTGGTGGACGGACAACACTACCAATTCAAAGTCCTCCCATTTGGGGTCACTACAGCACCAAGAGTATTCACCAAGTGCCTAGCAGTAGTGGCAGCTCATTTAAGAAGAGAACACATTCACGTCTTCCCTTACTTAGACGACTGGCTAATAAAAGCCAAGTCGCAACACAGCTGCCTACACCACACTCACAAAATAGTTCAACTACTTCACGACTTGGGATTCACTGTCAACCTCACCAAGTCTCATCTGCATCCCTCCAACATGCAAGCGTATCTAGGAGCTACAATAGACACCCGCAAAGCTCTAGCGTACCCCAACCCAGTCAGAATACGCAACATGCAAACACTAATATCACAATTTCAACCGCAACACTCACTACCAGCCCGAGTATTTATGCAGTTGATCGGAATGATGGCGTCTTGCATTCTAATTGTTCCTTACGCAAGACTCCAAATGCTTTCCCAACAGGAATGCTTAGCACGTCAGTGGAACCAGACTCGAGGTCACTTAAACGATCTGGTGTTGGTGGACGGCCGCACTCATCGCTCTCTGCAGTGGTGGAATACACAAAACCTTTCCAAGGGGCGGCCATTCATCGATCCGGTTCCACAGATAGTGCTAACAGCAGACGCATCCCTCACGGGTTGGGGAGCTCATCTTCAAACACATACCATTCAGGGCATGTGGACTCTACAACAAAAACAGCTCCACATAAACCATCTGGAGCTGCTTGCAATTTTTCTAGCACTAAAAGCTTTTCAGACACATCTAGTAGGCACAGCTGCCCTAGTTCGTACAGACAACATGACAGCAATGTACTACATACAAAAACAGGGAGGGACACACTCTCTATAACTTTCACACCTAGCTCAAAGCATTTGGAGGTGGGCCATTCCTCAAAACATATACCTCCTTGCACAACATCTCCCAGGAGTAGACAATCATATTGCAGATCTACTCATTCGTCAGAAACAACAGATCCACGAATGGGAACTACATCCCCAAGTACTCCTCCCATTCTTCCAAATGTGGGGCTACCCAGAAAAAGATCTGTTCGCCACACACCACAACGCAAAATGCCCAAACTTCGCATCCAGGTATCCACACCCATTGTCCAAAGGCAATGCGCTATGGATGAATTGGTCAGGGAAATTTGCTTACGCTTTTCCACCTCTCCCGCTAATTCCATTAGTGGTTCTGAAGCTCACTCAACAATCCCTCACAATGATCCTAATTGCTCCCACATGGGCTCGACAACCATGGTACACAACCCTGTTGGAACTATCAATAGTTCCTCACCAAAAATGACACCTCTCCCCCAAGCTTCTCACTCAGAACCATGGAAAGATAAGACATCCAGATCCCAGTCAACTCAACCTTGCGATCTGGCACCTGAAGTCTTAGAATTTGGCTATCTTAACCTCCCATCAGACTGCATGAACGTCATTAAGGAGGCTAGACGTTCTACCACAAGAGCATGCTATGCAGCAAAATGGAAACGATTTGCAATTTATTGTACTAAAAACCAAATCAATCCATTAGATGCCTCAACTCAAAACATCATTTGCTATCTGTTACACCTACAACGTGCTAACTTAGCATATACGTCTATACGATTACATCTTGCCGCTATCGCGGCTTACCTACAAAACAGACAACACTTGCCTTTGTTTCGAGTACCCGCTATCAAAGCCTTTATGGAAGGACTCAAAAGAATCATTCCTCCTAGACTTCCACCTCCTCCCGTGTGGAATCTTAATATAGTCCTTACAAGACTCATGGGCCCACCATTTGAGCCTATGCACAGATGCGAATTACAATTTCTATCTTGGAAAGTAGCCTTCCTTATAGCCATCACATCTCTTAGGAGAGTTGGTGATCTCCAGGCATTAACCATACAAGAACCATTTTTACAAATTCACCAAAATAAAGTGGTTCTTAGGACTAACCCAACATTTTTACCCAAAGCCGTTTCTGCTTTTCATCTCAACCAGTTTGTTGAGTTACCCGTCTTTTTTTCCTCAACCAGACTCAGTAGCAGAACGTGCTCTTCACACATTAGATATAAAAAGAGCGATACTGTATTACATTGAAAGAACCAAACCTTTTAGGAAGACAAAACAACTCTTCGTTGCTTTCTCACCACCACATAAGGGCAACCCCATTTCAAAAGCAGGTATTGCACGCTGGATAGTTAAGTGCATACAAATATGCTACCTCAAAGCTAAACGCACCTTAACAGTTCCCCCTAAAGCGCATTCTACACGCAAGATAGGGGCTTCCATGGCATTTTTAGGAAACATACCTTTAAGTGACATTTGCAAAGCTGCAACATGGTCTACACCACACACATTCACAAAACACTATTTTGTAGATGTGTTAGCAAAACAACAAGCTAGTGTGGACCAAGCTGTTTTAAGAACACTATTTCAGACCACTGCAACAGATACAGGTTAGCCACCGCTTGGGAAAGAACTGCTATATAGTCTATGCTAACGCATATGATCTACAGCTCATATGCCTCGAACGGAAAATGCTACTTACCCAGTATGCATCTGTTCTTGGCATATACAGCTGTAGATTCATATGCACCCACCCGCCTCCCCGGGTACCTTTACCTGTTGCAGTATTATCTTCCTTAGATACACTATACATGGACATCACTTTCTACTCTTACTAACTCCATCATCACCTTTACGGCAAAACAATCTGAGGATGCAGTCGATGCCCATGCGCACTATCACCGAAAGGAGGAGTCACCTACCTCGTGACTACAAAGACTTCTTCGAAGAAAATACAAAGTGCAAACATCCGGGCCCAACACCAGATGGCGATCTATGCTAACGCATATGAATCTACAGCTGTATATGCCAAGAACAGATGCATACTGGGTAAGTAACATTTTCCTTTTTGCTCCTGCTGCGGCAGTGTGTGAGGGGGCGGGTGGAGCTGCAGGGGAGGAGTGGTAGACACTCCGGTGTGCAATGACTGTTTGGTCAGCTCTCTCGGGCCGCCCAAAACAGTCATGCACACTCCCCTGTTCTCCATGCAGGCTGGAGAACATGCCCACCCCGACAGCCCCTGGCTGAGCGCCGTGTCACGGCGCTCAGACCAATCGCAATGCTCCATTGGAGCGTTGTGATTGGCTTAGGGGTGGGAGCCTGGCTGCCTGCTTCTTGTTCCGACCTGGAGTCAGACACGGGAGAGAAGACGCGGGACACCCCTGGTACAATCTGATGTAGATTCAGTGTGACTAAGCCAGTGATGATAATTTTTTGATAGGGCATATTGGGTTTGTCTAACCAAACGTTTAGGTCACCAAGAATGCATAGGTTGGAGTGTAGTGTTATAAGGTTTGAAACGGTATCTAGAAACGTATCTGGGAATGTTGCATTGCTAGGTGGCTGTCAATAGAGGAGGAGGAAGTTACAGGAGGAAGTTGGTGTAGGGTTGCATCTGGTGATGAGAGCTTCACAACCTTGTGTGGAAATGTTTGTCAGCTTTGGTGAGATTTTATTGTTTTCTTGAATATAGCAGCTAGTCCACCTCCTCTTTTGCCTAGACAATTTTGTGTGATAGTTTGGAGGAACGGCTTCATGCAACACTGGAGCCATGTCATCTCCCAACCATGATTCAGTTATGAAGAGTAAGTTAGGTTGTATGTTAGTGAGTAGGTCATAGATATGATGCTTGTTTTTAGATAGTGATCGAGCATTTATTAGGAAGCAGTTTAGAGATTGTGTTTGGGTGGTGGTGTGACTTTGTTGTATAGAAGAGTGAGCAGTATTTTGTGAACTTGTACCAGGTGTGTCTTTACTGTTAGTTTTAACTGTATGATGGTTGCAATGGTGTTGTTTTTCTATATTGTATTACTTGTCCAGCAGGCTTAGAAGGCACTGTATTGGATCTGCCTGTGTAGGTGGTGGTGGTGGAGGTGGAGGTTGAGAGTGATTTTGTGAGCTGTGTTGATTCCGTAGCATAGCCTTGCTGTGTGATAGCCATGGAGATGCGAAGTTCGGAAGAGTGGCATGCTATTTGTTTTGTTTGTGTTTGTTTAGGGTGGAGGGTGCATGGGTTAGAGGTGGTGGTGGAACATGTGGGTCATGTTTTAAGGCTCTAAATTGTGCAATGGTTGAGAGGCGGGTAAATCAGAGTTGTGTTAGGGTATTTGTGCTAAGTGTTGGTGAAGATAGAGAATTTGGGAGTAAAGATGGTTTAGGATACATATTATTTGTGTGGTCATAAGGGATGAGTGTATGTTTCTAATTTTTTACAGAATTTATTATGACGTGTGTGTGTGTAAGGTTGTGCTGTGCTGGTGTGTGTGTTATGTTTTGTGTTGGAGTAGTGAGAGGAGATAATGATGTAGTGGTTTTCTGAGAAGTATTTGTATGTAAAGTATTATTGGTGAGTGGAAGTTGAATGGTAGAAGGTGTGGAGATGTGTTTTGGAAGATTGAAGATGGATCGTGCTCAATGGAGTATATAAGTGGATCCCAACTGTCACTAGTCACAATTTATGATCCTAACAGGGATCAGGATGCTTTCCTTATGCCAACACTGCAGACATTGTTGGCAAAAGCAACAGGGCCAATAATCATAGGAGGGGGGCATCAATACAGCAATTCATGCAGAAATGGATAGGGAGACCCAGAATGGTGGTGGGGCATAGACTACTTTTGTGAAAATTAAGAAATTCTTGGAAGATCAAGGCCTTATTGCTGGGTGACGGCATTGACACCCACTTCAAGTGAACTATTCTCATTACTCACACTTACAAAAGACCAATGCCAGGATCAATTACATATTCCTGAATGAGAGGTTACTGGGTGTCCTTGTGGATGCTGAGCAGTGGCAGATAAAACTATCAGATCCCGGGTCTTTGTCACTAACAATTAGAGGCTTGGGTGTAGACTCCAAGAGACACTCACTGGGGTGGTCATTAAATAGCTACTTATTGAAAGGTTGTAAAAAACTGCAATTAGGTCATTAAGGAATATCTCCAGTTCAATAATACAGAGGTTATTTTGGTGGAAATTAAATAGAAGGTGCTCAAAGAATCACTAAGGGGGCATTTTATCAAAGACGCAGCTTGGTAGACAAAGAGAAACACAGTTAAAGTTCTTACGGGAGGAACTTCTCACACTTGAGGACACTGAGACATTGTTGCAAAAGATGTGGCGCAAAATAATCCACACATTGGTGCAGGTAAAACTCCTGGAATTAAAGAAGGATAAGTATGTATTTAACAGACTGGATTTAAAATATTATTAGGGCAGTAACAAGGTGGGCGCCCTTTTGGCTAATCGACTGCATGCACAACATTCATAATTATATTGGGGTAATCAGGACGAGGGAGGAAGATGAGTGACATCTGAACCTGATAAACAGGAGGTGTTTCACACTTTCTACTGCCACTTATACTCACAAACATCCTGTTCTAAAATCACACCGAAGACTACTTACAAGGCACATGACTGCACCAGTTAGCATATAAAAACAAGAAGGCTCTAAATTATCCTGTTTCCAAGGAGAAAATCTTAGCTGCTATTAAACACCTCAAACTAAATAAAGCACAAGGACCAGATGGTTACATATACCAATTCTATAAAGTGCTTGCACCGATCTTGCAAGGGTTGCTGCGTGTACTTTTCAATTCTTTTAAAGGATCAAGGTGTCAGTTTTAATTTTGAAACCAGGGAAAGCTCAGGAAAGCCTACATCATGCATGCCAGTATTCTTTTAAAATATTGATAAGCGATTCACAGCTATCTTCGCAGAACACCTAAAGTGCAATATACCCAAACTCTTCCACCTGAATCAGGAAGGCTTTGTATGAGGGAGGCAAAATGGTGGGAACACAAAAAAGCTGTACATTTAATTGATATGGTACAAACAGGATAAGCAGATAGTATTGCTCTCCCTCAATGACAAAAGAATTTGACTGAGTGGGCAGGCCGTACTTATGAGCGACATTCGGACACATGGGCATTGGGGAAGACATGAAGAAAAAGATACTGGTGGGATACTTTGAACCACAAGCAAAATTAAAAAAAATAGCCTGTATTTCTGTTGGTAGGGGCACTAGGTAGGGGTACCTACTGTCTCCACTGCTATATTCTCTATACATGGTACCTCTAGCGCAGAAGATAAGATAACCAAAACATTAAAGGAAGGTATGAAATTGAGGAGAGATGTCTATAAAATTACACTTTTGCAGATGATGTGCTGCTAACAATGACAGACCTGAATAGCTTGAGCAGGCAAGTAATGGACGAGCAGGAGAGGTATTGGGATGTGGGGGGATTTAAAGTTAATATGGCAAAATCAGAAGAACTCTTGGGACTGAAATGGAGAAGCTAATACAAGAGCTATATACAGTATGAGATATTTGGGAGTTGGGATCAATCCACATACAAAATCAACAATGCAATGCAATTTCTAGGCCCTCCATAGAGCTACAAGGGTGCAGCTTCACTCCTTGAGACTGCATAACATATCATAGATGAGTCGTATAGCAGGCATCAAAATGTCTCTACTTCCCAAAATATTGTACATATTTCAAGCATTGCCTCCGAATACATATGGGCAGGCAAGAAACCATGACTGCACCCTAAACAGGTCTTGGTGTACCCAATACAAAAACATACCATCAGACGTCTCAACTGCATGTAACAGCTGCAGGGAGAATTGGAGAAAGGGTGCTGCCCCACTGATCTCAACACAGCAAACAGATCCCTACGAGAGATATCAATGATTCCAAAATCTCAGATACAGAGATAGGTTTATCTGTCACTAGTAGTATCTACAGTAATAAGGGCATGGCATATGTTAACATACAAAGGAAAGCTAACAACATACCTGTCACTGTTTATGCCTTTGAGGGATTACATAGATTTAATTTTGGGTCTTCAATAGGAGGCATTCCACACATGGATTGAAATGGGGGTTTAATACTGGGGGTTATGTTTCAAGGGGATCAGATCAAGAGTTTTGAACACATGAGACAAGAATATGGGTTGCCGGGGGGATCAATTAGCACAAGGGAGACACTGGGCCCTCCATCCCTCAATTATTCAGGGAGCTACCCAATATTTAACTATCATGGAAAAGTACCTCAAGTCACTCCCTGACAGGAAACATGCAATGGATGTTCTATACCACGTTCCCCAGCAGCTCAAGAAGAGAAATAAGGCAACCTATAGAAAGGCATGAAAGAAGGGGTTGGGTTTTAACCTGGTTGACCAATGGGAAGAGATATTTATTAGAAATACAAATCATGTGAGCCATGCTAAAAAAAAATCAAGAAGGCACTCTACAAGGTACTCTATAGATGCCATCTGACCCGAAGAGGCTATGTGCGCTATACCCATACAGGCTGGACAAATGCTGGAGGAATTGTGGTGAGACTGCAAACATTTCTCATATATTGCTGGGGATGCCCTAGATTAAAGGAGTTTTGGAAGAACATCTTGGGGGTAATTAAAGAAACTACAGGAAGTGAGATAGACACCTGCCCACAAGTAGTCATACTACGAGGGACATCTGCAGGGTTATTTCCCTTACAGGCGAAGACGAGCAGGCTTATCGCCATTTTGCTAGTAGAGCAAGACTGAAGATTCTGGCATAGTGGGGGAAGTCTGGGGCTCCCACACTGGAAACATGGTGGGTGGGGATTTGGATATTATTAGGAATGGATTTGCTGTTCAGTGCTTTAGATAATACGGAGAAGGTGTTCACAAAAATATGGGGGGCGTTTGTATAGTACCTAGTGAAGGCAACAGAGCACTTTGATGCCCAAAACAATTGAGGGTGCTCTGGACAGTTGAGGTACCTTAAAGACTGACAAACTTGTTTATGAGAATGCATGCACATGTATACAAGACGCTAAACATGCAAACCATGCAATCTACACTGAAGCTGGAACAATGAAGGTCTAGCATGGAAAGGAGGTGGGAAGTATGGAGGGTAAGGAAGATATGTTTGTGTGGATTGTTCTTTCAAATATCTTTCACTGTATATTGAAGCATATCTCTCTTTGGTCGGATATACCGATTTGCATTATAGCAGTATAACAATGGAAACAAAATCAATAAAAATATATAGAAAATTAAAATGATATTGCAAGTCACCTCAGAGTTTCAATACCTTATAAAGAAACTCTGCCTTCGGCCTCATTCATATGGTTGCAGAACTGCACGGTGACTTACAACATTCTTATAATGTACTGCGGGGGTACTTTATCCCATATATATTAAGGGAAATTTACTTATGTACACATGAGGGGCGGTGTCAGGAACTATTTGACGAACCTTTCATTCAACAGAATACGGTATTTTACATTGTTGATGGTGGCAGAGAGATACATTCGTTTTTGAAGTTCTTGTAGCTGAGGGATGTATTCAACATTCCCATGAACCTCCGCCTTCCATCTACAGTGAAATAATATTATCAACATTATCTTTAGAAGGAGACATCTTGTATATCTGAAAGCGATGTAATATGTCAGACATTGCAGTCAGATCGCCTCCTCCAACACCTGAGACCGCTTTATATGGTTTACAAATTTGAAGCCACACCCTTTCAAATGTATACACCCTGTCATATATTTGGCTGATAGCAGCTTTTCTAATACATAAATAGACCCCACCTCATGTTGATCGATGGGGCGGTTGGTAATTTCCACCTCTGGGCAATAGCCAGTCTGGCAGCTAAAACAGCTGTGAAATTAGATTCTTCATTGGAGTGGTCAAAGAGTTAATATTTTTTCATGGGTCTCCCAATGACAACATCAGTGGCAGGGAAATTCCCGTTATGGACCTGATGTGTGATAACATTTTGGACCAGTACACATTTGGGTCGCTTGAATGTAAGCACTTCTGTCTGGGAATCCCAAGCCCCCGTCTGCTATAGCGTGGATTTCAGAACTCAAGGTGCTCAAACCTTCCACACAAAATCTAGAGTTTTCTTCTGTATTTGAATTGTGATAGTTATGGGAAATTTGAGAGTCAATGTCTGGACCACCTATAGCAGACAAGGCAAAAAAAATAAAATTTCAAACTCTTTATCCTTCCCACCTTCCCCATCGATATATGTCTTTATATAATGTTTGCAGGAGAGGAGAACTATTACATTCATGTATATCCCTTGTTGTGAATGGTAAATGTATTCCCCAACACTTACTGGGGTTCCCTGTCAGGCAAAACCAGTTTGTGTTAGCAATTTTGAGGCCAATTCCTGCGGGTCTACAATGTCTGAGCCACAGGATTTAGAGTAATATATTTTGAACACAGTGACTTGAGTGGATTGGTCAAGCTCATTTTGTGTGGGTCTTAAGTACGTTTCTGGGTTGGTTATAAAGCAGACAACGTCATCAGCAAACAACACCAGTTTGTTCTGTGTCACCCACTTTAATGTCCTTAATATTTGGTTTGTGTAAGATTTGTTGAACTTAGGGTTTCATTGAGTGCGCAAACATCAGGGGCAAGAAAGGGCACTACTGACTCACCCTAACACTCCTTAATATTAGGATATTAGTTTAGTATTCTCCATTTATTTTCATTCTGATAGAGGGGCTATTATGATGAGATTGGAAAATAATTTCATCATTAGGCCCAATTGATTCTTGTTGAACACTTTCATTAAATAAGACCAATTGACCCTGTCGAAGGCCTTCTCCGCATCCAATGAGAGAAGGATCATTGACTGCTTGTTCCATTTGGACACCTCCATCACGGCAAATGCCAATCTTGTATTCTATCCAGCCTGATAGTTTTTAATGAAGCCAGATATTACTTTAGGCCTCAAAGCGTGGAGTCTTGCTACTAAGATAGTGGCAAACAATTTAAGATCACAATTCAAGAGTGCAGTGGTTTGATAAGAACCACAAGACAGCAGGTCTTTATCTGGTTTGAGCAACAGAAAGATGTGAAATAATCATAGTTTCTGTCACAGTTCCAGGTGTCACGACTTAGTTAAACACATTCATGAGCGGTTCTGCCAGGACAGTCATGTAAGCTTTATAAAATAAAATCAGTCATGCCCAGGAGCTTTTTGACTAGACCTTTTTATGGCCTCTCTAACGTCTACTGAAAATTCCTCCTCTAATGCTGCAAATCCAGTTTCGAAGTCGGCAATTATAACTATTGAGGTAATCATCTTGTTTGGTTGGATCTATTAGCTGACATCAAAAGAAGAATAAATAAAAGAATACCTTGAGAATCTCTGGGTGGTTGTGCTAATTGTCCCACTCATCATTTATCTCCCTTATATGGCTCCCTGATTTGACCTGTCTCATTTTCTATGCCAAAATTCTCTCTGCGTTCTCATTTTTCATATGTTTGACGTATTCCATTGTCATTTTCTACAAAAAATATTTCTATCACTTCCACAATGCTTTTTTTTTTTACGTGGGATCGCCCAAGGCTATTTCATTAACCAGCGAGGAACGCGAGTGAGGCTGCTGTGGAGGAAGGGAATTCATCTGTAGCTAAATAAGGGCATAATCTGATAGTGCCTTGATCCCAGTAGTGAAGTTCAAGATTCTGGGTGTCAAATCCCTGGAGATCTGAAAGAAGTCTATATGCAAGTAGGATTTGTGTACTTTGGAGTAAAATGTAAAATCCCTGTCCCCTTCATGCTGATGTTTCCAAATATCTAGAAGGTTTAAATCCTTGGTATTCTGGATAAGAGAAAACAGGCGTTCAGGAGGAGGGTGTCTTATCAGAGATCTATTGCTGGTGGGCTGTAGAATACTATTAGATTCAGCCCACCACTAGGCCACCGATTTGTAAATTGTGATATCCTATGCAAGAGGTCTATGTAAACTGCTCCTTGTCCTCATTAGGAGTGTGTATTGAGATTACCGTTATGGGAGTTTGACCCAGTTTACCCTGATTCCCACCAATCTCCCTGCCTTGACTGCAAATTTTGCTTCTAAGGTAAAGTCTAAACCCCATCGAAAGAGAATGGCCACCCCCATAGTTTTACTTTGGTTGTTAGTATGAAATTGTGAAGGGAAAAAATAAGACCTTAGCCGTAGAACATCTTTGGCAAGGTGATTGTTCTCTTATAGAAAGGTATATCCACTTCTTTGTGCCTCAGCCATTGAAGTAATGCTATACGTTTAACTGGAGAATTGAGGCCCTCTATGTTTACATAGACAAGTGATAATGGGGCTATCAATCAATTTTTGTGAAATTGTTTAACTGGACCCCCTACTGTAAATGGTGTATAGTCAGTTCGCTCCCATTAACTACATGCTCAAACGTTGTTCTGAGGTGCGTGACCTGGCAAAAAGGCCGACAGGTTGTAGAGCTTGCTGCTCCTGGCGAGCCCGTCCTTAATCCTTACAAATCCTGTGCGATTGAGCTTCCCAATTACTAGCAGGGACACGTGGAAGGAGTGGTGAGGCGGGCTGGTTGCCTAGGACTGCTTTTGGCAGTCTCGGGGCAAGTAAGAAGCCCTGCATGCGAAGTGATCCTGTTGGCGGCTGCATTGTGCTCAGCCGGGTCCTCGCTAGGGCTGTACTGTGTGCGGAAGTCCCAGACTGCAGAGACGGCAGGCGAGGTTCGCTGGGGCAGAGAATCCTGCTGAGTTGCAGGCGGTACCCCCTCGTCAGGGGATGACCGCAGAGTGCTGCCAGCCGCCCACCGGGGCTGAGCTGTGGTGCGGTAACCGCACCCTGTGCCACCATCTTGGGTGCGGCTGGGAGCCTTTGGGGACCCTTGCGGCGGCTGTGAGGGTTTGCAGAGGACTTTGACTGTGCTACAGAGAACTGCAGCGGCATCAAAGGATTGCCCAATTTGACTGTTGCAGGAGGCGGCGGCTGGGCTAGGCACCTGGAAGTGTCCGGGCCCCGAGAGTCTGTGCTCTGTGGGTTCGCTGCCTCTGCTTGGGATGGAGAAGGGGCTGTTTCGTGCAGCGGTGGCTTCTTGAGGCCCTGCCCTGGACGTTATGCCGCAAGAGTGTACTTGAGCTATAGATCTGGGGCCTATCGTGCTGCAAGGACTGGAGGCGTGCTTTCACATTGTGCTGCTGCCAAGGGAGCCTGCTCCAGGATCGTAGGGGTGGCCTGTGATTTGACGCCTGGATACTGATTTTAAGGTATGTCCGCCCTGGGTGGCAAGTGCGTGGGCGGCTAGGGGGGCCTGTCCTGACTCGCTATGTACTTCCTGGAAGTGGTGCCTGGGGGTTTGAGAGGGCTGATCTGGATTTTGACTGCCTTCGTGCCTGTGGGGCGGTGCTCCTCCCTATCGTAATGTGTACTGCTTGCTGCGTGCCCTCTGATACTGGGGGATCGTGCCTGGGCCCTGATTTGCGGTTGTGTGGTGGCCTTGGGGGGTCCTGTTGGCCGCTGTAATGGGTAAAGATAAGCTTCCCAAGACAATTGCCCCAAAAACTATAACTCAGTATGCCACCCTCCGGCAGTCGTCTCAGAGGCTGATTGATCATGGGGGTGTGGACTCCCGGAGTGGTTCCCTTGAGCCCTCTCGCACTGAATTATTGGCTGCTATACAGGGATCGCTGCTGCCCTCGAACACAGGATCGAAACAGCGTCTGTTGATGTGAACTTGATTAGGGCAGATTTGCGGAAGGTCGCAGAGAAAGTGACCACTGCTAAGATGAATTATGAGACTCTACAGTTGTGAGGTCTCCACGCTAAAGCTGCAGATGGCTAAAATGGTGACGATCACTAGGGAGTTGGAGGCCCGGGTGGAGGATGCGGAGGGGCATTTCCACCAATATAGCCTGCGGTTTCTGGGCTTTCCGAAAGAGTTAAGGGTTCATCTGCGGTCTTTTTAGAGAACTGGGTCAAACAGTTGCGACCGTGTGGGCTGTCCGACCTGTTTGTGCTTGAGAGGGCACACACTGGTGCCGGCTCCGCCGCCTGGGAGCTCCCCCGAGGGCGATTATAACCAAAATACTCAACTATGGGGAAAGAGACTGTAACCTACGGGCCACCCGAGAACAGGAGATCCTCAGAGTTGATAATCATGCCATCACTATTTTCCATGATTACACGAGGAAAGACCAGGAGCAACGCAAGTCATTCTTAGGCATCAAAGAGACGCTGCAGACTATAAACTTGAAGTACATGTTGCTTTACCCCTCCAAGATGAAGGGCATAGCTAAAGGGAGGGCACACTTTTTGGAGATACCTCAGGATGTATGGGACTAGCTGCAGTTTGGGATGGCGCTTCGACCAGTGGCCTGGGAATCCGTGGCTGTTTTGGGGGGCAGAGGGGCCGTGGTGCTGGGTGGGACCACACTGGAGGAGCCACATAGAGTGGCCAGTCCCAAGACTCGTATAGAGTTACGATTCAGGAGGACGGCACTATGCAGGTGGTTGCCATGCCTGCACGGCAGTCGGCTAAGAAGGTGTTTCCAGTTGGGGAACTGCCTTCCACCTTATCTGTTTCCCAGCCGCAGCTGACTGACATTGTGCCAGAAACTAATCTTTCTGTTGTTTGACACTTGTTCTATGCTTTCGTTGCAGGTTCCTTTATCCAGTGTCCTATAGTGAGTACAGATAGGGGGATGGGAGTGTGCTTGGTTATAGTGATTGTCCTTTATCAGGCCTGATTGCTTTTTTGGATTGGGCATTTTTCGATTTGCTAGTGGGGACCTAATGGGAGTGTAGTGATGAGGTGCTCCGTTTCACTGTGCTATGCTGTTGTGTTTATAACTTTTGTCTACTCTGGGGCTAGCTGCTTAACCCCAGAGTCTGCATATTGCACTGTGACCCGGGGGGAGGGGGGGTCATTAGATGGGTGCTGGGAGGGATAGGGGGTTGTTTGGGTTCTTAACCCTGTTGGATGAGTAGGGCTTAGTGTGTTGTCCTGACACAAGTTGTAGGTGGGCTTACATAGCAGGCCTTTTTTACTATGTTTGTCCTGGGATGGAGGGGATGGTATGTCCTTAGTTGTTTTTTGTATTGGTTGAACAGTTTTATGTGCAGCACTTTGCAGATCTATCGGGTCCTGGGGGAAGGGGGTTCGGGGGTGGGGGTAGAGACATTTCAAGGATGGGTGGGAAGTTTTGGATGCTTACCTGGAATGCCCAGGGATTAGGGACGTATGTTAGAGTCCTTTGCGAGGCATTGCATGCATCTACCGCTCAGACATCCTTGTCACAGAACTCCATGCAGAACCCACGGACTCCTGTGAATATCTTGCTCTCTCCATTAGTAACAACACTACTCAGTTATGCAAATTGCACATCTTCTACCACCCCCCAGTCAAGAACGACACTTTCACGGATCTCCTCATGGAAATCATCACTGCTAAGGTCTCCCACCACTCCAATGACATTTTCCTTGGTGACTTTAATCTGCATTGGAACGACCCCAATGATTCCCAAGTCAACGCTGTCAAAGTCTTCCTCGCTGACCAATCACTCACCTAGGCATGCACCCTACCTACCCACACAAAAGGCGCCACTTTGGATTGGATAATCTCTAAGGCATCAGCGGTCAGGCTGAATTCAATTGAGCCATGCGACTGGTCAGACCACCACGCCATCACCTTCACAATACCGGACTACCACCTAAAATGTCTTGGGCAACCGGTGAAACCAAAACGCTGGCTCAGAGACACTAAGAGCCTTGACCTCGAGAAGCTGACAGCTCGCTGCGAGTGCGACCTTCACCCCCTCCCCCCCCTAATCTTTCTAAGGTCAACGACCTCACAGAGCACTACAATTCGACTATGACTAACATTTTGGATGATCTGGCCCCGTTAAAGCTCAAAAGGTCCCAAATCAAAGACAAAAACCCCTGGTTCAGCGGACCCCTCAATAGCGAAAGGAGAGCTCTCCGACTTAAAGAAAGAAACTGGAGACAGCACCCCTCTGCCTCCCATCTTAAACTTCTCCGCCAGGCCAGATATACTTACAACAAGAATATCCTCTTGTCCAAAAAAGAGTTCTTCAAATCAGGACTGGAAAATGCCAAGAACAGACCCCGCAAACTCTTCGAAATAGTCAAACTTCAATCAATCAAACAAACTAACGAAGTCATCAAAAGGAACCACTAAATCCCTAATAACCTACGTGGCAAGGGACTGTTTTGATTGGAAGTCCACAATACCCCTCAGGAGACAATCATTTAAATACTTAGGGATCTGGGTTGCTTTGCTCCCTGACCTCGCCTGGTCCCTCAACTTCACTCCAGTGGTGAAAAAGGCTAAGGAAGACCTCAACAAGTGGCGGACGCTGCCCCTAAACCCCCTGGGGAGGGTTGCCCTGTTTAAAATGATGATTCTCCCCAGATTCCTCTACGTCCTCCAAAATACTCCCTTCTGTGTCCCGCGGGCTTGGTTTCGGGAGCTAGACAGTATAGCTATCAAATTCCTCTGGGGGGGTCGGCGACCCCGTATAGCACTGACCAGTTGCCGGATCCCGCCCTTCGGGGGCATGGGAATGACCAATTTGCACCTATACTACCTGGCGACCCGCCTTCTCACAATCCACGACTGGTTCAATGGGGGGTGATCCGATCCGGCCTATAGGCTCGAGCTGAGCGAGCTGGGTTTGCCCCGAATCCAATCCATGATGTATGGAGGGTCAGTACCCTCCACTCTACCGGACGTGACACGTACTGTGCTTCTGGCCTGGCGGGCATCACTGCGCCACACCCAATGGACACATAAATTAACCCAATACACGCCTCTCTGGCACAGTACTTGGCTCCAGGAGGTTAGTGGGTTGAAGGGATTTTGTTCTTGGGACCTCATAGGGATTTCTCAGCTTGGGGACGTGTGGGCTAACGGTAACATGCGCTCCTTCCATGACCTACAGTCCAAGTTTTCCCTACACCCGTTCCAATTTTACAAATACCTGCAGCTGCGCCACGCTCTCCATTCACACATACCAGACGACACGGTGGTCCCAGAGTACAACCCTCCCGAGCCACAGATAATGATGGGCGATTTGGGGAAGGGGGGCATCTCCCGCATCTATCGTACACTAATCAACAACACCCCAACCACACTTGACCGGCTCAGAAGCCAATGGGAGGAATGGGTGGGCCCAATGGAGGAGGAGGACTGGAGGGATGCGTTAATGGTACCCAAGACGGTCACAGCTTCGGCTAGACTCCGCCTGATCCAACTGTACTACTTGCATGCTACCTATTTAACTCCGAAACGCCTTCACAGGGCTGGCTTGTGCCCAACTGCATCCTGTGCACGCTGCGGTCAGGACCAGGCGGATTTCTTTCATATGGTCTGGGCATGTCCCCAACTGGCACGATACTGGGGGGGTATTGAGGAGGAACTCACAGAGGTCTTGGGGTGCGAAGGTCCCCACGATCCTCGACAAACGCTCCTGGGGATTGCGGATGGGCTCGATGGGTCCAGAAATGAAAAGCTATTCTTTAACACGGCCATGATAGTAGCAAAGCGAGACATAGCCGCCAACTGGAAACATCCCGATCCACCTAGTCTCAGGAAATGGCGGAGGGGGGTGGACTGGTGTGCCGCACAGGAAAAACCCATGTATGAAGCACGGGGGTGCCCGAAGAAATACCGTAAGGTGTGGGGCAAATGGATGGGCATTATGGCGTAGGTGGGGTCACATGCCAACTGTCTGTATCATGTAAGTTTTCGCGGGGTAGTGCAATATGAGATTCATCACCCATTTGACCGGGAATTGCTATTCCCACTGTAATGTGCTGATATGCTGGTTCTTGTTTTTTTTTTTTTCATATCCAAAATCAATAAAATTGTTTATCAAAAAAAAAATCCCTAATAACCTGCGATGAGTTCTCCTCCTTCACAACCAAAATCAACTCGCTAGGTAACAAACTCAATGCCACCTCAAACTGCCCTTCTCCTCCTACTGGAGGCCTTCTCCCCTCTCGTCCCCTCCAAACAACATCCAAAAACAAGGCTCACTGGTCCAACTTCGAACTTTATGATGACCAGTCCATCTCTAAAATTCTAGCCTCCTTAAAACCGAACACCCACTTCAACGACCCTCTCCCCGCCAAGTGCTTGACAGCGACCTCCCCACTCATCGTTCCCATCTGGACTACAATTATCAACTCTTCCCTTCTTCAAGGGTCCATACCTGACTCCCTAAAAACCGGGCAAGTCATCCCCATCCTAAAAAAACCCTCTCTGAACCCAGAACTTCCAGACAGCTTCAGACCTATTTCGAATATTCCTCTTCTTGCAAAAGTGCTGGAGAAATGTGTGCAGCTACAACTAAGCCAACACATCGCTGATTTCAATTTACTTGACGATTTCTAATCTGGGTTCAGGCCTGGGCATAGCACTGAAACCACTATTCTTCACATCGTAGACGATGCTCTCCTAGCCCTTGACCAAGGCAAAACTTGTCTCTTGATCCTCCTAGATCTCTCCTCAGCTTTCGACACAGTCAACCATGAGAAACTTCTTGAACGCCTCGAACACAGGATGGGCCTAGGAGGTACCGTCATCAAATGGTTTGGTTCCTTCCTCCAGAACCGCACCCAGAGATTCTAAGTCAACAACAACCTATCTGCTCCTTCCCCGATCTCTATAGGTGTCCCTCAAGGCTCTACTCTGTCCCCTACCCTCTTTAATCTCTACCTTGAACCACTAGCTGAAATTCTTCGCACGGCCAACATCTCCTTCCACATGTACGCCGATGACACTCAGATATACATCAAAATCTCTACTCTTGAGGAGATTACCTATCTGAATGATGCTCTGAATCTGACTGTTCAATGCCTCGCCAACAACCAGCTCAAATTGAATGACCAAAAAATGGAGTTCCTTCTCATCTCCCCCCCAAAAACATCCAATGACATCCCTGAATGGATTAACTCGATCACAGCACTCAACTGCACGCCAACCATAGTGGATTCTGCCAAATAGCTCGGGATAACTTTGGACAGCAACCTGAATATGCGTGAACACATCAATTCGATGGCCAAAACTGCCAGGTTCCATCTGAGGTACTTGAGAAAACTAAAACCCTTCCTTGATACTGCTGACCTAAAATCCGCAGTTCAGGCGTTAGTTATCTCCAGAATTGAATACGGCTGCTCTACCCTATCTGGCCTACCAAAGACTTCGACGGCCCCGCTAAAAGCTTGCCTCAACGCAGCAGCTAGACTCTTATCTGGCTCCAAAAAATTTGACCACATTTCACCACATCTGAAGGCCTTGAACTGGCTTCCTCTTGAAGGCAGAATCCAGCTCAAGCTGGCCTGCATCACTCACAAAGCCTTGTACACGAACACCCCGAAGTATCTCGCCCAGAAAATTGTGATATCTGGGAGAACCAGAAACTCCCGGTCCGCCAGAGACCGTGTGCTCCAGCCACCCCGCTTCCGCAATGTAAAAACATATAACTGAACGTTCTCTGGGGCCGCACAAAGAATCTGGAACTCGCTACCTCCCTCCATCAGAAGAATTCCTACTTTGTCGCGCTTCAAAAAGGAAGCGGAAACCTTCCGAATGAGCAAATTCCTCCAATAACTCTCCTTTATTGCGCATTCAGCCTTTTCATGACCTATGTTTCTGTGCACAATCTCCTGTATTGCTTGGCCCTCTCCATGTATCAATTGTTCCCCTTGTTTTACTGCTGACATGTCGCTTGCTGATTTTGGTACTGTACTGTTTATTGTATTTAGCTCTGACTTTTGTCCTACTGTAGTCAATTCCCTAACCCCATCCTTGTATTTTGCCTATACTGTACGCAACGTGTTTATCCCTGTAAAGCGCTCTGATACCCTAACGGGTCATGTTCGCGCTATATAAAACCTCAAATAAATTTTTTAAAAATAAAGGACATAGAGTCGATATAGCTTGTCTGCAGGAGACATTTCACGGATGGGGAGTGTGAGAAGCTGGCTTAGTATATGGTGCACACTTATGTAAATGGGCACCCTGCACTAATCCAGACAACCCTTATGGTGATTTTAGTGGCCTTAGACAACCTTTGAAAGCTCTCTAAGTGGTAGCTGTGGGGAGCAGCCTTCAGGCCTAGTCCAGAAGGAGTGTAAAGCAGCTTGTTTTACCAGAGCATAATCTTATTGGTATAGATTAGGTGAAAAAGAACCACACAGTGTATTTATAAAATGTATTTATTATAAGACATCCACTAACAAATACAAATATCTCCTGCCCGGAGATATACAAAATGCACACAATACTTTGCAAAGAAAACAGGTAAGTAGCACGTATACACAATGGTCACGGGGGGGGGGGAACCAAACCATATACTAAAATAGTGGGATGCGAACCGCGACCCAAGTCCAGACTATACCCAGAAGACGTAGAAGTGCTGGGAACCCAAGGAACCACCCGAGGTAAGTAACCAGGAACCCGACCTCTTGCTCAAATCAAGTCAATGGGTAAGTCGCGGTTGCAATTTTAAAGAAGAAAGACACTTCCCAGTGGACCCTGAAGAAACCCCGTGGGAGACAGAAGGTTGGAGAGCCACCCCACCTGTGCATACCCTAGGAGCCAGGATACCTACACCAGGGAAGCCGGGTTCATAGGTGCAAAGTGGCGTCGGAAACCGCAGTTGAACTCAATGGAGGACTTCAGGAAGATGCCACTGCTGGAGAAGATGAAAGTGTCCGGTGGAACCCAAAGGTGGATTCAAGATGAGAAGTACCTGTAAGCTGAGGGGACAGATTCTATGCCACTCAGGAGTGACCAGGAGGCACAGAAGACGAATGCCCACTGATGTCGGGTGTTGCAGGAGAGTTGATGGTGACCTTGGAGCTGCAGCTGTGAGGTTCAGGCGACGCTGTGGAAGACCAGAAGCCGTTCACGAGCTGTCCCATGTCGGATGTCGAGAGTTGAGGGGTCGGTGTACGTCGCGAGCACCAACAATCCTTGGCAATCGCAACAAATGTGGAAAGCGAAGAAGGGAAGTTTCAGGACCAGCAAGGTTTAGGTGACTCACCACAAGGAGGGGAGTCGGAGCAGGCCCTGAGCAATCAGGGGAGCCCTCAAATCAAAGAAGCCCCTCAAATGGACCTACAGGCCGGAGGACTTCGATCAGCTCACCAAAGATGCAGGCCCACAGTGCAAGGGATGCGATGAGGACGAAGATCTTGGTCACAGGAGATGCTTGAGGTGGAGGCTACTTGGAGCCCGAAGATCTCTGAGGAAGAGAGCCAACAAGCCTTTGCAACGGCAAGTCGGCGCAGTGCACAGGGGTACGGTTCCTGAGGCTCCGACGAGGGATACTGGCCTCAAACTCAGTGAGAGGACAGGGCAGGCCTTGAGGGATGTGAAGAACCACCACCTGTGTTGCTGAGCCTTTCGGAATACGTGGGAGCCCAGGCTCAGCAGACCAGTCAGCTTCGTTGCGGTGCCTGCAGATGCATGGAAGTGACTCCTTCACTTCAAGGAAGATTCCTTCAGGTGTCTTGGATGTCCAAAGGCCTTGGAAGGTTCCTGTATGGAGCACAGGCATGGACGTTGCAGCAGACGAGCAGGTCGACGAGACCAGGAGCAGCAGGAGTCTTCCCAGTTGCAGTCTCGATACCCAGAGCGAAGTCCAGAGTGCCCAGACGGTCGAAGAAGTGGTGTCTTGATATGCATCTTGTCCCACGACGAATCTAGGGACCCACCTACAGGTAAGCCCTTAAGTACCCTTAGGAAAGGGTTTCGGACGATTCAGGGTTCCCTCCCAGTGGAGGGATCCGACAGTGGGGAGGATACTCCCATGTCCTTTGTCCTGTTTCACGCCTGAGCGGGAGCCATCGGCTCCTTGAGCTGGTTTGAACTGGACTATGCAAGGAGGGCACCAAATGTGCCCCTCAAGCAGACTGAGTGGCGCTAGCAAGTGCTCCCACCCGGCCCCAATACACTAAGCCCTGTATGGCAGGTGGTCATACCTCCCTGTGACAGGATATCTATTGTTCTGCCTTCCCCCTGCTAGAGCGTGGCTCAGCAGAAGGAGGGCAGAATTGTGTCTCTGGTCAGCAGCAGCCACGTTGTGCTGTCCGGGTCTAGAAGACTGGTACCGGGAGCACTGAGGGCCTCCTGAAGGAGCTTTACAGTGCATGGAATCATACCTCCCACACCGTTTACGGTGTGGGGGTATGATTAATGTTTGATACCAAACATGACAGGGTTCGTTCAAGTCAGTTTAGAGATGGTCATCGCGTAATGACGCATGGCCACTCTATGTATCTTAATGGCTGATTCACTTACAACCCAGGAGAATGGACTCCTACGGATATAGGGGTGTCCTGCTCATGCAGGGGCACCCTCACACTTAGAACCGAGCACCCTGCCTTCAGGATTAAAAAGGCCTGCCTTAGGGGTGACTTATAGGTTTTAAGTGTAGTGACCTCAGATATAGGAAAACCTATATCTGTCGTAAGTGGCGCTAGCACCAGCTTACACAGGCTGCAATTGCAGGCCTGTAGTCACAATTTAAGTGGTCTCTCATGGGTGGCATAATACATGCTGCAGCCCATGGGAGACCCCTGGTGTACCTATGCCCTGGGTACCTCAGTACCATATAGTAGGGACTTATAATAGTACACCAGTAGCCAATCTGGGATGTACCTAGGTACTCACCATGTCAGTTTAAGGGAGAAAGCACAGAGACTGCGGTCCTGGTTAGCAGGATCCCAGTCAGACTAGTCAGAAACAGCATAGCACCAGGCAAAAAGTGGGGGTAACCATAAAAGCTGATCCTTATTTCCTACAGGGCCAGATGTTTCATTCCTCTTAAGCCCGGGGGTACTGGTGTGAGTGGCTGCAATTAGTTTTGTGCCCAGTTATGTGGAGGCTGATGTGCAGGGGAGGTACGTAGTGCTGCTGGGCAAGCTGGATGGAAGAACTTTTTCAGTCCTTAACATTCATGTGCCTAGTGTGGATGATCCTCGATTTTACTTTCGGCTACAGGACCTGATGGGTTCATAGGTGAATGGCCCTTTTATATAGGTGGGAGACTTCAGTTGTGTCCTTGATGGGGAACAAGATAGGTACCCTCTTCAGGCTGACACGAAGCCCTGTATGACTGCGTAATTAGGTGAGGTCATGTTGAACTTGGGATTGCTGGATGCTTGGAGGGGTTGTAATCCGATTTAGAGTGCTTACCTGCTAGTCACTTACCCACCATACTTACAGTCAGATGGATATGATCCTGGTGGCTGGGTTCCCAGTGTAGGGGGTCCAAAGGGTACAATACATGGCTTGTTTTTTGTTGGATCACACGCCAGTGCTTGGATTACTGGATTGAGGGGTAGTGGGGCCCCCACTAGGAATTGGTGCTTCCCGGTGGATGTGCTGACTGACGCACGGGGTAGAGATACAATACTACAGTCTCTGGCTGATTATTTTCAGTCTAACTGGGGCTCCGCTGATTCCAGAGCGGTTGAGTGGGATGCCATGAAGGCGATAATTTGAGGGCACTGCTTGGGATTGATGTGTGGGGTGCGTAGGCAGCTACTTCGTGAGTTGTGGGATGAGGAAGGGGACCTGGCTGAGTTGCAGAAGGCCGACTTGACTGATCCTGAGATTCATGGGGAGGAGATGCGGAAGGTAGGAGTTTAGCGGTTAAATGGGATTGATTAGATGCGTATACGCTTACACAGCACAGGCAGCGGCTGCGTCGCAAGAGTGATAAATCAGGCTGCATGCTTGCTTGGTTACTCAAGAGGGAGGAAACCCCTCTCCCGGTCCTTCATTTGGTTAAGCAGGATGGGGGGATTGTGTCCTCTTCGGAGGGGGTGGTGGCAGCCTATCAGAGGCATCTCGGGGAGGTTTGCGCTTTTTTGGACCCGCTGGCGCTGCCACGGTTGGAAGCTGTGGCACTTCAGGAACTGGATGCGGAAGTTAAACTGGAAGAGGTCAGGACTGCTTTGCGGCTCCTCCCTGGGTGTAAGGCGTCAGGTGGGGATGGCTTCCCTGCAGAGTTTTATCGGGGTTTTACAGCTGGGTTGACCCAGCCATTGCAGGAAGTGTTCCTGGAGGCTAGGGAGGCGGGGGTACTTCCACCTAGTATGTGTGAGGGCCTTATCTGCATGCTGGCGAAGCCTGGGGGGGGGGACTCTTCTGGTCCTGTCGTATCGACCTCTCACAAAGATAAACACTGATGTTAAGAACCTTTGTAAGCTGTTAGCCTGTCGTCTGAGCCCAGTGGTGTCGGACCTAGTGCCTGTTGATTATTGTGGATTCATTCCTGGGCATAGTACAACGATGAATTTGAGGCGCCTAGCGCATGTCATGCATGAGGTCGAGAGTTGAGATGAGGACATGATACTTGCCTCCATTGATATTGAGAAGGCGTTTCATATGGTGGATTTGGGGTATCTGTTGGAGGTTATGAGATCTATGGGGTTTGGGCCACAGTTCAGCGCATGGACACTGTCCCTGCAGCGCTGGTAAGGGTAGGCCAGCATCGCCCTGAGCTTTGGGCTGTAGAACGTTGCACTCGACAGGGGTGCCCCTTATCGCCCTTGCTTTTTGCATTGGCTGTGGAGCCTTTGGCGGTGAAGGGTCGCACAATGTTGAGTGGTTGGGGGATTGAGATTAAACGTTCACTGCATGTCATCTCGGTAGCCCGGCTAGGATAACAATTCTGTTGGCTAAAGGGAGATAACTAGGGTTTCATAGTTTCAAGGGTCAGTGTTATTGATCTGGTCAAGGGAATACATGGCAAGTTCTAAAGAATGTCCTGCAATGACAGCCACATGGAACAATTCTTGATTGAAAGGACACTATATGGCATGTTGTAGAAGCTACAAGCCTATGAAGAAAAAAATTTGAACAGGTATGTCAAGGAGATTTGTGATGAAAGTGTTTTACAAATGAGTGATAACTATAATGGTAATCCCAAAGATATTGTAAAAATTTTAAGTAGGAATGTTGAAGCCATGTTTGACTCTTGCCCTAGGCTACCTATAGTATCAGATGTTTTTAAACACTTATTCAAGGAAAAAGTGAAACTTCATAAGATGGATATACAACCTGGAGGTTACGGAGGACAGCCTATTAAGATGAAGGGGTACTTTCAAGGTATAATTGAATATAAGAATAGGTATGCAGTTTCAAACATTTGTGTCAGAGAAAGGTGGCAATTTTTTAGGATGGCCTGTACAAAAGAATCTAGGGGTTTACTTAAATCCTAATGCTCAACCACTAGTTCAAGTTCAAACTGTAGATGAACAGGTTGACTTTGGAAAGGAATTCCCAGAAGTATTTAATGAGTCTTGGTTGTCTCAAGACATGTGCATAAGATTAGGTTGAGAGAAGAAGCTGTTCCGTATGTATGAGGCAGTAAAAAAAAACCTGGAGAAACTGTGGACATTAGGCATTATAGAACTGGTAAAAGCCACAGAGTGGTTGGCATCAATTGTAATTGCCCACAATGCAGATAATAAAATAAGATTACGTGTAAACTTGAAAGCTCTCAATAAAGTAGTAATTGTAGATACGTTTCCATTACCTAACATCTCAGAGATGCTTACCACGCTTGCTGGAGGTAATTTCTTTTCAACACTAGACTTGGCATCAGCATATTACCAGATACATTTCCACCCAGAGTCGCAAGAACTGATGGCATTCATCACACCCATGGGAGCTTTTAAATTCAAACGCATGTATTTTGGGTTAGTTTCGCTGCATCTTTATTTCAGAGAGCTATGTCTTCCATGCTGGGAACTATACCTGGCGTATTTATCTCTCAAGATGATGTTAGTCAGTGGGAGCTCTAAATATCAACACAATGAAAGAGCAAAAATGGTTTTGAGGAAGTTTCAGGAGTATGATTTGACAGTAAAAATTGGAAAATGTAAGTTCAGGTGTGGAGAGATCATGTATTTAGGACATAAAGTGCAGACGGTATAGAACCAAAAGAGGAACTTGTACATTGTATCTAAAAAATGGTGGCACTTAAAAACAAAGATGAATTCAGGTCATTGTTTGGCATGATTGAATTCTATAGCAAATTCATCGAGAATCTAGCTTATAAAACGATTAACATGAGAATGTTAATGAAAAACAAGATAGCATTCGATTGGAGCAAGGAGTGTGAAGATGAACTCTAAGAAGTAAGAGATTGTTTGAAACATGCCCCCAAATTAGGAGCTTTTGAACCTTGAAAGAAAATTATAGTAACCACAGATGCTAGTTTGAAGGGTTTGGGTGCTGTCCTATCACAAGAAGAGTGGGGAAAAAACTTTAGCCTTTTCGTCAAGATCATTAAGAGTAGCAGATTTTCATTATTCAGTTATCAAAAAGAAGGCATTGACTGTGTTCTGGGCTTTAAACAAATTCGGGAATTTTGTCTGGGGGCACATAGTTATGGTAAATAAAGATCATAAGCCACTCAAACAGGTTTTTGAAAAAAAGACTTGGATTCTATTTCCCGCCGCATTAGAAGATCTGTTATCAATTTACAGGAGTTCACAATTGACGTAGAATATTTACTGGGGTTTAGAGCTGAGCGGCTGATTGCTTATCAAGTTTAGTAAATGAAGAGAAGGTAGATGATATCAGTGGAGAAAAATGGAGGAGAAGAATTGTGGCAATAGAAAATATTTGTGTCATTACGCAAAGTGAGGAAGAAGGAAATGGAAAGTGATAAGATTCTAGGAAAGATGTATGTTGAGAAATGGATGTGAAAGAGGGAGAAATGGATGAAACAAGGGGCATGTTAGACCATATTAGATGATCAGGAGGGAGTTGGCTGAAGTTGATGTGTGTTTCGGGCACAAATTTGATCCCTCCGGTGGGGCTGCGTGATAAACTGATAGTTATGGCACTATGCATTTTGGTATTTGCAAAACAAAAGAAAGACTGTGGCTTGATTTCTAGTGGCCTGGTAAGGACCAGCAAATAGAACTTGTAGGTAGGGAGTGTACCTTGTGTAGCAACAGTGATTAGATCTGTACCAGAAGGAAACTGCCCATATTTCCCGTGGGCTACCAAATGGACCTTGGACTGACTTAGCAATTGACATAATAGGGCCATTGTCAGGGGAAATAAATTCTCTGTACATAGTGGTATTGGTAGACTTAGATTCCCGGTGGCCAGAGATAAAAATAGTTTCTGACATCAGCTCCAAGAGCATAATTGACTTCCTTCAAGAGATATTTAGGAGAGCGGAATTGGCAGTGTCTATTCTCTCGGATAAAAGGGTGCAGTTCTGCTCTGGAGACCTGCAAGAGTATCTTGGAAGGCAATGGTATTAAGCATCGCATGTTTACTCTCTACCACCATGAAACCAATGGAGTTGTGGGAAGGTTTAGTAAAACCATGAAAGAAGGTATACAGTTAGCTAGAACTAATGCTATAAACTGGAAAGACGTATACAGAAGGCTATCAGCATACAGACTAACTCCTCATCAAACAACTGACAGAACTATCTTTGAGTTATTAAGGGGAAGGAAACCCAACTCGAAATTGGTTCCAGGGTGGATGAAGTGGCACAAAGGATGGGTAGATATAAACACTAGGCAATCTTGGAGACAAAAAGAGCTGAAACTACAATTGCAAAGGAAAAATAACTCAGACAGGGAACACCACACCATATACTTTGAAATAATTGTAGGTGACTGGGTAAAAGTTAAAGGCCCCACAGGTACAGTTATGTTTTCTAGGGTTGTCATATTATTTTGTAATGCAGTAAAGACTGATGATGGTAGAGTCTGGAATTTTAGCCGAGTGGTTAAATGCTATAGGCCTTATGATGAAGCCAGAACTCCCAGTCTAACAGAAAGAAAGAGGTTTAATAATGATAATCCCAGGAATAGATGCAAGGTCTGGCACACAAATGTTAGGGAAGACAAGGATCGCTTGGGAAGCGTTGCACGCAGGACCAGCCAGTGCTCACACTACGTGGTTAAATGCTATAGACCTTATGATGAAGCCAGAACTCCCAGTCTAACAGAAAGAAAGAAGTTTAATAATGACAATCCCAAGAACAGATGCAATGTCTGGCACAGAAAAGTCAGCGAAGACAAAGGTCGCTTGGGAAGCGTTGCACGCAGAACCAGTGCTTGCCCGACGTCTCCACCCAAATATCTGAGAGATTATGTTACTAATTAATCTGTAGATTGACTAGTTTATTATTTCTCCAATTTCTCCCTCCTCATTCTTTGCCTATTGATGTAATTCTTTTCTCTCTCTCTCCCAGGTTCTTCCACTTTGACAGTCACTGTTATTTAAGGATGTTTATCTCCATCATAATCTTAGGTTTTCTGATAGTTTTCCCTAACCTTTTCTTCTTTTTCTACTACTATTGTGTAGAGTTAGTTACTTTTGTCAATGATCCTGATGTGTTTCCATTATTTCAATAAGAGGGGAAGGTGTGTGGAATCTTCCTTCAGCAACTGTCAGCTCAACGTAGAACCATCCGATTGCAAGGTTCTCGAATCTTGAAGAAAGAGCTGTGGTGAAATGATGATGCATTGTGACCATGACTAATGCTGTAGCTGGGTTGTCATGAAATAAAGACCGTTCTCCTAAAACACAAGGGCCTTCAACTTTTGATTCAACTTCACATTAGTTGCCCAGTTTACTTCCTCACTTTGAAATCTTTCTTCTTAATAGCAATGACTTCTACCTGTAGGGTTGGTGAACTTAGGCCCTCTCAGTCAGACCACCATTCACATTACTGTACCTTGATAATCTGACTCTTGGCATTTGCGCTACCTTTGTACCAAAACTGGTATTAGTTTTTCACATGGGCCAGCCCATCATTCTTCTGTCTTTCTTTCCCGCCTCTACTCACTAAAGAGGAGAAGCTGCTGTATCAGCTGGACCCCATGTATGTCATGTTACGGGACACCGGACACACTCAACAGGCCATAGTGGATGGTCAGCTCTTTGTGGGCTTTGCCAAAGTCAAGAAAGGCAAAGTGGTGATCAGACATACCCTTTCGCCTTTGATCATTCTCTGTATCAAGATGGCGTCCTGGTCGGTGACACATGCTGGGTGACCACATGGTCATCCTTGCATTCCTTTTTGCCTCATGGATTTACCACACTGCAGTGAATACTTTGCCCAGGCTGTGTTGCATGATTTCCTTATATAATTGGCACTACTCAGTCCCACCTTCCAGCGGGTATGGCTTTGGGACTTGTTCATAGGGTGAGAAATATGCGCGAACATTTATGCATCAGAATTTCAGTAACAATATTTTGGGTGGATTCATTATCTTTCTGTAGATTCATCACTGCCCTCCCTTTTCCCCCTTTGAGTTCTCCATGATTTGTAAAGGCTCAAGATTTGCAGACGTGTTATGTGCCATATTTGACACTGTTGTTGATGTTCTCTTGGTTCCTCTCTGCACACCTTGGTGGGGTGCATAAAAAGTACCAAGAGCTGACAACAGTGCACCTTTTGACACCTAATATACTCTGATGTCATAACATCCAGTGGAAGGAGTCTCGTCTGAAGCTGCATGGCATCGTGCCACGCTGCATAGCTATTGCTGGAGAAAACGTTTCCAGATCGTGTGTTGCACCTGCAGGATACTCATAAGGTTAGGAATTTGCAGGAAGATAATATACCCATCAGAAATACTGTTAGTGAAGGTAAGTATATTTTTTGTTACTTACGTGTAATAATAGTTTTGCAGCTTGAGTTGTTATAGATTGAAGATTGACCCACACAGCTTCCTTAGGAATTTGCTGTAGTCATAAATTCTACCTCATGCTTTCAAAGATACTGATAGAATTCACAGAAATGGTGCTGAAATGCGTTTGTTGTGGAGCACTGGTCAACTTTATGCAAGAAGCTTCTTACAAGCATTTCATGGTCGACAACCACAATATAATATATAACTTTCTTTTAAAATGTAGTTGAACTTTTTTGAGCAGACAAGTACATGGCAGGATATGCTTGGCATCTGAGCCTAAAGTTCAGGCTGCAAAACTGTTTTTAAAGATAAGTGTTACTGTCGTGTAGTTCCTAGGACCCCCAAGGACCTGCGCGTTTTGGATGACCTAAACTGAGGGCTTGGTGTACAGACAGACTCTGGACACCCCCACAGGATGAGTCAGCCGTTAGACCAGCTAGCTCTACGGTGCCACTACCATCCCCCTGTATTCTACATTGGTGTGTGTAGTTTCTGGCAACCACCGAACATGACAACCCTGATTCCTCAGGTATTGTGGAAACAATACAGTATCTTTCGCTCAGTCACTCGTGCTTACTTTTTCTCAGAACACACATAGAGTGACAATTGGAACGGTTTCAATAAGTATTTATTGGCCAAGTGTCAGTCTAGTGTGAAACATATTAGCTGCGACAATCAAAAGACAGGAGCAAACAAATGTGATCGCTAGTACCAATATCGTAAAAAGCAGATACATTTCTATCATATTGCTAATAAGATGAATAAAAGCAGATTTGATAAAACAATAGTATTGGCGTACTCCTACGATGCGTAGCCTACCTAAATGTGCCTAGCCTAGAGATGTAGGTGAAGCCTGTGTATGTAAATGTCAGGATGGATCCTAATGGAGCCAAGAATCCCCCGGGGAAATACTAACCCCCTCACCAGATGGTTCTGAATGAAGGACTCCGTCTCTGCATCGAGGATGGCACCCCGCAAGGGATGTCCAGTCTCTGCTCGTCGGACGATTAGCCTGCAGAGTCTCGGTCCAGCCTGCAAGGAATTCTCCTCTATTTTCTATGGGGAAGTGAGGGTTTTTATACTGAAGTGGTCACTCCGGGGTTTTTCTACAATCGATATGTTTTGAAAACATTCACTAATCCCTCGTTAATCCTTTTCTAAACAAAATACTCATGCACAGCTGGCTGTTGGCCATGGATGGAAAAAAGTGGTGACCCTTTGTCATGACCATGTCTGAGATATGCAGCGTGGCAGGCGCAGGCACATAATTCTTTGTTCCTGGTTTTGCGGTAAGACTGGGAAACGAATGCTGGGGGGGACTACATTTCCCAGCATCAATGGGGGCAAGTACAGGAAGAGGCAACGGAAGTCAGTTGAGCGGGTAGGCGGTACTTAGCCTGATTCGCTCCGCTGCTCCGTGCTCGTTGTTCCTGCTTTGAGGTATTCGGCTTGCGACCCACCGATTCCTGGATCTTGTGTTCCTGCCGAGGAGCGCCACCTGCTTCTTTCTGTGGTGCGCTTCCTCAGCTCTTGCCTTTGCTCTACTCCGGTTTCCCGAGTGACTTCCCCGGAGGCTTCTAGGAAGGAGCCTGGTCGTTCTGGTGCCTGGACTCTAGCGGGTGGAATGCGCTTCCCGAGCCCTATTGTTACTACTCGATCTCCGCTCCTGTGATTGAACAAGGAGCAAGTTATTTACTTTATTGCCTGTAGCAACGGAGAGAGCTGAGTATTTCAAGGTCTCCTGCCTCATCGAGTTCCACCCAGTGTAGCTTCACGGTGCTCATCAGGCTTGTGCTTATTTCTTTTTTGTATATACGCATATCCATTTGTTATGTGCTAGCTCTCTCTGGATTGCTATTCGGACCTACTTCCTTAGACTTTGTTTTTTCATCACCTTACGGCTGTTCCTCCAGTGCCTGTGGCCATCTGCAGGAAATTCGACTTTGTGTTTTGTTGGCTGCCCTGGTGGATGCTGGTGGATGTGAGTTGTGAGTAACTCCGTTATCAGTTTAGAGTGCATTATTATAGGGGAAGGTGTGTGTGTGTTTATGCTCTCCTTTCTCTCTCCTCTCTTGCATACAGGGTGCGTTTCAACAGTACTGAACGTAGATGTTCTGAGTGACGTCTCCTCCACCCAGCGCAGTTTGTTGTTTTATCCCATTCCCTTTTCCCCGATACACTGCTCATAGGGCAGTAAGATCTTACCTTTGTTCCCTGTGTTGAGTGTTAGGGGAATTGGTGAAAATATCTGCTTCCATCATCCCCTCTGGGCGTTCTCAACAGATCAGTGGCTACACTGACTTCGGATTCCGACAGAAGGACAAGCCCACGTTGTTGACCAGCCTGGGTGATGGAACCTAACGAGATGATGTCTTCGGTCCTTGAGACCCTGACTACTCTTCAGATAGAGGTTCAGGCTTTCCGAGCGGAGAACCAGGACCTACGCAAAGAGATGGGGTCCATGCGCAGGGAGGTAGCGGGGCTATCAAGACAGGGCAAGACAGACAGTAGCAGAGGGCCCTATATCAAGGAATGGACCCTACCCCCTCCTGTACATGCAGAAGACAGTTTTGCTGATCATATACCCTCTCAAGTATCTGAGGGAAGCATTCCCATATCGGGGTTTTTGTCTGCCAACCACACTGCCTCCCGTGCTGAAGGCCGCAACGTCCCTGTTAGACCTGGCACCATTGGCGTGGGTCTCCCTTCCATTTTTCGCTGTTGTCCCCCTGTTTTTGCTGGTGTTAGATGCTCTGGGCGCTGTGCCACTGCCCTTCAGTGCCACAGCGCGAATGCTCCCTGTGTAAAGATGACATGTGAATTGGTAAATCCATGATTGGCTTATTTGGTTTACCTGTTAGTCCCTAGTAGCGTGGCCTGTGTGTGCCCAGGGCTGGTAAACCAAATGCTGCTGGTGGGCCTGCAGCGCTGGTTTGCGCCACCCACAGAAGCAGCTTGTAAAGTGTGTCTCAGACCTGCCACTGCAGAGTCTGTGTGCAGTCCAGAACTGCCATCTTGGATGTGAAGTGCACCCACTTCCCAGCCCCTGAACCTTCCCTTGGCATCATGTAAGTCACCCCTATGGTAGGGTGCATTGTGTGTGTAAGGTAGGACATGCCTTGGTGTGTGTAGCTTGTCCTGGTAGTGAATTACACCCAATTTCTGCTTTTCACTACTGTAAGGCTACCTGTTCCCCATAGGCTAGAATGAGCAGTTTGACTATTACATTCTATAGTCCTAACTGACCCCAGGAACATGGTAGAAAAACGAATTTAGTATGCCTGAGCTCAGAATATTAAAATACATCTTTTAGTGAAGTTTATTTTTATATTCTGTGTTTGAAAATACCACTTTTAGAAAGTAGGTATTTTCTTGCCTAAGCCCTCCAGTGTGCTCTGCTGTTATGTGTATTGGCTGTCTGGTTTTGGAGGGACAGGGCAGGCTGAGCCAGACCTGGGTTGAATAGAGAGATCTGTGTTTGGAGTATGGGGAGGGGTAGCTCCTTGACTTGAATAGGGCTGTGCCTGGCAAGGTGAATGATGGCTCCACCTCCCACTGTGCGTCTGATAGCAGACCCCCTCTTCCTGAAAAGAAGGATGCAGCCTGGTAAACAAAGGGCTCCAGGACTGACCAGAACTGGTTCTGGCTAGGCTCAGTGACTTGTAGCTTTTGAGAACAAAGACTTTTGGGGTATAAATATCTGTGCTGAAACCCCTACAAAGTGTATTGCTCCTGGATGTCAAGACGAACCTCTGTCCGTGTAACTGAAGGAATCTGCAGGAGGTGACTATCCTTGTGCTTGTGTGCTGTTTCTTGGATTGGCCTGCAGTGGTTACCATTGGACTTGGAAGAAGAGGGAAAAGGACTTTGAGAGAACTTTTATCAATCTTGCTAAAGCCATCACCCAAGGGCTAGGAGAGAGCTAGCCTCCTGTTGAAGTCTCGGGCACATCAGACTTCACCACCAGCCTCCTGATTCCTCCCAGCGAGGATTTCTATCTGCAGGTGAGGCTCCTGTGAGTTCCAGGGCCTCTAGTTCTACTACAGAGAAGAGAGTGCTGAAATCGTTGCTAACGCACGTTTGCGAGCCGCCGCAGCCAAGAGCGCCCGAAAAATCATCGCGCTGCTGCTGCCTAGTGCTCGCAACCAAAGATCGAGTCATCGCACCGAGATCATCGCTTCACGACATCGCAGCGCGGACGCCGAGCGTCCGCCATTTTCATTGCATCGCGTCAGGATCATCGCTCCCTCGCAGAGCGCCATTTCTTCGCATCGCAACCCGATCGCACACGCAACAAGATCGTCGCCTCGCCTCCTCCCTTGCGGCAGGGAGTCATCGCATCAACGGTCTAGCGTGCAGAAGTTTGTCGCATCGTCTCCACATGCATCAGCAGATCGGCGCATCATCCTCCCTCGCGGCAAGGATTTAACGCATCGCCGGCCTCGCGTGCAGAAATTCATCGCTACAGCTTCTTTGCGACAATATGTTGATTTTGCTACGAAATCCAGGTACTTTGTAAGTAAAAGGGTCGCAGAGACCACTGCTTTGAACTGAACTCCTCTTTGCGCACTTGAACTATTTTTGCAGCATTCCAAGAGTAATCCTATTTGACAGTATTGTGGCCTTTTATCGTTATTGGTCTTGTGTTAAGTCTATATATAAAGATACTTATTTTTTATAACTACTTGTGTGGTGTCCCTTTGTAGTGTCCCTCCCTGTGTTACTGTGTATGGTCATAAATGCTTCACACACTGCCTCTGAGATAAGCCTAGCTGCTCGTGCTACGTTACCACAGGGTTGAGCAGGGGTTATCAAAGGGTGTGGCTCTCTTACCCTGACTTAGGAAGAAGGGTCCCTACTTGGACAGTGGCCAACCACTGCCAACTAGAGACCCCCATTTCTAGCATTGGTGGTCAGCGGTGAGGATCTGGACTTGCATTTATGATCGCATACAGTAATTATAGTGCACACTACTAGTGAGTTGCGACCATAACGCAACCACATACGTTTTTGAGTTTTTTTTTCTATTTTTGATTAATATTGCCAGTTATTGCTACAATGGGCAAGCCCAGATCCAATGCCTCGGAGGATCTCTCCTGGGAAGAAGAGAAATTAGAAACCTACAGTGCCAAGTAGCTCAAATATTTTTGCAAACAATTCACAGTTTCTATCACAGGTCTCACTAGAAGGGAGGAGTATTACAAGGCGCTGAAGGCCTGGCTAGAAGCCAGGGATGCCCTTAAGAATATGGGAGAGCTTGTGGAGGGGGAAGAGAATGCAGGAGAGCAACAGGGTGAAGTAGTAGATTTGGTAGGAGATAAAGCAATTTCCAGCCCGGGCACTAGTGTGTCCGCTAAGGGTCTGTCCCCAGAAGAGATGGAGGACAGGGAGAGAGATAGGCGGCATAATATGGAGATGGCTAAGCTTAAAATGGATGGTCAGAGGGACCTAGAGAACAAGAAGTTAGAATTTGAGATTATGAAAATGAAACTTGAGCATGAGAGAATATTGAGGGAGTTGGAGATTAAAGCAGAGAGTATAGAGATCTCCCCTCTGGTGGCAGCATACCTGTAGTGCATCCTGAGAGTAGGGTGTATATACCCAAGGAGGTTATTAAGGATTTCCACAAAAGTGAAGATATTGAGCAATGGTTTGCCGCTTATGAATTAGCCATGGTGTCCCACTGGGTCCCTGAGAAGGATTGGGGAGCGGGGTTGTGGGGACGCTTTGTGAGTGAGGGGAGGGATACCTTGTTGGACCTGCCCCCAGAAAGTAGGATGGTTTATGCCCACATGAAGGAAGCGTTGATGACCCGCTATGGTTTGACCCCTGAGATGTATAGGCAGAGGGTTAGGACCTGCAAGAAGCTAGAGGGTACCACGTGGGTTGAATATGTGTCTTTTTTGCAGAGCAATGGAACGCTGGGTAAAAGGTAGCAAAGTAGAAACTTTTGAGCAGCTTTATGATTTGATTGCATGGGAGCATTTATCTAGTAACTGTTTTCCTGAGCTACGCCAGCACCTGATTGATTGCAAGCTGACTAACCCTAGGAAGCTTGCTGAGGAGGCGGACCGCTGGGTGAGCACCCGTGTTCGCAAGGGTCCAGTGGGAGACTTCGCCAAAGGTGGGCAGGGTCCCCAGCAGAGAAGTGGGGGGACAGGGGTAAACCGAGGGAGTTCCAAAGAGGGCCCCAAAGTAATTCCCAAGGGAACAAAGCAGTGGTGTCCCAGCCTCCCCAAGAGAAGAAGCCAGTGCCCCCGACAGGTAGGCCTGTTCAGAGGGGGCCCCTTACTTGTTTTAAGTGTGGTCAAGTGGGCCACAGATACTTTGATCCCCAGTGTCCTCAGAGGGATACCAATGCACCACCCCATGCACCACCCCGCCAGCTTGCTAGTGTAGCCCTGGGAGGGGAGGAGATGGGTGCCCAAGGTGGGTGGGATCCCGTAGAATTGACCCTTGTCTCATTAGGAGACTTTGAGATGGTCCCTAAGCCTGCACTGCCTGCTAACACTAAAAAGTACAGGCAGTGGGTGACCATCAATGGCCATAGGGTGGAGGCTCTAAGAGACACAGGAGCCAGTATAACGGCTGTCAGCTCCCGGTTGGTGTCCAAAGAGCAGGTTGTCCCCCATGCATTCTACCCAGTAGTGTCCGCAGACAACTCAGAGAGCCAATGTGAGGTGGCTCAGGTTCCCTTTGAGTGGGGGGTTCTCAGGAACTCTTCAGGTGGCTGTGAGGCCCGCCATGCCTGTAGACTGTCTGTTGGGCAACGATTTAGAGAACTCCCCGTGGGCTACGGTGGAGAGGAAATCTCACTTGGAAATGTTGGGTCTGCCTGAGTGGGCGTGTGCTACCACTCGGTCCATGGCAGCCAAGGAGGGTGTTGAGAAGGACCTGGAGCCTGAGAGTATGGCCCAGATCCCTGCCTTTGAGAGAAGGGGCAGGGGGCGCGGGGAGCCGGCCCCCTTGGTTCCCACGGCCCAGGAGGGAGCAGACCGTGAGGGGGATGCCCTGGAGCCTACCGGGGAGCAGATCGCCGAACTGGGGGACCTGCCTGAGCTGACCCATTGGCAGCAGGAAGGGGGACCCACCAGGGAGGAATTTTGTGTGCAGTAGAGAGTTTGCCCCTCTCTTGAGGGTGTGCGGCGACAGGCTGCAGCCCAGGCAGAAGGTGACATGTCTGGTTCACATCTGATTTATTGGGAGAACAGTCGCCTGTATAGCGAGCCTAAGGCTGCTGAGCCGGGGTCAGCCCGTGTGCTGGTGGTACCCGAGTGCTTCAGAGCCTTCCTACTGGGGTTGGCTCACGACATTCCATTGGCAGGACTTCTGGGGCAGACCAAGACCTTTGAAAGGCTGGCCACCCACTTTTATTGGCCCCAGATGCGCAAGAGTTCAGACACTCATTGCAGGACATGTGAGACTTGCCAGGCAAGTGGGAAGAGTGGGGGGAAGATCAAGGCCCCACTCCAGCCCTTTCCAGTTGTTAGTACCCCATTCGAGCGAGTGGGCATTGACATTGTGGGGCCTCTGGACCCCAAGACAGCCATGGGCAACAGGTTCATCCTGGTCTTGGTGGACCATGCCACCCTGAAGCCATCCCGCTCTGGACAGTGACGGCCCCCGTGGTGGGACGTGCACTGATGGGGATTTTCTCCCGTGTAGGGTTCCCCAGAGAGGTGGTGTCTGACAGGGGGACCAACTTCATCTCCCAGTACATGAAGTCTCTGTGGAAGGAGTGTGGGGTAACTTACAAGTTCACCACTCCTTACCACCCCCAAGGTAATGGTCTGGTTTAAAGGTTCAACCGGACCTTGAAGGGCATGATCATGGGCCTGGAAGAGCCCCTGAGGCGTAAGTGGGACGTCCTCTTGCCATGCCTGTTGTTTGCCTACCGTGAGGTGCCACAGAAGTCCTTAGGGTTCAGTCCCTTTGAACTGCTCTATTTCCATCCGGTTAGAGGACCTCTGAGTCTGGTCAAGGAAGGCTGGGAGCAATCTCCCAGGAAACCTCCCCAAGATGTATTTAGCTACATGTTGGCCTTCAGGAACCAGACTCGGCGTTTCAGAAAAATTGCTGAAGCAAATCTGGAAGCCAGCCAGGAGGAAATTAAACGTTGGCACGACCAGAATGCCACTCTGGTCGAATTTCAACCTGGTCAGAAGGTTTGGGTACTGGCCCCAGTGGAGCCTTGTGCACTCCAAGATAAGTGGACCGGTCCATTTGAGGTGGTGGAGCGCAAAAGTCCAGTTACCTACTTGGTGGACTTTCAATCTCCCAGGAAACCCTTGCGGGTCCTGCATGTGAACCGCCTGAAGCCCCACTTTGAGAGGTCTGAAGTGGGCATGCTTCTTGCCACAGATGGGGTGGAGGAGGAGAGTGAGCCTCTTCCTGACCTCCTGTGTGCAGGAGAGAAGGATGGGTCAATGGAGGGTGTGATCCTCTCCACCACACAGACCCCTGAGCAGCAGAGAGATTGTCACCAACTGTTGGGGCAATTTTCTGATTTGTTCTCCCTGGTGCCTGGTGTCACTGATTGGTGCGTCCATGAGGTGGATACCGAGGACAGTCCTCCTGTCAAGCACAAGGCTTACAGAGTGACTGACAGGGTCAGGGCTTGCATTAAGGAGGAGGTCTCCAAAATGTTTGCCCTAGGGGTGATTGAGTCCTCTAGCAGCCCCTAGTCCAGCCCCGTGGTCTTGGTACCAAAAGCTGCGACGCCTGGTGCCACCGCTGAACTTAGGTTCTGTGTGGACTACCGAGGTCTCAATTCGGTCACGAAGACCGACGCGCACCCCATCCCCAGAGCTGATGAGCTCATAGATCGGCTAGGGGCTGCCCGGTACCTCAGCACGTTTGATCTGACGTCTGGGTACTGGCAGATCGCCTTAACTGATGGGGCAAAAGAGAGGTCAGCGTTCTCCACACCATATGGGCACTGCCAGTTCCGTGTGATGCCCTTTGGGATGAAGAATGCCCCAGCCACCTTTCAGAGGTTGGTCAACCAGGTGTTGGTTGGGCTGGAGGATTTCAGTGCCGCCTACCTGGATGACATTGCAGTGTTCAGTTCCTCCTGGGAGGACCACTTGCGCCACCTCTGGGAAGTGTTGATGGCGCTGCGCAGAGCAGGCCTCACAATCAAGGCCAGTAAGTGCCAGATTGGGCAGGGTTCTGTGGTGTATTTGGGACACCAGGTGGGGAGTGGCCAAGTGGCGCCCCTGCAGCCCAAGATTGAAACCATCCTGGCTTGGGAGCCCCCAAGGACCCAGACCCAGGTGAGGGCCTTCTTAGGACTCCGGGTTACTACAGGAGGTTTGTCAAAGGGTATGGCAACATTGTTGCACCCTTGACTGAGCTGACTTCCAAAAAGCAGCCAAAGATTGTGAACTGGACTGACACCTGTCAGAAAGCTTTTGATGCCCTCAAGACTGCCATGTGTACAGCACCCGTACTCCAGGCGCCCAATTTTGCTAAGGAATTTATTGTCCAGACAGACGCTTCAGAGTATGGGGTGGGGGCCGTTCTGTCACAGATAAATGAGGAGGGGCTAGACCAACCTGTAGCCTTCATCAGTAGGAGGTTACTTCCACGGGAACAGAGGTGGAGTGCAATTGAGCGTGAGGCATTTGCTGTGGTCTGGGCATTGAAGAAGCTGAGACCATACCTGTTTGGGACTCACTTCCGGGTTCAGACAGACCACAGGCCCCTCAGATGGTTGATGCAGATGAGGGGTGAGAATCCCAAGTTGTTGAGGTGGTCCATTTCCCTACAGGGTATGGACTTCACGGTGGAACACCGCCCTGGTACAGAACACGCCAATGCTGATGGTCTGTCCAGATTTTTCCGCCTTAGTGATGAGAACTTCCAAGGGGATGGGTAGTTCTCCCCACATTTCAGCTGGAGGGGACACGTGTTAGACCTGGCACCATTGGCGTGGGTCTCCCTTCCATTTTTCGCTGTTGTCCCCCTGTTTTTGCTGGTGTTAGATGCTCTGGGCGCTGTGCCTCTGCCCTTCAGTGCCACAGCGCGAATGCTCCCTGTGTAAAGATGACATGTGAATTGGTATATCCACGATTGGCTTATTTGGTTTACCTGTTAGTCCCTAGTAGCGTGGCCTGTGTGTGCCCAGGGCTGGTAAACCGAATGCTGCTGGTGGGCCTGCAGCGCTGGTTTGCGCCACCCACAGAAGCAGCTTGTAAAGTGTGTCTCAGACCTGCCACTGCAGAGTCTGTGTGGAGTCCAGAACTGCCATCTTGGCTGTGAAGTGCACCCACTTCCCAGCCCCTGAACCTTCCCTTGGCATCATGTAAGTCACCCCTATGGTAGGGTGCATTCTGTGTGTAAGGTAGGACATGCCTTGGTGTGTGTAGCATGTCCTGGTAGTGAATTACACCCAATTTCGTTTTTCACTACTGTAAGGCTACCTGTTCCCCATAGGCTAGAATGGGCAGTTTGACTATTACATTCTATAGTCCTAACTGACCCCAGGAACATGGTAGAAAAACGAATTTAGTATGCCTGAGCTCAGAATATTAAAATACATCTTTTAGTGAAGTTTATTTTTATATTCTGTGTTTGAAAATACCACTTTTAGAAAGTAGGTATTTCCTTGCCTAAGCCCTCCAGTGTGCTCTGCTGTTGTGTATTGGCTGTCTGGTTTTGGAGGGACAGGGCAGGCTGAGCCAGACCTGGGTTGAATAGAGAGATCTGTGTTTGGAGTATGGGGAGGGGTAGCTCCTTGACTTGAATAGGGCTGTGCCTGGCAAGGTGAATGATGGCTCCACCTCCCACTGTGCGTCTGATAGCAGACCCCCTCTTCCTGAAAGGAAGGATGCAGCCTGGTAAACAAAGGGCTCCAGGACTGACCAGAACTGGTTCTGGCTAGGCTCAGTGACTTGTAGCTTTTGAGAACAAAGACTTTTGGGGTATAAATATCTGTGCTGAAACCCCTACAAAGTGTATTGCTCATGGATGTCAAGACGAACCTCTGTCCGTGTAACTGAAGGAATCTGCAGGAGGTGACTATCCTTGTGCTTGTGTGCTGTTTCTTGGATTGGCCTGCAGTGGTTACCATTGGACTTGGAAGAAGAGGGAAAAGGACTTTGAGAGAACTTTTATCAATCTTGCTAAAGTCATCACCCAAGGGCTAGGAGAGAGCTAGCCTCCTGTTGAAGTCTCAGGCACATCAGACTTCACCACCAGCCTCCTGATTCCTCCCAGCGAGGATTTCTATCTGCAGGTGAGGCTCCTGTGAGTTCCAGGGCCTCTAGTTCTACTACAGAGAAGAGAGTGCTGAAATCGTTGCTAACGCACGTTTGCGAGCCGCCGCAGCCGAGAGCGCCCGAAAAATCATCGCGCTGCTGCCGCCGAGTGCTCGCAACCAAAGATCGAGTCATCGCACCGAGATAATCGCTTCAAGACATCGCAGCGCGGACGCCGAGCGTCCGCCATTTTCATCGCATCAGGATCGTCGCTCCCTTGCGGAGCGCCATTTCTTCGCATCGCAACCCGATCGCACACGCAAGAAGATCGTCGCCTCGCCTCATCCCTTGCGGCAGGGAGTCATCGCATCAACGGTCTAGCGTGCAGAAGTTTGTCGCATCGTCTCCACATGCATCAGCAGATCAGCGCATCATCCTCCCTCGCGGCAAGGATTTAACGCATCGCCGGCCTCGCGTGCAGAAATTCATCGCTACAGCTTCTTTGCGACAATTTGTTGATTTTGCTATGAAATCTAGGTACTTTGTAAGTAAAAGGGTCGCAGAGACCACTGCTTTGAACTGAACTCCTCTTTGCGCACTTGAACTATTTTTGCAGCATTCCAAGAGTAATCCTATTTGACAGTATTGTGGCCTTTTATCGTTATTGGTCTTGTGTTAAGTCTATATATAAAGATACTTATTTTTTATAACTACTTGTGTGGTGTCCCTTTGTAGTGTCCCTCACTGTGTTACTGTGTATGGTCATAAATGCTTCACACACTGCCTCTGAGATAAGCCTAGCTGCTCGTGCTACGTTACCACAGGGTTGAGCAGGGGATATCAAAGGGTGTAGCTCTCTCACCCTGACTTAGGAAGAAGGGTCCCTACTTGGACAGTGGCCAACCACTGCCAACTAGAGACCCCCATTTCTAACAGTCCCCATCAATGTCATCCAACAACTTCAAATTCCATTGGCCCCACCTGAACGTTTCTTTGGGGATCTAAAGAAGTTCGGAGTTTTTCTGAATCAGTGTCGTCTACACTTCCTGTGTAAACCAGCAATATTCCACGATGACCAGGCTAAAACAGCCTTTATGATGTCATATCTAGGGGGGAATGCTGCCAGCTGGTCAATACCGCTGATTGAAAAGGACGCTCCGGTATTGTACAACTTCTCTGCCTTTTGTGATGAAATGAGAACACTCTTTGATAGATGGTCCCATCTGCTTACCTTGGACAGATAATTAATCACCTTGAAGCAAGGAAACCATGATTTCTTGACTCATATAACAACTTTCAACCGTTTAGTGATTGAGACAAACTGGCCACCTGAGAAAAGAACCTCTCTGTTTTATCAGGGTTTGCGGGGTGAGCTAAAGGACGAACTAGCCCAAGTGGTTCATATGCCCCGGTCCTGTGAGGAATTGATCGCTCTCACAGTACAACTGGATCACCGTCTTTTGGAGCGAAAAGGAGACAAAGGGAGAACGGAGCCACGGTATTGTCTACCCCGACCCAGACCTATAGTAGAGGAAGCCTCGCACGTAGCCGATGGTACAGAACCCATGCAAATAAATGGAATCCGTGGACCCCTTACCTTGGATGAGAAAGAGAGAAGACGTAAACAGCGGTTATGTCTATACAGTGGAAAGGGAGGCCACTTCCTCAGAGAGTGCAGGGCTTGTACTCGAGCTGTTGAAAAAGGAGCAGGGGCAAGAACACAAGCGGTCTTACAGCAAGACTGGAATGAGTGGGAAACGTCGGAAAACTGAAGAGCCCGAGCAAGACCGAGATCCCTTGCTTGAGCAATGTATATCCTGTGATCTCTCCTTTTTTGGCCAATACCGTCCAGACATCTGTAGCTCATATCAACATGGCGGTCACCCTATGGTTAGATCAGGAACTTCGCCAAAGAATGCCTGCATTACTTGATTCAGGAGCTACAGGTAATTTCATGGACCAAACCTACGCCCAGCAATTAGGCATCCCCTGTGTGGAGATGAGCACCCCAGAACCAGTGAAGGCGGTAGACGGGACAGCCCTGACGTCCGGTCCAGTGAAATATCACCCACAGCCCCTTGTTATGCAATTTGGGTGCGAACACTATCAAAATATCCAGTTCAACTTGATTGATGCTCCCCACTTCCGCCTTATTTTGGGAATGCCGTGGTTGACCTTGCATGATCCCTATTTGCAATGGTCTGTTCGTTCAGTGACTATGAACTCTACGTTCTGCCGGTATCATTGTATGAATAAAGAAGACTGCCTACAAAGGGTCCAAGCTACACAATCAAGCCATCTAGCAGTCGGATGCAGCATGCCTTTGATTTGTTCTGTTGTATCAGTCCCATCGGAGTATAAACAATATCAGACAGTGTTCGACAGACAACAAGCAAGTCAGTTATCCCCTCATCGGGATTATGACTGTAGGATAGACCTGGTCCCTGGAGCCACAATACCTTGCAGCCGAGTTTATGCCCTCACAGAGCCTGAAACACAACACCTGAAGGAATACCTAGAGGAGAATCTCCAAATGGGGTTTATTCGACTTTCCTCCTCACCTGCCTCATCGCCCCTTTTCTTTATTCCGAAGGAGGAGGGGGACCTCAGGACCTGTATCAATTACTGGGCCATCAACCGGGTCACGGTTAAAAACCACTACCCCTCATACCCGTCTTGCTGGATCAACTGAAGGGGGCACGGATATTCACCAAATTGGACCTCCGTGGAGCATATCACCTGGTAAGAGTCAGAAGAGGAGATGAATGGAAGACGGCCTTCCGGACCATATTCGGACTTTACGAATATCAAGTGATGCCTTTCGGGCTTTGTAACGCCCCCGCCGCCTTCCAATATTTATGGATGAGGTGTTTAGAGGGTATCTTTTTTTGATTTTCAAAAACCTTTATTGAAAAAAGAAAAAGGAAATCATGGCACATTACAAGTAGGCGTCACAGCAGTTAATACAGTAGATATTACACTTACAATTGCACTTCACGTTGCAAGGTGATGAAGGCCGAGAGTAGCACAGAGATGGCCCATCAGTAGTTGAGTGGTAATTAAGGCACATTGGAAGAAACACAAATAATCTGGCCTGGGGGGGGCATGAGACCAGCAACACCATCTCGGGCATTTTGCGTGTCAGAACTGGGGGAGTCCGTCACAGGGCTGTCAGGGGCGGTTAATCGTTGAAGATAGGAAATGAAGGGAGTCCAAATGTCTGGGGCCTGCTGGCCGCAGGCATCAGATCCCAAAATTCACCCAGGAGTGTCTGGCAATGGGCTGCATCATCCAACCAATTCTTGAACGTGGGAGCTGGTTTACGCCCCCAGTGCATGGCTACCCTATGCTTAGCAAGCACTAGCAGCATTGCAATTAGCTTGCGGTTGGCATCCGACATGTGTTTGATGTAACCCAGGAGGCATATCAGGGGATCAGGAGTGAAACGTTCAAGTGTGATGTCACCGATGGCTGTGCATACCCTAATTTGACAAATGTACCTCGGCACTCTTATTATTTGTCATCACATTTAGTACTCGTGATATGAGCATCCGCTTTAAATACATTTAAGGGAGCTTTACACACAGGAAAAACAGATCTTTTCAATTTGAAACTTATACTTTATTTTAGATATTTTTAAAAACCATTCGGACCATTGTATGACCGTGCATACTTAAGCTTTAGACATTTAATGATTGTGAACATTTATACATGGAGAAACAGCATGGTCCGAAGGTGAAGAGATAAAGCACACACAACAGCCGACACGTGTTTCGTTACAAATGTAACTTTTTCAAGGCTGTAAACAATAATAATTACATAGATCTAAAAATTACATAAGTATTTTTATAACAATTCATATGTTGCATAAATTTCAACCCGTGTTGAATGTGAAACCAAAGAAAAAACGTGAAGAAAATATGAAAAAAAGAGGAAGAGAAGGCCCACACAATAAGAGGATTTTGTAAAAAAAAGAGCACCGTCGTATGTGAGAGAAAGAATTCATAGCTCATGCGCATGCAGAACCAAAAACTGAATAGGAAAGCCCAATTGTATGATGACAAGTAGAGATAATGAAACACCTCTTGTGCACTTTATTGGAATAAGTGAAAGAGAAAGGTCCGTACAAAGGTAAACGAAGAGGTAAAATCTTAACCTTGGAACGAAATCTATAGTCCCTCCAAGATTTGATGGTCCATCCGAATGTAAGACCAACCGTGCGTCCTATGTATTTGTTATGGTGTCTAAAACACCTATATAAGAAATGAGAGATATCAGATCCACTGATAAGGCTACAAAGTCCTATACAATTGCGAAAGCAATAGTAGCTTTTGTCTACCTGAAGGAACTAGAGATGCAACGTAGTATTTGCTGAAATTTCTTCACGACTCGGACAGTCAGTCTCAAGAAAAGGAGTATGTATCTGGTCAGAAAGTTAATAGTTGGAGATGGTAAGGCAAAATAAGTTATTCAAGTTGAGTAAATAAGACTTTCGGGTCATAGACTTACTTATGAAATTCAGAGTACTTTATCAAGTAGCGAACAAAACAAAGGGAGGACCGGGAAGTGGGCTCGTCAAAAGTCCCTTAATAGGATGTCCCTGTAAGTAAAAAGTATTCCAATTTACAAAAATTAATAAGTAAATAGTAATATAATCATGTAGAAGACGAGTCCTATGTGGAGACTTACTTTCCATATATTCTTAAAGAGATACGTCACGTAGAACTATGAATGAGGCCGGTAGGTCTGCCCATTTAATAGAGGACCATAATAAGCCCCTCTAAGAAAAGAAACGGAAAGGGATATTTGAAAAATCGGTAGTAAAATACAAAGTGGTCGCAAAGTCAAGCACGTGCGTATTGTGAGCAGTAATTAAAATAAGAAACCAAACGCTACCTAGTCAATTACTAGATCCATTTTCGAATATACTAGTCCCTATGTGTGTCCCTATGTGTGTCCAAACACATTTGAAACAATGGATTGTAAAGAAAGGGCTAGCTTCTTAAGTAGTTCACTTATGTTTGCAAATACTATCGTAAGCGTCTTTAATGCCATATCTGAGCCACCGTAATGGAAAAGCATAGGTCAAGTCTAGGACATGCTTTTAAATACTTCCCAACTTGTCTAATAAGTATGGCGCTTAGTTTATAAAAGTACACAAACATCTCTCTTTCCTCCTTAGCTCACGTACTAACCTGGCAGATTCTTGTCACGAGCCGAGTCCACGTAAAGGAAGGTCTGTAGTGATTTAGGCACCATTAAATACTCTCGGTGCAACTAAGTAAGTCACCCGGAAGTGTTAACTAGTTCTAAAAAGGTCGAGATGAAAAGCATTTTTCACGAGTAGATTCTCTCGCTAGGTGGCGGCCGTGATGTAGCGGGTCCTATGCTCAATACTTTCAAAGGGCCAAGTATACATAAACGATAATTTACATAGACTTGCCAATTCGTTAAGGGTCCCAATGAATTGTATATTGGAGACCCGATTTTATATATACTGACGTCAAGCAAAGCCCTATGGCATTAAAAGAATATAGTTTCAAGATTCAAAATCCTAATGGCGGCCATCTTGAAAAGAGTAGAAGTTTGTATTGACATTTGTACAAAAAGTTGAAAGGAAAAAATGAAAAGTAAAGTGACAATAGAATTAGAATAGTTGTTATATTGTGCTATATACAATTTATATTTTGAAAATTGTGACATCTTAAAGTTTTTTAGGACAAATCCAGCTTCAGATTACATATTTTCGGTTGCTCCAGAGAAACAAAAGGTGAAAAAGTCATATTCCCAGGTTGCTTTTTGATATAATGACAGTTGTTTATCAATTGACACCATACTGAATCATCACCCTAGTTGGATCAAGACACTCACATATGTTAGTCATTGTAGGTGACAGTTAAGAATAACAGAGACAGTATTTTTGCACATATTGGGTCCATTACATAATAATAGAACTTAACTGAACCGACGGGTTGTCATTCTGTTAAAAATACATGTAGTTCCCGATCTATGTTAAGTCCCTTCTCCACAGCTCGTAATTTCAAAATCCACTGCGTTTCTGCTCTTCTAAGAGCTAATGTTCTATCACCACCCCTAGGGTTACATTGCACATGCATTATGCAATGGAATCTACTGCTAGTCAACGTCATTGAAGGGTGCGCAGTGTTAAAGTGTACAGCTAATGGATATTCTGTATTATTATTTCGAATTGCCCTCGTGTTCCTGGATCCTTTCTTAAAGGGTCGTATTGTGCTGCCAATGTACATGAGTCCACATTGGCACCTGATACAATAAATAAAGTTGGTTTTGCAATTAATAAATTGTTGTATACAGTGTGTCACAGCAGTATTATATTGAAACTCTGTCAGTTTGTTGTATGCCAGAGAGCAGACACTACATTTAGTACATTTGCAAAAGCCTTTAGGCTTATCCGGTAGCCAAGTAGTATTGACTGTAGGTGGTAAATAACTAGAGCATAGGAAGTCTCTCAGAGTTTTGCCCCTTCTATGTACCACTCTGGGTTTGGTGGAAATGTGCTTCTCAAGTGCCTTATCCAATGTTAATAGATGCCAATGTTAATAGATGCCAATGTTTGTGTAAGATTTTGTATATCGCATGGCTTTGGGTGTTGTATCCAGTGACCAACATGAGTTTCCTGTCTTTCTTGCACTTTTTGGACCCATGTTTATTGGAAAGTAACATATGTCTTGGTGTATAAAGTATTCTTTTCTTAGATTTGTAAAGTATTGCTGGTGAGTAGCCCCTATGTTTGAAACGTTCTTCTAGTTTTGTAAGTTCTTCAAGATAAATGGGGTCTTCACTACAATTTCTCCTGATTCTGGTCATCTCACCTAAAGGGATGGCGTCAATCTGAGTGGTAGGGTGGGCACTGTCGGCATGTAAGATCGAATTACATGCCGTTGGTTTCCTGTATAGCCGTGACATAATGTGGTTATCTTTCATGTATAACATTACATCCAAAAAGTCTATTTCTAATTTGGCAAATTCATGTGTGAATTTGAGATTGTATGTATTATTGTTCCACCAATTGTAACCGCTGCGTTTCATTGCCCGCCCAGATGGTAAAAACATTGTCGATATAACGACCCCAGTAGACGATATGTTCCGTCAACTCTGGTGGTCCAGTCGACCAAAGATGTCTCTGTTCAAAAATGCCCATGTAAAGATTCGCATAGGATGGCGAAAATTTTTAGCCCATTGCGAAGCCCATAGCTTGTCTGTACCAGTCACCTTGGTGGAGAAAAACATTGTTCTCCAAGACCAGTCGCGTAAGGTCCATTAACATTTCTGTGTGTTCAAAGAGAGTTGCATCTCTTTGTGACAGAACTTCCTGTAATGCCTAAAGTCCCTTCTCTTAACGGGATACTGGTGTAAAGGGAACAGACATCTAATGTTACAAATGAAAGTTCACTTGACCACTCAATATCTTCCAATTTATTTAACAGGTCCCCTGTATCCCTAAGGTAGGAGGGAAGGTTATGAACCAAAGGCTGTAAAAACACATTCAAAAACTCTGAGATGTGTTCTGTTGGGGAGCATACCCCCTGCCAGAACAATGATACCCTGGGGCACAGCCAGGCCAGGTGGGCAAAGTCTGCACCCGGAGCCGAGCAGCGCGCGCATCTGTCGTTGTCAAGTAAGCCCATCTTGTGTAAGGATGCGGGGGTGCAGTAGAGTCTGTGCAAATACTTAAAATGAATGAGCCTCAGACGATAGTTGGGGGAGAGGCGCTTGATCTTGTTACAACAGTAGAGCCACTGCTCAGGAGGGAGGTCCCTTTCTAAGTCCACACTCCACGCATTTTGGACGCGCTCAGTGTTAGTGGAGGAGGCGGCCAGCGTAAGAGCATATAATCTAGTGACCATCTTCCGTGGGGAGCTGGAAGTGCTGCGTTGGCCTGGGGGGCATGTGGGAACGCAGGGTTATCTTCTCTGCATGTCGCTCTGATCTGGTAATATAGCAGCTTGTCAAGGGGAGCAGCGTTATGGGGAAGGGTGAAAAACGTATTGTCAGGGTAGATGTCCGCTATATATAGTGTTGAGGCCTAGGTGAGCCGCGAGCCATGCCAGCCGTCTGCAATGGGGGGAATGCTGGGTTGCTAGCAAGTCTCAAGGAAGGTGCGTACAATGTGCTGGCGCCAGTGTATTTACGCAGCCCATCCCAGGCCCAACGCAGACATTCGACCGTATCAATCTCGCCGCGGGGGGGTTTGGGTGGGAAAAATAGTGCGGTCTGAAGCGACCATGGGGCAGCAAGGTCCGTCTCAACCGCCGTGTGGGGATGAAAAGGCTCCCGTTCCCCGCGAAGGTCACCGAGAAAATCGTCAACAAACAACTGACCCGCTACCTCGAGGAGAACAACATCCTGGACCCTTCCCAGTCCGGCTTCCGCAGCAACCACAGCACCGAAACCGCCCTCATCGCCGCCACCGATGACATCAGGACCCTGCTAGACAACGGAGAAACAGCAGCCCTCATCCTCCTGGACCTATCAGCCGCCTTCGACACGGTCTGCCACCACACACTACGAACACGCCTTCACGACGCCGGGATCCAAGAGAAGGCCCTGGACTGGACCACATCCTTCCTTTCCGGCAGAACACAAAGCGTCCGCCTCGCCCCCTTCCGATCCAAGGCCACCAAGATCATCTGCGGCGTACCGCAAGGCTCCTCCCTCAGCCCAACGCTGTTCAACATCTACATGGCACCCCTCGCCCACGTCGCCCGACAGCCCAACCTCAACATCATCTCCTACGCCGACGACACCCAGCTGATCCTCTCCCTCACCAAAGACCCTCACACCGCCAAAACCCACCTCCACGAAGGAATGAAGGCCGTCGCCGAATGGATGAGGACCAGCCGCCTGAAGCTGAACTCGGACAAGACGGAGGTCCTCATCCTTGGTTCCAACCCTTCAGCCTGGGACGACTCCTGGTGGCCAACATCACTGGGAACAGCCCCGCCACCCACCGACCACGTACGCAACCTAGGGGTCATCCTCGACCCCACCCTCTCCATGACTAAGCAGGTCAACGCCGTTTCCTCATCCTGCTTCAACATCCTCCGAATGCTCCGCAGGATCTTCAAGTGGATCCCTACCGAAACAAGAAAAACAGTCACCCAGGCCCTCGTCACCAGCAGGCTGGACTACGGAAACGCCCTCTACGCAGGAACGACGGCTAAGCTCCTGAGACGGCTGCAACGCATCCAGAACGCCTCTGCACGTCTTAACCTCGACATCCCCCGACGCAGCCACATCACACCCCACCTGAGAGACCTGCACTGGCTCCCTGTCAACAAGAGGATAACCTTCAAGCTCCTCATCCACGCACACAAAGCACTCCACAACTCCGGACCAGCCTACCTCAACAGACGACTCAGCTTCTACACCCCCACCCGCTAGCTCCGCTCGACCAGCCTCGCCCTCGCCACAGTCCCCCGCATCCGGAAAACGACCGCCGGCGGCAGATCCTTCTCCCACCTCGCCGCCAAGACCTGGAACACCCTCCCCACCAACCTCCGACAGACCCAAGACCTACTGGCCTTCAGAAGACTCCTCAAGACCTGGCTCTTCGATCAGTAGCAGCACCACCCCCCTCTTCCCCCAGCGCCTTGAGACCCTCGCGGGTATGTAGTGCGCTTTATAAGTGACATGATTGATTGATTGATTGATTGGTGTGGAGCCAAAAGTGGAGAAAGCTGGCTTGGGCGCACAGCGCGTAGAGCTTAAAGTCTGGGGCTCCCATACCACCCCGGACCAGGGGTAGTGTAAGAATATCATAAGCAATTCTAGGTTGGCATCCAGCCCAGATCAGAATGATAATGTTGGAGCGGAGTTTGCAGAAAAAATGTGACGTGACAGGGATGTTTAAAAAGAGGTACAGGAATTTTGGGAGCACCACCATCTTAGCAATGGCAATGCGCCCAGCTAATGATAAAGGGAGCTTTTGCCACATGTGGATCTTAGTCTCCAGCCAATCCATCACCCGTCCAAAATTAGACTTCCAGAGGTCATACACATCCCTGCTCAGCCAGATGCCGAGGTATCTAGTGGGTCCCGACGCCCAAACAAAGGGATAGTCAGGGGTGAAGGGTTTTGTAGCATCCGTGAGGGGAAAAAGGACTGACTTGCTCCAGTTGACTTGGACTCCAGATAGGCACCCGAATCTCACCACCTCCCTGGTCATGGGAGCAAGATTTTCCTGAGGGTCTCGGACATAAATCGTGACATCATCCTCGTACATGGATGTGACAAGGGCGCGAGCCGAAAAGCCCATGCCCCGGTGGGTATGATGTTGGCGCAGTTGCGCCGCAAGAGGTTCCATGGCTATGGCAAAAAGCATTGGGGAGAGGGGACACCCCTGCCTGGTACCTCTCGAAATAACAATGGCGTCAGTGACCTGCCCATTAATCCTGATGCGAGCCGTGGGAAGTGTGTACAGTAACTGTATCTTGCGTACGAAATTTAGACTGAATCCCAAGCGAGGGAGAAGGTAGAAGAGGAAGGGCCACTCCAAAGTATCGAAGGCTTTGGTAGCGTCCAATAAGGCAGCCACAGCCGGTAGTGAGGGATTGATCTGATGGAGGATTGCGAAGATTGTTCGCAGGTTGTGAGAGGTGGTGCGCCCCGGAATAAACCCGGATTGATCCGGGCGAGCGATTAATGACATAAGAGGGAAAAGGTGGTTAGCCAGCAATTTGGCATACATTTTATTGTCGGTGTTTGAGGGACAGTGGGCGATACGAATCACAGCACTCGGGGGGGGGGGGGGGGGTTTATCCGGTTTCAAGAGAAGGGTGAGCAAAGCCTCGCGGAGAGACGGTGGGAGACTATCGCGTTCAAGAGAGTCGTTGTACATTGCGGCTAAGTGCGGGACAAGAAGAGGCGCGTATTGTTTATAGAGTGCAGGGGTGAGACCATCGGACCCGGGAGCCTTGTCACCCGGGAGACCTGCGATGACAGTGGAGATCTCCTCCTGAGTGAATGGCTCATCAAGGTAATCTTGGTGATGATTACTAAGCCATAGAAGTTCGATGGTATCAAAATACTGGTCCATAACCTCACGAGGGGCCGCCTCTCCAGGAGAGTACAACTGGGAGTAGAAAGCGGAGATTCTGGCGATGATTTCGGTAGGAGAGGTTGTTCTGCCAGCGGTCTCATCCCGCAGTGCCGTTATGTAGGAGGAGGCATGCGGTTGTCTGAGGAGATTCGCGAGTGTCTTGCCGGGAGGATCTCCCTCACCGTAACGATGGGCGCGCTCCTCTCTTCCCAAAAATGCGATCTCCCTTTCGGCCTCCTCATGGAATTCAGTAAGTTTGGCTCTAATCACCGCAAGAGTGGCAGGGCAGGGATCCCGAGATTGTTGGAGATCTATAGTTTTAACCTCATTTTCCGGACGCTCGAGTGCCCCGGATGGACCTCAACGCCCCGGACTGCTTGGCAATACACTCCCCCCGAATTACAACCTTAAAACCCTCCCAGAGGGTCGAAGGCGACTCCACCGAGCCGACATTGTGTTCAAAGTAGGCAGTTATAGCGCCGCGGATTTCTTCGTGGAAAGCGGCGTCCCGAAGGGCATTTGGGGGCAAACGCCAAGCAAACATACGGCGCAGTGTAAGCGGAAACCGCAAGCACAGGCGTACAGGGGCGTGATCGGATAGGGTGCGAGCCATGTGATCCACTGAAGTGGTCCAGGAGGAGATGTCGCGAGTAATGATCCAAAGATCGAGACGAGACCATGAGCCCTGCGAGCCCGTGATGCATGTGCCCTCCCGCCTGTCAGGGTACGCGTGTCACCATGCATCCAGCAAAGAGTTGTCCGAGATAATAGAGTGGAGAAGGGAGGTGGCCTGAGGGTGTTGGTTGCGATCCCCAAGAGTGGTCCAGGGCCGGCGAGGGAGCTATGTTAAAGTCGCCTCCCCAGATCATGGAGTGGGGTCCCAGGGAAGAGATGAGCTGCCAGACGTGTGTGAAAAAGTCAGGGTCATCTGAGTTAGGGCCGTACAGTGCTGCTAAAATCAGTGGCTGATTGTAAAGGTGCCAGCGAGATCACGTACCTGCCCTCTGAGTCAATGAGAGAATGGGTGTTTTGCCAGGGGAGACCTTTGCGGAAGAGAATGGAGACGCTGCGGGAATAGTTAGAATAAAAGGAGGTGTAAGACTCGCCCCAGTGTCGAGATAGTAGCCTAGAGGCAGTGGCCGGAAGGAGATGTGTCTCGTGGAGGAAACAGACATCCACTTGGTGTCTGATAAGCTGCGCGTGCATAAGGCGTGCCTTGCGATGGTCATTTAGGCCTCTAATGTTCCATGTGCAAAATGTAGTGTCCGTCATGTGATAGTGCGGGGTGAGTCGATAGCGGAGTACCAATGATGCGGAGTGAAAGGGGCCGCAGAAAGTGCCATGGTGAACAACGCATTACATAGTGCATACCACAATAATGTGCCAAAAACAGAACAGTGAAAAGAACAAACCTCTTGTAGGAGGTACCAACTCCCCAGGAGAAACTCTGACCAACCCACCACCCACTCCAACCCCCCAATTAGGTTGAGTATCCAAACCCCCCCCGGAACCCGAACTTGTAGAAATAGCTACGTAGACGGGAAAGGGAATTATCCCAAAGGGGCATGGTTCCACCTGGCATACACCCCTGCCACATAGACAGGGTGGCCAAGCCACGAGTGGTCGGACATTATTGAAGCAAATTATAAGTGAGCATAGAGGCATCCCGCCCCTTAAGAAACTCAACCATGAGCCCAAGACATCAACCCATTAGTAACTTTGTTATCCAGGCTGCATCGCAGGAAAAAAAACCAATGAACAGTACCCCGCATCTTAATTAGTCATTGTCACTCAAGTGTCCTTTTTCTGCATTCTCAAGGCTCTTAGTGGCGTTACGCTTCTGTGCTTCTAATTTTCTAGCAAAAGACAACGCAGCCTTAGGGTCACTGAAGATCTGTGTTTGGGCGCCCCTTTGGATCTTGAGCTTGGCAAGATAAATCATAGCGTACTGCACCTCAGGTTTTTGGATACGTTTTTTTGCAGGAAGGAACTCTCGGCAGGCGGCCTGCACCACCAGGGTGAAGTCTGGATATAACGATAGAAGGTTCCCCATGTGCCTCATTTCGCCCATCTCCCGTGCCGCCCGCAGCACAGCGTCGCGGTCACAGTAATTTAACAGGATGGCTATGATCGGGCGAGCTGGCGCACCAGGCGGCGGGCGCGGCCCCAGGGATCTGTGTGCCCGCTCTACAATAAATACTGAGGAGAGCACATCGCCAAAAAGGTCTTGCAACAAAGTTTCCACGTAGTCCTCCATCCTCGCGATGTTGGTGGACTCGGGCAGGCCCGTGATGCAAATATTACTCCTCCTGGAGCGCGCCTCCAAATCCTCGTTCTTTGCCCTGATCAGTTCCAACACCTTGTCCAGCTTTAGTAATTGTTGCTTGTCCGCCGTGGTCGTGTCTTCAACCTCCGACACTCGCACCTCCAGCTGCGCTATCTGTGCCTCATGCGTATCTACTCTCGCCTTCACCTGGTCGAGGCGAGCAGTCAGGCGGTCAAGTTTGGAGACTATCGCGCCGAGGCTGGATTTAACTTCCAGCAGGAGTGCCTTCAGATCGTCGTCCCTCGCTGCGGTGGCTTCTGTCTGGGTGGACTGTTCTTCCGCTTCATGTGCTGGCTCTTCCTGTCTGATTTGGTGCCTGTTGTCAAATGAGATCTTGGTCTGCTTTGCGTCCGCCTTGCCCATGGTGCACGCCCCAGTGGAGTAGGCAAGAGAATAGATGAGAAAGACGCCCAACGACTCAGGGTCAGTATTGCCCCGTGGGTTCTCATTCAAGACGGCACACAAGCGCCGACGGGCCACTATGCAAAAGCCGCAGTCAGGGAGTGTGCACCCGCTTCCCAGTGACTAGTGGATGTCGCCGGCTGCAGCTGTCACACTCTGCGCACGGTGTGCATCATTAGGTGAGGGTCAATATACTGCCAAGTGTGCCACGCGCTGCCAGTGCCTGGAGCATAGTGGCCAGCTCCTGCCCAGCGCGGCCCACCTCGGCTGGTCCCAACCGCAGGCTCTACCGGGATCTACCCGGGGGTGTCCAACAAGGGAAGGAGTGCAACGACGTGCGGGCCACAGTTAGTAGGACAATGGCACGATGTAGGCCCACCGTACAATCAGCCAGGCCACAGTTGTAGGAGACACTGTGCAGGCAAATCGACACTGCAGGAGAACGTCGTCACTTGTGTAGTTCACCGCATGTAGGCCCTGCCGAGCCGGAAACAAACACGGTGAGGAGATCAGGCCCTTGTGGCGACAAGCGAGGAGATGCGGGGCTCAGACAGGAAATTTCGGCGCCTGCACGGTGCGCCAGCAAAGATTTCAGGGCTTTACCAGGGGTTGCGCTGGCTCCTGAGGCGCTCTACACACTGCGACTCCCACAGCGGGCGCGCCCCAAGCGGGGAAGCCAGGGAGGCGCGGTGCTCCCATCGCGGGGCCCGGGCAGACACACCAGCAACCGGGAGGAAAGCTCCCTCCATCTCACCGGGGCTCGTCCGCCAGGCTCCCGCGATACAGCGCCTGCACCCCTACCCCGCCCGCCGCCGCAAGCCGCACCACTTACTTGGGCCTCAGGTGCGGCACCGTGCCCAGCGCTGTCCCGAACTTCACGGTCGCTGCAGCCATCGGGTGCTCACCGCAGCCCCAGCGTCAGTATGCACTGCAGGATCGCCTCCCAGCAGGGCTGTCTACTGCGCGGCAGTGCGAAGCTCCTGGGCCGCAAGGGCCACCCGTCCCGCGCCATTCAGCTCAGTTGCGGGGGCCGCCATGTTAGGTCTCCGTCTGCGCGTCCCTCGTGGAAAGTGTCCCCGCAGTGGTGTGATATTTGGGGAAATGCAGCCGTCGCTACAATCCCCAGGGTGCAGGCAGCCTCGCGCTCAGGCAAAGGGGGTCCGGGGAGCCCCCAGTCCGCAGGATTATAACGGATAATCGGCTTGGCCGGCAGAGCCCACTCAAGGTGCGGCCATCTTGCCGGCTAAGCCACGCCCGTTGAGAGGGTATCTTGAGGTTTTTTGTATCGTCTACATTGACAATATTCTTAACTACTCCATCAGTATGGCGTACCATGTCAGCCATGTGAGAGCAGTGCTAGACCGCTTACAGAAGAATTCCCTCTGCCAAATTGGAGAAATGCCTGTTCCACGTACCAGAGATTGAATTCTTATGTTATGTCATCAATGAGAAAGGCTTGAGGATGGACGACAAAAAGGTGAGGGCCATTACTGAGTGGAAGACTCCCCAGACTGTGAAAGGGTTACAGAGCTTCCTGGGGTTTGCAAACTTCTATCGTAGGTTCATCAAGGACTTCTCACGCTTGGTACAACCCATCAACAGGCTCCTGAAAAAGGGAGCACGGTTCCTTTGGGGAGCAGAAGCAGAATCCACCTTTCAAGAACTTAAGACAAGATTCACACAGGCACCCATCCTGCGACATCCGGATGTACAAAGACCATTCATCTTAGAGACTGATGCCTCACATTCGGCCTTAGGGGGGAGTACTTTCACAATGGCACCCTGATACTGGACCGTTACATCCGGTGGCGTACTACTCGAAAAAATTAACACCCACCAAATGCAATTACAGCATTACCGACAAAGAGCTGCTGGCAATCAAAAGAGCCTGTGAGGAATGGAGGCATTATCTGCTAGGAGCCATTCACACCATCGAAATCTATACGGATCATAGGAATCTGTTATTCCTGAAAACCGCAAGGGCTCTTACACCAAGGCAACTGAGATGGACTCTCTTCTTCTCTGATTATGATTTCATTATTAAGTATCGGCCAGGCCTGCAAAACGGGAAAGCAGACACCCTCTCCAGAGTTCATCAGCCCTCTGAAAAAGAAGACCTAGAACCACCAGTTATCCTTCAACACGTGGAATTCCCCAGTTCGGAGCAAGCTGTTATCACCTCTTCCACCTTCTTGTAAGACGTCAAAGCACAAGTGGAGTTAGTAGATCAGGACACATGGATCCTGGCAGAGCCACAACTTCGATCAAAAAAGAACGACTTGCTGTATCGTTCTAATGCTTTTTTTCTTCCCACTGAAGCCTTACAGAAGCAGGCCTTGGCCTGGACACACGATTCTACCATCGGGGGACATTTGGGCGCCCAGAAAACCATTGCACTGACTACGCGTCATTTCTGGTGGCCGAAACTCCAACAAGATGTTAAGCAGTACATAAAGAACTGTGCTGTATGCACTCAAGGGAAACCCAGTCACAGTAAACCTGCTGGATTGCTCCAGCCTCTTCCTGTTCTCCCTGGCACACGTTTTCGATGGATTTTATTGTGGAGATGCCTTCCAGCAGGGGTTATACGGTGATATTGGTGGTTGTGGACCATCTGACCAAAATGGGTCACTTCATTCCTCTGAAGAAAGTGCCCACTTACTCAGAACTGGCAGCCACTTTCCTACAGAACGTGGTACAGCTTCATGGGATACCTGCTGTGCTTATAGCTGACCGGGGCTCACAGTTTACTTCACGTTTCTGGAAGGCGTTGTGCGCAGTTATGAAGATCGATGCCCGGCTTTCTACCAGCTTCCATCCTCAAACCGATGGCAAAACGGAGAGGCTAAACCAAACCCTTGAACAATATTTGCGATGCTTCACACTCCAGCATGATGATGAATGGAGTTCCTTTCTCTGGATGGCGGAGTTTGCATACAATAACGCCGAATATTCCTCGTTGGGTTGTTCCCCTTTCTATTGTCTGAATGGGTGTCATCCAAATGTGCTACCTTTCGATTGGCCGTAATCTTACCTGTCTTCACCTGTTGCGGCGCTTTCATGCTCGTTACCCGTCAAAGACTGGCAGGCTGCCGGGTCGGCGTCCTTTGCGGGGGGTACTGTCATGACCATGTCTGGGGATATGCAGCGTGGCAGGCGCAGGCACATCATTCTTTGTTCCTGGTTTTGCAGTAAGACTGGGAAACGAATGCTGCGGGGGGACTACATTTCCCAACATCCATGGGGGCAGGTACAGGAAGAGGCTTAGGAAGTCAGCTGAAGGGGTAGGTGGTACTTAGCCTGATTCACTCCGCTGCTCTGTGCTTGTCGTTCCTGCTTTGCGGTATTCGGCTTTCTGCTCACCGATTCCTGGATCTTGTGTTCCTGCCGAGGAGCGCCACCTGCTTCTTTCTGTGGTGCGCTTCCTCAGCCCTTGCCTTTGTTCTACTCCGCTTTCCCGAGTGACTTCCCCGGAGGCTTCTAGGAAGGAGCCTGGTCGTTCTGGTGCCTGGACCATAGCGGGAAGAATGCGCTTCCCGAGCCCTATTGTTACTACTCGATCTCCGCTCCTGTGATTGAGCAAGGAGCAAGTTATTTACTTTATTGCCTGTACCAACGGAGAGAGGTCTCCTGCCACATCGAGTTCCACCCCGTGTTGGATCACGGTGCTCATCACTGCTGCCAGATAGGTGAATGGGGGTGCTTGTGCTAGGTCTTATTTCTCTTTTGTATATACGCATATCCATTTGTTACGTGCTAGCTTTCTCTGGATTGCTATTCGGACCTACTTCCTTAGACTTTGTTTTTTCATCACCTTACGGCTGTTCCTCCAGTGCCTGGGGCCATCTGCAGGAAATTCGACTTTGTGTTTTGCTGGCTGCCCTGGTGGATGCTGGTGGATGTGAGTTGTGAGTAACTCCGTTATCAGTTTAGAGTGCAATATATAGGGGAAGGTGTGTGTGTGTTTATGCTCTCCTTTCTCTCTCCTCTCTTGCATACAGGGTACGTCTCAAAAGTACTGAACGTAGATGTTCTGGGTGACGTCTCCTCCACCCAGCGCAGTTTGTTGTTTTATCCCATTCCCTTTTCCCCGATACACTGCTCATAGGGCAGTAAGATCTTACCCTTGCTCCCTGTGTTCAGTGTTAGGGGAATTGGGGAAAATATCTGCTTCCATCATCCCCGCTGGGCATTCTCAACGGATCAGTGGCTACACTGACTTCGGATTCCGACACCCTTATACAGAATAAATCTGCTGTGTCTGAGGACATGTTTATGTACGTCAGGTACAGGGATTAAGATAGGATGCCAAGAGCCCGTTGTCGAAAAGACAGAAGGAAGCTACTAGGTAAAAGGTCACCTATGTAGAACCGTTATGTCGTATGGAAGGGACAAAATGTATGTAATTAGTATGTACATGATGGGACTACCTTAAAGGATATGACACCCACTCCTCATCAAAAGGTCAACAAGGTCAGCTAGGTAATGCTATAAAAAGGCATTATAAATTTGATATCTTTAAAACATACTAAAAGCACTTAAAAAGGTCTTACAAATATTGTTCATAAAAGCTGAAAACATCTTTCCCTAAAATAGTTCTAAAAAAGGTCCTTTATATATGTGATTGCCTAGTTTCTCGGAGCACCTAGAAAGTCACTACACTCAGACAGAGCAGAGAAAAAAGGAACGAGGAATATAAAGTCAATTTGACCTTCAATTTGGAAGATTTTTTTTTTTAAACTTGCCAAATGTTCCCAGCACAGGAGAGGCCAGATTGTTTAAGAATCCTGCGCTGGAGACTCAACATCACTGAACATGTCATCCGCAGGAGGCAGTCCTTCCAGCACCTCCAGTATGATATCAAGTGAACAGAGGTGGTCATCTCTGGTTTCCACAGCAGCCGTTGGGGAAGAATTAGATGCCTGTGTGCCTGAGACTGATGCCTGTGCACCTGAGACTGATGCCTGTGCACCTGAGACTGATGCCTGTACATCCGTGGTGGAGCCGATCTCCATTCCAACAGGAGCTGAAGTGTCTTGTGGAGGCTCTAGGAACGCCATCATAAACATGGGAATACGCTGTGGACAACTGTGCACATGGGCCCGCAAAGGCGCCAGGAGCATGTCTGTCTGGTGGCGTAACCGATGGAAGTGTCAGAAAGAGGTCTAACACACGTTCAAATCCGCAAAAGAGGCAGCAGAAGACTGGTAGAATGCAGTCAAGCCAGGCCGATCTGAAAGAAAGGAACCAATGTTCACTCAACTCTCGAAGTTGAGGTATACCCACGAAGAACACCAAGCGCTCACTACAAAGTCCCTCCAGCAGTGTTCTCTCCATGTCTCGAGTCATGTTGGCATCCATTGCGAAGCAATAGGATTAAAATCAGGATGACCGCTACTGAAAGCAGGACCAAAGGAAGCCCTCCAAAAACGCTTCCAAGTACGGAGTGTATAAATGATGGAATTACTCCGAAAATGGTTTGAAAGGTGGCTAGCAGGCCTGATCCAATGCTCTTAAATAAGTGTACTATCCCCCGCGTATCAGACATGTTAAAGATACGATGGACCATTTCTCCGAAATGGCGCGGGAAGTTCGTACGGACCAGCGGCTACATCTCTGCTGAGGACCTTGCAACCTGGAGATCAAAGATCTCTCTGGCTAAAGTTAAGGCCACATTTAGCTGAAACAGCATGGCTTTCAGTCTGCTCAAAGAATCAAACCTTATATTGGAAACATTCAGCGAAGGCCACAGTGGTGCCTCCCTAACTGTGCGAGCGGGGGAAACAAAACTTGCTTACAACAAACAACCCTGGAGTTGACGGTCACTAGATAAGCAATGCCACAGCAGCCTTGGTCATTCAGCATCAAGTAACTCCCATTCGAAAAGAACTCAAAAACTGGATGAATTACCGCAGCTGGGGACCCCTTCAGGAAGTAGGACAAGTTTGCTATTGACACATTACACGCTCCGGGCAATGATACTTCTTTACACACTAAAGACCCACTCAAGGCCTTTTCACAGTTTGAACCACTCAAAAAAACTTCCCTGTCCTTGTTCCTGCACCTGTATGTTTACGGTATCTCCCAGGTTTCTCGTATGTACCCATCGCCCAACGCTTCATACCTGCCTACTGGGTAATATTTCAGGCAGTACTGGAATTGGAATGTCGTGATTGGCAGTGTGATATAGCTATGGATTAACCATTCTGTAGACGGTGACTCTGCTACAGTGAAAGGTAATTTCTCTGGTTTTTCAATGAGCAGCATGGTGTACTTCGCATCTCTGCGTGCCATGGTCAATTGTCTGTCGGTCAGATTGTAAGCCGAAAACAGATTTGTATCTTTAATATAACGCCATGGAACGTGGCCAGAACGCAGTGATTGAAGCTTCCAGCCTAGAAGCATAATAGCACGTAGCTGTGATTGCCCATGTTGTAAAATAGACAAATCTTGTTCCATAATGTTGATAGCTGAGGACACAATATTGCCCAGTGAATAAATACGGGATGAGAGTGTGATCATTCCGTTGTCTACAACCGCTAAGAACTTTTCTAGGTTAATTCTATCTATTTCACGAAGTCTCTCCGCATCTTCCTGTTGGGAGACTTTCCAAACTTCATTATAGATGGCATACAAGAAGCATTTGATCCCTAAGATCCATGTTGTCTGACAGAAGGGACAAGTGTTGTTTCACCTGTGTTAGCGTCGAGGGCTTTAGCCAATCAAGGCACAACTCCCCGACACTATAGGAAGTCACTACCCCTGGGTCGTCTAAATGTACATAGCGGGGTCGGGCCTATGGATACTAAACCCTTCGGTGGTACCCTTGAATCTTGAGTTACACATACTCGTGTCTGTAGGCCAAACCAACCAACCCTTCCAATAAGCAGATTAATTGTATGTACCATTTGTCCCTTCACTTGTTAGCTGGTTGTTTGCGATACCCTTAACAGGTGTGGGTGAAGGGATGCTCGGTGTTTTCAGGTCTTTGATTTTTGCAAACCTGTAACAGGTAGTCTGTTGCACAGTTCTGTTCAGGAAAATCATTTGTAATGGTATGAGGCAAGCTCTGAATAAAGCCTCTGTTCCGTGAACCTGCCACTCTTGTCCCCCAGATGGATTTTGTGTCTATGGTGTCTCTCCAGTAGTCGAAACCCTGTATAGACAGTTGGGAGATAAAAGGTGCTGAATATATCAGCTTAGTATTGGTCAGCATAATTTTCTTCGCTGTTGCATTGATCTGTTCAAGTTTGTAGTAGAACGATTCTGGGTCTGTGTTCAGTATAAGGAAATGCGAGGCCGCGTAGTATGCCTGGACGTCTGGTGTTGCTAATCCTCCGCAGTATGTAGATTGAAAGCATGTTTTCAATGCCACTCAGGCTGAGCCCCCCCCCCGAGAAAGTGCCGCAGGGTTGCATTTAACTGCTTAAACCAGATGGGTAATATCAAATATGGGTGATTTTGGAGTTGATATAAAAGACGGGGCAGGGAGACCATCTTAAAGATGGCGGATCTACCAAATAAGGAAAGCGGTAGGTGTGACCAACAACAAGTCTGTTCCCTGATCTGCAGCCATAGTGGGGCCAGATTTCTTTCCCAGGACAGAGATTGTGATGCAGCCAGGAAAACGCCAACATTTTTTTACCCATCTCGCACCACCGTCACCTCGTCTGACCACGGGCCCAAGGGACCTGCGCCACTCACGGGCCACAGGTAAGATTTCCGGGGGTTCATATAAAGCCCAGATGTTTCACCAAAAAGCTGCATAATCTTGAGCAGTCTTGGTCCCGACCGATCTGGTCGCGTAAGGAAAAATAGAACATCGTCTGCAATAGAGTGCTATGCGGTGAGAGGTCTCCCTGGACCATTCAAAACCATGGACTTGTGTGTCTATCCGCTCCCAGGCCGCAAGAGGTTCCATGGCCAGTGCGAAGAGATATGGAGAGAGGGGACAGCCCTGACGGGTACCCTGCCCTATGGGAAAGGTGTGTGAGATAGTCTGCGACGCGGACGGAGGCAGTGATATTGCTATAAAGAAGTTGAATATATTTAAGAAGGCGGGGGCCAAAGTTCAGGCGACTCAGGAGCGCAAAGGGGTATGTCCAGCTAAGCGAATCAAATGCCCTGTCAATGTCAGCCAGCAAGAGTGCGGCCGGCTCCCCCAGGTGGTCTACTGATGAAATTGCACTGTGCACACGGCGGATATTGTGTCGTGTGGCGCGGCCAGGCATGAAGCCAGCTTGGTCTGGATGGACTAGGTCTGAGATATATGGTACTATGCGATTGGCTATGACCTTGGCAAGAAGCTTGGCCTCGACGTTGAGGGGTGATATTGGGCGATACGAGGCATGGTGTTCGGGGGGGTCGGCTCGGCTTTAGAAACACCACTATTTCCGCGTGGCGCCAGTCCGTTGGGAGGCTCCGTTCATCCAAAGCGGCATGAAGTGGTGCTGGATACGGGGTCATGAGTATGGATTGATATTTCTTATGAAATTCACATGGAAAGCCGTTTGGGCCGGGCGCCTTACCCGAACGCATCTCGGACAGTGCCGCCTGAAGTTCATCTGTTGTTATTAGGGCATCCAGCTCCTCTCATGCAGAGTCTGTGAGGGCACGCGGAGGCATGTCATCTATGAACTTATGGACAAGGTGTGGTGAGATAGTCTCTCGGGGGCATACAAACCTTTATAATAGTCTGCAATGCTTGCTGCTATTTGCATCAGATCTGTAAGAATTGCGCCAGTGCGGTCATGGATGCTCGGAATGGCGAGAAGGCAAAACACCCTCTGACAGAGGCGATGCAACAGTGTGGTGTATTTATCTCCACACTAGTATATCCTGCTACGGGTAGCTAGCCATGCCACTCTAGGCTCGTCCATAAGCTCACTGGCATAGATCTGCTGAGTATGGAGCAGTTGCCGACGTGCGGCATGTCCGTCTTCCCCCCTACTCCTACACTCTGCATTTAAAAGCTGGGCTTCTAACTGTCAGTTTTTCACAGTGCTGCCTACGCTGTGTTGACAGTATGCAATATCCATCCCCCAAAGTGTTGGCTTCATGGCCTCCCATAGGGTCGTGGGTGATTCAACCGTCCCAGTGTTGTGGGAGAAATATTCTGTGATAGCATTGTGCATAAGGGTCCTTTATTGTTCATCATGTAGGTGCCATGGAGATAATCGCCAGCGGAAGGGGGGGCGTTTAGAGTCAAGTTGCAGACCCAGCTGCAGAGGGGAGTGATCCGAGAGGTCCCTGGATAATATCTCTTCCGCCCGGAGTCTATGAACATGTGCAGCTGATATGAAAACATAATCTATATGGGAGAAGGATCCGTGTGTGCTAGAAAAATGTGTAGCCTAAGTCAGTAGGGTGCAATCGTCGCCAGGTATCGACCCAATCCAGCCCCTGCACCAGGGACTGCAACCTCGACTCGCGCGTTTCCGCTGGTCTCCCTGCGCGGTGCCATCTATCCATATGGGGACATAGAGTATCATTCCAATCGCCCCCAACTAAGGTCAGACCCGGGGGAATTTCTGCCCACAGCCTCGTCAGGCGTTCCGTTAGACTCCATGTAAGAGGCGGAGGGGCATACACACTACCCAAAACGAGCAACTCGCCATACAATGTGCCAGTGACAATGATGTATCTGCCCAGGGGATCAGCCCATGTTTTATCGTGGAGGAAGGGGATTCTGCGGTGGATCAGTATAGCTACTCCACGTGAGCCCCTAGTGAATCCAGAGTGGAAGGCCTGTACAAACCCAAATCGTGTCAGCCTTGGCATCCTATTTCCCAGTAAATGTGTTTCCTGTAACAATAGGATATCCGCTTCATACCGTTTAGCTTGGCGTAGGACAGCCCCCCTTGTAACCTGATCTAGCAATCCACGGACATTCCAGCTGATAATGCAGAGGCGCCTTTCATATAATCCAGACATATCTAGGGAAGTGGCTGACGATGTGTGTGAGCGGGAGACAATATACGATAGGCATAGACATTGGCATAGCATCTAGATTCTGTAAAGGCATGACACTAATAACAAAAAATAATAACTTTCCCAAACTCTGACCCCCCCCCCTTCCTCCCACCCCAATAACTCATAAACGTTGAAGCATATGTTGCGGCCTGATAGGTGTTCTAACTCCAAGGGGGGTCGAGAACAACCCTCAGCCAATGGATTCCTAAGTGGCTTCCCCTAGACATATAGATGTCTCCAAAGTTAAGGGAAAGCGTTAATAAAAGTAGCCCATGATATTTTACCGTCGGTGGTGTAGACAAATTATTCGTAACCAGATTTAGCTAGTTTAAAGTCATTCACGTGGTGTCCTCTGTGGATCGGATGTGGGATTTGCTACGATATTTGGAGTGTCTCTTGGATCGTGATCTGCAGCACTGTTTTCCAGAGACCAGGGGGGACCCACGGCATGGGCCCCCAGACGAAAAGTCTGAATCAATTCTAGGTGGAGTTTGTGGTTTGAGCCTGACATTCTCGTCTGTCCAGGTGAGCACCTCTTCTGGTGATTCAAAGAAATGTGTCTGCGATTTGTATGAGACTCGCAGCCTGGCCGGGGACATCAGAGAATACTGGTTTTTGAGTTTTCGCAGTCGAGCTTTAGCCTCCGTGAAGGATTGTCGGCGCTGTTGGACTAGCCTTGTATAGCCCGGGAATATCATGATAGGGTGTGAGGAATAGTTGAGGGACTCCTTGAGTCTAGCCTGTTGCAGGATAACATCTCGGTCTTTAAAGTTTAAGAATCTAGCAATAGTAGGCCTGGGGCGAGCGCCAGGTGGTAGCTTCTGTAACAGGGTCGATGCGCACACTTGTCAATAAGGCAAGGGGATTAAACCCCAGAGGAGAGCCAGTTCATCAGCCATTTGACCAGAAATCCCCCCCATATCCCTGCCATCGCAGCCTTCGGGGAACCCAGCAAAGCGAAGGTTATTTCTGCGTGCGCGCCCCTCCGCATCTTCAGCACGTGTTGCCAGGCCCTTCGCGATGGACTCCTAGGCGGATACCTTTTTCCAAAGCATATTCACTGTATCCTCCACTGTCGATAACCTGGATTCGGCCTCAGTTATGCGCTGTACTCCGTTGCGAAGATCTTGCCTGAGGAGCATGACATTGGATCCGAGTGCGCCTATTTTGGCCTCCAGCGTGTCTCTGGACTGCGTTATGGCTGCTAATATGGCAGCATTGTCTGGCATTGATGGCGTCAGATTGCCTGTAGCTGGAGCCGAGGCCGCGGCACCCGTGTATTTATCCATGGTACTCTGTCGTGCCGTCGTACTAGGAAGTTTATCTTTGGTCATGGCGCAGGAACAATCACGGCGGGCATGCCGAATGTGGAAGAAAGTATATATGGTGGAAACAGTTCAAAAAGGCGGTAGGGGTGCTTAGAATGTTGGAGGGTGCACCTGGGAGTTGTTGCGTCGAAGGGGGCGGGAGGCCTCAATTGACTGCAAACATAGGTCACGATGGCGTGACCTACATACAATGTTATCGTAAAGTGTCTGTAGGTTGTGATGCCAATGTCCACAGTACCGGGCTGGCCCCTCCCACGCAGCAAACCCCAGCTTAGTGGTACCAAGTGCCTCGGGATCCACAACTCACACCACACGCGGGGGTAAAGGTGGTGCCCACTCTCCTGTGTCGGCGTGATCACCAGTTCATCCCCACAGAGGGAAAGACAATTGCCGGTGCCCCCAGCCTCCTGTCGCAGAACGGCCTGCAGAGGTCTCTCAGCCTCGTAGCCTCCAGGTATATGGACGACCGCTCAGGTGCGGTGTATCCAGCCGAGTATCTCTCGGCCGTCTGCCCCGATAGGCAAGGCGTTCCCTGACTCAAGGCCGCTGTCGAGAAATCCGCAGGGATCAGCTCCTCCACACGGCAACGATATCGCCTCTGCAGCGGTTGCCTGCAGCCCAAACAAAACGGCAGGTTCTGCCGGTCAGCGCAGGGGTCTCTCCCTACGCCGCGCCGGGCCACGCAGATCAGGAGCAGGCACGCCGCGGCCTGACAAGACCGCCGAGTCTTAGATGGGCCACTGGTGGCAAATGCTGCCACCCAGCCGCCAGCGCCTCACCTCCCGCATGCAGCAATGCGACGCAGCGGTTTTCTCGGCGTGTCGGGTTCTCTCCACTGCAGCTAGTGGCAACACTCTAGCGATGCCCCTTACGCAAGGCCGGGGATCACCAGGCAGCAGTCACTTCCCAGCTCCAGCTTGCTTCAGCAGCTCTAGGGACGAGCCCGGCACAGCTCTTGAGGTGCAGCCAGGTATAAGTAATACCCACATAGGACAGGGATATTGTGTCGAGGGCCGATATGGCAGGATTAATAGACTGATTGCTACTGGGCTACGGGAGCTCGCTTACAGTACGTCCTCCATGTTGGACCGCTTGGCCACGCCCATCCTGGGTCTGATGTGTTGAACCCTGAAAAGTATGCAAATTTCTGTGCGAATGTGGCAGAACTACCTTTAGGTGGTGTCGGACAATGTTCTTATTGATGGTAAATGTTAGCAGTGCGTGGTACACTTGCTCTATGCAAAAAGTGGTGACCATAATGTTGATAACAAAACATGGTATCGTAGTCAGTGGTATCTTCATACAATTCCCTGTAAGAAAATGCAGCAGACTGTTCTAAATCTGTAAGCATAGTATTTAGAGTCTTAATGTCCCAATCATCAGAGAGTGTACTGGGGGCAATTAAATCATTTAAAGACATTTTAAACAAATGTGGAATTTTTAAATGTTCAGTGGGCTATATACATCATAAGAAACTTTATCCCAAACTATACCATCCGGTATTGGAATTGCTGTAATGTTCACTAGGGACAAGTCTCTTTGTTCACGGTGTGATGACGTATGTGGTTTCAGGACCAAGTTCACAGATTGTACTGCAGAGCGTTCTGGGAGATAATGTCCATTCAGAATCAAGAAAAAGACAGTCACTGTGCCAATCCAAATTAACAGATATACTACCTCTATTGCAAACCAAATGTTCAGCCAAGGTGGCACTAAGTAATTCTTTTTGAACAAAAGATAGAATTGTAGAAATTTCTCTCTCTTTGAAACGGGTGGCGTTTGATCAGGTTCATTTGGATCTGAAGAGAAATCATCGAAGTTGATGAAGTAGCCAGACGCGGTTCAATCTATCTTTGGTAGTTTCGCAGATTTTGTGGAACTGGCAGATGTGTCGTTTGAAGGCATATTAATGTAGACATCATTTTTGGGCCAAATTGAAATTTGCATTGTTGTTTCTTCTTGATGCTTTTCAGTTTCAATTGGCATGATTTGTGCTCCATTATTCTGTACTCCTTCACTTTGTGTGGTGGAGTCTTGAAAGGTTATTAGTCTTTCCATCTGAACTTCCTGTATAGTAGCTAGAGGAGGTCTGCGGCTACTCAGGAACCCACGCGGCCTACTGTTGAGAATTGGCCACATGATGCGGTTTGATCAGATCAATGGAGACAAAATCATTTTTCTTTTTTACCGGCTAGAGGCGGCAGTAGTACTGTTCTTGTTCCCACTACCGCTAGGACAGGTACAGCTGTTTTGTATGATGTCCCAAACTCTCTTCTGTCCACGATCTTTTCCCGGACTAGGTCCCCTATCTTCGGGACCCAGGCAGGTCTTGCTGGTACTGGGTTCACTTCCCCAGTGGCGGTGCGTTTGACTTGCACGTTGCTCTGTATCGCTGAGTTCCTGTAAAACAGCCCAACGGTCATTCAGTTCAAATGGTTTTGCATCCGCCACTGTGCTGGCACAATCGAGTACCAACATTCTTGTCCCAAACAGGATCTCATAAGGGGTACGACCTCCCAAGGATTTTCTTGGCATGTTGTTCAGTGCCCTCTGGACCCCCCGTATAGGTGATTGACCCAAACACCACCCGCACTTAAAACTCTAGCTGTTAAGGATTGCTTTAGGTCCCGGTTTTTCCTCTCCACCACCGAATTTCCCTCGGGATTGTAGGGGAAGGAGTACCGCAAGGCAACGCCCATACTTTCCATGGCTTCCTTGTAAGCTCGAGAGCTAGACGCAGGGCCACGGTCGGAATGTAACGTACCAATTACGTATGTCCTGATGAAGACTCGCAAATCCTTTATAACAGTTCGAGCGTCAGCCGAGCGCTGGGGCCAAACCCACAGGAATCTAGAGCATGAATCCACTGCCACCAAGATATACTTGAACGCCCCGTCTGAATTTAAGGGGCCGCAGTGGTCCAAATAGACACATGCGAGGGGCCTGTCTGAAATCAGTAATGGCAAGTGTTTTGAAGCTATCATGTCAGCTTGAACTGAACGTAAAATGTCTGTATGTTGTTGGGTCCATTTTTTTGCTGTGAAATCTGGTCTGATTAGGTCGTAGAAAGGTTTTACTTTTTCTCCGTAGTCTTGAATGTATGTTCTGCTGAAATTTCGAAATCCTAAAATTGATTGTAAACCTTTCAGATTCTTTGGAGGCTGGATTAGCACGCATTTTTCTAAAACCATTCGCGGCCAGGCATTTGCCTTCACTTGACAGCTCATATCCCAAAAATAGGACCCCGAGATGGGCAATTTTAGATTTTTTAAAGTTACATTTGTAGCCCACATTGGCAAAACCAACAATTATGTTGTTCACCCCGCACAAGTGTTCAAGTAAATCATCGTCCGTCAGATAAATATCATCTACGTAGGACACTGCCTCTTCATCGTAAGTTTGTAATAGCACTGACACTCTTGCCGAAAACAACCCGGGGCTGTTCTTATACCCTTGGGGTAAACAACAAAATTGACGCCGAGTGCCTAAATCGGAAAATCCGGTCAAATATCTGCTTTCAGGAGCTATATTTTGGCAGAAGAATCCATTCGAGATGTCTAGTGTTTTTGTATTTTTTCCGCACAATGTTATTTATTAATGCGGCACTGTGTGAGTTCTGAACTACAAATGTCTTTGTGCATGTGTTCAAATCTCTGTAATCTAAAACCAAACAGTATGTATTGTCTGGTTTCATTATGGGAAACAAAGGGTTGTTCATTGATGATGTACAATTTTCAATTACACCTTGATATGCAAGTTGGTCTAGGATTTCTTTGACCTGTTTCTTTGCCTCATGTTTAACAGGGTACTGTCTCTGTGGTACTGGAGTAGTTTTTAATGGTATTTTGTGGTGTTTTGACTCCACGTCCCACCCTACATGGTTGCGGTACAATGCCGGAGCAAGCGCTTGCGCCCAAGCCTCCGCGTATGAGTGTTTCAAGGAAACAGGAACGAGGTCGGAAAAAGCAGGCAAAATGACGCTTTCACCTTTTGGGCAATCCATTATAAATTGAGGCGGCCAATCTTTTTCTGCTAATAGGATGTCATATCAAATGTCAAATTTTCCCAAAAGAGACCTTTAATTTTTCTTGAGATGTCCCCTCTATTTGGATATTAATTTCGTGTAGACTGGGTAGGACACTCACTCTTGTATCAGTTGTTTCCACCGTGATGTATTCATTCAACACTGCTGTCACCAGAAATTCCTTCAGGTTCTGGTGAGCCATTGGTACTTCTGTTGCGCTGTCTAGCATCGTCAGAGCCCATTCCCCGTTCAGAAGCTGAGTCCTCAGTAACCTGGGCATTCCTCATTTTTAATCCAGCTACTTTCTTCTTTTTGAATTGAGTCTTTGCTTTAGGTTGTTCTTCCTGTTTGACAATGTAGTCTGAATTACGATGTGTCTCCCTTTTTCCCTTTGGTCGATCTTCAATTTTTTGTTCTGATCATCCTTGCCTCTCCGAGCTTTCTGATGAACCCTGAAAGGAACTAAAGGAACGTGTATCAGTATCCTGATACCTGTCAGGTTTCCTAATATTATCACGATTCCTAAGGTTGTACCTCTTTTCAGAGGACTCCTGTTGGGGAGACCCACCCCTTGATTGTGAAGTGTTTCCTTTATTATTATTATTATTATTTTTGGATTGATTATTATCCCATTTCTTTTTAGAAGAAATAGGTGCTTGCTTTGAGTTATCCTTGTCAGAATTACTCACCACTTGTGGTTTCCCTGGGTTGGCTCCCAAACTATCTCTACCTAGTGAAGCATAGGTTTCTTCGATAATTTTTGGTAATTCATGCTCCTGATTTGCAGGAGTTATTTCCCTTAAGTGTTGGCGTATGGCGCTGCTTCCCCCTTGATGTTGCTCAGCATATTTGCCAAGACTTGGTCAAAATTACCCATCAGTTTCATTCCAAAGTCCAGGGCAGGTCCTGCCCCATACTCATTCTGTATTTGTATTAATACTTCAGGAATAACTGATATGGTTGGGGTACCGTGTATTCTAATATAGACTGCAGCAAAGATTGTTCCCCATGTGGTACAATCCTCAATTGAGTGAACCATTCCCATTGGCAAGCAAATTGTTAACATTCTGTGTTTTTCCTGCGGACCTGTACGGGGAAATACTGCTTCCAACTGTGCTATTTTTTGAGCGATCCAGAATGGTACTTGATCCCTCTTTGATGGGAACGCACCCATGATTGCTTTTAGTGTCTGTGGACTAATTACCCAGTGTAGGTTGAGTCTGGAGTATTCCAGGTGGAGCTACTCTCGCAGGTTGTAATGTGAGTGTTCGCATGACGAACTGGACAATGTGTCTGTATAGCCTGACTATTTCTTTATGCAGTGTACTCACTTCCCCTTCTGGGAGTGTGTCTATCTCAGGATGTGGAGTGTAAGCCACTAAGAGCGGCCATGTCACTTGTCCTATGCTGAGCGACCCGAGTCTTATGACTGAAGTTGTGTGATTTAGGGCGCCTTTAAACCAGTTTCTATGTTGCTGGTAATTTAATGGGACTTCAATGTCCTCGTATGGGATGTATTCTTCTGGTGGATCCACTTCAATGTATTTGTGGAATAATTGTGTCTGTGGATCTGCAGGTGGGAATTTCACCCAAGAAAAGAATACCTCTGATCTAAACACCTCGTGTGCCTCAATCACGAAGGTAACATGGCCACCTGTTGCAGGTAAACCATGTTCTAATAATTTCATAGTTACTGCTTGTCTGCAATTTCTGTGATGTTTAAAGCATTAGCAAATTCGTCTCCTTCCTCACTTCCACTGCCATTTGCGGGTTCAGTCATTTCAGAAGAAGAGCAAAGTATAGGTTTTAAGAGGTAGGGTTTTGCTCGATATGGGAACCTTCTAATCCTTACAAGCTTGTCTAAACCTTCAGCCAATACACAGGGTGTACCTGCTCAGCTGAGGCGGATTAATCTTCCCACTTCAGACGTCTCTGAAAAAATGTGAGTAGGGCTGTCTGAGAAAGCACGGCTGAACTACTCAGATTTTACTGTTAATATAAGAACCAAGCCAACGTTGGCGGTGCCATGTCGTGTAGTTCCTAGGACCCCCCAGGACCTGCGCGTTTTGGATGACCTAAACTGAGGGCTTAGTGTGCAGACAGACTCTGGACACCCCCACAGGATGAGTCCGCCATTAGAACAGCTAGCTCTACGGTGCCACTACCATCCCCCTGTATTCTACAGTGGTGTGTGTAGTTTCTGGCAACCACCGAACATGACAACCCTGATTCCTCAGGTATCGTGGAAACAATACCGTATCTTTGGCTCAGTCACTCATGCTTAATTTTTCTCAGAACACACATAGAATGACGATTGGAATGGTTTCAATAAGTATTTATTGGTCAAGCGTCAGTCTAGTGTGAAACATATTACCTGCGACAATCAAAAGACAGGAGCAGACAAATGTGATCGCTAGTACCAATATCATAAATAGATGATACATTTCTATCCTATGGCTAATAAGGTGAATAAAAGCAGATTATGTAAAACAATAGCATTGGCGTACTCCTACAATGTGTAGCCTACCTAAATGTACCTAGCCTAGAGATGTAGGTGAAGCCTGTGTATGTAAATGTCAGGATAGATCCTAATGGAGCCAAGAATCCCACGGGGAAGTACTAACCCCTCACCTGATGGTTCTAAATGATGGACCCCGTCTCTGCGTCGAGGATGGCACCCTGCAAGGGATGTCAGGTCTCTGCTCATCGGACGATTAGCCTGCAGAGTCTCGGTCCAGCCTGGAAGGAATTCTCCTCTGTTTTCTATGGGGGAGTGAGGGTCTTTTATACTGAAGTGGTCACTCCGTGGTTTTTCTAGAATTGATATGTTTTGAAAACGTTTACTAATCCCTCGTTAATCCTTTTCTTAACAAAATACTCATGCACAGCTGGCTGTTGGCCATGGATGGAAAAAAGTGGTGACCCTTATACAGAATAAATCTGCTGTGCCTGAGGACATGTTTATGTACGTCAGGTACAGGGATTAAGATAGGATGCCAGGAGCCCGTTGTCGAAAAGACAGAAGGAAGCTACTAGGTAAAAGGTCACCTATAGAACCATTATGTCGTATGGAAGGGACAAAATGTATGTAATTAGTATGTACATGATGGGACTACCTTAAAGGACATGACATTAACTTTGTAAGAAGAGGAGGCGACTTCCAGTTAAGAAACATGTGTGACTTTTATTGTATTTATTTATTTAACACTTTTAGCATGGGCACTGAGCGGTATAGATGCTCTTTGCATAATAACTATAACAGCGACACAGTAAACAAGAAAAAATTGCAGCAAAATGATTCGAACAATGGAGGAACAGTGAGATGACTCTTGGGGTGGAGAGTTTAGATAGAGGCAGACGAGATAGAAGGGTCGGAAGGAGCAGTGGTTGGGTAAGCATGGATGGAGGGGAGGAATACAAAGCTAGGGACAGGACACCATGGAAGAAGATGAAGAGAGAGGCGAGGGGGGAAGGGAACAGCAGAGGAGGAGGAGGGAAGGAAGAGGAGAAAGGTCAGAGGATGAAGGAGGATAGAGGATGAGAAGAGAGAAAAAATTGGGTGAAAAGCAAGAGGGAAGGGAGATGCTACTGTGGAAAGTAAGTGACAAAGGGGACCAGGTGAGAGGGGTAGGTGGAAAAAGTAGGGTAGGAGGCGAAGGAGGAGAGGAAGGGATGGAATGGAATGTGAAGAAGGAGAAAGATAGGCAGGGAAGGAATAGAGTGGTAGCAGTTAAGTGGTAGGCGAGGAGAGAGAACCTAAATATACAAGAATGAGATTGTAGGGTGGGCATAAGAACATCAGCAACTACGTTACAGCTGAGTCAGTGGGTCAGATGCAGTCTAAATAGATGAGTCTGTAGAAGATGGTGGACAGTCCGAAGGGTAGGTTTGGTCCTATATTTGCGCAGGGAGAGCGTTCTAGAGGTGGGAGGCAGTTTCAGGGAATGACTGATGCAAATCGTGGAAGGTCCTGTAGTTCGTAATTTCCAGAAGGTGGTTTTCTTTGCTCCTGATGTTTCTTGTGCCACTGGATATCATAAGTAGATTAGCCAGTGTAGATTAGCAAGACCTCTGACCTTCCTGGTCAGTGTCACTGCTCTCCCCCGCACAGCTCCACCGTTAAGGGACTGCCCTTGAACCCGAGCTCCTTACAGGTAGGTGTTCGAGGCCCTCCTCCGCCCGCAGGCTCCTGATCCCTGGTGGTCTAGTGGAAGAGCACCCTGCTCTTCTGCTACTCCGCTCTGTTCTGTGTCCTCTGGTGTCTTTTCTTTTTTTTGCTTCTTTTCTCTTTGCCTCTTTTTCTCTTTCTGCCTCTTTTCTCTTTGCCTCTCTTTTGCCACTTTTCCCTTTTGCCCTCCTTGCTCCCTCTTCCCGCGCTCCCCGCCGTTGCTGTCCCCACGTCCCCTCCCTCCCCCCAGCGTGTCGCTCCCGCCTCCCAGCTGATTGCCCTCCCCCGACCCCTACTTAATGGTGGCCGCTCGCAGCAGGGGCGCCAAAGGCAAGCCCTTCTGCGCCCATCCGGGACCTGACCATGACCAGTGCCAGGGACCCTGGTCCCCCGACCCCCCGCCGTTACGACCCCAGCACTCTCCACGCTCTCAACCCCAGATGCAACGACTGCCAGCTCTCCCGCCGAGCAACACCCAAGGCCCGATCTCCTGCCGACACTGCTGCCCAATTTTCACCCACCTTTGCATCCCTGCAGCAACCCCCAGCCCACCGGATGCCAGCGCACACAAACCACTGAACTGCATCCTCCTCAACGTATGATCCCTGCACCGACACCCCACAGAAATCTGGGACCTTCTCAAAACACACACGTCTGACATCGCCTTCCTCACAGAGACCTGGACCAACGCTAGCTCCGGACCCGACATCGTAACCGTCATCCACGACATATACAAGATCCTGAGGAAAGACCGCCCCACCCGCCCAGGAGGAGGCCTTGCCATCATCCACAAAAGCTCCCTCCGCACGACAGCAACTGACTGACGATGTCTCGCCCCCCCCCATGGAGCACATCCACTTCCAGATCCAGACCAACCACAGAATGACCCTCTGCTGAACCTTCTTCTACAGACCACCCGGCCCCCGCGCCCCGTTCACCAACGACATCCCAACCTCATCGAACCCCATGCCATCGCCGCCACAGACTACATACTACTCGGAGACCTAAACTTGCACCTGGAAACCACGACAACCCTAACACCACTACCCTCCTACAGAACCTCACCAACATAGGACTGAAGCAACTTGTCTCCACCCCTACTCACACAGCAGGGGACACACTCGACCCCGTCTTCACAGGAGGAAAGAGCATCTTCTTCAGCCACACCACAGAACAGCTCTGGACTGACCACTACTGCATCCATTTCTCTTTTAGAAAACCCACTGCTCACAAGCATGCGCACCGCCCCCCATGCAGAATCTGGAACAAAGTTTCCAAAGAACACCTCACATCCACCCTCACCTGCACTCCACCTTCTACTACGACAGACGCCAACACCGCGGCAAGCAACCTCCACCCATGGCAGTGCCAACTGTACCAACACATTTGCTCCCCTCCAGAAGACCACAAGACGACACAACAAGAAAGCAAACTGGTTCACCACGGCACTCCAAGAATCCAAGCGCTCCTGCTGATGACTGGAAAAGACGTGGAGAAACAGCAAAACTCCAGAAAAACGCACCGCCTACAAAGCAGCCACCATGGCACACCACCAACTCATCAAATCCACAAAGAAGAATTTCCTCCAAGACAGAATCCTCTCCAACGCCCACAACACCAAGGAACTCTTCGCCATCATACAGGAATCTGCCAAACCCAACAGCGAAACAACAGACCCTCCCAAGACCTCTGCAAGAGACTCTGCTCCTTCTTTCACCTCAAGATCAAGACGCTCTATGACAACTTCGGCGACCAAGATCTCTGCACCACTCCAAACCCCTCCCCAGCGACGCCGCCCAACAGACCCTACTGACATGGGCCCCACTCACGACAGAAGACACCCTAAAGACCATGAAGAGCACCACTCTGGAGCACCTTCAGACCCCTGCCCGCCACACATCTTCCACAGAGCCGCCACAGCCATCGCATCCGATCTACGCCGGATGATCAACTGCTACCTCGAGACGGCCACATTCCCCGACGACTGGAAGCACGCCGAAGTCAACCTCCTCCTGAAGAAACCATCTGTGGACCCGACGGACCTCAAGAATTTCAGGCCCATCTCGCTGCTTCCTTTCGCAGCCAAGGTCATCAAAAAGGCCGTCAACACCCAGCTAGCACACTTCATCGAAACCAATAACATCCTAGACACCTCCCAATCCGGATTGCGCAGCAACCACAGCACCGAGACCGCCCTCCTCGCCGCCACAGACGACATCCGCGCTCTCCTCGACCAAGGACAAACGGCAGCCCTCATCCTCCTGGACCTATCAGCAACCTTCAACACGTCTCCCACCGCACACTAGCCACCAGATTCCTCAATGCCGGCATCCAAGGAAAGGCCCTAGACTGGATACGCTCATTCCTCACCAGCAGAACACAGAGAATAAGACTCCCACCCTTCCTCTCGGAACCAACAGAGACCAGATGCAGAGTACCCAAAGGATCCTCCCTCAGCCCCGCCCTCTTCAACGTCTACATGGCCCCCCTCGCAACCTTCGCCAGAAACCATGGGCTCAACATAGTCTCCTACGCCGATGATATCCAACTCATCCTCTCCCTCACCAAGGAACCCGATATCACCAGGCACAACTTTCAAGAGGGGATTAAAGCCGTCACAACCTGGATGAAAAACAGCTGCCTAAAAACAGAAGTCTTTATCCTCGGCTCCAACCCCTCCACATGGGACAACACCTGGTGGCCCCCCGCCCTCGGAAACCCACCCTCCCCGACAGACCATGCACGTAACCTCGGCATCACACTGGAGTCATTGCTCACTATGAATCGCCAGATCAACTCAGTCTCCTCCACATGCTTCAACACCCTCCGCATACTACGCAAAACATCCAAATGGATACCTTCCGACTCCAGGAAAACAGTCACTCGCGCCCTCATCACCAGCAGACTGGACTACGGCAACGCACTCTATGCCAGAATCAATAAAAAATCTCCGCAAACTCCAGACCGTCCAGAACGCCACAGCCAGACTGATCCTCGATACCCCAAGGCACAACCACATCACCCAACACCTCTGCAAACTCCACTGGCTCCCTTTTGAAAGGAGAATAACTTTCAAGCTGCTCACACACGCATACAAGACCCTCCACAACATCAGACCTCAATACCTCAACAACCGCCTCTCCTTCCACGCACCCAAGAGAAACCTCCGCTCAGCCGACCTTTCCCCAGCCACCGTCCCACGCTTCCACAGGAACAGAGCAGGTGGAAGGTCCTTCTCCTACCTTGCAGCCAAGACATGGAACAAGCTCCTCCTCCGGCGAAGCCCAACACTGCACCAATTCAGGAAAGACCTCGAGATCTGGCTCTTCGAATTACCCCAACGGAGCTGCACCCCCCCCCACCCCCAGCGCCTTGAGACCCTAACGGGTGAGTTGTGTGCTTTATAAAACACTGATTGATTGATTAGCCAGGTAAGGTGGGGCTCTTGAGTGTGCTGTTATATGGGCTAGACAACACAGTTTGAGTTTGATTCTGGCCTCAGTAAGAAGCCAGTGTAGCTTCCACATGTTTGGATTGATGTGGTCAAATTTCTTTTATGAAGATTAAATTGTGGTATGTTAGGTGGATTTGAGAGGCTTAAGAGCAGATAGGAAGGCACTGCCAGAGCAGCATTACTGAAGCCCAGATGTGAAAAATGGAGTTGTGTGAACTTTGATTTTTAGGCGATCAGAAGGCAAGAGCTGTCTTATTTTTTTCAGAACTGGGAGGTGAAGGTTAGCCATTTTAGCAATTTCATCACATGCGGTATATCGTAGGTAGAGAGGAGTCCAGCATCATTCCAAGGGATAAGACAGTGGATGAAAGAGAGGGAGAGAATTCTGCAATGTTGAGATGCTTCAGCAGGCCCATATGAAGGATTTCTTTTGAGTTCAGGAGAGAACATGATGAATTCATGCTTTTTTGGTTTGAGAGTGCGAAAATTCTCCTGCATCCTGGTGTGAATGTTCAGAAGGATTGTTTGAAAGGAGATGATGTGGAAAGGTGTTGGTGGACTTTTCAAACAGATGTGCGGGTCAACTGCATTTTCATCTGAGCCATATTAACTCCTTCTCCCAAATCTTGTGAGCTGCTTGACCAATACCTCAATTGACGCCTAGAAATCCAGCTCCAAAATTCTAAAAGAGAGTTTCATAGGCAAGTAAGTGCGGAGGGGGAAGGAATGTACCAAGAAAATATATACATATACCAATACAACAAGGAATACAAATCTAAAGGACCTGGAAACAAAGTACAGTTAATATTAATAACTGAAATTACAACCCATCTCCCTTCCTAAAAAAGGCAATAATTTGTCTCAAACACAGTCTTTGTTCAATAATGGCAATTTCAGGAATTTAGTCTTCGCTATTGAAATCCTGACAACGTTGGCATTTCGTTGATGCAACATTGTCTAGTTTGGGTCTTGAACATTTAATCCTGACTATGTTGGTATTTCGTTGATGTGACATTGTCTAGTTTGGGTCTTGAACATTTAAAAAAACATACTCCATGTTTGGCCACTCTCCAATTCACCTACATTGCATCTCACTAGGGTTATATTCATAGGTCGAGAGAAAAAACTGGATCTTACTCTTTGCAATCTAGTTTCTTTGTCTTGAATGTAATCTCCGTTCTACAATTTCTGTTCCTTTACCTCATGCAGTATATCATATAATTTCTTGGAATCAGCTTAGTGTGATTAGATTCTGATCATTATTTCTTCTCTTTCAACGCACATAGTTACCCACACTTAACCAGACACGCGATAGTTTGGCTCCTAGTTCCCTCCCCTTGAGCGACACAAAAGGGAACACTGCAGTCATGCTATCAAGAGTGGTGTGGCAAGACCACAACATTTCCTGGAAAGTTTTTATCAACTTGAACTCCGGTCAACCCCGATGTGAGAAGGTGGACTGGTATATGCTGTCCACTAATTAAAGTGGGCACCCTGTACCAGTCCACACGACCCTTATGATGTATGAGGTCAAAGATAACCTTTAGAAAGCTATCCTAGTGGTAGCTGTGGAGAGCAGCCTTTAGGCTTAATCTTGAAGGAATGTAAAGCAGCTTGTTTTACCAGAATATCACCTCCTGAATGACTAAATGAAGGAGAACCACACAGTAGTTATATAAAAATATGTATTTATTAATATAACACTCTCTACTATCCTCTACACGATTATAGAACACAAAGCACACACTAAAAGATCAATAGAACAGTTGTAAGTAGCACAATACACAGTGGGCTCCAGGTGGAGACCAGACCATATACTAAAATAGTGGTATAACAGTCACGACTGAGATCAAGACAAGGTCTAGAGCACGTAGAATTGCTAGGACCCCAAGGAACCACCCAAGGTGAGTAGACAGGGACCCCTCGGAGACCGGGTGCAGTGTGAGAACACGAACGCGGGCTCCGTACAATTCTATGGGGAAGTCGCGGTTACACTTTTAAAATTTAAGGACCCTTCTAGGAGGACTTCAAGCAATTCCTTTGGAACTTAAGAGTTTGAAGAGCCCCCCCACCCGTGGGTACCGTGGTACTAGAGTTACCTATCCCAGGGGAGCCGGGTGCATAGGTCTGAAGTGGCGTCGGAAACCCTTGTCTTTCTCAATGGAAGGAAGTGAAGAAGTACTGCTGCCGGGAAGGTGAAAAGGGTCCGGTGGAATCCAAGCCTGGATTCTAGATGGAAGGAACCTGAAAGCAGAGGGGACAGAGTCTGGGTCACTTCAGAGTGACCAGGGGCTCGGAAGACGAATGCCAACCGATGTCGGGTGCTTCAGGTGCGAAGAAGGGATGCTTGACTCTGCAGCCACGAGGACCAGGAGACGTCGAGGACGACCAGGAACCGAAGGCGAGCTGTCTCACGAAGGGTGTCGAGTGCTGAGGGGTCGGTGTCCGGCGGGAGCACCAACAAGCCTTGGCAAAAGCAACCCACGCAGGAAGGTCAAACAGGTTACAGTGTGGACCAGCAAGGTCCAGGAGACTCACCAAGCAAAGGGGAGTCCGGGCACGTCTGGAGCAACCAGGAAAGCCCAAGAACAATCAAGATGACCCTCAGGAGGACACACAGGCCAAATGACCAGGAGTCGCGAGGGGACCTCGAGCAAGATTGCAAAGTACCAGCCCATGGAGCACTCGGTGCGAGGAGGCCGGAGTTCTTTGGTGCAAATACTGCTCAGGGTCAGGACTACACGGAGTCCAATGCACAAGCTCGGGAATCGCCAACAAGCATATGCACTTGCAAATGGACGCGGTGCACAGGGGTTCGGGTTACGCAGCCCCCACGAGGGATACTGGCCTCAAATTTGGTGAGAGGGCAGATCGACCTCAGGGACCTTCAGGAACCCACCTCCTGTGTTGCTGAAATCTTCGGAGTCCGCAGGAGCAGCAGACCGGTCAGTTGCACTTTAGGTGTCTGCGAAGCAGGGGAGTGACTCTTTCACTCCAAGGGAGATTCTTCGGTTGTCTTAAGTACACCACAGATCCTGCACGGAGCCTGTATGGAGCAAAGGCACAAACTAAGCTTCGGACGGAAAGGGGGACGAAGTCGAGCCCAGTCGAGGTCCAGCGAAGTCCAAGGTGTCCAGATGGTCGAAGGTCAGTGGTTTCTTCTTGTAGAATCTTATCCACGTAAAATCTAAAGTCTTACAGCCAGGTAAGCCCTTTTGTACCCATGGGAGAGGGTTGGACAGATTCAGGGGACCCTCCTAGGGGAGGGGCAGGACAGAGGGGTGGCTACACCCATGTCCTTTGTCCAGTTCTGCACCAGAGCGGGAGCCAATGGCTCCCAGAACTGGTTTGAGCTGGACTATGCACATGGACACCAAATGTGCCCCCAGTGCAGACTTTCAGGCACTCTCAGAGTGCACCCACCCAGCCCCAATACACTAAATCCTGTCTGGGAGGTGGTCACACCTCCCTGTGACAGGATGCCTATTGTGCTGCCTTCCTCTGCTCGAGCTTGGCTCAGCAGCAGGAGGGCAGAAGTGTGTCTCTGGTCGGCAGTATCCATTTTGTGCTGTACGGGTCGAGAAGGCTGGCACCGGTAAGACCAGTGACCTCACGAAGCTCGCTTCAGAAGGGTGGAATCATACCTGATTCCAAGGTGTTTGATACCAAACACGATATATTTCTATGCAGCCGTTTTCGAGATAGCATTTACAGCGAGGTTATAATGCACCTCTACCTATATGTCCGGCTGAGTCACAGACAACCCGGGAGAATGGTCTCCGAAGGCTGCGGAGAGGCTCTGCTCATGCAGGGGCACCCTCACATAAAACCCAGCACCCTGCCAATTAGGATTGTTAAAGCCTGCTGTAGGGATGACTTGTAAGTTTTAAGTGTAGTGACTTATAGATATAGTGAACCTATATCTTAGTAAGTGGTGCAAGCACCATCTTACATAGGTTGCAGTAGCAGACCTAGAGTTCCATTTTGCCTGGCCTCTCATGGGTGGCATAATGCATGCTTCAGCCCATGGGAGGCCTCTGGGATACCTATGCCCTGGGTACATGGTGTACCATATACTATGGACTTATAAGGGTACCCCAGTATCCAATCTGGAGTGTACCAAAGTACATGTATGTCAATTTAAGGGAGAAAGCAGATAAACTGGGGTCCTGATTAGCAGGATCCCAGTCAGACTAGTCAAAAACAGTGAGACATCAAGCAAAAAGAGGGGGTGACCATAAGAAGCAGATCCTACTTTCCTACACAACCCCCCCCCCAAACGAAAGGACATGAGACTAACCTAGACCAGTTGAGTCTTAATTTTCTAAGTGGAAATATCTGGAGAGTCCATCTGCATTGGCATAGTTACTCCCAGGTCTATGTTCCACTGTATAGTCCATCCCCTGTAGGGAAATGGACCACCTCAAAAGTTTGGGGTTTTCACCCTTCATCTGTTTAAGCCATAAGAGGGGCTTATGGTCTGTCTGAACAATGAAGTGAGTGCCAAACAAGTATGGCCTCAACTTCTTCAGAGCCCAAACCACAGCAAAGGCTTCCCTCTCAATAGCTGACCAACGTTTCTCTCTAGGGGTCAGCCGTCTGCTTATAAAAGCTACTGGCTGATCCTGACCCTCTTCATTCAGTTGTGATAACACAGCCCCTACCCCACAACTCAGATGCATCAGTTTGAATAATGAATTGTTTGGAATAGTCAGGACTTTGCAGAGTGGGAGCAGTGCACATGGCCTGCTTCAGGTCATCAAATGCCTTTTGACAGCTAACTGTCCACTGAACTTTCTTAGGCATTTTCTTAGAGGTCAGATCATTCAAAGGGGTCAATATGGATCCATATCCTTTGACAAACCTCCTGTAGTACCCAGTCAGGCCCAAGAAAGCTCTGACCTGAGTCTGGGTAGTTGGAGCAACCCAGTCCATGATGGTCTGGATTTTGCTCTGCAATGGTTGAACCTGATCTCCACCCACAAGGTGGCCTAGGTACACAACCTTACTCTGCCCTATCTGGCACTTAGTGGCCTTGATAGTGAGGCCTGCCTTTTGCAGGGCCTCTAGAACATTTCTCAGGTGGACCAGGTGATCCTCCCAGGTGGAACTAAAGACAGCACTATCATCAAGATGAGCTGCACTATAGTCTTCCAGGCCTGTGAGAACTTTATTCACCAACCTTTGAAATGTGGCAGGTGCATTCTTCAAACCAAAAGGCATCACCACAAATTGATAATGCCCACTAGGGGTTGAGAATGCTGTTTTGGGCTTGGCATCCTCAGCTAGTCTGATTTGCCAATAGCCAGCAGTGAGGTCAGATGTACTCAGAAACTTGGCTGAGGCCAAAGTATCTTTAGGTTCATCTGCCCTGGGAATAGGATGAGCATCAGTCCTAGTTACTGCATTGAGCCCCCTGTAGTCTACACAAAACCTCATCTCTCTTTTACCACCCTGGGTGTGAGGTTTGGGTACCAGGACTACTGGACTAGCCCAATGGCTATCTGAGTGTTCAATGACTCCCAATTCTAGCATCTTTTGGACCCCAGTCCTGATGCGGTCCCTGACATGGTCAGGTTGCCTTTCACCTGTGTCCACTTCATGGGTACACCAAGTGTTCTGACTAGGAGTCAGGGAAAACATATGTCTACACTGATTGAGGACTTTCCTGCAATCAGTCTGTTGCTGCTCAGTGAGGCTGCCTGCCAAGGCTACACCATCAACTGAACCATCATCAGGGTTCTGTGAGAGGAGGTCAGGGAGTGGGTCACTCTCTTCCTCCTGTCCCTCATCAGTAGCCATGAGCAAGCCCCTGTCTGCCCTGTCAACATATGGCTTGAGCCTGTTCACATGGAGCACCCTGTGGGGGCTCCTAGGAGTTCCTAGGTCCACCAGGTAGGTAACTTCTCCCTTCTGCTCAAGAATGGTATGGGGTCCACTCCACTTGTCCTGGAGAGCTGCTGGGGCCACAGGCTCCAACACCCATACCTTCTGCCCTGGTTGGTACACAGTCAGAACAGCCTTTTGGTCATGCCAAGCTTTCTGTAATTCTTGGCTAGCCTCAAGATTTTTGGATGCCTTCTTCATGTATTCAGCCATCCTGGAGCGGGGACCAAGTACATAGTCCACTATGTCTTGCTTAGGTGGTTTGAGAGGTAACTCCCATCCCTCCTTCACTAGACACAAAGGACCCCTAACTGGATGTCCAAACAGAAGTTCAAAAGGGCTGTAGCCAACCCCCTTCTGAGGAACCTCTCTGTAGGCAAAGAGAAGGCAGGGCAACAGGACATCCCATTTTCGCCTAAGCTTTTCTGGGAGGCCCATGATCATGTCCTTCAGGGTTTTGTTGAATCTCTCAACTAACCCATTGCATTGTGGGTGATAGGGTGTGGTGAATTTGTAATTCACTCCACACTCCTTCCACATAGCAGTTATGTAACTTGACATGAAGTTTGCAACTCTGTCAGTTAAGACCTCCTTAGGGAAACCCACTCTGGAAAAAATTCCCAGGAGGGCCCTGGCCACCACAGGAGCTGTGGTGGTTCTAAGGGGTATTGCCTCTGGATACCTAGTGGCATGGTCCACCACCACTAGTATAAATCTGTGCCCAGATGCACTTGGAGGATCCATGGGACCAACAATGTCAATCCCAAACCTCTCAAAGGGAACCCCCACCACAGGTAGTGGTATCAGGGGGGCCTTTGTGGTACCACCTGCCTTACCACTGGCTTGACAGGTGGTACAGGAGCGACAAAACTCCTTTGTGTCCTCTGACATATGAGGCCAGTGAAAGTGAGGAACAAGCCTGTCCCAGGTCTTACTTTGGCCTAAGCGTCCTGCTAATGGGATGTCATGTGCCAGTGTTAGTAGGAAGCCCCTAAACTTCAGAGGTATGACCAACCTCCTGGTGGCACCAGTCTTGGGGTCTCTACCCTCTGAGTAAAGGAGTCCTTCATCCCAGCAGATCCTGTGGGACCCACTGGCACACCCAGCAGCTTCAGCAGCAGTTTGCTGTCTGAGGGGTTCAAGAGAGGGGCAGGTTTGCTGCTCCTGACTCAGCTCTGCCCTGGAAGGGCCCCCTGTCCCCAAGAACTGAACCTGATCAGGTTCAAGTTCCTCTGAGACAGTTCCTTCACAGGGACTTGGATCATCTTCCTCAGGAGACTGATCCTCACTCTGAGTCTGGGGGGAAGACACTGCCTTATCCCTACTGCTCCTTCTCTTGGAAGGCACCTTGTCCATTTTTCCAGGATCCAGGGCCTGTTCATTGGAAGACATTTTTGCCTGTGACCTAGTCACAGCAAACACATCTGCAGTGATGCCCAACATTGCTGCATGAGTCCCGAGTTCCACTTCAGCCCAGGCTGAAGTTTCCAAATCATTGTCCAACAAGCATTCCACAAGGAGGTCTGAGCTAACCACAACCTTCTTAGGGCCAGTTACCCCTCCCCAGCTGAAATTAACAACTGCCAAGGAATGGTCTGTCCTGACATTGCTAGCATTGGTCACTTGGTACATCTCACCAAGTATGATCTGGTCAGGGCTTACAAGATCCTTAGTCACCATTGTGACACTGGCTCCTGTGTCCCTGTATGCCATGGCCTCCTTACCATTGATTAAGGGCTGTTGTCTGTATTTGCCCAGATTACTGGGAGTGACAAATAGGGAGGCAATATCCATGCCTCCATCACAGACTAAAACAGCCTGAGCTGGAGTTCTGACTAGGCCAGAATCCATCTCAGAACCCAGGGTTAACCCTACTATACCCTTGTTCCCTGTACCACCACTTGGCGCTGAACTAGGGGGAACAGTTGCCTTAGGGGCAGTGGTGGTAGTAGGAGGATCCTTGGCTTTGGCACAATTGGCATCCCTAGGCCTATGTGTCTTTTCCTTACACAGTAAACACCAAGACTTCTTTCTGCCTTTTCCCTTGTTGGATTGTGACCCACCCTCAGATGCAGGTTTTTGGGGCCTTGAAGAAGACTTCTGGTCTTTACCCTTCTCCCCACCCTTATCTTTAGGTTTAGCATCTTGCTTCTTTTGGTCACCACCTTGGTTCTGATTTTTCTGCTTCACCCTGGTTCTGACCCATCTATCTGCCTTCTTTCCCAATTCTTGGGGAGAAGTCAGATCAGATTCAACCAGGTATTGATGCAACAACTGATTTTGGCAATTATTATTATTTAAAAATATATATATTTATTATGCATATGTGTTAAATTTACAACAAGTTGCTCACTGGGTTACATTGAATTTTTGGCAATTATTAAGGATCTGCTCCCTCATAATCAAATTGTACAATCCTTTGAAATCATTCACTTTGCTGCCAAGTAACCAGCCTTCCAGAGCCTTAGTAGCACAATCTACAAAGTCTACCCAGCCCTGAGTCTGTGCTTTCTGGGTGTCTCTGAACTTAATCCTGTACTGTTCAGTGGTTAAGCCAAACCCATCAATGTGAGCACTCTTCAGGACTGAATAATTGTCAGCATCCTCTTCTCTAACAGTGAGGAGCTTATCTCTACCTTTGTCAGCAAAGGAGAGCCACAAGATAGCTGCCCACTGCTCTTGAGGGAACCTCTGTACTTTACAGGCCCTTTCCAAAGCAGTTATCCATTTGTGGATTTCATCCCCACCATGGTAGGGAGGGACTATCTTGCTCAGGTTCCTATTGTCATAAGTATATTCCTTAATCCTAGGGACACTGTTGCTGCCACCATGGGACTCTAGTCCCCATCTCTTTCTAACCTTCTGGAGCTCTAAGGATTCCTTATCTAGTGTCAATTGCTCTTTCCTGAGCCTAAGCTTAACTTTCTCAAGCTCTAGAAATTGGCACTCTCTGTCATAAGAGTTATCTCTCTTATTGGATATGGAAGTCCCTATAGAGGTTCCTGAATGGTGAGATTCTACAGAGGGAGATCTAGATCTCCTGGGTAAACTCTGTACTCTTCCTGGTGGAGTGAAGAGAGGGCCACTGGGGCCTTCTCCCCCACCTCCTGGAAGATCTAGGTTGCCCAGGAGGGATTCATTTTGATACTCCTGGTCAGGGTTTGATTCTAGGTCAAAGAAGGTTTCACTTCCTGGCCTGTCCTCATTCCCTGTCCCACCCAATCTATCTGCCTCATCAGACCCTGGGGTCTTCCTAAGGTCATCTAAGAGTAACACCTCAATGATGCGCTGGGTGTTTGCATTTCTCCCTGTCTTCAGCTTCCTAGAAGCACACATGGCTTTCAAATCCTGAAATGAGAGACCATTGTATTTAGAAGGCAGAGAGCCACTGGCTTCTCCTTTAGAAGACATACTAAGTGTGGTGTGGTGTATGCACCTACCTAACCTAGTGGGAACTAAACTCTCTTAGGTTGGAGAAAGGGTGTGCTAGACCCTTAACTTACCCAACCCCAAGTTCAGTAGAACTTACTTATTCTAATCTTGAAGTATTATATGTGCCTAATACTTTAGTGGTTTTCAGTTAATCACTCAATAAGATTTATCTGGTAAAGCAATAGCAAGCTTGAATCCCAACCGCTGCACACCAATGTGAGAAGGTGGCCTGGTATATGCTGTCCACTAATTAAAGTGGGCACCCTGTACCAGTCCACACGACCCTTACTATGTATGAGGTCAAAGATAACCTTTAGAAAGCTATCCTAGTGGTAGCTGTGGAGCGCAGCCTTCAGGCTTAATCTTGAAGGAATGTAAAGCAGTTTGTTTTACCAGAATATCACCTTCTGAATGACTAAATGAAGGAGAACCACACAGTAGTTATATAAAAATATGTATTTATTAATATAACACTCTCTACTATCCTCTACACGAGGATAGAACACAAAGCACACAATAAAAGATCAATATAACAGTTGTAAGTAGCACAATACACAGTGGGCTCCAGGGGGAGACCAAACCATATACTAAAATAGTGGTATAACAGTCACAACTGAGATCAAGACAAGGTCTAGAGCACGTAGAATCGCTGGGACCCCAAGGAACCACCCAAGGTGAGTAGACAGGGACCCAACGGAGGCCGGGTGCAGTGTGGGAACTCGACCCCGGGATCCGTACAATTCTATGGGGAAGTCGCGGTTACACTTTTAAAGTTTAAGGACCGTTCTAGGAGGACTTCAAGCAAATCCTTTGGATCTTAAGAGTTTGAAGAGCCACCCCACCCGTGGGAACCGTAGTACCAGAGTTACCTATCCCAGGAGAGCTGGGTGCATAGGTCTGAAGTGGCGTCGGAAACCCTCGTCGTTCTCAATGGAAGGAAGTGAAGAAGTACTGCAGCCAGGAAGGTGAAAAGGGTCCGGTGGAATCCAAGCCTGGATTCTAGATGGAAGGAACCTGAAAGCAGAGGGGACAGAGTCTGGGTCACTTCAGAGTGACCATGGGCTCGGAAGACTAATGCCCACCGATGTCGGGTGCTTCAGGTGCGAAGAAGGGATGCTTGACTCTGCAGCCACGAGGACCAGGAGACGTTGAGGACGACCAGGAGCCGGAGGCGAGCTGTCCCACAAAGGGTGTCGAGTGCCGAGGGGTCGGTGTCCGGCGGGAGCACCAACAAGGCTAAGCAAAAGCAACCAACGCAGGAAGGTCAAACAGGTTACGGTGTGGACCAGCAAGGTCCAGGAGACTCACCAAGCAATGGGGGGTCAGGCCACGTCTGGAGCAACCAGGAAAGCCCAAGAACAATCAAGATGACCCTCAGGAGGACCCACAGGCCGAATTACCAGGAGTCGCAAGGGGACCTCGTGCAAGATTGCAAAGTACCAGCCCACGGAGCACTCTGTGCGAGGAGGCTGGAGTTCTTTGGTGCAAATATTGCTCAGGACTACTCGGAGTCCAATGCACAAGCTCGGGAATCGCCAACAAGCATATGCACTTGCAAATGGACGCAGTGCACAGGGGTTCAGGTTAAGCAGCCCCCACGAGGGATACTGGCCTCAAACTTGGTGAGAGGGCAGATCGACCTCAGGGACCTTCAGGAACCCACCTCCTGTGTTGCTGAAATCTTCGGAGTCTGCAGGAGCAGCAGACCGGTCAGTTGCGCTTTACGTGCCTGCGAAGCAGGAAAGTGACTCCTTCACTCCAAGGGAGATTCTTCGGTTGTCTGAAGTGCACCACAGGTCCTGCACGGAGCCTGTATGGAGCAAAGGCACAAACTAAGCTTCGGACGGAAAGGGGGACGAAGTCGAGCCCAGTCGAGGTCCAGCGGAGTCCAAGGTGTCCAGATGGTCGAAGGTCAGTGGTTTCTTCTTGTAGAATCTTGTCCACGTAAAATCTAAAGTCTTACAGCCAGGTAAGCCCTTTTTGTACCCACGGGAGAGGGTTGGACAGATTCAGGGGACCCTCCTAGGGGAGGGGCAGGACAGAGGGGTGGCTACACCCATGTCCTTTGTCCAGTTTCGCGCAAGAGCAGGAGCCAATGGCTCCCAGAACTGGTTTGAGCTGGACTATGCACATGGACACCAAATGTGCCCCCAGTGCAGACTTTCAGGCACTCTCAGAGTGCACCCACCCAGACCCAATACACTAAATCCTGTCTGGGAGGTGGTCACACCTACCTGTGACAGGATGCCTAATGTGCTGCCTTCCTCTGCTCGAGCTTGGCTCAGCAGCAGGAGAGCAGAAGTCTCTCTCTGGTCGGCAGCATTCATTTTGTTCTGTCCGGGTCGAGAAGGCTGGCACCAGTAAGACCAGTGACCCCACGAAGCTCGCTTCAGAAGGGTGGAATCATACCTCCTACACCAGTTACTGGTGTGGAGGTATGATTCCAAGGTGTTTGATACCAAACACGATATGTTTCTATGCAGCTGTTTTCGAGATAGCATTTACCGCGATGTTATAATGCACCTCTACCTATATGTCCGGCTGAGTCACAGACAACCCGGGAGAATGGTCTCTGAAGGCTGCAGAGAGGCTCTGCTCATGCAGGGGCACCCTCTCACATAAAACCCAGCACCCTGCCTTCAGGATTGTTAAGGCCTGCTGTAGGGGTGACATACGTTTTAAGTGTAGTGACTTATAAATATAGTGAACCTATATCTATAGTAAGTGGTGCAAGCACCATCTTACATAGGTTGCAGTAGCAGACCTAGAGTTCCATTTTGCATGGCCTCTCATGGGTGGCATAATACATGCTTCAGCCCATGGGAGGCCTCTGGGGTACCTATGCCCTGGGTACATGGTGTACCATATACTAGGGACTTATAAGGGTACCCCAGTATCCAATCTGGAGTGTATCAAATTACATGTATGTCAATTTATGGGAGAAAGCAGATAGACTGGGGTCCCGATTAGCAGGATCCCAGTCAGACTAGTCAAAAACAGTGAGACATCAAGCAAAAAGTGGGGTAACCATAAGAAGCAGATCCTACTTTCTTACACCCGTCATCTGAACACAGTTCTTGAGTATACATTTCATTCATTTAAGTACTTTATTTCGGCCATAGGCCATAAAAGTTTCACAATAAAAGCTGATTTTCAAATAGTCTACAATCGACTATATTATAAACATGCGTGGAAATACTGTTTAGGTTTCAGCCCTAAGTGCCGAACCAGCGAAGGAAATGCCAGTCCTTGAATTTATCAATAAGTCATTAGAAAGCCATAATTTCCAGTCAGTAAAAGTGGACAATTTAAAATCAATAGTATCTAGGATCAGTTGAACCATATATACAGTATCACGATAAAACTATCATCGGTCTCAGTACAAAGTTCATGGTGGGGAGAGAGCGTGCTATTCATTACAATGTTGCAATCTTGACCCCATCCTGCTCGTGTATGTAAGATCGTTAAAAACAGTATAAAACGATATAGAGTATTTACAATAAAAAGTAACATCCTTCATAGTGCAAATTTCAAACAAGGGAATGCATTGTTCACTGCAACCTCACAGCTTTAGCCCCTTCTTTCTTCGTATAAACCCTACTGTAAGCAGGTATTTAGATGTAGCAAATATTACATACGGTGCTGTGTTATATTTCAAAACCCTTAAGTCCTCTTGATGCTTCCTAAATCCCAGCCTTGTGCAAAGGGACGGATCCATTTCTTCCTTGCCCTAGCGTATTCTGGGCAAAAGAAGAGGATATGCGCAGTGTTTTCAGTAAGGCCTAAAGTGCAAGTTTGTTCTCCCTGAGTTCCCCAAGTTGCGGTATAGCTTTTGATCTGGAGTATGTTGTACCTTAATTTCAAGTACAAGATTCTCGCCAGATGCGGCTGGATATTGTCAAGGAACTCTTCAAAACATGGGTTAGGTTTAATGTTAAGAAATTGCATTGGTTGGGGGTGATGGAGGGGATTGACGGCTCCCGAGCCGACAAACTGTTTCTAGGAACAGCCATATTGATTGCTAAAAGAGACATTGCAATGGCTTGGAAAGACTCAAAATCTCCCTCTATTTTAAAATGGCGTAGGGGAGTTGACTGGTGTGCTCTCCAAGAAAAAGCGGTTTATGAGGCAAGAGGGTGTCCGAACAAACATGAACGAGTATGGGGCAAATGGACAGGTCCATTGGACTGATTACTCATAGCACTAAGGGCGGGCCCTTTTCTTTTATCTTTTTACGCCAACTTGATGGGGTGATAATATTTGGATTTGTAATGAAATGTTTTACATGTCACAGTGATACAAATGTTATTTTGGTTATTCTGTTTTACAAAATGCCAATAAAATTGGATATAAAAAAAAAGAAATTTTTATTGTTAGTCTGCTCAAATTAGGGTCTCAATGAAGTGCATTTAGGGCATGTGCCCAGTATGTTTGTTTCAGCGTGTTCTTACAACTTTGTGCTAACTTGTGTAGCTCAGTCCAATATGAGCAGAAATGTAAGTCAGGGAAAAGTTAGGCATCTATCGATAGCTAGGAGTTCTTTGATGCCTTCTCTATAGGCCACTAGTTCTGGTGTTGTCCATAGCCTAATCCAGTAAAGCAGCGGGCGTAGAGGTGCAATTTGCCCTATACGTTTTACATTTAAATCATGAAACATTGAGGTAAGTGGTGTTGCCTGGGGTAGCCCCAAGAATCTCCTCACAAACTTATTCTCCCCGTTTGTTATTTGCTTAATATCGCCATTACCCCAAGGTTCTGATCCATATAGGGCAGCTTCCTGTACTTTACATTTGTAAATCTCTAGTGCTGGTGTTGTTGGTTTACTTGAGGATAGGCTATACTTCTTAAGAATAGCGCCAGGCCCCTGTGCGAGCGCCAGTGCAGAATTATTTATCTGTGATTTCCATGCCAACTTTGAATCGAGTAGTATACCCAAATAGGTGAAGTTTGGGACATGCTCTAATTTCCGATCATTCACTCTAAGATTGGTTCTGAAGTCCTTGTGGAGGTTTATGGCCATATACTTTGTTTTCCCAATATTTATTTCTAGCCCTTTTAGATTGCAGTACATGTTAAAATCATCCAATAAATTTTGCAAGCCCTTCGGCGTCTGCGAGATCAGGATAGTGTTGTCTGCAAATAATAGTGCTGGGACCAAGTTCCCACTGAGCTTTGGGGAATAATTGTTTGATTTTTTTCGATAATCAACCACATCATTAATATAGAGCGAGAACAGGGTGGGCGCGAGCACGCATCCCTGTCTCACTCCTCTGGCTATAGGGATTGGTTCAGTAAGCTCGCCATTCATACCCCATCGAACTCTTGCATAGTTCTCATGATGTAGCCTTGCCATCTGGTCTAGCAGGTCTGCAGGTACTTTTGTTTTTGCAGTGGGTCCCACAGTAGACCTCTGGGTACTAGATCGAATGCTGCCCTTAAATCTACAAATGCTATATAAATATGGCCTCCCTTTATCTTGGTGTATATCCAGATGATGCACAGGAGCCTAAAGACTTGGTCTATCGTACTTGTACGGGCTCTAAATCCTGCCTGATACGGGGATAATATGTTATTGTCATCTATCTATTTGTTTAGCCTATTTAAAAGTTGTCTTGCATATATTTTTTTAATTTTACATTTCACTCTCTGTATTAATCGTTGTGCTGTGGGACAATACAAAGCTCTTCTCAGATAACACACAGACATCTCTCGGAAAAATTATTTCATACAGTTTAAAGTTAATTCTACCCACATAAGCTGTAATTGGGAATTCTGGTATGCCATTACATAGGAAGGCTGTCCTCATGAAACTAAGGTGTAGCCTGATTATCATCCAATGTGTGATAGTCCATTAGAACCAAAATTAATTTACCATGGATTCTTCTATGGTTTAAAAATGTCCAAGGCAGATTTGTTCAAGGGTTTGTCTGGAGCTTCAAGAGGAAAGAGAGGCACTTCCTTACCTCTTTTATATTATCTTTAATGCCCCAGTTGATGCATTTTTTGAACACCTTTTGTTCAACATAGCAGTCCAACCCTGGCGACCAATAATGGGCTTGAATCTTACTAGTGTTACTCCCCTCACACCACCAAGTGACCCTCAAGAGCAAGATTAACAATTTTCTCCCACAATATGTTGAATGGGTTTGGTTTGCTTCCTCTGAAATCCTTACCATCAACTAGTTCATCTGTAAATTCACAAATGCCCTTCACTTCACAGAGTAACCCACACACTTGCTAGGACATCCGTTCAAGATTCTTTCCTGATGTTTCTTCAGCACACCATCTTCCATCATGCGTTCCTCCCGTTCATCTTACTTGAGACTCGACATAGCCACAGGCAAAATCATTTAATCTGTTTTGTCCTTTTCCTCTCCTGCCTTGCTTAATGGCTTGTGAGAAAGTGAATCTGCTGCCAAATTTGCTTATTCCTTTTAAGTACGTCACTCAAAAGTTGTAACCTTCTAAGCTTAATATCCATTGAGTAATCCTGTACCTAGCCGACCTGGGGAAAGCACTTGAAGGTGCAAGTTTAATAACCCCAAGGCTGGGCAAGGTGCGTCTCCTCATCCTGCAGTATGCAGCTGACATTGCAATCATGGACCACTCCAGAATAGGCCTACAGAGTGCCCTGTCTCCTGAATCAGGGAAAGGCCAAAATAGTCATCTTTGGTAAATATCTACGCAAGAAATTCACCCAAAGGCAGCTAGGAGACCTGCAAATAACAACAACTACAAATTACAATTATGTAGGCTTCTGGCTTAACAAGGGGGCTAAACCAGGGGCCCACCTAAGACATCTTAAAAGTAAGGGAGCCAGGGTCATCCGCAGCTTGAAACGCCTAGGTTCCCATCTACACAGCCCAATGACGGAACCGATATTAAAAGTATTGCGAGCAAAATTGATTCCAGCTCTAAACTGCGGCCACTTAGCCTTCCCCGGCGCACTGGACAAGCATCTGTCGAACTTTCAAATGGCAGCATACAAAAAAATCTTTAATGCTCCTCGGCAGGCCAGAAGAGGAAGTCTGAGACTGGAGCTGGGTCTTGGGAGTCCAGATCTCACGTGTCTTGGGGACCTAGTAAAATAATATATTAGGACCCTGCAGGCCCCGGAGTCTACTCTCAAAGCGCAACTTAAAACAGTCTTTGAAGAAGAGGGCTGCACATGGCACTCCCAGCTCACAGTGGCAATAGCTGTCAGAACATCGAGACCGCCAACCTGCACAATCAGGTCATACCATTTTCAGCCTGGAAAAAAGCAGTAAATGGGCAGATTATGAAAACCTAATTCGAACGGGACATCGAAAGGCTCCGCCACAGAACCATCTTTGCAGCACTAGATGCCTTCTATATCCTGGGAAAGGCTCAGCCATACCTTCAGCTAGCCCTCTCAGCTCCGGCACAATGGAAAATTACTTACTTGAGGCTTCTTGCCCTGCCAATCGCATACTTTAACTCACCCTGGACACGGCGGGACGAAACAACATATTGTTGACTGTTGGAAATGGCCCTTTTTGCAGGGTCACCCCTAAACTTTTTGCCTGCCTCCTGTATTATTGCTGACCTGTTTCTGTTGGTTTTATGACTCTGGGCACTTTACCACTGCTGTTCAGTGCTAAAGTGCATATGCTCTCCCTTTGTAAATATGTCTATGTGAATTGGTATATCCCTGATTGGCTTATTTGGTTTACCTGTTAGTCCCTAGTAGTGTGGCCTGTGTGTGCCCAGGGCTGGTAAACCAAATGCTGCTGGTGGGCATGCAGCGCTGGTTTGCGCCACCCACAGAAGCAGCTTGTAAAGTGTGTCTCAGACCTGCCACTGCAGTGTCTGTGTGCAGTCCAGAACTGCCATCTTGGCTGTGAAGTGCACCCACTTCCCAGCCCCTGAACCTTCCCTTGGCATCCTGTAAGTCACCCCTATGGTAGGGTGCATTGTATGTGTAAGGTAGGACATGCCTTGGTGTGTGTAGCATGTCCTGGTAGTGAATTACACCCCATTTCGTTTTTCACTACTGTAAGGCTACCTGTTCCTCATAGGCTAGAATGGGCAGTTTGACTATTACATTCTATAGTCCTAACTGACCCCAGGAACATGGTAGAAAAACGAATTTAGTATGCCTGAGCTCAGAATATTAAAATACACCTTTTAGTGAAGTTTATTTTTATATTCTGTGTTTGAAAATACCACTTTTAGAAAGTAGGTATTTTCTTGCCTAAGCCTTCCAGTGTGCTCTGCCGTTATGTGTATTGGCTGTCTGGTTTTAGAGGGGCAGGACAGGCTGAGTCAGACCTGGGTTGAATAGAGAGATCTGCATTTAGAGTGTGGGGAGGGGTGGCTCTTTGATCTGAATAGGGCTGTGCCTGGCAAAGTGAATGCTGGCTCCACCTCCCACTGTGTGTCTGCTAGCAGACCCCTCTTTCTGAAAGGAAGGATGCAGCCTGGTAAACAAAGTGCTCCAGGCCTGAGCAGAACTGGTTCTGGCTAGGTTCAGGGACTGGTAGCTTCAAAGATCAAAGGCTTTTGGGGTATAAATATCTGTGCTCAAGCCCCTACATTTTGTATTGCTTTTGGATCTGGAGAGGAAACTCTGTCCGTGCCACTGGAGGAATCTGCAGGAAGTGACTGTCCTTGTGCTTGTGTGTTTTTCTTGCACTGGCCTGCAGCAGTGACCACTGGACCTTGAAGAGAGAAAAGGACTTTTGAGAGAACTTTTATTTTTGTTACAGCAATTACCCAAGGGCTAGGAAAAGAGCTAGCCTCCTGCTGAAGTCTCAGGCACATCAGACTCCACCACCAACCTCCTGCTTCCTCCCTGCGAGGATTGCTATCTGCTGATGAGGCTCCTGTGAGATCCAGGGCCTCTAGTTTGCTTCAGAGAAGAGAGTGCTGGAAATCGTCGCTAACGCAAGTTTGCGAGCCGCTGCAGTCGAGAGCGCTGGAAAAATCATCGCGCTGCTGCCGCTGAGTGCTCGCAACACGAGACCATCGCTAACGCCCCTTTGCGAGCCGCTGCAGCCAAGACGCGCTGGAAAAATCATCGCGCGGCTGTCGCCGAGCGCTCGCAACCCCTACAGAATCATTGCTTCAAGACATCGCATTGCGGACGCCGTGCGTCCGCCATTTTCATCGCATCGCACCGGATTTCGTCGCTCCCTCGCGGAGCGCCATTTCTTCGCATCGCAACACGATCGCACAACGCAACAGGCTCGTCGCATCGACTTCTCCCTCGCGGCAAGAAAGTCATCGCATCGGCGGCCTAGCGTGCAGAAGTTTGTCGCATCGTCTCCGCACACGCAACAGGATCGTCGCATCGCCTTCGCGGCAAGGTCTCAGCGCATCGGCGGCCTAGCGTGCAGAAGTTGGTCGCATCGTCTCCGCACGCATCAGCAGATCGGCGCATCATCCTCCCTTGCGGCAAGGATTTTAACGCATCGCCGGCCTCGCGTGAGGACAATCATCGCTACCACTTCTTTGCGACATTTTGTTGGTTTTGCTACTAAACCCAGGTACTTTGTGAGAGAAAGGGTCGCAGAGACCACTGCCTTGAATTTGAACCTTATTTTTGCAACCTTTGAACTATTTTTTGACAGTCCTTCAACAGCCATCCTATTTTTGACAGTTTTATGAGAGAAAGGGTCGCAGAGACCACTGCCTTGAATTTGAACCTTATTTTTTGCAACCTCTGAACGAGAAAGGGGCGCAGAGACCCCTGCTTTGAATTTGAACCTTACTCTTGCAACCTTTGAACTATCTTTGACAGTCCTTCAACAGCTATCCTATTTTTGACAGTATTGTGGCTTTTACAGTTATTGGTCTTGTGATATATCTGCCTTTATATAAAGATACTTATTTTTTATAACTACTTGTGTGGTGTCCCTTTGTAGTGTTCCTCACTGTGTTACTGTGTATGGTCATAAATGCTTCACACACTGCCTCTGAGATAAGCCTACCTGCTCGTGCTACGTTACCACAGGGTTGAGCAAGGGTATTAAAGAGGGTAGCCCTCTCACTCTGACTTAGGAAGAAGGGTCCCTACTTGGACAGTGGCCAGCCATTGCCAACTAGAGACCCCCATTTCTAACATTGACTATGCAACTATTGCAGAGAATCTTGGTTCCACCTGCTGTGTTGCTGTATCAAACTCGCCAGCGATCAACATCGTCTGTTAGCCCCTTTATGTTGGGCCAGTGGCATTAGGCATTGCAGAGAAGCCTTGGACCTGTGTTTCTCCACCAACTCTCTGCAAACACTCGCCAGGTTGGGGATATTCACTGATGCTATTCGATCCACTCTTCTCAATGTATCAACAGGGCGAGAACTGGCCCAGACACTGCAGAAAAGCACTGGTTCTGCGCCTCTCCGTTCAACTCAGACTCTTGCCAGGCCAGGGAAACTGTCAGACGTTACTAGACCCGCAGGTTGCGTATCTATGTTTAGTCAATACCCACGTCCCCTCCTTCCCTAACGATCTAAAGTTGTTTACAAACCAGCAAGCAGAAAACCGTCCAGTCATTAGTCATTCAAATGCTGTAACACAAGCACTTTGCACTTTTTGTACACAAATAGCTCCCTGATGGTTGCCCAAAGTACCTAGGGCATACGAACTGAAGAGTTAGAGTTTACAATGTTTTCTAACACAAGGAATTTTAAACGCTGTTGTTTTTTTAATGCTGTTATTCTATAGATTGGACCACTTTATCCAATTTTCAATTTTCAATTCTTTCCTTAATGGTGCATAGGAAATTGCTGAGCATTGATGTTTTCCATGATTTTAAGTAATCGACCATGAATAAAATGTACTTACTTATTTACATTGAGCAATCTTTAAGTGGTTAGCTTTGGCCCTTTGTTGGTGAAAACAGAAGTAAGGGATGGATTTATGGTCATCCTTAAAGCAAGGAGAAATTCCCACATAAAGATTTTTCTTGACGGCCTGGAAACAGGCCAGAGCTTTCTTCTCCGCCAGAGAGTAATTACTTATTGAGCCTCTTAAGGTGTGAGAAGCAAACTGCACAGTCCACTCTTTTTCACCCAGCTCTTCTGTCTAGTAGGTGGCTCCATGGTGCTGACATTAGTGGCTAGGATGGGTATGCCTGATAATGTCAAAATTCCTCAGAGAAGGGGCTTTGGAGATGGGCAATTTTATCGACTCAAATGCCTCTTGGTTTTAAAGATTCCATTTAAATTGGACTTTTTTTTAACAAAGTGCTCGCATGAGTTGTATCTTGTGAGCAAACGTTTTTACAAATTTGGAATATTCGATAGGTCTAAGAAAGATTTAAGGCCTTCATTATTGCCCAGGACAGGAGCCTACTTTAAGGCTTCAACAAGATCTGCTTTGTTTGATACCATCTCTTGTAAAGTATATCCCAAGTAGTTCACTAACACAATACTAGTTGGTGCTTTTATTTTGATATTCTTAAGCCAGCCTTCTTCAATATTTACAACACTTCTCTGAAGAAGGAATCATAATTCTGCTCTGAGGACCCATAAATTAAAATGTTATTTTGCAAGCAAAGAATGTTAGTCAGACCATTCAAGATATGTTGCATTATCCGTTGAAAAACCAGTGCCACAGAAGCAAATCCATGGGGAATTCTAAAGATTTTTTGTTTCCCAAAGGTGATTATAAATTTAGTGAGACCTTAAATCCTGATGCTAGTCCACCTGATGGTAAGTTAATGATAGACTGATTATACTAAAGCAGCAGGCCTCCCCCACTTACTGAGCATTTCATGCATTCAAGGGAGGAGAAGGTGATCAATCCATCTGTTTGAATTGAGGTCTCTCAGGTCTACAGATTGATTGATATCATCCCCCAGCTTTAGTGGCCAGCACAATACAAGCTACCCACTTGGAACTTTCAGCTGGCTAAATTATCCCATGTTCTATGCGCTTATTAAGCCTTGCTTACTGCTATTCATTCCTTAGATGTGGAATGAGTGGGAGCCCTATTTGCTATTGGAATAGCATTAAATGTTAATCTCATTTGATGTTGAAAGTTAGTGAGTAGCCCTGGCATTTCTGTAAACACCTCTGAATTCCTTACACACTTTCTCCCCATGAAGGATCTCTTCACTAAGAGAACTGGCTCACTTTCACTGGGATCCAACTACATACCTAATTCCTTTTGGTACCTAACATTCCAGTAAATTAGACCCATTCTTAGTTATGTAAATCTTTCTCTCTGTTGCTCACCCTTTAAAGGAGATCCTCATAGTAGGCATACCCTGTAGCAGAATTGTTTATCGTATCCTCTATGATTTATACCAGCCTCTTCTAAAATGTAATTCTCTCTACTAAACTTCTCCTTAAAGAGACTGCCGTCAATCAGTGGAAAATTTGAAGAGGAATCTGCGAACAGTTTAAACTGATCATCAAGAGTAATCTCACAGCTTTGAAATTTCTCATTGGAGTCCTTGCTAATAACTAAGAAACCCATTATTTATCACCATTCAAACGGTCTTTGCCCTTTACCTGCCTTTTCCTCATACGTCCTGGTGAAATGTCCATGTTTTCCACATTTTCTAAATAAGGAATATATGACATGGCAGTTTGGATTGTTGGCTAAATGCCCACTTTTACCACATCAATAGCACCAGCAATTGGAAACATCACTGTTCTTCATAAACTTGGATAAAGGAAACTCTTTCAATGTAGCAACTTTAGTTTTTCTAGTTTCCTAAACTTCACAAACTTGGTCTGCCAATGAATTTCTTTCTTTGACAGTCTGCTGCATGTTCAGTGCCCTATGCTATGTCTGTGGCTTCCTTCAAGTATGCATTGCAGTCTTGGAGCTTTTCTTGGATACTGGGATTATTAGTGAATCCGACTAATTAATCACATATAAGGGAGTCTCATAGTACACCAAATTCACATGTGTTTTAACTTTGTCTCAGCACCAATATGTAGCTGGAAACTTTTTCATTTTTGCCTCCAACTTTTCCAAGCAATGTATTCCTCTATAAAACTAAATTTATTTTCTCTGCAAAATGTGTAAGTATTTCTAATGTTATCTGGAACACATTAAGTTGCGCCTCTGCATCAAATACTCCTCCCTCGTGCTGGTCAGGGAAACTGTCATATACGATCCTCTCTAAGGTGCCTACATTGTGAATCAAGGTGTGGTTTTTCCTTAAAGGGGAAAAATTTTCGCCTTCATTTGCAAAAAGATATAACTTGACCCACTGTTTCCAGGCTAGAGATAGCTCCCCTATTTACTTTCAAAGGATATATACTGGCTGCTGCTATTGCAACAAACATCGGCATAGCCAATAGGTCTCGCCTTTGGGACCTTATAAGTGTTTAGACATGCAGCACATTATCCCCAATCACATGCCCACACACCCCAACAACACATAGCATGCTGAGACCAGTAGGGTCAATCTTATAAGAAGAAAAGTGAACAGACGAGGCCTACTCTTGTTGGTTACAAATAACAGAACTGGAAGAAGCACATCATCAGACATGGGTCAACTTAAAATCTAAGCAGTCTTCAGAAAGAATAAAACTGTCAACAACCACAGACGCTAATTGCTCTGTTGGTGCTAGTGTGGTGCAGTGAGGGGCAAAGATGCTTGAAGGGTGGTTAAATAGCAAATGTAGTGTCAGTAGATGAAGGTTCTCAGGCTAATCCAGGCTGTCATATCCCTACAGAAGGTAGCATTCTGAGGCCTAGTTGGTTTGCAGCTGAGTCCATACATGTATGCAGCACAGTATTGCGCTACCCTGGAGAACATATCACGCACAGCCTCAAAAGACAGCGTGGGTCAATCTGATGAACACACATGGCACCAGTGCGTGTGCGTTAGTGTGGAAATATTTAACATCTCAGGGGGTGGGATTGTGGGCCTGATTGCAGGGCTGCTCTTCTCAGTGAAGGAGGAAGTCTCCCTCATGGGAGCTAGTAGCCAGTGACTCATTAATGGCTGTATTTTCCTTTTCAGGTTTCAGCATTGGCTCATCATGCGCGATGTACATACCACACACATATACATTTTCAGAACTCACTATAAGTAAAGAGGTGACTGACTTCTCAGTGATGGGCCCAACCTCCCCCAGTGCATTCACAATGCCCCAGCTTATTCAGGAAAAACCACAGAACCGCCTTTTCAGGCAGCCAAGTCTCGACATGGGGAACTCCATAGCATTGTAGCCCAGCTACCTACCGCAGGCCCAGCAGACAAGTAGTAAATGCCCAAACAAAAGTTCCTCAATTCCGGAACCAAAAGAAGCACCCTTACTTCCGCCTACAGGCTGCAAATGCCTTGCACACCAAAACTAGGCACTATCATAATGATTTATGGTGACTCATTACCTATACCACATGAGTGAAATGCAATATCTGGCTAAATGTAACAAACCCCATCAGCCAACATCAAAGTTTAGAGCAACTTTAACCCGCTCACACCCCTGATCTCTCTCTGAAAGTGCTTCGAGGCAATGTAGTAACGCTTTACGTGTTATATAAACAAATAAACACAAGTAACTTTGGCTATCGTCCTTGACAGCCAGGCATGATATCCTTCCATTCTGTATAACATGTCAGTACTTAGCATTTTAGATTTTTGTGTGATTGTTTATCCTGGGAACTGTCTGTTTTACATTCTTCTGGATTTGTATTTAAGTGATGTCTTTTCATATAGTCTATTGTAATGTTTTCTTTTTCTAAACATGCGTTTTCTTTCTTAAACACTCACAGTTGATGTGCATTGCCACGTTTTGAATATCTTTACATTATATACTTGTATTTTTTTTTTTTAAATAGCAACTTTTTTCTGGCTACAGTTTCTACAAAATTAATGTTGTCCTTCTGTAACTGTATTGTTGCTTCACCTGGTACTAGTCTGTATTCAGTTTCTGAACATGTTTGTGACGTCTTAGGCAGGTGTGTGTGTGGAATAGTTATGCACATGGATAGTTGTCAAAAAGCTTACCAAGTGTGTATTCTTTATATGTTGAATTCATGTGCAGCTGTGACATATGGGTGCATATTCTATCCACATAGGAGAGTGTGGTATGCATTGGGTTCTAGGTGGCATAGGCATTTGTATTTGTTTGGCGTTTGTTGGAATAAGGTGTTGAGGTATAGTGTCTGCAAGCCAAGTGGATGTGTGTATGATCTATGTGCTACAATTTGTTGTGCATTGTTTTTATACGGATTTCATGTGTGCCAGTGTATGAATGACTTGCAGATGTATACTAAGTATGCAGGTGTAGGATTCAGCGCGGGGTGCAGCGAGTGTGTGTGTCCAGTGTGCTATGGACGGTGTCTCGGATGTGTCAGTCAGAGGGTTCAAGAGAACAGTGGGGCTCTTGTTGTCTTGGTTTCACAACACTAGTTTCTTAGATAGCTGATTTGGGCGCTACACAGATGTGTATCTATTTATTTTGTTACAAATAACTGAAATTAGTGCTACTCAGGAGCACTAATTTGTAGAGCTCCTTTGCAGCCATTTCAGATATCTTAACACATGGATACTTTTCAAAAGGAATGGGGGAGAGCATGCATATAATGTGCTTATCCTTTTACAAGCAGTGAAGGCTACAGAATGCGCACAGGCATCCTTTATTGCCACCATCACTCTTCCTTATTAGCCCTGTCAGTGCCCACATGCAACAGCCAGACGTTTAGGCTCATGTTTCAGGGAAATTCTTGCAACTGAAAACAGAGAACAAATCTAGCATTTATTTGAAATGGCCCCTGTGACATCCATTGGAAGGGCTACAACAATAAAAACCTGGTAGAGAGCTTTATCTAGTGACAAGATTGGACTTGCATTTATTTTATTGTGAATCTAAAAAGCAAAACACGTTGCCATGCCGAACATGGTGGTGAGAACCCAGTTGTCGTATGGCATACATATTCCAAAAAGCAAATTCCAGCCCACAGAGGCGATGCTGACAGCTTTGGGGGCATTTACTGTGCAGAGCAATGAACAAGCGCTGGAAACTGACAAAGACGAGATTTACAGGCTTGTTTTATTTTGCGTTCCCACTGCCTGTGAAGTGAGTGAATAGAATACCGTGGGCTTTCCAGCTATGAGGCATGTCTGTGGCATGTTTTTTGTGTGTTTTTTTTAAATTCTTGGTGCCAAGCCCGATTTCGGGGCGAAGTGCACGTATTTTCTGTGAAAAAGCAGCGCCCCCTTTAAACCGGCTGCTCTGTGCTGTAGACTAAGGGAAGAGTTGGATGTGCTGAACAGGGAGTGCAGTGAGAACATGGCAAAGGACATGCCACAACGCTCAGTAGGTAGAGGGTGTTTCCCAGCGGCCAGACAGGGACAGGCCAGAAACAGACCTGTTCCTGAATTTCAGATGAGGCCGGTGCTGCCTCGTTAAGTGCGAAGTGCTCTCGGGCTTGCACGGGTGGGTGGGGGGTGGGGGGGCTTAACAAGGATTGTTAAAGGGGCACTATGCCATCTACTGCCCTCCAAAAAAACAAGCATTGGCATAGCCAATAGGTCTCGCCTTTGGGGCCTTATAAGTGTTTAGCCAGAGCTATTGACTTTGCCAATGTCTTCAAGCTGTGCTGTAGAGAAGTGTGGCTGCTGTGCAGCATGCTGAAAAGTTATAATAAAGTGTCAGAAGCATTTTTGTTACTTTATATATGACCAAGAAGGCATTATGTAAAACTGAACGACCATATTAAAAAAAGTATTTACAATAAAAAATTTCCTCAGTTTTCTTTTGTTCTTGCAATGCTGGCAATGGTTGTTTGTTAAAGCTTTTTTTTGAGGGGGCATAAACAATCGGAGGGTGAAGGTTGAGAACTAGTACCTGTATTATAACACTAGCAGCGGCCAGACGCTAGGGAGAATCAACAGATGCCAGATTCCGAGAGCAGGCTGAGGTGGTGCTGAGTGATGCTGAGGTGGTAGTGGTGGTGGTGGTGACTGTTGCGGAGACGATGCTGAGGTGATGCTGAATGATACTCAGGTCTTGCGGAGTGATACTGCTGTGGTGCTGAGTGATGCTGTGGTGGTGCTGAGTGATATTGTCTTGGCGCTGAGTGATGCTGTGGTGGTGCTGAGAGATATTGTATTGGCACTGAGTGATGTTGTGGTGCTGCTGAGTGATGTTGTGGTGCTGCTGAGTGATGTTGTGGTGCTGCTGAGTGATGTTGTGGTGCTGCTGAGAAATGCTGTGGTGGCGCTGAGTGATGCTGTTGTGGCGCTAAGTGATGCTGTGGTTGTGCTGAGTAATGCTGTGGTTGCACTGAGTGATGCTGTGGTTGCACTGAGTGATGCTGTGGTTGCACTGAGTGATGCTGTGGTTGCACTGAGTGATGCTGTGATGGCGTTGAGTGATGCTGTGATGGCGTTGAGAGATGTTGTGTTGGTGCTGAGTGATGCTGTGCTGGCTCTGATTGATGCTGTGCTGGCTCTGATTGATGCTGTGGTTGCGCTGAGTGATGCTGTGGTGATGCTGAGTGATGCTGTGGTGTTGCCGAGTGAGAGATAGAGTGAAGATATAATGCCCAATTAGAGAGGGTGGTGAGAGAGAAAGAGAGAGAAAGGGTGTACATAGAATAAAGAGTGGAGCGGGATAGAGAGAGAGAAAGAAGGGGAGAGAGAGTGAATGAAGGAGTTTGAAAGAGAAACAGATAAAGGGGTGAGAGAGAATGAAAGGCTAAAAAAGATAGAGAGGGGAGAGTTAATTAAGTAGAGAGAGAATTAGAGAGGGGAGAGAGAGAGAAGGAGAGAGACAATAAGAGTGGGGGTGTGGAGTTTAAATAGAGTGAAGAAGTGACGCGGAAAAAGTAACCTTAAATATAGCTTTGTGCTTTGCGCGAATAAATATTTTAAAAAAACAGAGTGAGACAAAAATACTGGTAATTGGGCTGTGACTCCCAATATAAAACAAATAGCGATATAAGGTGAAATCAACCCACTGAAGCAATATTTCTAACTAGACAAAAAAAGCTTGCATTTCAATGCTAATCGCTGTTTTTCATGTGACTGTAGTCCAGGGCCGTCAGTTGGTAATGTGAGCTGCTGCTGCGATTGAAACATCAGAGTCCAGAGAGTTAATGAGCCATGACGAGGAAATGAGTAAGAGATAGGAAACCCAGATGGCAGCTGCGCGCGTGCACGCCATCGTGAACGCAAGCTGGTCGCCAGCCGAAAGCCAGTGGGTTTGCACTTCCAAAACCCGCTTACTAAAACTCTCGGCCAGACCAGCGCACGCACTGGTGCAGGCCGAGACCTAAAAATCAAGTCCTGTAACTATTGCAAGCCTGCTGCGTTTGCTCACCCCAGGGGCTAATTAGTAATGTAAGTCTGGGAGCACAGGCTGCAGGAGGGGGAGGAGGCTTCGGTCTCCGAAGGAGCCCGGTGCACGCTCTCAAGCACAGTCAGTGACTCACTCTTCAGCCGGCTTCTGGAAACAGCAAAGGAAACTGAAAAAGGAGTGCAAGGAAAACTAAACAAATAGACAGAAAAGCAACAATACAGGTACCAGGGCCAGTCACCAGGGACCGGAACCACCCACCGAAAGGCAGGACAAATAAGTATACTGTCTAAACTTTACTAGTCTCTCTCTCTTTCTATTATGAATACTTATATACTAATTACCTGTAAAGGAAAATAATACAGCAGTGCACACCATGAACACACACACAATCTTAAGAATAAAGCGATGTGATCAGAATTTCTCAGATGCCACTTTATGGCTTGATATGCTGTAGAGACAATAATAATAAGAGGGCAGTTAATCTTCTCTGAGGATTCCCCTAAACAAAATAGCACTAGGTTAAACAGCTCACTACCATCCAAACAATACACATGATCACTACCTACCCAGGAGAACCTGAGCTATGCTTCACAGGGACTGCAAGAGGTTGTCAATCAATCAGGGTAATTGTAAGCGCGCTACTCACCCGTGAGGGTCTCAAGGCGCTGGGGGGGTGTAGTCCGCTCCGTTCAGTCGAAGAGCCAGGTCTTGAGTGTCTTCCTGAAGATGTTCAGGGAGGGGGCGTGTCTGATGTCGATCGGGAGCTCGTTCCAGGTCTTGGCCGCGATGTAGGAGAAGGTTTTTCCACCTGTTCTGGCTCTGCGGATGCGTGGGGTTTCGGCGAGGGTGAGGTCGGCGGATCGGAGGTTTCTCTTGGGTACGTGGAAGGAGATTCTCTCGTTGAGGTATTGGCGTCCGGTGTTGTGGAGGCATTTGTAGGCGTGGGTGAGTATCTTGAAGGTGACTCTCTTCTCAACTGGGAGCCAGTGGAGGTTACGTGGGTGTTGGGTGATGTGTTTGTGTCGAAAGATGCTGAGGACGAGTCTGGCTGCGGTGTTCTGTATGGTCTGGAGTTTGCGGAGCAGAGACTTGTTGATCCTGGCGTAGAGGGCGTTTCCGTAGTCCAGTCTGCTGCTTATGAGTGCGTGGGTGACGGTCTTCCTTGATTCAGGGGGGATCCAGTTGAAGGTCTTTCGGAGGATGCGGAGGGTGTTGAAACAGCTGGAGGCGAAGGTGTTTACCTGATTGGTCATGGAGAGGGAGGAGTTGAGTACGATGCAGAGGTTTCGGGCGTGGTCTGTGGGGGTGGGAGGGCTGCCGAGGGCAGTGGGCCACCAGGTGTTGTCCCAAGCAGAGGGGGAGGGGCCGAGGACCTCTGTCTTCTCCGAATTGAGCTTCAGGCAACTGCTGCTCATCCAGGATGCGACGTCCTTCATTCCTTCCTGGAAGTTGAGTCTGGTGCCATGTAGATGTTGAAGAGCGTGGGGCTGAGCGACGATCCCTGGGGTACTCCGCAGTTGATTTCCGTGGGTTCGGAGAGGAAGAGTGGCAGTCTGACTCTCTGAGTTCTGACAGTGAGGAAGGAGCGTATCCAGTCGAGGACGGTTCCCTGTGTGCTGGCGTCGTGGAGTCTGGCGGTGAGTGTGCGGTGGGAGACGGTGTCGAACGCGGCAAAGAGGTCAAGTAAGATCAGGGCCGCGGTGTGTCCTTGGGCGAGGAGAATGCGAATGTTGTCTGTGGCGGTGAGTAGAGCGGTTTTGGTGCTGTGGTTGCTGCGGAATCCAGATTGGGAGGGGTCGAGGATGAAGTTGTCTTCGATGAATTTTGTTAGCTGGGCGTTGACGATCTTCTCGGTGACTTTTGCCGCGAAGGGGAGGAGGGAGATTGGTCGGTAGTTCTTGAGGTCCGTGGGGTCTGCTGAGGGCTTCTTGAGCAGGGGTCTGACTTCTGCGCGTTTCCAGTCGTTGGGAAAGATGCCCGTCTTGAAGGTGGTGTTGATGGTGCTTCGTAGTTCCGGAGCGATGGCGGCTCTGTGGTAGATGTGTGGCGGGCAGGGGTTCGTGGGGGCCCCTGAGTGGATGCCTTTCATGGTCGAAGTGGCGTCTTCGGTGGTGACTGGGCTCCAGGAGGAGATGGCTGGCGTTGTTGGAGAGGGAGGTGGTTTCAGAGTCGGGTGTCTGGTCGTTAAAGTGGTCGTAGAGGCCCTTGATTTTCAGATGGAAGTAGGATCCGAGCTTGTCGTAAACATCTTGGGAGGGGGTGATGTCCGTGGTTTTGCTGGGGGGCTTGGTGAATTCCTGGATGACACTGAAGAGTTCCTTGGAGTCGCTGGACTTGGCGAGGATCTTGTTTTGGATAAAGGTCTTTTTGGTGGATCTGATGCGTTTGTGGTATTCCGTCATGGCGTTCTTGTAGTTGGTGTGATCTTCTGACGTTTTGCTGTTTCTCCAGTTCTTCTTGAGACGTCTGCAGGTGCGTCTGGATTCTTGGAGGTTAGTGGGGAACCAGGTGGCCTTCCTGGCGATGTCTGTCGGGGTTGCGTAGGGGTGTGAGTTCGTCTGTACAGTTGGAGATCCATCTGTGGAGTTCTTTGGCTGCGAGGTTGGCGTCGGTCGAGGTGGTGGGGGCATCGCGGTTGAGGGTGGAGTTGAGCTGCTCATCAGTGATTTTGCTCCAGTTCCTTCGTGGAGGGTGCGGTGCAGGTTTGGGGGCGGTGGGTTTGTCGATGTGGAAGTGTACGCAGTGGTGGTCCATCCAGGGGGGTTGCGTGGTGTAGCTGAAGTGGGTGCTGTTTCCTCCTGCGAAGATGGGGTCGAGGGTGTGTCCTGCCTTGTGGGTGGGCGTGGTGATGAGCTGTTTCAGGCCGATATTGGCAACGTTGTCCAGGAGGGTGGTGGAGTTGGGGTTGTCGAGGTGGAAGTTAAGGTCTCCGATGAGTATGTAGTCCATGGAGGCGATGGCGTGGGGTGCGATGAGGTCAGCGATGGTCTTGGCGAACGAGGCGCGAGGTCCGGGGGGTCTGTAAGCGAGGGTGCTGCAAAGTGTGGTTCTGGGGCTGGTCTGGATCTGGAAGTGGAGGTGTTTGGTTGAGGGGAGGGAGTCATTCATGGTGGAGGTGGAGAGTCGGAGGGAGCTCTTGTGCGCGATGGCGAGTCCTCCTCCTGGGCGGTTGGGGCGGTCTTTCCTCTGGATCTTGTACCCGTCGGGGATGGCGGTGGCGATGTCTGGGCCGGAGGAGCCGTTGGTCCAGGTTTCTGTAAAGAAGGTGACGTCTGGTGAGAGCGTGTCGAGGAGGTCCCAGACGTCAACGGCGTGTCTGTGCAGGGAGCGCACATTGAGGAGTATGCACTTCAGGGCTTCGGTGGTGTTGGCGTCCGACGTGGGGGTGGTGCCCTTGGGGGTGCGGAGGGTGGTGAAGGTCTGGCGGCAGTGACGGCAGGAGAACTGTCCGTGGGTGGTGTTCGGCACGGACAGCTGGCAGTTGTTGTTTCTTCCGGGGTCGAGTGCGAGGAGGGCCGCTGAGTCGTAGCGGTGGGTGGCCGGAGGACCAAGGTTCCTGGAGCTGGTCGTGGGCGGGCGCAGACGGGCTTGCCTTAGGCACGCCTTCGGAGCGCCAGTGGCACTCCAGCTGCGCGTGGCCCCGCAGCGGCCACCATTAAATAGGGGAGGAGGGAGGGAAAGCTCAGCTGGGAGGCGGGAGCGTGAGCGGCAGGGGGGAGGGGCCGCGGGGGAGCAGCGACGGGAGAACGCGCGAGACAGAAAAACAGCAATCGACGGGAGAACGCGCGAGACAGAAAAACAGCAATCAAAACAATTAACAAGAGGGATGACAATTACACGAGAAAGGAAACGGCAAACATACAATTTAACAAGAGGAATGACAATTACAATGACAGATTACACAAGAAGGATGATAATCAACCAGAAGGGCGCAAAAAAAGATGGGCACAGCGAGGCAGGAGGCAGCAGGTCAGGATCGAACCCTACCGGATCAGCGTCGGCTGCGGAGACACAACGGTGGAGCTACTGGGGGAGAGAGCAGGTCACTGACCAGAGTTGTAAGACACAGCTCTACCACAGTTCCCTGTTAAAAAAGGTAAGGGATATAAAACAAAACCATGTTACCACAGGACACGAAGTAGTAGTATGTTATTGCCTCATAACACACTTCCGTTCTTTGACACTGTTCGAAATTGAATTAAGCAAGTACCACCAATAACCGTAGAAGCCTCCTACTTGCAGTGGTAATCGATTTGCTTATAGTCACAAATTAGAATTCAGATATTGGCATTAGTTCCCAGGACGATGAGTCCAATAATTGATATCAAAGATACTTAAATTTACCTCTTCCCGCATGAGCAACAAAGGTACTCGACAACGGGAAAAGGATCCACACCAAATACGTATTCAACAAGTCCAATGTGCCCGTGTCCCTTCAACCTGCAATAGACGACATACGTGCGTCTCTCCAACAGGGAAGGACACGACAACAAGGTAATCCCCACGACCAAGCAGGTTGCGTGAGGAAGAACTCTCCTCCTGGAAGGAGAGCAAAGGACCCCACCCTGCCCCCTCGAATATGCCAGCACACCAACTCGAAATAAGTCTGTCCGTTAAAGGTTGGGAACAATGGTTGCGCAACAGCACCCTTACCAGCCCTTCAACGACAGCGATTCACAAAGGCCTCCAGGCTCTCGGACTTCCAAATCCAAAATAATCGGCAACGCTGGGAGAAACGGAAGCATCTTTATTCCGCCTTCCGTTCTCCTGCAACGTCGTGATCCCGCTAGGGCTTCTGGGAAATGTAGTATTTCGGTCAAAGGTCTGCGACCGAAGTCTACATCCCAGGGGATCTGTCAGTGTTCACTGTACATCCTCGGCACAACAACGCACGTTAACAGAGCTCTGACAGGACATCCCCCTTCAGTAGAACACTGACAGTCAAGGCTTTTGTGAGCATTTCTTATGGAAAGCAGCTACCAACTTAGGGGCGTGCACCCCCCCTTGCTGGTTCCCAAGAGTTCTCTTCCGGACCATATTCTTTCCAAGCTACCAAATACCATCTCTGTTGTTCTCTCATCTTGGTAGCCAGTATTTTTCAAACCTCATATTCCTTCTCACCATCCACCCATATAGGAATGGGTTGCTTCTTCACTGGAGTAATGGAGGACTTAAGCAAAGACACGTGGAAAACAGGATGGATGTGTAAACTGGCGGGCAATGCCAATTTAAGTGCCACTGGATTTATACACTTAAGTGTCTTATAGGGTCCTATGTATTTAGGATTGAATACGCTGGGTTTTCTGACTTGAATGTTTTTGGTAGACAACCACACTACATCCCCCATTTTGTATAGCAGACTTGCCCTACGATGTTGGTCCGCAACTTTTGTATCTCCCTAAAAATGTCTTGGATGTGTGACACCCTTATCTGTACTTCTGGTCGGTATTCTGAGTGACAGAGATGTAAGAAAACGAGGATGGAACCCATACGTGCTATAGAACTGTGTTAGCTATGTAGAACAATGCTTGGGACTATTGTATGCGATTTCTGCCAACCACAACTGATCAACCCATGCATCAGTGTTACTATCCACATAGCAACGTAAGTATTGTTTTAAAGTCTGATTTAACCTTTCGGCCTGACCATCGGTTTGAGGACGGAAACTCGTAGAGAGGGCCACAGTTATTTTTAACGCTGAACCCCACACCTTACAGAATTGAGCTGTGAATTGAGTACCCCTGTCGGATACTATTTTCCTCGGGTGTCCATGTAATCGAACTACATGTACCAAAAGTAGTTTTGCCAATTGTCCTGCCGTGGGTATCTGTTCACACGCAATGAAGTGTCCCATTTTTGTGAGAAAATCTATAACCACTACAACAGTGGTGCATCCTTGATCTTTGGGCAGACCCACGATGAAATCTATGGATATATGTTCCCAAGGTGTCTCTGGGGTAGGTAGAGTTTGTAGCAAACCTTGTTGTTGGTATGATCTGCTTTCATTTGCTTGCATATTTCGCATCCCTTTATCCATATCATTATTTTTTTATTTATTTTTTTACAGAGTTTTATATAGCGCGAACTTGACCTGAATCGGGTATCAGAGCGCTTTACATAGCACCAGTTGCATTACATGAGGATACATTCATTTTTGTTAGGCACGGGGAGATTAAGTGATTTGCCCAGAATCACATGATGTTCAGCGCCATTGCCGAGACTCGAACCCAGTTCCCCAGATTCGAGGTCGACCGCCCTAGCCGTTAGGCCAACTCCTCTACGCATTAACGGCCACCAGAACTGTCTAATGACCCGATCCAGGGTTTTTTCTGTTCCATCGTGTCCGGCACTGGGTATCTCATGACACCATTGAAACACTTGTTTTTGCATCTCCTTTTCTAGGGACAAGTATTTGCTTTCCTTTCACATGAATTCCTTTCATCATCGTCCATTCCGCATGTCTTTTCAACCAGGTCCTCCAGCTGAAGGTTCGCATTCCCCAAGCCACTTCACTTAAAAAGGTATTGGTTTGAACCGAACAAATAACCTTATGTGGATCTATTATAGCATGTACCTGTCTTTCTTCTTCTTCTTTCCCCGACACTTGTCGTGTTAAGGCATCTGCCTTTTTGTTTTCCTTACCTGGTTTGAAAGTGACAACAAAATTATATTCTTCAAAAAACAATATCCAACGTAGTTGTCTTGGTGTCAGATGTCTTGCAGACCTCATAAATTGAAGGTTTCGGTGATCTGTGTACACGTTAACCTGATTCTTGTCTCCCATCAAAACATTTCGCAATTCCGTAAATGCGATCTTTATTGCCAGCAATTCTTTCTCCGCAATGGTGTAATTTCTTTCTGCTTCATTCAGTTTTCGTGACATATACGCTATGGGATGCAGTTTTCCTGTAGATACACGACGTTGCAACAACACTGCTCCGATAGCCACTTCAGACGCATCTGCCTCCACAATGTATGGTCGATCTGGATCCGGGTGAGCCAACACAGGTACAGAAATGAATGCTAGTTTTCACTCTTTAAAAGCCGACTGTGCTTCCACGGTCCATAGAAAGGGAGTTTTCTTTCTCAACAACCTGGTGATGGGGGCCACCAATCTGGAGAATGGATTTATGAATCGACGGTAGAAGTTCACAAACCCCAAGAAACATTTATATCCCTGATATTCAGGTGTTCAGGCCATTCCTTGACTGCCAAATCTTTCTCTCTGCCATCTCTTGTCCGACTGGTGTGAGCATTACACCCAGAAATTCCACTGTGGTTACATGGAACTCACACTTACCTAATTTGCTAAACAAGTTATTTTCTCTCAATGCCTTCAGAACGGTCCTGACATGTTGAAGGTGTTGTTCTTCTTTGGAGGAATAAATCAGAATGTCATCTATGTATACAACGACAAAGTGATCCAGGAACTCTCTCAATACTTCGTTGAGAAAGAATTAAAATGCAGCGGTGGCATTACACAAGCCAAATGGCATAACCATATACTCATATAACCCATAGCGTGTTTTAAAAGTGGTTTTCCATTCATCTCCGGACCTCATCCGTACCAAATGATAGGCTCCTTTTAGGTTAAGTTTGGTAAATGCACTGCCTTCTTTACCTGTTTCAATAGAACTGGAATTAACAGTAAGGGGGTATCTGCTCTTAACGGTGATGTTGTTCAAAGCTCGAAAGTCAATACAGGTGCGTAGCTCTCCGTTGGCTTTGGAAATCAAAAACAAAGGCGAAGCAGCCGGCGATTTTGATGGACGTATGAAACCCCAAAGCTAGGTATTTCTCCAAGTAAAGTCGTAGATGTTCATTCTCCTTTTCAGTCAGAGTGTATATTCTTCCGCAAGGCACCACGGCTCCAGGGATTAAATCAATCTGGCAATCATATGGGCGACGAGGAGGCAATACCTCTGCCTGTACCTCATTGAACACATCCCTGTATTCTTGATATTGCTCCGGCAATACTGTGTCCTTTTCTGCCGCTGAGGCTATCCAATGCCTTAATGATCATGCCTTGGAAGGCAAACTAGGAGACACCATACAGTTCTTTTGACAGTATTCAGATTCCATGACTAAATTTCTTTCCGTCCAATTGATGCTAGGGTTCTGTTTTTGCAACCACGGAAGCCCAAGAATAATTCCATATTGAGGTGCCTTAATGATGTTGAACTCTATTCTTTCCATATGAACAGATTTGTATAATACCTCTAACGGGTTTGTTACGATAACAAATCGGTCCGGAGTCCAATACTCTCCCATCGACAGCAATGACTGTTTCCGGCTTGTCTTTCTTCAATAGCACTACTCCTAGTTGTCTGGCTACTGCTTCATCCATGAAAGTGCTGATGGCCCCAGAATCCAACAACGCTTGTGTTTCTTGCCAATTCTCTTCTGTTTATATCCGGATGTTGATATAAAAAAAAAACGTCTCTGATCAACAGCTTCAATAGCGTCTAATGAAGGGATAAATCAACTGCTCGAGGGTCCCCACCCCTCCTCTCTCTCTCTCTCTTGAGCTTTCTAGTTTTCCGTTTCCCTTTTTGTGCTGGTTATCTCGTTTCTTTTGACACCCATTCTATTGGTATTTGGTTTAAGCATACATTCCCGTACAAAATGCCCTTTCTTCCCACAATACAAGCAAAGTCCGTTCTTTCTGCAGAGTTCTCTTTCATCTGGGGTTAATGAAGATCTTACTGTACCTATCTCCATAGGTTCATGAATAATCCTGGAAGGATTTTCACTATTTCTAGAACGTTCAAATCTGGGCAATGTTCGTTCTTTGCGTTTGTTATCCCCTTTCCTGTCATTCATCCGATGTTCTAATCGCAAAGTTAAATTAATACGGTCTGCACAAGAGGAAGGCTGGGGATCTATTTGTGGTAGGACATCTTTAAGGTCGTCTTTTAAGCCCGGATAGAAAATTGCAAACTGCTTTTCTTCTGGCCAGTTTGTTTCTGCTACTAATCTTCGGAACGCAGTTAAATACCCCAACAGTTCCTTATTACCTTGTCTAAGTTCCAACAATTCATGGTCTGCTGACAGGGTGTGGGCTCTTCTGTCGAATATATTTTCAAATTCCGCCCTAAAGGCTTTCCATTCATAAAACAACGGGTCATCTCATTGAACTAAAGGGACTGCCCATTGAACAGCATCCCCTGCCAGATAAGATATAAGAAAGGCTATTCTTGCCTGGTTGGTTGCAAATACCTTAGTCTTGCATGTGAACTGCAACAGGATTTGAATATTAAACACCTATACCTTGTGTGCATCTCCATAATATCTTTCTGGAGGTGCTAACGGTATGGGTGTAGGTATCTCTACTGTAAGGGGAGGTGTATACAAAGGTGAGCTGCTCCCTGCATCGAAGGGATTTCTTTGCATGCGTTCCACCTTAATCTGTAACTCTGCGGTCGCTGCCCTAGAAGCAGCTAATTCTTGTTGGACCACTTGTAAAGCGGCCAACACATCCTCCAAAGTAGCCATAATGAAGCATAGAATCCGATCAGGAGGAGTAAAAACCGTGGGCCGATTATTCTGTTGTATTCACTTTCTCCTTCTAGCTACTCATCTAAGCAAGAGACAACTTTTTGGGAGAGAATAAATGCACAGTCACCAGTGCCCCAAAGTGTGGTGTCTGTGCCTCAAGTTCCTTCAAATTACACTAACATACTCGGGATATTGGGGGTAGGCAGGACAGCAGCAGCATGTGATGTGTTGCAAAGTGGCAGCATCTGCTGCTAGTCCTACCACAAAAGAGCCACCAGTGCTGTTCAGTGAAACTTGGCAAAAGTCTATTCACCTAACAAATCAAAACAGATGACAATATTTTGGCAGTAATTCTGTTACATATAGTTCCACAGGTTAAGCAAAGATTCACAGCAGGAAGAAAATAAAACAATCCTCTTCGTACATATATATATATATATATATATATATATATATATATATATATCGTCTTTTACTGCTTAACTTCATTCCCCATCTCCAAAATGTTTGAAGCAGGCACGGACCACGTTTCTGTGCAAAGTTTGTTTATTAACTTTCCTTTAGTCGGCCATGACGCGTTTCGGTCCCTCCTGGACCTTGATCACATGACAGCGCTCCTAGGCTTCAACTACCATTTTATAATTTTTAAAGTGCCAGTGCAAAGTGAAAAACACAGCAGATTTCGCCCAATGAACAGTGAAGACATACTTAAATTAAAACCCTTAGATCATTGCAATGCTTGTTATTTCCATACAAATGTAAATATTTTAAACCGGTGTCAATATCATTATTTTGATCTCTGTTGGCAAGATTATTCAATATAAATAAATAATTTAAGTTCAATAAATAAATACATCATAAAATGCATTAACAATAAAACCTAATATTTCTACCCATTTTAAGAACCAATTTTTACAATTCTTAAAAACTTGTTATTAACAAATATAAATTGTATAAATGTTAAAACCTAATATTGCCACATAAAGTCGTTGTATATAACACACCAAATTGTTTTCAAAATAATTGCTTATATATATATATATATATATATATATTCTCTACTGGCGGTCGCCAGTTTATAGTTAGGACCACGTTTCTATAGGAAAAGCGTTTTTGATTTGCTTATAACGTTGGCGTCGTTTGACGAATGTTTACGAAATTTTCCACAAAACTTCTCTTTTCAGATCAGCTCCTATGTTGAAAGTTTGGGGGTGATTCGTCAAGGGGGGGCTGAGAAAAAAGGGGGGTCCCAAAACGTGTTTACTCCATGCAATTTCCATAGGAAACTTTAGACAAGGCTACAGGTCAAACTGCTGAACGGAATTACGTCAAATTTGGCAGGGAGAAAGGTCTTTGTCCAGAAAGCTCGCTTTTGTTTAAATGGGGTAAGTCCGTTCAGTAGTTTTAGAGAAATATCAAAATTTACAGATATCGATATTTGAGAATTCTGACGTCTGATTGGCTGAGGCGTTACGAGCACGAGCGTGCGGCTCATTGTCTGCGAACTGTTGAAACTAGGAAGTGTTGGCAGCCATTTTGTGACTGAGTTGAAAGGCGTAGGGGGAAAAATAAGAGAATAATTGTATAAGAGGGTATAGTAGGAACACTGTGGTAGTTTAAGCAGTCTGTACGGTGCAGAGGCAGGAAGTTTGAATGTTGCGTAGGCCGTGGAAATCACGTCCGCAGAAAAACGGTGTGCGGTATTGCGGCAAGGTTGCGTAGGCTCCGGAAATCCCGTCGGGAAAACAATGCGCCGTATTGCGGCAAGCAGTGTGTAGGGTGCACACACAGGTAGTGTGAATGTTGCGTCGGCTGTGGAAATCACGTCCGCAAAACAACAATGCGCGGTATTGTGGCAATGTTCAGTAGGCTGTGGAAATCATATCGGGAAAATAACAATGCGCCGTATTGCAGTCTTCCTTTACCTTCCTTTAATATAATGCGCAGTAATGTTTACTTATAATGCGGTGTTCACTTTTATCACGGACAGTGAACAAAATTAACGTTTAATTGGCTGAGGTGTTCCAACAACGAGCTCGATGTTCATTGGCTGCGAACCATTAAAAGTAAAAGTGTTGCCAGCCATTCCCTCCCCCTGCGCGGAGTAGCAAGGACATCTGATTGGCTCACATGTTCCAAGCAGGACCTTCCAGAGGTTAATGTTCATTGGCTGCGAACCATTGAAAGTAGAAGTGTTGCCAGCCATTTCCTCCCCGTCCGCGGAGTAGCAGGGACATCTGATTGGTTGACGTGTTCCAAGCAGGACCTTCCCAAGCTTAATGTTCATTGGCTGTAAACCATTGAAAGTAGAAGTGTTGCCAGCCATTCCCTCCCCTCCGCGGAGCATCAGGGACATCTGATTGGGTAATGTGTTCCAAGCAGGACCTTCCCAAGCTTAATGTTCATTGGCTGTGAAACATTAAAAGTAGAAGTGTTGGCAGCGATTCCCTTCCCCCTCTGCGGAACACCATGGACATTTTATTGGCTAAAGTGTTCCGAGTACAAGTTTGCTCATTATTGGCTGGGAACGTTTCACTGTTAAGCGTTTTGTGACGCACTTCAATGGAGTACGGGAAAACAAAGTAGTAGCGAGGAGGGTAGGAACACTATTAACTCTGTAAAGTGGTCACAAGGTGGTGAACAGGGATTGTGAAGGTAAAAATTGTTTTTTATATATTTTAAGGGCCATTTATATAATTGGCGTGGGGTGTACAAATCACGGCGGGAAAATAAGTGTGTTGCGGTCTTCTTTTTATTAAGTTTGCGGGTGGGATACTTCCCAGTAGCACTATTTACTTCGAATGTGGTGTTTACTTTTCTGACGCAGCAAAAGTTTCAGTCTAGGTTTGAAACAGTTTTTATTAAGCAATTACAAATAAACTTTCTTCGAAAACTGAAGCTGTATATATCAAAGAGGAGACAAATAAAAACGCAATTCATAAAATATCCCTTAAGCGTGGCCACACCCTCCCTTTTTTTTCTGCTATAGTTTGTAAAAGTGTTGCCCCATATTCTTGATAATATAAGAGGGCATGAGTTACTTTTAGATAAAGTAGAAAAGAAGTGCTACAAGAAACACTCCGGCACTACATCATCTCAGGTCACAAGAACAATAACAAGTAAAAAACTGTTAAACACAAATGACTTTATATTACATAGAAATGTACGCTTCATCATTTTTTACAATTTCTATTCTGTAGAACTCTGGAAAGTTCAGTCGTAGTGCTTAGAGGTCGCTCACTGCTCCGCTAACCGATTACGGACTCCTTTAAGAACATATAGGATAGTAGTAATATATACACTACTATTCCTATCAATTCTATAGGGAGAACGAGAATAGGAACCACAACAGAGAAAAAGAGAAATACCAAAAATCATTAAAAAATGTAGGGTTTATCAAAGGCATTCAGTAAGAAAGTGTCTATGCAAACAATCTTTTTAAACCTCAATTTCCAAAAATATTCTCACTGTAAAAATATCTGATCAAGTAAGTTATAAAGGTCAGTAAGCTGTATTTGAGATGGTTTACTCCTGGCGGCGACAAATCTCCAATTCCTGTTGTGTGAAAATATGACACTCTACTACAATATAGAGAGTGACACTGATTGCACACAAAAAGGAAAAGAAAAATAAAGTCATGAACACAAAACAAGATCAATAACGAAATACTTTCCAGCGGTGAATATGTTCAGAGCTTCTTTTATCCGGGACTTCGAAATCTTTCAACTTTGCGCCGACGGGTCATAAACTCCTCTGAGATCATAATGACTGTGACTATTACAATATACATACTCCCACTATATGATCCCAAGGGGGAAACAGAGTAAGAACCAGAAGCTGCTGACGTTACATATAAATCTTTAGTCTTCGCGCCGACGGGTCATAAACTCCTCTGAGATCACAATGACTGTTAATATTTTAATATACATATTGACAGTATATGATCCCAAGGGGGAAACAAAGTAAGAACCAGAAGCTGCTGATGTTACATATAAATCTTTAGTCTTCGCGCCAACGGGTCATAAACATCTCTGAGATCATAATGGGTGGTTATTATAATATACATAATCACACTATATGATCCCAAGGGGGAAACAGAGTAAGAACCAGAAGCTGCTGACGTTACATATAAATCTTTAGTCTTCGCGCCGACAGGTCACCAACACCTCTGAGGTCAAGTACAGTGTCAATATTATAATATACAAAGTCACACTATATGATCTCAAAGGAGCCAGAAAAGGAACAATGTTTGCTGTATTCTGTCTGTTTCTGAAAACAAGCTGCTGACGTTACATATAAATGGCAAAAACAACCAATAACACTTTTTTCTAAATACAAATGTTTAAATATTGACAAATAGCTACGTATTATAAATATCTACTATGCCATAATCAAACAACTTACAACTCTGGAATATGTTTTGTTGCCGCAAAACAAGAATCCGACGCTAGAAAAGGGAACGTGCATCACAGAATGGACACGCGTAAATAACTCGCATAAACCAAACTAATCAAACAACGGGTGTGGTTTATATACTTTTTGGTTATTGAGTAGTCTATGGAAGGAAGATGCGGCTCTGCCCATTTAGATGTCACGTTTTACAGTTGACACGTGCTCACGTTTTCACTGTTTAACTTGTGCACGTGTTGGGAAAAGTTACAAAATGTGAAGCGGTAAAGGTTTCGATTTCGATCCTAACACGTATAAGGTTCTTAATATGTACATACGTTGGAGAGCTTAAAAACTGTTACCCGGCAAACCGTGTCATTTCCATTCTCATGACTACAAACATCTATTAATTGCCGTAATTCTAAATAGAAGACATAAAAAAAATATCGTTCAGAATAGAAAAAAAAATACGTGCTAATATTTCTCATCACTATGGTTTTAAATTAAAAAAATTCCAGCATTTGTAAAGCGTACAGCTTCCCCCGGAAAGGTGTGCCGGCGCTCGGGGGCGTCGGGAAGATTAAGCAAGGTGTTGCCCACAGTGACATAGTGGTGGGCTAACGTGCCGCTGGAGCCGGGAATCGAACTGTGAACGCTGTTGTTCGAAGTCAGGTATCATAGCTGCTGCGTCACACATTTTCCACACTTAAATGTTAATTAGTGCTAATTAAGTTTTAAACATTGTTAAATTATAACTTATAACAGACTACTGTTACAGTTAGTTTTTCACTACAAAAAGTATGCACGTCTTTTTAAAATTTCCTTAAAAACAATATAGGTTTCAGGGACATTGTAGTTAGAAATTAGCATTTATAAAACCTTTGAAATTCACAGAAAAAAACCATAGGTTTTACAGACGTTATAGTTAGAAATTAGCATTTAAAAAACTTTAGAAATTCACAGAAAAAAAACATAGGTTTTAGGGACTTTATAGTTAGTTGGACATTTCACTCATATAAAACCAGAGGAATTCCACCGTTATAGTTAGTTCAGCTAACTATAACTCGCGCACCCGCAATGCACTGCTCATGACGTCACATATTACATCATTCATGACATGGTCAGTGACATCACTGATGACATCACTGATGACATCACTGATGACATCTCAAATGACATCACTGATGACATCATCCCGTGACTGTGTGTTTCTGTAATTTTTAAATATGTTTTATATATATATTCCTAGGTGTATTGAAGAATGAGTGGGTGTATAAGTGTCTGGATGGAGGATTTAGTAGGAGGGTGACTGACTGTATAAGTGAGTGATTAAATGTGTCTTACTGAATGCATGAGTTAGTGACTAAACTGTGTGAATGTCTGTATCAGTCTGTCTGTTGTTGTGCAAGCTTCTGCATGGGTTGGTCAGTAGCTATATGAGTGTCTATATAGGTTATTGATTGTTTGAGTATTTTTTGGGGGAGATTGAGTGTGTGTGTGGGTGGGTCTGAGGTGTGTGACTCTGTGCATAGATGTGTGAGTGGTTGATTCACTGGATGTATGGGTTCAACAGTGCATGTGGAAACACGTGTATGGGTGCGTGAGTGTGTGTATCGGTGTGTTGGTGAGTGAATGGGTGTCTCAGTGGTACATGTCCAAGTAACTACATATGTAAAAGGCAGTGTATGTGAGAGTTGAAGTATATAAAGGACTCTACATGATAGTTGGTGATTTTGAGACTGGCTGTATAGATGAGTCTGTACTTGTATCACTGATTTATTTAATAGAGTAAGTATGCGTTAGTATCTGTATGAATAAGTGAGGTGGTGTGTGTATAATTGTATAGGTGAGTAAATGGGACTGTGATAGATTCTTTGCATGACTAAGTAGGTGTGTGAGTAACTGCATGGATGAGTGGCGGTGTGTGATTGTATAGGTGTATGAGTGCATATGATAGTGTTGTATTTATGAGTGACTGCATGTATGAGTGATTGTATGGATGAATGATTAGATGTGTGTGTAGACCTAGCAATCAGTGAGTGCGTATGTAATCCTGGGTGGAGATTATAACTGTGTATTGGACGTCTCCCTGGACCGGTCCTTCCCTCCCTTGCCTGGCACTGCCACCCATGCAGCCGTGAAAGCGTTGGGGCACTGGGCACTACAGTGGCGTTTCTCTGATACATGGCGACACAGGAACCCAATAGACAGGGTGTATTCCTACTACTCCGGGGCTCACAGATTACATGTACGTTTAGACCGCTTCATGGTCTCAAATGACCTTTTACCGTGCATTTCAGACTCCACCTACATGGGACGTACACACTCTGACCATAATCCGCATATCATAGAGATACAGTGGGAGGATGAGTCACCACCAATCCCGATCTGGCGCCTTCAGCCAGATGTCCTCCTAGATGCGCCCTTTCGAGACTTATTGGCCACTACCGTGGCACAATATTTTGAAGAGAATGCAGGTACAACCACGTCACCGTTGGTGGAATGGGATGCCTTCAAGGTAGTTGTTAGAGGGCATTGTCTGGGGACGCAAGCCGGTATGCGCACGCAGCTGGAAAAGGAACTCACTACTTTGGAGCGTAGGCTAACCGCCGCGGAACAGGCAGACATAGATGACACTCCGGGACAGCTGGGTTGCCTCCGGGAAGAACACACGCGACTGCTAGAACGATTGAGATGCCTGAACTACGCGGCGCATTCGGCAAGGACCCATAATATAGGCGATAAAGCAGGCAAACTGCTCTCATGGCTCATCCGTCAGAATGAGTCGTTGGCACCCATAGTATCGGTGAGGAAGTCGACTGGGGAAGCTGCGTACATGCAGCGGGATATACACGGTGCGTTTGTGTCGCACTATCAGGATCTGTATAAGTCGCGCGTGCAAGTCACATCCCTAGAGATACAGACATATCTGGATGGTCTAAATCTGCCGCGGCCCACGCGCTCACAAAGCGAAGAGCTAAACGCCCCTCTTCACTCGGAGGAACTTCGAGACAGTATCTTTTCCTTGTCTAATGGGAAGTCGCCAGGGCAGGACGGCCTGCCGACTGAATTTTATAAAGCATACACACACATTTTGGTACCACAATTGCTAAAAGTATATGAAACGGCGCTTGATGACTCAACCCTCACTGCTACGCAGAATGAGGCTCTGTTGGTCTCCCTCCTTAAACCTGATAAGAATCCTGACTCCCTGGGCTCCTATCGTCCATTAGCTCTCCTTAATACAGATTATAAAATTTTTGCTTCACTATTAGCTAGGCGCCTCTCGTAAAAACGTTGGTGCACCCCGATCAGAATGGGTTTGTTCCTGCGCGCTGCACTTCCCTTAATATTCGCAGATTTTTTAGACTGCAACAGTACGCCACGCATGCCTGGCCTCGTTCGGGCTGTCTGGTACTAGATTTAGAGAAGGCCTTCGATTCATTGGAATGGCCTTACCTGGCGGCTGTGCTGGGTAAATATGAACTAGGGGAGCACTACTTAAACATGGTTCGTTTATTCTACCAGCGGCCCACTGTTCGGGTCCGTATTGGCAGGTTAATTTCGGACTGCATCAGAGTGAGGCGGGGAACGCGTCAAGGGTGCCCGCTGTCTCCGCTACTGTTCTCCCTAGCTATGGAGCCTTTAGCAATGTTGCTCCGGAGAGATGGAGAGGAGTGGGGGATACGGTTGGGAGATGGGCTGCACGCCGTCTCCCTATATGCGGATGATTTGTTATTGTATCTCCGTGATATTACTGCAATCCCGACGTCCATTGCGGATATCCTTAAAACCTTTGAGGAGAAGTCAGGACTCCGGGTTAATTGGGCCAAATCGGGGATCTATTCCTTCAGCGCTAACACACCAGAGGTGGACGTATGTCTAACTGACACACCCCTCACATGGTATCCCACCACATTCAGATATCTCGGCGTATTTATATATCGATCACCTGAAGACTTGATGGAAGGTAATTAAGCAAGAGCAATATCAGCCATACACGCTCAAATGCAATTCTGGAAGACGCTTCCGTTAAACGTAATGAGCCGCATCACCTTGCTGAAAATGATTGTGCTTCCCAAACGGCTGTATTACTTTTCAAATCTCCCACTCTGTCCCACCTAGGACATTTTGAGGCCTGGAGCGAATGTTCCGGGACTTGATATGGAATAAAGGGAGACCGCGTGTTGCTTTGTGGAAGTTGTACTCTCCCATTGGCCAGGGAGGGTTGTCGGTCCCTAATATGGAACTGTACTAATTAGCTGCCCAGCTCCAAAGGGCGACGAAGTGGTTGAATGGAAAGAGCCTGGAAGACACAGCGACCATGCATCAGCCCGAATTTGCCACCTCTTCCATCCCATCGCCAAAGTTCCACGGCCGCCGCAGCTGCATTTGGGATTAGCCCATAAATGTTATAAAAGAAGTTTATATCTTACCCGTCAGACACTTCCATACGCCCCGATTTTACCGCTCATGGGGACACCAAGGGGCAACCTAGGTACCTCGGAAGCAGCTCTGGCGACCTGGCATGCGGCAGAGCTTGACACATTGGGCGACTTATATCGAGATGGCGCATTATTAACATTCGAGACGCTAGTTGGAGACAATGAATTGCCAGCGGGCCAATTTCTCTTACATACCTCCCTCCTGAGGGCTCTGTCGACTGCCTGGGGAGATTTGGCAATTGAACCGCCGACACATCTGTTAGTACAATATTTACACGTAATGGGAACGGGGTCACATGTGGTACATTGGTTGGTGGAAGCACTTCACACGCAGAGGCCGATGCAACGGCTTAGAGTAAGATGGGAGGTGGACAGAGGCCGGCCTTGGACGGACAAGGAATGGGATGCCATATTAGCGGGCGCCAGGAACATACCAAGAAACTCGAGGTTTAAGCTTATTCAAACATATATTATACAAAGGACATATCTCTCGCCGGACATGATAAATAGATACTTCCACATCATCACCTCTACATGCCCACGCTGTCAACATCCAGATGCAGACCTGCTTCATAAGCTGTGGGCCTGCGCATCTCTTCAGCGTTATTGGCAAGCAGTAGTCGCGATTCTAGCTTCATGCACAGACACGACACTACCGTTGTCATGGGAGGTCTGCCTTCTAGGGCTTTACACTAGATCCAAAAAAACTGAAGTCACCTCGAAGTTCCGAGATCTAGGCCTTATCACCGCAAAACGCCTCACAACTAAAAAGTGGAAAAATGTAGTCCCACCTGAGATACTTAGCTGGAAGCGCTCACTCATAATATGGGCGCAGGCAGAAAGCACGGCATTACATAGAGAAGAGACAGCAGGGCTTCGTAAATTTCCCATTGCACAGAGCTGGGATACATTGCTCACTGCCTTACAGACAGGCAACCCCATCACAGTTGATACCGCCCCAGCAGTTACTCAGGGATAAACCCTTCGACCCCCCGTTTCCCGGTTAGGTGGAGCTGACCTGATTCAAAATATGCAGAGTAAATATTTGTCGCTCTGCCCCTGCCCGCCACGGATAGACCCCTACGTTATACCTGTCCTCGGGCACAAAGGATCTCTCTGTTGGCAAGTTGTTATGTCCTGGTGTGTGCACTATTTCAACTACCCATTAGACACATGGATGGAAATGTACCGATAATGCACCTTTGTACTCAATCATGCATAATTGATATTGTCTGTATTTTAAAGATGGCGGATGTTCTTTTTATGTTATAAGTTTCAGTTTGTAATGCATATTCTTGTAAATGCGACTCACTGGTATTCACTGATGACCATTAACTGCGCTCTATCATCATTCACACCCTTACTCCTCATATGCAGTGAATTGATGAAAAGGTCTGAATGACAAAGATTTACATGTATGTCATACACATATGCAAACTCCTGTCATAATTGCTCAGCTATAATGTGTTAAGAGTAAGAAGTGGATAGCAATGCTACCAATTTACCAATAATGATATAGCTAAACACAGTGGGCAATGGCACGCAGAGGCACTAGCACATAAGCTCATGAAAGATATAAATGTTTGTACAGGTGAATAGCGCATTAATGTTGGTTATATGCTACTGTGATGGATCATGTTATTCAGCACATGGGATTTGCATTTCAGTTATGTACATCTAAATAATCTTGTACGAATCCGTGATGATAGTCATGTTAAAAAGAAAAATACCAATAAAGAAATTTAAAAAATCAATAAATAAAAAATCAAAAAAATCAGTGAGTGCGTATGTAGTAACTGGTATTGGTGTGTTAACGATTTTGAAAATGGTTGTCTGTATTTTACAGTGGGTGTATTAAAAGTTATATTAGAGTGTGAGGAGATGCATCAGTTTTTCACGTGGATGATGTCATCAGTGATGTCATTTGAGATGTCAAAAGTGATGTCACTGACCATGTCATGAATGATGTAATATGTGACGTCATCAGCAGTGCATTGCGGGTGCGCGAGTTATAGTTAGCTGAACTAACTATAACGGTGGAATTTCTCTGGTTTTATATGAGTGAAATGTCCAACTAACTATAACGTCCCTAAAACCTATGGTTTTTTCAGTGAATTTCTAAAGTTTTTTAAATGCTAATTTCTAACTATAACGTCTGTAAAACCTATGGTTTTTTCTGTATATATATATATATATATCTATATATATATATATCCAAACAAAACCTCACTAAACCTTGAAGTGAGGACACTGACACCACAGCTGGAGGTTGAAAATGCCTTTACTCCTTGCAGAAAGTTGCACAAATACACAAACCCAACGCGTTTCTCCTCTATGTGAGGCTTGATCACGGGTACACTTCTGTTTTTCACCTTGCCTCGTGCATTACCACTGCGGTTTGGTTTTCTCCCAGAATGCATCATCACACAGGTGTGTCCATTTGTTTTCTTAAGGCAACAGCACGTAAAACTTTATTGTTCACTTTTTACAAACATGCTGCCATCTGCCTTAACGTGGGGACTGTAAATAATGCAAAGTTAATTGTGTAATTGTCTTTTTGCAGTTTTAACTCTCGTGCACAGCATACTCAATCCCTCAGCCAACAAGTGAAGAAAACTTCCTCTTGCGCCCTTACCAGCCTTCCTTACGATTTTCTTATGGCATATCTCCGTTTTAAAACAGATATATATATATATATATATATATATATATATATATATATATATTATCTACTGGCGGTCGCCAGTAGATAGTTATAGTTAGGACCTATTTTCCATAGGAAATCCGCGACATTCTATTTGAAATAACTCTTGCGTCGGTTGACGAATCTTCGCGAAATTTTCAAACTTTATGGCCCGCTCCGGTCCGCTCCTACCCTGAAAGTCTCAGGGTGATTCGTCAAGCGGGGGCCGAGAAAAAGGGGGTCCCAAAACGTGTTTTCCCCATTCATTTTCCCATAGGAAACTTTAGACACGGCTACAGCCCGAACTGCTGAACGGAATTACACCAAATTTGGCAAAGAGGTAGTTCTTGGTTCAGAAAGAACCCTTTTGTTAAATGGTGTAAATCCGTTCAGTAGTTGCTGAGAAAATCAAAAGTAAAAGTACATATATATCTATGGCCGCGTCGGATTTGCGCACCCTCCCGATCACGAGCTGTCTGCTAATTGGCTGTCAACACTCCAAACCAGGAAGTGTTGGCAGCCATCTTGTTCCTCGGTAGAACCGAGGAACAAGAAACCAGTAAAAAAAAGTGCGCAAAACGCACAAAGGGGGCAGGGTAGAAACACCCTGACACCTAGGTCTGCTCAGGGGTCCCACAAGGACCCCTGGGCAGAAAAAGCATTTTTTTTTTTAAATCGGCAGGATGCGCTCAGGGAGCGCGAATCCTGCCGGAAAAAAATCGAAGGGCGGTCTCCCGCGCTCGGACTGTATTTTGCCCCCGGGTGGCCTAAGTCCCGGGGGCATGGTGGGGGTTAAATTTATGTATGGGGGCCTCAAAGGGCCCCCAAGCCCCGGGACCGCCACCCCCGGGGCTTTCTTTTTAAAATGGTGCGGGAGGGCTCTGAGCCTCCCGGGGCTTCTTTTTTTTTACTTTTTCCTGTGTGGGGGGGCTCGAGCCTCCACACGCCCGGGACCGCCACCTCCCGGGGCACTAACAAATTAAAATGGGGGTCCGTTTTGGACCCTCGAAGCCCCGGGACCACCACCTCCCCGGGGCTTTGCTGATGTGGGGATGGGGCCGCGCGGCCCCCTCCTGGAGCCTGTGGTGGCCCTGGGGACCGCCACCCCCAGGGCCGGCTCCTGCAGTGTCCCGGGGTGCCTACCCCGGGACACTGCTGTTTGCAATGACAGGACGGGAGCCTCGCGGCTCCCGTCCTGTCATTGCAAACTGCTTTGGATATTGGAAGAGAGAGCAGGGAAACCTGCTCTCGCTTCCAATATCCAAAGACAATTGCTTTCCACACGGGGAGCAGCATGTTAGCTGCTCCCCGTGTGGAAGCAATGCCGGCTCCCTTAGGACACGGGGAGCCGGCGGGACTGTGGGGGTTTGGGGACCCCCACAGTCCCCAACCAGAGGCCCCGGGGATGGGGTCCCCGGGGCCATAAGTGGCCCGGGAGGGGGCCACGCGGCCCCCTCCCCAGAAATTATTAAAAAAAAAAAAAGGCCTGCCCCGGGGGATGGGGTCCCCGGGGCAAAAGGAGGCCTGAGGAGGGGGGCCACGCAGCCCCCTCCTTAAAAAGGAATGTTAAAGTGTGGCCATGCCCCGGGGATGGGGTCCCCGGGGCAGTTTTCGGCCAGGGAGGGGGCCACGCGGCCCCCTTCCAGTTTAATTTTAATAAAAAAAAAAAGGGGGTAAGGCCCTGGGGGATGGGGTCCCCAGGGCCCAAAAATAAGAAAAGGAAGGGGAGCCACACAGCCCCCCTTCAGGAAAAAACGATCGGGCCGCAGGCCCCGCCCCTTCCTTCACCACTCTGCAAACGCGCCCCTGGCGCGTTTGCAGATGGGGAAGTAATTCCCTTGAATACTGGGGTCCCTGGGGCCAACTAGCCCACCAGGAACCTCCAGTATGCGCCAGGGGGCTGCGTTGCAGAGAGGTGTACAGAGGCCACGCCCCTTTATACACCTCTCTGCAACGCAGCTCTGTGGCGCTTTTGGAGGTACATGGTGGGCTAGTTTGCCCCCAGGAACCCTCAGGATTCAAGGGGACTTAATCCCCCAACTTAAAACGCGCCACGGGCGCGTTTGCACAGTGGTGAAGGGAGGGCGGGGCTTCAGGTGACATGTGTGCAAACAGGCCCCGTGGCGCGTTTTAAGATGGGGAATTAAATCCCCTTTAACCCTGAGGGTCCCTGGGGGCCAACTAGCCCAACAGGTACATCCAGAAAGCGCCACAGAGCTGTGTTGCAGAGAGGTGTAAAAAGGGGTGTTGCCTCTCTACACGTCTCTGCAACGCAGCCCCCTGGCGCATACTGGAGGTTCCTGGTGGGCTAGTTGGCCCCTAGGGACCCTCATGATTCAAGGGGACTTAATCCCCCAACTTAAAACGCGCCACGGGCGCGTTTGCACAGATGTCACCTCAGGCCCCGCCCCCTACCTTCACCATTGTGCAAATATTCCTCTAAAATCTGCCGAAATACAAATTCCGATTTACTCACCTGTTATCAGGAGAGACCTCAGTGCTGTATCTTTCAGCCCAGTACTGGTCCTGAAAAGTAATTTTAACCGTACTTACCAGTAACTTGAATTTCCTTCCATAGGCTAACATTGACTGGTTTCACTTGGAAATTCTTCTAAGTGTGGAGTTTTGGAACTTTAAAATATTCCTCTAAAATCAGCCGAAATACGAATTCCGATTTACTCACCTGTTATCAGGAGAGACCTCAGTGCTGCATCTTTTAGCCCAGCACTGACCCTGAAAAGTAATTTTAACCGTACTTACCAGTAACTTATATTTTCTTCCGTAGGAATCCATTGTCTGGTTTTCAGCTGAAAAGTTTCAAAGTGTCGATTTTCACAAACTACAAATATTCCTTAAAAATCGCCTGTATGACTTAAACGCATTCTTTCAACTGTTTACAGGAGATGCACCAGTGCTGGATCCAGGATCCAACACTGAGTAAGAAAAAGTAACGATAACAGTTTTTACCTGCTAAGTGAATTTCCTTCCATAGGATAACATTGGTGATTCTATGAGAAAAAGTTTCTGAGTGTCAACTTTTAAAATACAATAATATTCCTTAAAAATCACTACTGTAACCAAAACGCTTTTACTCAACTGTTTACAGGAGATGTCCCAGGACTGAATCTAGGATCCAGTCCTGTGGTTAGAAAAGTAATCCATAAAGTAACTAATTGCATTTAACTAGAAATTCACATTGAGCTGAATGTTGCATTGTTTGAGAAAATGTGTTGCCCATTGCAACAACTGTAACTACTGTACTTAAAAGTCTATTGCCTATGTGCAAAGTATTTAAACTAAAGTAATTCATTCTGAGAAAGTATTTTTTGTAATGTATAATGTAATTACAATGTAATTTAAAAAATAAAATATGTAAAAAAAAATGTTTCTAAAAATGTAGTAAATTAGTATGAAAAAAATAAATATAACAATTAATACATTTAAAAATTGTCATTTACAAAACCTTTGAAATTCACTGAAAAAACCGTAGGTTTCAGACATGTTATAGTTAGGAATTAGCATTTAAAAAACCTTTGAAATTCACTGAAAAAACCATAGGTTTCAGACACGTTATAGTTAGAAATTAGCATTTAAAAACCTTTGAAATTCACTGAAAAAACCATAGGTTTCAGGCACGTTATAGTTAGAAATTTGCATTTAAAAAACCTTAGAAATTCACTGAAAAAACCATAAGGTTTTAGGGACAGTTATAGTTAGTTGGACATTGCACTCGTACAAAACCCGTGAAATTCCCCGTTATAGTTAGTTCAGGTAACTATAACTCGCGCCCCGCAATGCACTGCTGATGACGTCACATATTACATCACTCATGACATGGTCAGTGACATCACTGATGACATCACTGATGACATCTCAAATGACATCACTGATGACATCACTGATGACATCATCCATGTGAGAATTTAATGCATCTTCTCACACCCTAATATAAGTTTTGAAACACCCACTCTAAATTACAGACTGCCATTCTCAAAACCATACACACTCCAATACCAATAAGTACATACCCACTCACTGATTCTTAGGTCTACACACACACATCTACTCACTCACCCGTACAGTCACTCATACTTAGTCACTCAGTACAGGACTATCATATGCACTCATACACCTATATAAACACTCACACAACGCAACTCATCCATAGAGGTATTCACACACCTAGTCAGTCATGCAAATAATTAATCACACTCCAATTTACTCACCTATACAGTTATACACACCAGCTCACTTACTCATAAAAATACTAGCACATTCTTACGCTCCTATGCAATCACTGATGCAAGCACACACTCATCCATATAGCCACTCTCACAATCACACACTCTCACTTATAGCCATTTATATACTCCAACACACATATATACTGCCTTTCACATATGTAGTTACTCACACATGTACCACTGAGATATACATTCAATCACTAACACACCCATACACACACTCACCCACCCATACAGTCCATCACAGACGCACTCTTGAAACCATGCACCCAGTGAATCACCCACTCACACATCTATGCACAGTCACACACACCCCACCCACACAAACACTGAGGCACCCATACAGATACTCAGAGAACCAATCCATAACCCATATAGACACTCATTTAGCTAGTCAGAAACCCATGCAGTTGCTTACACAACAACAGACAGACGGATACAGACATTCACACAGTTTAGTCACTCACCCATGCATCCAGTAAGATACGTTTAATCACTCACTTATAGACTCAGTCACGCACCTACTAAATCATCCATTCAGGCGCTTCTACACCCACTCATTCTTCAATACGCCTTTCCCTAAATATATTAAACATATTTAAACTTTACAGAAACACACAGTCACTGGATGATGTCATCAGTGATGTCATCAGTGATGTCATTTGAGATGTCATCAGTGATGTCATCAGTGATGTCACTGACCATGTCATGAGTGATGTAATATGTGACGTCATCAGCAGTGCATTGCGGGCGCGAGTTATAGTTACCTGAACTAACTATAACGGGGAATTTCACGGGTTTTGTATGAGTGCAATGTCCAACTAACTATAACTGTCCCTAAAACCTTATGGTTTTTTCAGTGAATATATATATACACACACACATATACACATATACATACCCATACACATTTACACATACACATATACACATACACATACACATATACACATACACATATACTGCAGTCCGGAATGGCAAAGACCGACATCAATGTTCTCAGCTGCCAGACGCGTTTCGAGTATTTTCAACTCTTAATCATTAGCTTTTCTTCGTGACGAGAGACGGAAGTGTGCAACCAGTAAATATACCGCCCCAGTGGGTGTGGTCAATTGCATGGCCTTATGGTATTCGTAGTCACACATTAGTATAGCTCAAGTGAGTCCATCTTCAAGTTACGGTAATTAAAATTAATAACAACCACAGTGGGAAGATGAACAGTCTTGCTAAAAACAGGCTGCTTGCTTCTGCCTCCACGACAGGACTGAGTCTTTCACCCACTGTGGTTTTTTAATATATTTGAAAAAAGCGAACTCTTGGCAAGCTCACTGTAGCAATACTTTAAGTGCAGACTACGTGAACCAGAAGGCCACAGGAGTGGCCACGCCCACGAGGGGAGGTTCAGGAATATAATGGGAAGCACTTCATTTGCCTCGATTTTGCACACCTGCAAGCCCATGAATAAGGGGAAACCTGAAACGCGGTGGCTGAAATGGCTAAAGAAGGAAAGCGGGTCATCCGCCATACGTGTCTGTTGCATTTCATTAAAAGATGGCAAGATGTACTTACCTGGCGTCTCTTCCTTTGGGGCGAACCTTTGTTGTGGATATATAGATATAGATAGATATAGATATAGATATATATATAGATATATATATATATTATCTACTGGCGGTCGCCAGTAGATAGTTATAGTTACAACCTATTATCCATAGGAAATCCGCGACATTCTATTTGAAATAACTCTCTTGCCGGTTGACGTATCTTCGCGAAATTTTCAAACTTCGTGGGGCGCTCCGGTCCGCTCCTACCCTGAAAGTCTCGGGGTGATACGTCAAGCGGGGGCCGAGAAAAAGGGGGGTCCCAAAACGCGTTTTCCCCATGCATTTTCCCATAGGAAACTTTAGACACGGCTACAGCCCGAACTGCTGAACGGAATTACACCAAATTTGGCAAAGAGGTAGTTCTTGGTTCAGAAAGAACCCTTTTTGTTAAATGGTGTAAATCCGTTCAGTAGTTGCTGAGAAAATCAAAAAGTAAAAGTACATATATATCTATGGGCACGGAGGATTCGCGCACCCTGAGCGCACCCTGCGCGCACCGTCCCGATCACGAGCTGCATGTTAATTGGCTGTCAGCTGGCTGTCAACATTCCGATTCAGGAAATGTTGGCAGCCATTTTGTCCCTCGGTAGAACCGAGGGACAGAAACAAGTGCGCAAAGCGCACAAAGGGGGGAGGGTAGAAACACCCTGACCCCCTAGGTTTGCTCAGGGGGTCCCACAAGGACCCCCTGGGCAAAAAAAATAAAAATATATTTTTTTTTAAATCGGCAGGATGCGCTCAGGGTGCGCGAATCCTGCCGAGAAATCGAAGCGCGGTCTCCCGCGCTTCGATGTTAATTGGCCCCCGGGTGGCCCAAGTCCCGGGGGCATGGTGGGGGGATAATTTAATGTGTGGGGGCCTCAAGGGCCCCCTAAGCCCCGGGGACCGCCACCCCCCGGGGCTTTTTAGAAATGGTGCGGGAGGGCTCTGAGCCCTCCCGCAGCCCCGGGGACCACCACCTCCCCGGGGCTTTTTTAAAAAAATTATTAAACCTGTGTGGGGGCTCCAGCCCCCACACGCCCCGGGGACCACCACCTCCCCGGGGCACTAAACATTTTAATATGGGGGTCTGTTACGGACTCCCAGAGCCCCGGGGACCACCACCTCCCGGGGCTGTGTACTGAATGGGAGGGGGCCGCGCGGCCCCCTCCTGGAGCCCTTGATGGCCCTGGGGACCACCACCCCCAGGGCCGGCTCCTGCAGTGTCCCGGGGTGCCTACCCTCGGGACACTGCTGTTTGCAATGACAGGACGGGAGCCTCGCGGCTCCCGTCCTGTCATTGCAAACTTGCTTTGGATATTGGAAGAGAGAGCAGGAAACCTGCTCTCTCTTCCAATATCCAAAGCCGACTGCTTTTACACATGGGGAGCAGCATGTTAGCTGCTCCCCATGTGTAAAGCAATGCCGGCACCCTAGGGACGCGGGGAGCCGGCGGGACTGTGGGGGGATTGGGGACCCCCCACAGTCCCCAACGAGAGGCCAGGCCCCGGGGGATGGGGTCCCCGGGGCAAGTAGTGGCCCGGGAGGGGGCCACGCGGCCCCCTCCCCAAAAAAACAGGAAAAAGGAAGGGGGCCACACAGCCCCCTTCAGGGGACAATTTTTTTTTTTTTTTTAAACGATCGGCCTGCAGGCCCCGCCCCTTCCTTCACCACTCTGCAAACGCGCCCCTGGCGCGTTTGCAGAGGGGAACAATTCCCTTGAATACTGGGGGTCCCTGGGGCCAACTAGCCCACCAGGAACCTCCAGTATGCGCCAGGGGCTGCGTTGCAGAGAGGTGTAGAGAGGCCACACCCCTTTTACACCTCTCTGCAACGCAGCTCTGTGGCGCTTTTGGAGGTATATGGTGGGCTAGTTGGACTCCGGGGACCCTCAGGATTCAAGGGACTTAATCCCCCAACTTAAAACGCGCCACGGGGCGCGTTTGCACAGTGGTGAAGGAGGGGGCGGGGCTTCAGGTGACATGTGTGCAAACAGGCCCCGTGGCGCGTTTTAAGATGGGGAATTAAATCCCCTTCAATCCTGAGGGTCCCTGGGGCCAACTAGCCCAACAGGTACATCCAGAAAGCGCCACAGAGCTGCGTTGCAGAGAGGTGTAAAAAGGGGTGTGGCCTCTCTACACGTCTCTGCAACGCAGCCCCTGGCGCATATTGGAGGTTCCTGGTGGTCTAGTTGGCCCCTAGGGACCCTCAGGATTCAAGGGAACTTAATCCCCCAACTTAAAACGCGCCACGGGGCGCGTTTGCAAAGATGTCACCTCAGGCCCCGCCCCTCCCTTCACCATTGTGCAAATATTCCTCTAAAATCAGCCGAAATAGGAATTCCGATTTACTCACCTGTTATAAGGAGAGACCTCAGTGCTGTATCTTTCAGCCCAGTACTGGTCCTGAAAAGTAATTTTAACCGTACTTACCGGTAACTTGAATTTCCTTCATAGGCTAACATTGACTGGTTTCACTTGGAAATTCTTCTAAGTGTGGAGTTTTGGAACTTTAAAATATTCCTCTAAAATCAGCCGAAATACGAATTCCGATTTACTCACCTGTTATCAGGAGAGACCTCAGTGCTGCATCTTTCAGCCCAGTACTGATCCTGAAAAGTAATTTTAACCGTACTTACCGGTAACTTGAATTTCCTTCATAGGCTAACATTGACTGGTTTCACTTGGAAATTCTTCTAAGTGTGGAGTTTTGGAACTTTAAAATATTCCTCTAAAATCAGCCGAAATACGAATTCCGATTTACTCACCTGTTATCAGGAGAGACCTCAGTGCTGCATCTTTCAGCCCAGTACTGATCCTGAAAAGTAATTTTAACCGTACTTACCGGTAACTTGAATTTCCTTCATAGGCTAACATTGACTGGTTTCACTTGGAAATTCTTCTAAGTGTTGATTTTTGAAACATACAAATATTCCTCTAAAATCAGCCGAAATCCGAATTCTGATTTACTCACCTGTTATCAGGAGAGACCTCAGTGCTGCATCTTTCAGCCCAGTACTGGTCCTGAAAAGTAATTTTAACCGTACTTACCAGTAACTTGAATTTCCTTCCATAGGCTAACATTGACTGGTTTCACTTGGAAATTCTTCTAAGTGTGGAGTTTTGGAACTTTAAAATATTCCTCTAAAATCAGCCGAAATACGAATTCCGATTTACTCACCTGTTATCAGGAGAGAACTCAGTGCTGCATGTTTCAGCCCAGTACTGATCCTCAAAAGTAATTTTAACCGTACTTACCGGTAACTTGAATTTCCTTCATAGGCTAACATTGACTGGTTTTCAGCAAAACAGTTTCAAAGTGTTGATTTTCACAAACTACAAATATTCCTTAAAAATCGCCTGTATGACTTAAACGCATTCTTTCAACTGTTTACAGGAGATGCACCAGTGCTGGATCCAGGATCCAACACTGAGTAAGAAAAAGTAACGATAACAGTTTTTACCTGCTAAGTGAATTTCCTTCCATAGGATAACATTGGTGATTCTATGAGAAAAAGTTTCAAAGTGTCAACTTTTAAAATACAATAATATTCCTTAAAAATCACGACTGTAACCAAAACGCTTTTACTCAACTGTTTACAGGAGATGTACCAGGACTGAATCTAGGATCCAGTCCTGTGGTTACAAAAGTAATCCATAAAGTAACTAATTGCATTTAACTAGAAATTCACATTGAGCTGAATGTTGCATTGTGTTTGAAAATGTGTTGCCCATTGCAACAACTGTAACTACTGTACTTAAAAGTCTATTGCCTATCTGCAAAGTATTTAAACTAAAGTAATTCATTCTGAGAAAGTATTTTTTGTAATGTAATGTATAATGTAATTACAATGTAATTTGACAAATAAAATATGTAAAAAAAAATTGTTTCTAAAAATGTAGTAAATCAGTATGAAAAAAATTAATATAACAATTAATACATTTAAAAATTGTCATTTACAAAACCTTTGAAATTCACTGAAAAAACCGTAGGTTTCAGGCACGTTATAGTTAGAAATTAGCATTTAAAAACCTTTGAAATTCACTGAAAAAACCATAGGTTTCAGACACGTTCTAGTTACAAATTAGCATTTAAAAACCTTTGAAATTCACTGAAAAAACCATAGGTTTCAGACACGTTATAGTTACAAATTAGCATTTAAAAAACCTTTGAAATTCACTGAAAAAACCATAGGTTTTAGGGACAGTTATAGTTACTTGGACATTGCACTCGTACAAAACCCGTGAAATTCCCCCGTTATAGTTAGTTCAGCTAACTATAACTCGCGCCCCGCAATGCACTGCTGATGACGTCACATATTACATCACTCATGACATGGTCAGTGACATCACTGATGACATCACTGATGACATCATCCACGTGATAATCTGATGCACCTCCTCACACCCTAATATAACCTTTGATACACCCACTCTAAATTACAGACTGCCATTCGCAAAACCATAGACACTCCAACACCAATAACTACATACCCACTCACTGATTCTTAGGTCTACGCACACATCCACTCACTCACCCGTACAGTCACTCATACTTACGGTCACTCAGTACAGGACTATCATATGCACTCATACTCCTATATAGACACTCAAACACCGCCACTCATCCATAGAGGTACTCACACACCTAGTCAGTCATGCAAATAATTTAACACACTACCATTTACTCACCTATACAGTTATACACACACCAGCTCACTTACTCATACAAATACTAGCACATTCTTACGCTCTTATACAATCACTGATACAAGCACACACTCATCCATACAGCCACTATCACAATCACTCACTCTCGCTTATAGCTATTTATATACTCCAACACACATATATACTGCCTTTCACATATGTAGTTACTCACACATGTACCACTGGGACATACATTCACTCACTAACACACTCTTACACACACTTACCCACCCATACAGTCTATCACAGATGCACTCTTGAAACCATCCACCCAGTGAATCACCTACTCACACATCTATGCACAGAGTTGCACACACCCCTCCCACACAAACACTCAGGCACCCATACAGATACTCAGACAAGCATTCAATAACTCATATAGAAAATCATTTAGCTATTCGCAAACACATGCAGCCACTTACACAGCAACAGACAGACGGATACAGACATACACCCAGTTTAGTCACTAACCCATGCATTCAGTAAGATACGTTAAATCACTCACTTATAGAGTCAGTCACGCACCTACTAAATCATCCATACAGACACTTACACACCCACTCATTCTTCAATACGTCTTTTCCTATATATTTTAAAAATATTTAAACTTTACAGAAACACACAGTCCCTGGATGATGTCATCAGTGATGTCATTTGAGATGTCATCAGTGATGTCATCAGTGATGTCACTGACCATGTCATGAGTGATGTAATATGTGACGTCATCAGCAGTGCATTGCGGGGCGCGAGTTATAGTTAGCTGAACTAACTATAACGGGGGAATTTCACGGGTTTTGTACGAGTGCAATGTCCAAGTAACTATAACTGTCCCTAAAACCTATGGTTTTTTCAGTGAATATATATATAGATATATATAGTAAAAAAACTCCTCCTCTCAAGTGAATCCAGAGAAAGAAACGGCACTCGATGGGGCTTCAAAATCAGGATGTAAAATTTATTCCATCAGAAAAAATATCGTTACATATATATATATATATATATATATATATATATATATATATATATATATATATATATATGGTTTTTTTCAAATACTTTTATTAGGACGGCAAAATCCTGTCCAATTGTTGCTGCAATATAGTGTCTTAAGTACGGTGTGATGGGAGTTTGGGTCGGTCTTTTTTGATGTAGTGGGAGTGCCACAGGTACCCCTGCTGCTCACACAGCAAGATAAACACCGCCATCCTGACTGACTTAACACACAATCCAGGGAAGTTCAAGTAGCCTAGGGCTTTGGCCTTTTCATGAAAGCCAAACAAGTTATATGAGAAAGCGAGACTGCAGGCCCGGGAGAATCATTAAGAAAAAAACAAAAGCTGTTTGTAGGTCTCGGCTCTAGACGGCGCGCATGCGATGTCTCTAACCGAGACATGCTGTATTCACTGTTATGGGCCTCAGCCCACCCATAAGCTTCCCATTGGCTGGCACCATCGTCTTTCCATTTGTTATTCTCCCCTATTGTTAAGGGCATGCATACGTCATGCCTTTTCCAGTGTTTAGCCCTCTCCGGTTGCACCGCCCAACTTCTTTTTCACAATACGCACAGCCATTTTAGTGCATTGTTTCTGCACTACTTTTTTCTTTGAGAGCGCTTTTGACGAGCACCGGTTACGGAGCGCTTTTTCCCTGTGTCCTTCACTTCGCCTTAAGTCAGTCTTTACCCTTCCCCACTACCGTGCCTCTCGTTCTCCTCAAGCCACCCACCATGGGACACCATGTCATTACATATTTGTTACACGTGCAGGGGCATTTAGAACGAGACCCCAGTCTCGGCTCTTCCTGGTAATGTAAACTGGTCTACCTCTACTCCGAACCGTCCATCTTCACTATCTACTTTCATGTTCATATAGGCGCCCTCTATTACAAAAACCTAATCGTCCCTACAAAACGCTGGGAGGCGCCGAGCCACGGAACACCGGTAATCCCATCCATCGTAGCACTAAGTGCTCACTCTTTCTTTCTATGTTCCCCCAAATATGACTACTCAAACTGGGCAGGGACTCGTTTGGGGGACTGTTTTATTTCTTTGTTTCCTGTTGGTCCCATCCCTGGTCCCATTCCTCACCCCTCCCGCCACATTACCTATTTACTTTAGCACTGCCTCAGACTTTTAACAAGTTAGTTCGATAATGGCTTCAGGTAAACACCACTTTAAAAGAGAGCTGTTTTCTCTGTGTTAATTACTGTGTTTGAACTACAATCCTGTGACCACATTAAGCTAAGAGGTTATTTACGACTGTCTTTGGATGACTTAAGAGTTACAGAGGTTTAGTACTAATCTTCTGTACAACAGATATGGATTTCTATGATTTAAATTATAACATGTTTTTAATCAAATTTTAATCAATATTCCAGACATACAATTATAAGTGTCATATTTCAAGCTGTGTTTCAAAAAGCGAGCAAAGCTGCTCATTAATGGTTCATCCATCCCATTTTCTAGTTGCTTTAGCGAGCTACTGCTTCGCTGTAACAGGCAGTGTTTGCCTGTCTTCAGTGCATGTTCACCTTCAGCAACATTGAACTAATTTTAAAGAATACCAGCATTTATATCTGGGATTGCACGGTGCTGCAGAGGCAGCATCAGTATGTTTTCATTACAGTTTTTACGCACTGAAGTGTGCTTTCTTTCTTAGAGGTACAGATGGCAGTTATAAATATTTCAGGACACGACTTTCGACTTAAAGGAATTATAATGTTTGCTATGCTTTTAAGTTTCATATTAAATATGTTTTTAATCATCATTTGCCAAGAAGCTGCATTCGCAGTGGAGAGGATCTAATTTACTCCTCTCAAAAGCTTTGAAGGTTTCCGCTTTGCATCACTTTTGCCAGCCCTAGCTTGTCTGCATCTGTGCTAGCTTTAACTTCTGAAAAGCGTGCTGCGTTTTTTGGCCAAAACAAAATGCCTTTGCTCAGATTTCACGCTTTGACCAGTGCATGCTTTAGTGTTTGTTGTGTCAAAATGTTTTGTTTTGTATTGCCTAATATGTTTGCTTTGATTGTGGATTTGTATCCTATTCAGCACTGTTTTTTTTGCTTTTAAGAGTTGTCCAGATAAAAACGTCCATTATCGACGCAGCCTTTGTTGACCAGGGATACTACAGCATGTGAAGCTACTGTTCCAATTAGCAACCAGTAGCTTTCCCTTGTAAAGTAGGGGAAAGGTTACTCTAGTACACAGCACCATACCCCTCAGGGCATAGCTCCTCCTCGCCTTGGTTACTGTGCCCCAGCCTGCATTGTTCATGTGCTGTTGAGCAGGGCACCGTCTCCATGAATTATTCTGCTGCCGTACCACAACGCTAGTGGGCAGTGCACTGAGTTGTACAGTGGTTCAATTTTAAAGGCATGATGCAGCTGCTGTCTGAGGGGCGGGACCTCAAAGCAGATGTTGATTTCTTTAATTTCACTCAACGCCACACAGTTCCATGCCACACAATTCAACTCCACACATGTCCATTCCCCACCACATGTTTCGACAACAAACCACATAATTCAATTCAACAGCACAATTACACAACACACCACATACATCCAATCCACACCACAGTAGTCCACATCATGCCACACAATTCAACAGCATGCCACGTAATTAAACTCCACTACATACCACTCCACAACACAAAATACCAATCCACATTACTCTCCATGACACACAATCCCACTCCACATGATACCAGTACACTCAATACCACATAATTGCTATCCACATATTTCTACTGCACACCATGCCACATAATTTCACTACACATAACTCCACTCAACACCGCACAATTCCACTACAAACAATTCCAATCCAACCCATATAACTCCATACCACATACAGCCACTCCATAACACATGACTAAAATAAAATGTCATTGACAACGCCAATAGCTCTTGGATTGCTGAGACCTATTGGCTTTGCCAATGCTTGTTCTCAATCTAAATAGACCTTGGGTGGGCCATGGGGCTTCATTGGGAGGGCCTGGCCCTCCTTGTAGAACCTGGCCTGTTTTTACCCCTTGCGATTTACACAAGGCTGGACTCAGAGGCTCGTACAGTTCAGGAGCGGAGGCAATGGTTATGCTTTATCTTATTCTTTATTACTGCCCCCGCATTTCCTACAAAATTGTGTTGTAAACAAAACAGGTTAACTTGTTACACAAAATGAAAGCCAAACACAATGATATGTTAACATTTCCTTGTTTTGTAATGTTTGCAGCTTCTTAATGCCATACTGTTATTTGTTGTTGTTTGGCACAATCCTATATATTCTTAAGCGTGCACACACTCAGAAAGGAACACGCAGACATGTACACACAAAGCATTCCACACATTTCCTTTAAAATACCTGATAAGGGGGTGCGTGGCCAAGATGTGTGCCGAGTGAGATGTTCCTCTCCGTCTCTCCGGCCCTGCCGCCCATATCCGCCGCCATAGATTCACATCTCTGCCCTGCTGTAGCTGCTGGGGAGTGACCTTTGGGACCCAATTTGATGCCGGGGCACCGCTGGCTGTGTTGCGGAGTGGGCAAATTGGAAGCGGCCCACGAGGGGAAGCGGCCTGTCTGCTACGGCTGCCCCACCCTGCGCTTTCGGGCGGGCGTGATCTGAAGAACGGGAGTAGCGGCTCTGGCTACTGGACCTGTGGGAGTCCCGGTGGAGAGAAGTGAGCGGGCTGCCCGGGTCAGTGGGCACAGGTCCGCGGACTAGAGTCGACCCGGACAGGGAAAGCCATGTTTACTGGGGAGGATGATTCGTGCCCCATGGAGCCTAGCGCCGGCCTGACCGCCCAATGCACCTGAGGCAGAGCATGCTGACAGAGATTACCGCTGTCCTGCAGTAGCGGAGGAGCAACCGAGAGCCTTCCAGACACGGGTAGAACCCGGGGTGCCAGCACGCCAGGCAAGTGAGGTATGCAAACCAGGAAGAACAGCCTGGTGGTGGAGGCCTGAAGCAGAGATCAGAGTAGGGCCACCTGGGCTGTATTGACTGTTTAAATCAGGGGCCGAATCCCCTGGAGCTGGCGGGAACGGAGCCCAGGGCCCGCGCCCTGAGTGGTACCTTGCCTGGCGGATAGCACTGACTCTGTTCAGCTGGGGAATGCAGCTGTGAACTTCTAGGCCTTCTGGCTGCAGCTTGCCATGTGCTAACCAAGTCTACCTATCTGCAGCGTACTCTAGGGTAAAGCACGGAACAGCTCCACGCGAGGAAGGCCCCTGGTGGCACTGGGTCGACACCATCTCTGTTTCAGAGGAAACTGGTTGTGTCGCGCGGCCGGCTGAGGCATACCCCTGGGCAAGGGTGCGAGATTGGACCTAACTGACCTACGGCCCACAGGGGAAGGTACTGAAGACGTAGGCAAGAAGGAATGCCGCCCGGGGGGACTGCCACTGCCTGATACACCCATAGCAGTGGGGACTACTGAACACACACAGAACCCCTCTGACTGGCCTGACCGGTGATAACTACGGCTAGAACCAAGAAGGATCCCAGTGTTAAGGAGATGCTCTCCAGGCTGGCGGGGGGGAACCTTTGGGGATCGCTCCTCTACAGCTACCACTCCCCCATGACGCAGGCGGAGAACCCGGAGGAACTTGTGACACGCTCCTTCTTTGAGTCCTTGTTCATGTCCCTCAGAGGACCTACAGGAAGTCAAGAAGGACATTTCCAGTGATATCAGAGAACTCAGGAGGGATATGGACTCCTTGGGAGATTGTGTAGCCGCTCTATAGGACCACGACAACAGCCATGTGGAAGACGTTGAACTGTTGCAACAGGAAATCCTTCACTTCCGTATTCAACAGCTGGATCTACAGGCACATGCGGAGGATCTCGAGAACAGATCGCGCCGGGACAATGTTCGGATCAGGGGTATTGCCTCTAAGGCAGAAGTTAAAGACCTCGCTGGCTATGTCGTAGATCTTTTCCATGCAGTTCTCGATGCAATCCCCCGACCACCGAAAAAAAGATGGACCAGGCTCACCGAGTCGGCCCTCCACGGGCGGAGACAGCCCCACCGGCGGACATCCTGGTATGCATCCATGATTTCCAACTGAAGGACTACATTCACCGCAAGGCCCCAGGGAAGCATCCCCTCACCTTCCGAGATCAAAAATCCACCCTCTTTCAGGACCTGGCAGTATCCACTTTGCAAAAGAGACGCGCCTTCAGGCCGGCGACCTCCCACCTCAAGAACACTGGTGTGGCCTACTCATGGGGGCACCCTTTTTGCCTCATTTTCCACTTGGAGGAGAAACTCTTTTAGCTACGGTCGCTGGAAGAGACATGCAAGATGTTGGGTATTGACCTATCAACAGAAGGCACAACGTCCCAGGCATCCTCGACCCTCGTGGCTAAGAGCCGCCCTTGGTGGTGTTCTCGTGGGTCAGGGAGGAGATCTTCCCGCCCGGATCCCGTCACGATTGCCGATGGCCAACAAGCTGCGTTGGACTCAATTCCTGGGGCATTGGCTAAAATGGACTGTTCGTAACACAGCGGGGCAAGTAAGATTACAATCTGCACTGCGGAGGTGGGGGGTGAGGACACGATTTGACACTGGGACCTTTGGAACTGTTGCTTCTTTAACGGAACGCCAATGTGTAAGTATGTTTGCTTGTTTAAGGTTTTAAAGGGGTTTTTGTCTGTGTTGGGGGGACCGCTCAGGTTCATGGCTACTACGACGTGGAGCACACGCTGTAATGATGGACTCATTGAGGCAAAACACTGTTCTCCGCACCAGGCAATGGGCGCTAATCGGGATAATTGCTTGCTTTTCCCTGTCAGACTATGGGGGACACTCCTCTCAGGGTTCTTTCCTTTAATGTAAAGGGCCTTAACAGCCCAATTAAGCAGAGGGTGGTCCTGTCCTACCTGGAGGTCTCGAAGGCCGACCTTTGCCTCCTCCAGGAGACGCATCTCCTTCCACAGGACTACCACAGACTCCATTCACGAGCCTTCCCCATCAGTTTTTCTCTTCAATACGCACTAAAACAGCGGGGGTGGCTCTGTTAGTGGCCCGTACCTTTAGGGGGAGATTGGCCCAAAAGTAGCAGAGGCGAGGGGTTACCTCCTGGCCTATAGACTCACTCTTAATGGCTGGTCCTTTGTAGTAGCCTCCATCTATGCCCCAAATGAGGGCTAGGAGGCATTCCTGCGTATGACTCTGCTGGGCGTCTTTCACACTCCTGAATGGAGAATCCTGGTGGGGGGGAGAACTTAATCTAGTCCTAGACAATGATCTGGACAGGTCCGCACGGAGACATGGTCAGACTGGAGCATTGACTAACAAGGGGCTCGGGTGGCTCAGGGACCTAGGTCCCTAGGGCTTTTGGATATTTGGAGGACACTTCACCCACACTCCCCCGACTACTCTTACTTCTCCCACGCATATAAGACCTACGCTAGGCTAGATCATTTCCTGGGCACCAAGGACATTCTTACTCTTACCTCTAGGGCAGAGGTCTTTCCCGCCGCATTGTCAGACCATGCAGCCATAACATTGGAGTTGAAGCTTCCCCCCGTGCACCGCCCAACTCGTTCCTGGCGAAAGTGTGACACCCCTGAGGTCGCACAGCAGGTGCATAAAGTAATCTCTGACTATTTAGCCCTAAAAGACTACCCTGATATCTCCCTTGCAATGCTCTGGGAGGCTCTCAAGGAAGTTGTACGTGGGGAACTCATTGCCATTTCAGCCGCAGATAACAAGGCGCATAAGAAGAAACTAGATCAATTATCCAGGCGGGTGAAAGAATTGGAGGGTATACATCAGGCACCGGGGCCAGAGAATTTGGCGGCAGCTGACTGCGGCCCAAGCGCAACTGGCCGGCATCGACCTCGATAGAGCTGAATACGCGTCTCTTCGTCTGCGCCATACGTTCTATGTCAGGGGTGACAAGGATGGCCGCCTCTTGGCCCATAGGTTACGCATTCAGCAGCAAAAGATGGGCATCCACTCACTCCTTGATGCAACAGGGGCACAGATCACAGACGATACCGCCATTGCAGATGCATTTACAGGTTATTATGCGGACCTATACTCTGGTCAATGTCTGAACCCTGCAGACGGTGCATTCTACCTCGTGGAGGCATGTACGTCTCCCCTCTCTCGCAACCAAATAGCCTGGTTGGATCATGAGATCCGAGTGGGGGGAAGTGATCTTGGTGATCTCCCAACAAGACTAAGCGAGTACTGCATCTAAAGAGAAGGCTCCTCGTGCTCAGGGAGAATATATGCTTTTAGCTCTAGACGCCAAGAAGGCCTTTGACAGGGTTCACTGGCCTTTCCTAGTCCTAGCCCACTTCGGCATCACTGGGAGGTTCCAAGCTTGGGTATTAAATTGCTATCACCTCCCCATGACGTCGGTCAGGGTGAATGGCTGTATCTTTCACCCTTTGCTATTGGCAGTGGGACTCAGCAGGGGTGCCCCTTACCTCCTCTGCTGTTTGCTTTATATATATAGCCCCTGGCCCAAAGAGTCCGCGACTGCCACAATATTATTGGGACCACTTTCGTGGGGAACAACATAAGATCAGCCTATATGCTGACAATGTGCTGGCAACTCTGGTCCGCCAGGCGGTGTCCCTTCTGGCTTTCATGGCCGAATTAGAATCCTTTGGACTTGCCTCGGGAATTCGAGTTAATGTAGCTAAGTCCCAGGTTTTGAATCTATCGATGCCCCCTGCACTCTAAACTTGCCTCGCTGCACAATACCCTATTCAGTGGGCAACATCGACGGTCCCTTACTTGGGGATCAAGCTGGCCTCCACTCTCCGAACAACCTCACTCCTTGACTACCAATCACTACACAGCCACCTTAAATCTGAGTTAGCCGAATGGAGACAGCACAAGATTTTGTGGCTGGGAAGAGTCGCAGCCATTAAAATGACCATTTTACCCAAAATCTTGTATCTCTTTCAGACGCTTCCCTGAAAGGGACGATTCTCAAACTACCATCAGAGTTGCACCAATTTGTCTAGGCTGGGAAACGACCTCGAATGAGGAGAGAAGTTAGCTACCTACCTCCGAGGTAGCCGGGATCCCAAACCGTCAACTGTATTTTCAGGCAACCTAATTACGATTTTGCACTGGGGGTGACTGTTCCTAAGGTCTCAGGAGAGTAGCAACCAAACTTTGGTTGGTAAGAGGGGATAGTAACAAGTGGTCAGTCTCAAAGAAGGTTGGGTTTAAAAATAGTGGTGGGGGGAATCCCTCCTTTTGGATATAGTGCCCTCACACACCCATGCGAGTGTCATGCTTCATCATCGGGCGTTGCTCCTTGTGGGGGCGGCGCTGCAGTCCCTCACGGGCCCCGCGAGAGGGCTCTTTAGCGGAGATCTTTTAAGGAGACACCGCAGTTGTGCATGTGGGTGTGTGAGCCCGGGGAGGTAAGTGAGTGGGTGATTTAAAATTACCAAACGCGACCTAGAACCTGTGTTTATTCGGGGGTCCGAGTGGTAAGTTTAAAAAAGGTGTGAATCCTGGAGCTCCTCTTAGAAACAAATACAGAGGGCGGATGTATGACTAACCGCTGCTCTCAGAATAGGTGCCGGAGTGAATCAATCACACATAAAAAAAAGGTCAACATGTTTCGCGCTCTTAATTGGCCCATAAGGGATCCATAGGCGCTTCGTCAGGACCGGAAAGCTGGTGAAATAAACAAGGAGACGACAGGTCTCAGGAAAAAGAAAATCCTGTAAATCTGTGATACCTTATTCTTAAGGTGTGTAAGCGTCCTTGCGCAGATAGGAACTCTCAATGTAGGTACCTATCCCCGACCTGGTGAAACAAAAAAGAGAGAAAGACACACAAATATATATAAGGATATCAAAATGCATTTAACATGTAGGGCAATCATCATTTCCATGCGGTGTGCTCTGCCGCTCTTGCATGCACAGGAGGTAAGCATATTATAGTCTTATGCCCGGGTGTATTAATAATAGTGACAAAAAAGGACACGTATCACAGGGTGCAGCTGACATTTGTGCAAAAGGGTGGAGCTCATAGGCTGAATCTATAAATGGATACCCTATAGTTCCCACGCGCACATTGCTGGCTGAGAATGGTTCCGGCTTAATGAAACCGGGTGTGGTTTAATGCATATCTTGAAAACATCAATAATAAATGGAGATGGCGGTATGGACTACGAAACACAAGCCCAAGGTCAAGTGGGCCTGCGGTACACTGCAATCAAGTGATCATAATAGTGGCTAAGGTCCGGATAATACGAGGACCCGTGAGACGTGGTGGAAAATTCTGCACATAAACACACACACTTCCTCCGCTTCCCGTGTTTTGAAGGGTCGCACACACTTCAAACATACAAATGCACAAATGCACTCCCGTACTCCTACCCCTCATTAAGGAAATCGGGCTCCGTCGGCGCGCTCTCGGTGAGTGGCTGAGTTTCTGTTTAAGCAATAGAAAGATGCGTGGTTAAAATGGTGCCATGAGTAAGTGTGCGTTCGAGCCCTCGGACTTGGTTAATAATGCCGCCCTGATCCAAGCGCGTGCAGGAATGGTTACTCACAGTTGCTCGCCTCTCCCAGGATAGCGACCAACCCCTCCGTAGCAGTGTGACGGAATCGGAGGGGAATGGTTTTAGATCACCCGCTTTTATCCTCCGTGATTGCAAACCGGGCCTGCTTGGGTGGGCGGGTACCGGCGCGGTGACGCGCTGCATGGAGGGTGTGGCCACGGTGAGCTGTGTAGCTCTATCTAAAGTGTATAAACGTGGCGGCCATCTTAACACGGGGAAATCAGAAAGAGAAGTAATCTGATCACAGCGTGTTTTCTCTAAGGCGATCGAGTTTGGAGTGGGGACCCATATTTGTCAAGATCGGGGCTAAAATAATTCTTAAGGAGAACGAGTGCTGTTAAATGCACATGTCGAGGGTAAGCCTCAGTGTGGTTGAAGGTTGGTGTGTGACTGAAGTGTATCATAAAGAGCTGTGCAGGATTTAACGATCCCTTTACTGAAAGCATAAACTGGGGTAGTAAAAAGATATTATGAGAAAAGTGACCGTGGTGACTGTGTGGTGGAAATGCACCACTCACATGTACGGTCTTGTACTTATAATGGGAGAAATCCCATGGTCATGGATAAGGCAGATGGACCGTGCCTAGATAATTACTGGACCAAATTAATTGCGTTCGATATGCGAAGATATCCCCAGGTCCTAAGGAATCGCGCCCAAGTCATATGTACCTAAGGAGTGTAGGGGGACAATCCGGTACAGTGAGCTCATATTCTTCCTCCAAAACCAGTGATTATAGTACATTAGAACGTTAATTCTGCCCACGGGATCTCATTGTTGAGTCCCTCAGTATCGCATCTTAGTCTATGGACCCAGCGCTGTTCTTGTCTAAAGAGAGTTCTGTTGGTCCAGTTGGGATTAGATTCAATAATTGTCCACCTTATACTGTCTGCGGTATGTTTTTGTTCCATGAAGTGGGCGAGCAACTTGGTGTTGCTTTTACCACGTCGTATTGTGCTTTTGTGCTCGCCAATTTTTATCTTGACCTGCCTGGTGGTCATGCCGTTGTATCTTTTACCACAGGGGCATAGAATGGTATAGACACAATTCTTGGTGTTGCAATTGGTGTGTTTTGTTTGTCGCCAGGGTGTGGCTAGACCGAGGTCGATCTGTTTCGAAGCTGTGGTCTCGGTACAGGCAGAGCAGGATCCGCAGGGAAAGTGACCCACCACAGGTGGTAAGGCCCAGAGAGTGGGTTGCCTCGTGAGTAGTGGCTTAGGACGGGTATGGACTAGGTGGTCCTTCGGATTCTGCGTGCGTTTGAATGCAAAAAATGGGGGGTGGCCTGGTGTAAATGTACCTGTACTTAGAATGTCCCAGTGTTTCCTTACAACTTTCTGAATGTGATTGGAACTGGGCGTAAATGTGGTGACACATGTAATGGCTTCAGATTTAGGCCTGTCCCTCACTTCTAGGAGGGCAGCTCTCGGGTTATTTCTCGCTCTTTTGTGTGCCTGGCGTATGATGTTGCTGGGGTCGTTACGCCTTCTCAAATTGTCTGTTAGAATCTCCGATTGCTTAGGAACAGTCACCCCCCAGTGCAAAAACGTTGTTCTTTGGGAGCACGGGTACTGGACCTTCTTCCTTTCCAAATAGCTCCCGGTCCCCAACTCTTTTTGTGTGATGATTTAAGTACGGCAGCCAGCCGTGGGACAATTACTGTATCCTTTCCCCTTTCTCCTAGACACTTCTTTCACGTGCACTCATACACTACACTACACTTAGAGTAGTCGTACGGAGGCACTCCCACTACTAAAATATGGACACCCCGGGTTTGAGTTTTGATGAAGACATCGTGGCGGAGATTCTCCGGGCACCCTCACTGTTGGCTGAAGATGGCAGCGCAGCAACAGGGAGCAAAGTAGATGATTGGAAGACGTTGCACTCATTGAGGAGGTTACAGATCAAGACAGCCCTTCATGGGATAATCATGGCGGAATACCTAAGGGCCAATATAGCACCTAATGGCCACCTAGTCCCGCTTTCCCCAAGAATCTTTTTAGAAGATCTTACCTTCCGTACTGAATGGTCAAAGATCGCATGGAAGTGCACACGGGATTGGCTCGTGCTAATCATTAACACAGCCAAGCGTCTATCGGATGAACTTCTGATACAGATCACTCTAGCTGAAAACGGACTGAAGGCTGGGATCTCAATCACGGCATCTAGATCACGACTTGCCGAAATTAACGAAGAACTAAACGAGCATAAGGAATTCCTCACCAAGCAGAAAATAACCAAACTTCAGAAGGACGTCAAACGCTTCAACAAAGAGAAGGTATACCCTTATACTAAGGAAGACTATATGATCCAGAACTACGAGTCCTCTTCCGATGAAGGGAGTAGTAACCAATCCAGCAGATCAGGATCCTTCGGTAGTGACTCAAGCTATGAGGGAAGGAATTACACACCTCGTGCCAGAGGGACACAGAGACAATATCGACCCCCACTATTCCAGAATTTCCCGCAGCAACCATTCCAACCACCAGTATACCCAGGACAATGGATGGGACCCCCACCGATGTGAAACATACCGCCGGGACACCACCTACAACAACCCCAATTCCACCAATTCCCGAACCCCCCTTTTTACAACAGAGGGAGGGGCAAAGGAAGAGGCAGAAGAAGAGGAGGATCCAAGACGGTCCAGTGGCAAGACCCGGAACCAATGACACTGCGGAGCAAGACGATGGGGTAGAGACCTTAGTGGTCAATTTGTCCTCCAGACAGTTGACAGTGGGCGAAACCAAACTCTTGGAGAAGCGTTTGGGTTTTGTGCCCACTCCAACCGAAGATTCATTCCGTCTTCACCAAGAACTCCACCAATTCTTCAGAAAAGTGAGACTCAAGGCCTTCTTTCAGAACAAACCTAAAATCCCCCCCACTGAGACCGGCCTCAAGAAGCAATCCAAGTTCACCCCGACAGCTGCGATGACACCAAATGAAGTCCTGACATTTGAACAGGCTATCCTCAAGGACGTGGCGGCTATGAACCACCAACATCATTCTGAAACCAGCAAACAAAGGCGGTGCCATAGTCATTCAGGATGTTGTCACTTACGATGCCGAATGCAACCGCCAACTGACGGACACTAAATATTACCATCCCATCACTGAAGATCCAACGACACGCCTCATTACTCGAATAAGGAGCCTAGTCAACGAAGCGGCCACGGAAGGTTGGATTTCCCGCCAGGAGGCAGACTTCCTTACCAACGAGGACCCGCGGACCCCTTACTACTATACCCTACCAAAGATCCACAAAGGAGTCAACCCACCACCGGGCCGCCCGATCGTGTCAGGCATCGAGTCGGTCCTTGAACCACTCAGCAAGTTCTGCGACTTCTACCTACGTCCCTTGGTGAGCAAAACCCCGTCCTATTTAAGGGACACTACTGAGGTACTCAATTTGATAGAAAATGTTTCAGAACCAAGAACCATTGACCTGCTGGTCACTTTAGATGTGGAAGCTCTATATACGAACATTCCCCAGGATGCTACCCTGGATGTGCTAGAGTCTACCCTGCGGAACATCGAACCATGGCCTTATGAGACACCGATATCCTTCATTTGTGAATGCGCTTCCATAGCATTTAAAGAAAATTTCTTTGCCTTCAAGTCACAACTATACCATCAAGTACAGGGCACCAGTATGGGAAGCACCTTCGCTCCCAGTCTGGCCTGCCTTTACATGGCAGATTTCGAGGAGAAGCACATCCTAGGGGATCTTAACCCCTACCGACAGAACATTTTGATGTGGCGTCGTTATATCGACGACATCATCCTCTTCTGGAAAGGGGACGAGGAACTCTGTAACACATTCTGCGGATGGATCAACACCCTGGACCCCTTCTTAAAATTCACGAGCACAAGATCACGGGACAATATCCCATTCCTAGATTTGCTCATATCTCTGGATAATGGTTCCTTACACACAACCAACTACAGAAAGCCCACAGACAGAAACTGTCTCCTCATTTACGACAGCCACCATCCGAAAGCACTGAGGAACAATTTACCAGTCGGACAATTCCTATGCCTACGCAGGAACTGTGACACCGTCACTGAGTTCGAAAAGCAATCGGAGATTCTAACAGACAATTTGAGACGGCGTAACTACCCCTGCAACATCATACGCTAGGCACACAAAAGAGCGAGAAATAACCCGAGAACTGCCCTCCTAGAAGAGAGGGACAGGCCTAAATCTGAAGCCATTACATGTGTCACCACATTTACCAGTTCCAATCACATTCAGAAAGTTGTAAGGAATCACTGGGACATTCTAAGGACAGGTACATTTACACCAAGCCCCCCCCCACTTTTTGCATTCAAACGCACGCAGAATCTGAAGGACCACCTAGTCCATACCCGTCCTAAGCCACTACTCACGAGGCAACCCACTCTCTGGGCCTTACCACCTGTGGTGGGTCACTTTCCCTGCGGATCCTGCTCTGCCTGTACCGAGACCACAGCTTCGAAACAGATCGACCTCGGTCTAGCCACACCCTGGCGACAAACAAAACACACCAATTGCAACACCAAGAATTGTGTCTATACCATTCTATGCCCCTGTGGTAAAAGATACATCGGCATGACCACCAGGCAGGTCAAGATAAGAATTGGCGAGCACAAAAGCACAATACGACGTGGTAAAAGCAACACCAAGTTGCTCGCCCACTTCATGGAACAAAAACATACCGCAGACAGTATAAGGTGGACAATTATTGAATCTAATCCCAACTGGACCAACAGAACTCTCTTTAGACAAGAACAGCGCTGGGTCCATAGACTAAGATGCGATACTGAGGGACTCAACGATGAGATCCCGTGGGCAGAATTAACGTTCTAATGTACTATAATCACTGGTTTTGGAGGAAGAATATGAGCTCACTGAACCGGATTGTCCCCCTACACTCCTTAGGTACATATGACTTGGGCGCGATTCCTTAGGATCTGGGGATATCTTCGCATATCGAACGCAATTAATTTGGTCCAGTAATTATCTAGGCACGGTCCATCTGCCTTATCCATGACCATGGGATTGTAAGATTTATAAGTACAAGACCGTACATGTGAGTGGTGCATTTCCACCACACAGTCACCACGGTCACTTTTCTCATAATATCTTTTTACCACCCCAGTTTATGCTTTCAGTAAAGGGATCGTTAAATCCTGCACAACTCTTTAATACACTTCAGTCACACACCAACCTTCAACCACACTGAGGCTTACCCTCGACATGTGCATTTAACAGCACTCGTTCTCCTTAAGAATTATTTTAGCCCCGATCTTGACAAATATGGGTCCCCACTCCAAACTCGATCGCCTTAGAGAAAACACGCTGTGATCAGATTACTTCTCTTTCTGATTTCCCCGTGTTAAGATGGCCGCCACGTTTATACACTTTAGATAGAGCTACACAGCTCACCGTGGCCACACCCTCCACGCAGAGCGTCACCGTGCCGGTACCAGCCCACCCAAGCAGGCCAGGTTTGCAATGACGGAGGATAAAAGCGGGTGATCTAAAACCATTCCCCTCCGATTCCGGCACACTGCTACGGAGGGGTAGGTCGCTATCCTGGGAGAGGCGAGCAACTGTGAGTAACCATTCCCGCACGCGCTTGGATCAGGGCGGCATTATTAACCGAGTCCGAGGGCTCGAACGCACACTTACTCATGGCACCATTTTAACCACGCATCTTTCTATCGCTTAAACAGAAACTCAACCACTCACCGAGAGCGCGCCGACGGAGCCCGATTTCCTTAATGAGGGGTAGGAGTACGGGAGTGCATTTGTGCATTTGTATGTTTGAAGTGTGTGCGACCCTTCAAAACACGGGAAGCGCAGGAAGTGTGTGTGTTTATGTGCAGAATTTTCCACCACGTCTCACGGGTCCTCGTATTATCCGGACCTTAGCCACTATTATGATCACTTGATTGCAGTGTACCGCAGGCCCACTTGACCTTGGGCTTGTGTTTCGTAGTCCATACGGCCATCTACATATATTATTGATGTTTTCAAGATATGCATTAAACCACACCCGGTTTCATTAAGCCGGAACCATTCTCAGCCAGCAATGTGCACGTGGGAACTATAGGGTATCCATTTATAGATTCAGCCTATAAGCTCCACCCTTTTGCACAAATGTCAGCTGCACCCTGTGATACGTGTCCTTTTTTGTCACTATTATTAATACACCCGGGCATAAGACTATAATATGCTTACCTCATGTGCATGCAAGAGCGGCAGAGCACACCGCATGCAAATGATGATTGCCCTACATGTTAAATGCATTTTGATATCCTTATATATATTTGTGTGTCTTTCTCTATTTTTTGTTTCACCAGGTTGGGGATAGGTACCTACATTGAGAGTTCCTATCTGCACAAGGACAGCTTACACACCTTAAGAATAAGGTATCACAGGTTTACAGGATTTTCTTTTTCCTGAGACCTGTCGTCTCCTTGTTTATTTCACCAGCTTTCCGGTCCTGACGAAGCGCCTATGGATCCCTTATGGACCAATTAAGAGCGCGAAACATGTTGACCTTTTTTTATGTGTGATTGATTCACTCCGGCACCTATTCTGAGAGCAGCGGTTAGTCATACATCCGCCCTCTGTATTTGTTTCTAAGAGGAGCTCCAGGATTCACACCTTTTTTTAACTTACCACTCGGACCCCCGAATAAACACAGGTTCTAGGTACCGTTTGGTAATTTTAATTCACCCACTCACTTACCTCCCCAGGCCCACACACCCACATGCACAACTGCGGCGTCTCCTTAAAAGATCTCCGCTAAAGAGCCCTCTCGCGGGGCCCGTGAGCAACTGCAGCGCCGCCCCCACGAGGAGCAACGCCCGTTGAGGAAGCATGACACTCGCATGGGTGTGTGAGGCCACTATATCCAAAAGGAGGGATTCCCCCACCACTATTTTTAAACCCAACCTTCTTTGAGACTGACCACTTGTTACTATCCTCTCTTACCAACCAAAGTTTGGTTGCTACTCTCCTGAGACCTTAGGAACAGTCACCCCCCCATTGCAAAAACGTTGTTCTTTGGGAGCACGGGTACTGGACCTTCTTCCTTTCCAAATAGCTCCCGGTCCCCAATTCTTTTTGTGTGATAACCTAATTATGATACCTGGCTGAATGGAACAGAGATGAGTCAGAGTGACACTGGTCTTCCAGGATTGCGCGGTGGCCGGCATTTCCCTGTGGAAGAACCCCCTTTTAGGTTGAGCCTGGGCAGCGCATGCGCTGCTCTGCGAGGCATGCTGTATTGAGGTACGGCATAGAAGCTCCGCCCATTTCCTGCCCATCTTTTCAATTGTCTCCTGTTACTGTCCTTGCTAAATCATTGCTTTTCATTTATGAATAGGCTTAGTAGTCCCTCTTTGGTACCGCCTTGTCTGCATTTGTAACCTCCCATAACAACTGGACTTTTTACTTGTGTTGTAACATGGTCTGCTTTATAAGTCGGTGAGCACTATTTTCTTTAATGATCTTCCCCTATTCCACCGACGACATCACAGGCTGCCTTTTTTAAAACAACTGTAGCGGCTGCGCCTATTTAATTATTTAATTCACAGCACGGGCCGCTTTCAGTTTCGCTGCCACGCTTATTTAATTAATTTACAGCGCAGGCCGCTATCACTTTAGCGGCCGCGCTTATTTCTTTATTTAATTAACAGCGCGGGCCGCTTTAACTTTAATGGGCGCGCTACAGACCCAATTAAATAAAAAATAAAAAATTGTTGCTTTGGGTGGAAGTGTACCATATGAGCTTTCACTTCAATGTTGGCCAAGCCCCTTTCTTTAGACGCTGTAACCTGCATACAGCGAGCAGCGTCTAAAGAAAGGGGCGTGGCCACCATTAGAGTGGTCTCACATTTGCGAGAGTTTGAGCTATTGGCATTAAAAATTACAATGCCTTTTATATATTTGCTGCCTTAAAAAACACATAAATAAAAGGCATTGCCATTTACAATGCCAATAGATTAAACGCTAGCAAATGCGAGACCTATTACATTGAAAATGCTTGTTTAAAGAAAGCGCATAGACCCCGGAATCTGTATCTCTCCCCAATTACAAGAGTGACGATGGAGGCTTGGGACCGGTGTAGCACTAGGTATGGCCTATCCTCTTTTCCATCAAAATGATAGAATGCACAAGTTACTTTAATTGTTTTGAAGTATGCTCTTTTGGCAAGACTTGCTCATGCTATGCCCCAACAGCATGTTTCAAATGGTTCCAAAACAAGTGGAGCGTACATTGCGTTCCAGACACATGTCCTCTTTTCCCTCTCCTTTGACGCCCTTACTAGATAACCCTGACTTCCTACCTGGCAGCAGCCCAAGGCATTTCTCAAATGGTGTCAGTCTTCCTGCCGCTCTGCAGGACATATGATAGACGAAGAACGGGTGATCTCCTTTACGCAATTACGCACAGACTATGCTATTCCTGAGACAGAGCGACTTCACTATTGGCAACTGCGTCACTGGCTCCTAAACCCTGACAATAAGATAGTGATGCAGAGACACCTCACCCCATACAAAAAATGGCTGGTTTCTAAGATGCCTGACAACAAAATTGATCCCAACCCTCTACACCTTCCTCACCCAACCCTCTAGACATGTCTTCATATCTAACAAATCTTGTTGGGAAAGGGAGCTGGGGAGACCCTTGACCAGTAAGGAATGAGAGGATTTATACTACCAGGCCTGCCATACCATCTGCAACACAGCCCTCACCGAAACACTCACCAAAGTGGTCACATATTGGTACCTGATTCCTGAACACTTGCACAAGATCGAACCGAACAAAAGTGTGACCTGCTGGAGGGGGTGTGATGCGGGGGGGGGCACTGGTACATCTTCTGTGGGATTGCCCACACATTCAAGCTTACTGGTCACAAGTGCTCGACGAAATCGACCAAACCCTAGACACACAACTCCCTAGATTTCCTTCTTACACACTCTTAGGGCTACCTAATTTACTCACCTACCCTCTGAAATCCAGACGGGGAAGCAGATTGGCTTAGTCCTGGGCGCAACGATTCAAAATATCTTATCACACTGGGGGACGGCACACTTAACCACACACTTGGGCTGGCTTCACCGCCTTTGGCTTATCCTAGGGATGGAGAGGATCACCCCCTCCCTCACCAATCAAGGGACGTCTTTTGGGAAACTTTGGCGCCCATACATATCCCTCCTCACGCAAGAATTCCGATAGCTGACTTGGCCCAAGTACCGCCGCGTCCTATGACTGTCAGAATTGGCCTCTACCGCCGACAATGAGACTGCCTCATGAACACAAAGATAGCACCTATGCCATCACACTGTTACTAAAGCACCTTGAGCTTTTTTAGGGGGGTGGGGGGATGGATTGGGGTGTGTTATGTTTGATTATGTATACCAAGACTGCCAGTATCTCATGCTTGTAGTATCTACACTATCGTTTGCATTGTATTTCTTTGTGATAGAGAATAAAAAGATTTGGACCATAAAATACCTCATAAGAGTGTCCCTATTCTCTCCCTTGTTCTCTCGCTTTTCTCTCACACAAAAACGCATACAGAAGCAGGCAACCACACAGACATAAACATACACATACACAAGTCTCAGGTAGGGTTAAAGCCATTTTAAACTCCTTACCTTCCATGGCTTTCTTAATTGCCGCTGCCAGTGGGCTGCCTCGATTCCTGTGTCTGCAAAAATACACACTAGTGTGCACAGGGCCTAAATGGACCCTTCACTCAGGGTAACAGGAGACACTAAATTTCTGGAGGGGAGGGGGACAGGAGCAGCCTTGCAGACTTTCCATTGACCCTAAAGAATGTGGCCTTGTCAACGAGTCGCTGGCTTTGATAAATGTATACAAAATACATAGTTCTGAAGTCAAATAGTGAGAAAGGCAGCCATGTAGTCACAGTCTGTAAATAAGCTGTATTTTTATTTACATTCTATAAAGTAATTACAAAAATATGAGAAAAAACACGAACTTTGCACCTTTATGCACCAAACAAACAAGGGTGGGAGTGAAAAAAGGAAGAATAAACAAAATGTTCTTAGCAGCATTCTTAAACCTCAAAATGCAACTTGACTAATCAGAAACCATTCTTTATTGCTGCTGGCAAGTATAATAAAATTCTGAACTTTAATCTAAAAAAACAAATACTTTCTTGCGCCATTGAGTGTGGAGTACAAATTCTTTTGCTAATGTCTGTATGTCAACTGACTCCATCTCTTTATGTATGTTGCATATATCAACATGATTCAGTCTTTTCTGAGATATACTTAACCTTAAACAAGTTTTTAGTCGGCGGAGACCACTGAAGCTTCTCTCACCCTCAAAGAAGATCCTGGAATAACTATGAGGGTCTGTTGTAGCTTCTCCGCATATGTAAAGAAAGCTCTATCTGTGGGAAGCATTTTTCAGAATATAGTTAACTGAGCTTAGAGGAGCAAAGGGTCAATTTCTTGGTATTGAGCAACGGTGTCTTGTATGCGTCTCTGAGCCCATTCAGTCTTTTCTGAGATATACTTAACCTTAAACAAGTTTTTAGTCGGCGGAGACCACTGAAGCTTCTCTCACCCTCAAAGAAGATCCTGGAATAACTATGAGGGTCTGTTGTAGCTTCTCCGCATATGTAAAGAAAGCTCTATCTGTGGGAAGCATTTTTCAGAATATAGTTAACTGAGCTTAGAGGAGCAAAGGGTCAATTTCTTGGTATTGAGCAACGGTGTCTTGTATGCGTCTCTGAGCCCATTCTTAAGGTTTCCATCCATAGGGTCTTTTTAGGTCTCGCCTAGCGATGCAGCGCGCATGCGCTGCTCGCTCTGCGAGACATATTGTGTATGAGGAGATTTCAGAAGGGGACTTGAAGCCCCGCCCATCATTTTCATTGGGTCGCGTCAGCGTTTATGCTAAATGCTGGCTTCCCATTGAAAAGGATGCTTTTTCGTTACCGCCCTTTCTCCTTTTCGTCCGGCCCATCCGGACTGGGTCGTCTACTTCACGGCTGTCGTGAAGCAATTTCTTATCTCAAGGGGGCGTGTACACATCTGTTTCACTCAGCCTCGTGTTTATTTTTGCATTGCGCTTTCACTTAAAGTGAAAGAGCGATGCAAATATAAACAAGCGGCTGCCTTTCCGCAATGACGAGCGCTTGTTTTTCAAGGAAGTAGCATCTATTGTAATTACATTTACCACGTAATTGGAACTTATCCTATCTTTAATTCTTTGTATTGTATTTGCCATTGGGATATTTTGATATTTGCGCTGGTGAGCTTATAATACAAACTAAGTGCTGTGCTGTATTTCAGAGAAGACGACAACATTGAATAGTCTCTCGTCTAGTTTCAGGATGGCATCTCTGGTTGAATTACATCGGGGATTGAACTTCTTCTGCCTGGCTTCTTGTTTTCCTATCCCAGAGCCTGGGAACACCCCTCCTTGTGATTGGTGTGGCTCTGGGATCATTTGGCGAGCCTGGCCTGAGAGCGAGCGACATATTAGAATCCCAACAGTAGAGGCTGGAAGAGGCGGTGGGCTGTATATGCCCAATCCCGCGCACGAGCCATGGGTGACCGGTCCCGCCACACGATAAGCCGTTGGATAGCCCGTCGGGAGAAGATGAACCCCTGGGAGCCCGGCAAGAGCCGCTGCTTCCCCTGCCAGCTCGAGATGGCTGTGGCCACGTGCCCCGGGACGCGCTGAGAATGCCGTGGCTGCCCTGCCAGGCGCTCGCATGTCCGGCCCAGCCCTGGACCCTGCACATCCTCATCGTGTATATAGGTGAGAGTAGGATTCCCCGGGTCTAAGAATCGTTGTAACAGCTGGCGGGGTGGCCTCCTTGCCCATTCCTCTCAAGATAGCGAGCACCTAAAGAAACCTCGCCTCTTTAAAAAAAGAAAAAAAGGCTGGGGAAGCGACTTTCCGAGCACTATACAAGCACCTAGTTCTGTTACGGTTGGAGCTTACGTGATCTCCCTGTGCTCCCAGTAGTTAATAAGTCACCAGTAAGATAATAGTCGGGTCTCACGCTACCGGGCACCACCATGTTTATTTCCAGCATCAGGCAAAGTAGGGAGCTTGAAACAGCACCACCCAGGCTTTATAAGCGCAGGGCGCTTCGCCTGACGGCAGTGTAATGGTCTGGATGACTCCCTACTTTTGAGTCAAGGAAAGATTCCCGCTGTTCAACAGACACCGTGAGGATCTGTTTCCTACCCCCAGCAGCCATTCCCGGGTTCTGGTTGTTGCCTGTATGTAGTAGAGAGATGTTTATGATAACTCGCAAGGCGCTGTAAAGGATCCTGACTCCCACATCAGACATTTGAATGTCTTTATGCCACTTATTCCTAACGTTATCAGGATCTTCTTGACTCTTCTCCCAGTATCCTCGATTATAGACTTAGGTTATCAGTAATCCCCAAGACGCAGCCTAACAGCCTCTCTGACCGCCTCGTTCCTGAACAGGGTTACAAGAGTGTTCATATTTGCAAGTCTTTTAAGTGGTTGGGGCTCAAAACCCACCCTGTTTGCTTTGGGCGTGTTTTATAAGACTAACCTTCTGCAGTCTTCATCGTAAACCCTGACATGGCATTTGGTCTTGGCTGCCTTATAATGCTTCTGTACATCTTGCCTTCGTGCATTTCTCGCTATGTATTGATTGACGTCTGGACCATACAGATCAGAGGGCTGATGAGTAGTTTTTTTGATTCTAAAGGTCTAATTGTACCCCGTGTAGAGCAGTGTTTATTCGATGGGTAAGCAACCTTGGAGACTGCAGCACATGTCTGCTTGCGCTTCAACCGTGTTTTTTCTGTAATATATGGACTTCGTCGGCTGTATTTGATTAATGTTCTATCCTGAATGTACAAGAGTGTGTGCAGAACGATACTGCCAGAACATACGTACTGACGTGTCTTCAGGGTCTGCTGTCTTGAACAAGGAGTTTCAGTATGTCTTGTACCCGAGGAGGACTGAACCACCGTGGCAGAGTAGCACAGTTATCTGTTAGATAAAATAGATGGCTTAGCTTGTTAGTGCTTATTCTCACCTGGTGACCCAGGGCAGTTTACACTGCGTGCGAAGACTTATGATGTTGGCATGAGATCTCAGGGCTGCTGATCTATCTATTCTGGGCAAATCACTTAATCTCCCCTTGCCTACCAAAAATAAATGTGCACTTGTGCAATGTAACTGGTGCTCACGTAAAGCACTCCAATACCTTTAGGTCAGAGTTTGTGCTATATAAAAATGCAAAAAAAAGAGAGGCAATTTACAAGCACAAAACCAATTTCTCCCAATTTTGAAAGGGTTTTGCAATTGTGAACATACCCATTTGCGCTTGTGAGTTTCACTTATACATACATGCAAGGAGATTTAACAATGAGCCCCCCCCGGGAGTACCATGGAAGACTAAAAATACTTTTTTCCACCATATGAGAAAGGTTACTGGTCTTACTGATGTCTAAAGCGTGACACCGGAAGTTACAAACAACAGGTAAAGAGAAGTATTTGTAATATTAAAAACAATAATACTTTTAATTCCACTTCTTCTCATTAAGCATTGCAAGAACAAGAAAACTAGAAGACACATATCTGCAGTGATAGTGATCTCACACCAATATCTGCAGTGAAAGTGATCTCATACCAATATACACAATGCATGGGTATATGTAATATCCACTCAGAGTCCTTATTCCAAAATGGGTGGGTATTAACATTTTAAATGCATTATATTTATGTTGTAAAAAAAACTGTCACATTAATAAAAGCCAGTACCATTTACAATACCGATAACTCACACTAGTACAAATGCAATGCGATAGATTTCGCAGTTACAAAAAAGTTAGCTATTGCCATTTTGCATTACAGCATTTGCTTAATGTTGCACGAAGGGAGAAAAAAAAAAAACAATGTCATTTACAATGCCAAAAGCTCAAAATAATGTCATTGCGAGACCTATTGCATTGTAAATGCTTGTTTTTGTTGTTGCAGTTTTATATATCGTGAACTCGGCCTGAAGGTTTTACACAAGTACCAGTTACATAAAGCAATGACATGTTCTCTGGGCATTTTCGTCATCACCTATCCCACCATAACTGCAGTGCTGTGGGCAATGTGGAACCAAGAAAAATTATTTTGTTCCCAGCCTCTGTGTTGACAAATTGCGTGCTCATGGGCAATAATATTTTCAACTTATGACTCTGCTGCCATTGCACAGGATGTGGGGGGTGAGGGTACTACCACAGACAGTTGAAGTGTGTTGCTTGCTCTCCTGTGACTGGAAGATGAAGGTCCAGACACTGTATGCACTCAATGCTCACAAACTGAACATCTGAAAACATAGACAGATATGAGAAGCATTAAGAGGCACCTATGCAATAAGCCTCATGTATAAAATGCTGGCAAAATGAGATGCACAGTGTGTGTGTTGTAGAGAGATGCTTTACAAATATGAAAAACCTGACAAGAGAAACAGATACATTAAACCTAGCATTTGAGATGCTCACAAAATCAAGATGTAGTGTGTGTAACATATTCGCAAGAACGAGAGGCAATGTGTGTGTATGACGGGTACATGCAAAAGCAAAAAACTTGCTGTGTGAGATAGAGTACGATAGTATGTGAGATACTTGAAAAAATTTGAAATATGGCACAGGCTTGTGAGATGCTCACAGAAATTCAGCATATGGAAATATGTAGAACAAGATGAGTGTGGTGATGCTTGGTTTATAAGCAAATCTAAGAACTTTTCTGAAGTAAAAATATTTTTGTAAGCATTTAAACACTGAGGGGCAAATTTCTAACTTTTGATACAACACCACAACCAAAGTTGCTGCCCTGCGGCCATAGGAGAGCGTAGTACAGTACCATGTGTACTAAGATAAGGCGCCAATTTTTTCTCTCCATGCGCTGGCGGACTTCACTTTTGGCTGCCTTGCGACAATGCAGCAAGCCATGCTCTTTAGTGCAAGGGTGTGTGTGTGTGATGTCAAGCATAGGTTCTGTAGGTTAAGGGTACACTTCTAGCACAAAAACTATGCTTTGACACAGTTTAATGTGTATGTGTGTTGTAAAGTGCAGTATATGCGTAAAGTTTGAAAAGTTTAGAGAAAAGAAAACTTTTCTCAAACTTTATGCCTGCCTCGAGGAAGAGTAAACGTTTGGCACAAGTCCTTGCTACCATTTCGTTTATTAGATAAGGCTTTGCATCAAAAACCATGGGTGGCTGTATGGGAATTCCTATCTACAACCCATAGAATGTCCCCTTTCTGCAAAGCAGCGTGTAGCTCTACTTTGTTTTACTTTAGGCAATTTCCAATGCAAATCAGGATTTGAGTTGAGAAGTAAATCATAGCACAGCACTTTAGTCTGGCTTTGTCCTGTTCAAAATAGTAAATTTCCCCTAGTCTTTTAGGACATTTTCCGGCAGTCTATTTTATAATGTATGCAGTCTGTAATACATTTTAAAGTGATCTATACGTTCACATTGCCTTCACTCCCAGGCTGGAACCGCATAGGTCTATAAACACACAAGTGACTAGTCCATAGTGCACTAACTGGTTATACACACAGATATCTGAAGTAACCATACTAATCAACCGAGCGTTACTCCCAGAACAATACATTTCCCACAGATCAGCTTATCTTGATGTATTTTTCATTTAAAGGGTTTGCTATTATATTTTAAATGCACTTATTGCCCATGGTCAGGGCCACTGAGATAATGTGGTGTGGCGGAACAAATTTTGTGGCAGCATTGACTAAATTATGCAGCAATAAAAAACAAATGCTGCATAATGCAGCACATTTTGTGATGGTATTAATTAATTATTTTGACAAATCTCAACACTGGGCAAAGGTTTCAACTGATTAGTACTAATTAAACACCCAAAGGTTGGGTTTATGTTGTATGACTGTGATGATCAGAGTTGTGCTCTTACCATGTCGCTGCTGGTATGCCTGAATTTGAAGTGAAAAGAAGAGAGAGATAGGTTGCTCTTGACTGATTCTAATGTATGGATGGATATACGTCTGTGAGTGACTTGTGGCCTATGTTTGGAGTGTTTTGGTATGAGATAAGGTTACAATCCTTCAGAGGTGCAACTCAGTGCTTCAAGCAATTAGGATGCCTCGAAGTTCACCCAGTCACCCCCAAAGCAGCTTCCCTGGAAGTAAAATGCCATATGCACATTACAGTAAATCAGGGCCTAGAGCACCCACAGTGCACTTTGCTAAAGGTAACAATTACCTGGAATAACAAAATTGGATGAACATGGAGGGTTGGACCATTAAATAAAATCATTGATAGAACCTGATGACCGAATATAACTTTTTTCATTTAAGATTCTGTGTAAATAGTGCCAAGTCGCAATGATTTTTTTTTTTTTTAAATCACTTCAGTAACATTTATATTCTAATGTCCTAAATATTTGTGTGAGAGCACCTTGGAACTTACAAGGGTTAGGAAAGCTCTATATAACTGTCTCGCTCACTTGCATTTTAAAGGAAACTTGCATAACCTCTTCTTCGTAGTAAAGAGCTTTACAAGGGGCTACTGCACTGAATTTTTCAATGGGTAGAGATATAATAATATATTTATTTGCAGAGTTTTATATAGCGCTGGCTAGACCCGGAGGTATCAGAGCGCTTTACATGAGGATCAGCGAGTTACAGGTTACAAAAATTACATCAGTTACAGGATCCAAGTATAGGCATAGGAGAAAACCATGAGATTACACAATAATATAAGTTATTGGCGCGTAGCATAGCCAAGACACACAACATTATGGGGAGTGGAAGGTAGAGGGGGAAAGGTAAACAGGGGAAAGGAATGTAGTTAGGGTCAGGCAGACCGGCAAGGGGAAAAGTACTTCAGGGGGAACAAAGCAGTCAAAGCAGTAAAAGTGAAAGACAGACAAAACCGTGAGAAACTGTGAAAAACAATGTCCGATGTCCGGCTGGGTAGGTGACGGCCGTGGGGGTGAACCAGAGCCAAACTCCTCTATAGCTGCATAGGACAGCTCCACTGGGCATCGGCCAAGGGTACTCGGGCTCCACAGTAAGTACAAACAGTTATTGGTTTCCGTCCATGGGGCATCGTCATCCAACACCGCATTCAGGCCTCAGGGCTGCCGGTCGGGCCGCCATGCTTGCTCCGCCAAATCAAGGCCCTGCTAAGCCCACTAAAAATTCCGTCCCTCTCAGGCAAGAGGGTGATCGGCACAGGAACCCCCACCAGGCTCGGCGCCTCGCAGGCAGACCGTCCGGAGTCCGCATGGGCGTAGGCACTTGCCTGCTCCTCAACAACCCCAGTCTGGGTCCAGGCGATACAGTTGGCGGGGGCCGCTCTCCGCCGCAGCACGCTGGCACCTCCTCTCTAGTTGTTGCTGGCATCAGGCGCCATGTTAGGGTCAGGCAAGGGCACTCAATCTGCTCAGCAAGCCCTGATGGACTGCCTTCTGATCCTGTGGGCAGACCGACAACACAGAGCCTGCCCAGCCGTTTTCTCTTGCCCTCTGTTACCCATCAAAGGCTCCCCACCTGGTCGGAGTGTCGCGGGGAGGGCCATCCTCCCCCTTGGCCTGTAAATTCACCGGGCGCACCGCATGTCTCACCGCGACCCAGGATCGGTCTCGACTTAGCAGCGAGGTACTTAGAAACACCCCACCCCAGGTGGCAGCGTCTCATGGGAGGCCCCAATCGCCGCTACGGATGGCAGGGGAGAAGCTCGTTCCGGCGCCTAGCAGCCTCCGGGCGCCGTCGCCATTTTGGCCTCACTCCTCGGCTTCGTCATCTCAGTCTGTGTCAGTGGACAGTGTAAACACAATCTAAGTTAGCGTAAGCTTCATGTTATAATACGTTTAATAAAGAAGAAAGCGACTCCCACAACACAATGCCTGATTCCGTTTTTTCCAGGAGCAAAGGTAATAGCTACCAAAAATGCAGTTTTCCAAATTAAGTGCTGTAAGGAGGCTTTGTGTATTGGCTCAAATGGTGGGCCAATTTGCATGGAAAGGACAGTATTTAATTCCAACGGTGAAGGTGGCGATCTAGCGCGAGGAAACATCTTCAATCAATAAATCAATCAGGGGAATTGTAAGCGCGCTACTCACCCGTGAGGGTCTCAAGGCGCTGAAGATGTTCAGGGAGGGGGGCGCGTCTGATGTTGAGCGGGAGCTCGTTCCAGGTCTTGACTGCGATGTTGGAGAAGGTTCTTCCACCTGTTCTGGCTCTGCGGATGCGCGGGATTTCGGCGAGGTCGGCGGATCGGAGGTTTCTCTTGGGTACGTGGAGGGAGATTCTCTTGTTGAGGTATTGGGGTCCGGTGTTGTGGATGCATCTGTAGGCGTAGGTGACTATCTTGAAAGTGACTCTCTTCTCAATGGGGAGCCAGTGGAGGTTCCGTAGGTGTTGGGTGGTGTGCTTGTGTCGATGAATGTCGAGGACGAGTTTGGCTGCGGTCTTCTGTATGGTCTGGAGCTTGCGGATCAGAGACTTGTTGATCCCGGCGCAGAGGGCGTTTCCGTAGTCCAGTCTGCTGGTGATGAGCGCGTGGCTGATGGCCTGTCTAGATTCGTGGGGGATCCACTTGAAGGTCTTTCGGAGAATTCGGAAGGTGTTGAAGCAGCTGGAGGCGACGGCTTTGACCTGTCGGGTCATGGAGAGGGAGGAGTCGAGTACTATGCCGAGGTTTCGGGCATGGTTCGTGGGTGTGGGGGGACTGCCAATGGCGGTAGGCCACCAGGTGTTGTCCCATGCCGAGGGGGAGGGTCCGAGGACGAGGACTTCTGTCTTCTCCGAATTGAGCTTCAGGCAGTTTCTCCTCATCAAGATGCGACGTCCTTCATTCCTTCCTGGAAGTTGAGTCTGGTGGTGATTGGGTCTTTGGTGAGGGAGAGGATGAGCTGGGTGTCGTTGGCGTAGGATATTATGCTGAGTCCGTGCTGTCTGACGATGGCGGCGAGGGGGGCCATGTAGATGTTAAAGAGCATGGGGCTGAGCAATGATTCTTCGGGCACTCCGCAGTTGATTTCCTTGGGTTCGGAGAGGAAGGGTGGTAGTCTGATTCTTTGGGTTCTGCCGGTGAGGAACGAGCAGATCCAGTCGAGGGCGGTTCCTTGTATGCCGGCGTCGTGGAGTCTGGCGGTGAGTGTGCAGTGGGAGACGGTGTCGAACGTTGCAGAGAGGTCGAGTAGGATCAGGGCTGCGGTGTGTCCTTGGTCGAGGAGGGTGCGGATGTCGTCTGTGGCGGCAGTCATTCATCCCTGTTTAGCTGTCCCCACCAAGTCTTTACTTGACACCTTGCAAGTGGGTGGAAGGGAGGGCAGGACCACATGGGGCACAAGAATCAATAAAAAAAAAAGATTCCTCTACTTTTAAAAGGCCTTTGAATGCCCTTCAAAGTACTGCGCCTAGTGCAAAAATCAGGTAAAAAGAATCCTCTTTGTCATCAAAGCTGCAGCTGTCCGGGCTACAGCCATGATGGGGGTGGGGGGGCAGTGCCCGTAAGCCATTTTAACACTACGGGCCTTGTGTTTCTGCATAGGTGAAAAGAGCCATGCTGAATTTAAGTCAGCAGCTCCTGTTTAAACTTAATTTGTTTTTCACTCCCCATGCTTTTAATGCCCTGAAAAACGAATGAAGCCTCTCTCTAACCTTCAGAGTTGTTCAAGTATACATGGGTACACTTAAACCATACTCTCTTGTCTCACAGTGGAGCTCTCAGGTGTCAGGCGGGGTGGCACTTTGATCATTCTCTATCGGTGTGAAGGTCGACTTCGAGGTGGCATGCAGTTTAGGAATAAGGAGGAGCTGGGAATGATTTTTTTTTTGTCCTCCTCATTACCCCCCCATTGTTCCCTGTGTCCCCACCACTCCAAAATCTGGGGAGGGGGATAAACCCCCCCCGCATCTCCCACAAGCCCTATGCCCATGCCTCCACTGTCAAACACATCGTGATGGTGAGCACCTGGACATTATGCAAATGAGCCCACGCTAAATCGTTCAGCGACAGCTCAGCTCAGGACTACAGAAGCGCCTTGGCTGTCAGAGACAGGTTCCAACCCTGACAGCTAGTGCTCACCAGCGCTAGCAGACAATAAGCCTACCTTTCATGAGTACCAGTACTCTCCTTGACAGGCACTCAGATTGATAAAAATAGAAAGTGACAGGGCTCAGTATCTGTGAGTACCAGACCATTTAAAGCACTGATTATAGCTCTTCGCTTCCCGCTCTCTTCAGATAACTGGCAGGACTTTTCTTTCTCCTTCATTGGTGTGAAGTTCGTACTTTTTTACTGCCTTTGTTTATTTCTCACTGCCCGACTGCTTTGCGCTATTTCAGTGGTAGTTTGTTTTCCCATGTCGGTTGAATGGGGTCATTGCCTGTTCTTCTGTCAGGCAAATCACCACCAAACAAGGGATCACGCTTTTGCCCCTCAAAATATTCATTGTTTGCCTCTTGCGGGCAACTTCAGTCTGTTAATGTAACACAACCCGAGGTAGGTGTCTTTCCCACAGAGTTTATGGCGATGCGGCTGGCAAAGTTCTTCCTTTTTTGGGCCAGAAGCACGGATACACGTAGGGGTCTGTGCTCCAGTAGGGGTGCTGCGTTCTGGGCCACTGCTCTGTCCTCTTTTTCAGCAGTTGTGACGTACGCTAAAGGCCTGCACTTAGGCCTCCAACGTCTGTATTTTCAAAGGCAGGGGAGAGGATGTGGCCTTCTGGCTAGAGCGGTTGACCTCGATGCCGGGGAATTGGGTTTGAGACGCTCAACATCCTGCGATTCTGGGCAAATCAGTTAATCTCCCTGTGCCTAACAAAAAATGAATGTGTCCGTCTGTAACGCAACTGGTGCTCATGTAAAGTGCTCTGATACCTTCGGGTCAAGTTTGTGCTGTATAAAACTCCAGAAAAAAAGAGGCAGCACCCCAATACCCTCCAGCCCGCAGTTTCCCACTGTGAGTCCTCCTGAGTAGGGCCTTAATCCCATGGCGTAATTGCCGCTGCTTGCACATTCAAGGGAAATCTGCCAATTGAATTAAAAGGGTGTTTGTGTGTTTTTCTCAAGTTGCTTCAGTTTACTTGACTTTTGGAGTATTCGCTCAGATCTCCATGGCTCTGCAATCTTTCTCTAGCCTCTTTGAGGAGATTCAGTAGGAGATCACTTAACCCTTTGTTATGTTATGTGTATTTATAAAGCAGACTATCACCCCCGAGGGTGTCCTGGTGCTGATTGCAGAGAATCCCCCAGAGGTTATTGACCTCTCTGTAATGAAGGTGGTCACTGAGGCATTGGACCCACTCAGAAGGCAGTTGATGATGTGGACTGCGACCCACCCATCCCTTCAAGGGTCCTTGGGACCTCGGAACCTCAGTTGGTATCAGGAGTCAAACAGTCAAGAGGTAAGAGAAAGTGTAAAGGTGAGGAGCCCAATCAATCCACATTCTGACACCTTTGATCGCCTGAGGGATGCATTTTTCAGGTTCGCAGGCTTTCCAGGGCTCCCACTTCCTAGAGAGGGTAATAGCCCATGTAATCTACCCTTAGATGAAAACATGGTGGACAAGGTCACCACTGATGACTCGGATGGGTCGGGCATGGAGCGTGTGCCCAGCCATCCCTTGCATGCCACGTCAAGCTCTAAGAAATCCAAGGACTCCGACCCTTTGGAGGAACCAGAGTTACCAGGGGTTATGCTTGACCTGGATGATTTGTACAACCCAAGTGATACCCGGAGGTAAGGTAGCTCAGTACGTCACCACAAGAATTCACCAACTTCTGGACAATTAGGTCAGGAGTCGCATTATATGCCTAAGTGCCATGTAGTGCAAAGTAACCCAAACCCCTTAAGATAAATTGGAAAATGGTGACCTTTTTGTGATGTTTGTGTCCTGCCAGGGCAAGTTACTGGATATCACGGGTCCTCTCCCAAATACTTTGGACATGCCAGAGGATGTAAGGCCTCAGGGGCTCTGATCTTGCCCAGCGTTCTTTCAGATTGGTCTCAACACACCTTTTGTTTCCTAGGCAATGCTAAATGTGGTTTTCTACAGAAAGGTGTTCATTGGTAATTAAGGTGGAACCTAAAATTTTGCTGAGGTTTCTGGCCAGAATAGTGGGACTTCACTCTTCCTCTATGCAGCCAGGCACCTACATTATTAAAGTCTGCTCTCTTTATATCCTGTTGATAAATATGCACATAAACGAATTAGTAGGTTTTGATATTTACCAGAAATAGACAACGGCAATGGCTTTCATTGTTTTGGACACGTGACTCTGGAATGTTTTGAAGTGATATTTCTGTGTTTTCCCTCCGTTCTTTCCTCACAGACACTGAACAGAAACAAGAGTGATGTGTATTTGCAGGATGAGTTCTTCATGATCGCAGAGAGGGAGGATGACTGTGGGATTGTGTTATTATGATTGTGTGTTGGAATTGGTCAATTGGTGAAGCTTTGATGACATCATTCACACTAATGGAAAAAGTAGTGTGTATATTTTGTTTCACTGATTGCACGTTTTTATTGTTGTTTTTTGTGATTATCTGTGAAAAGCTGGAGTAGGAATAAAGGATAAGAAAATGCATAATCCTCGCCTTTGTGTCTTCAAAAGAATTTAAACTTTCTGTCATGAAAGCTAGGAAATTGTACATTCTTTTTCCATACATATCCTTCTTGAAAGCCCTCAAGCATACCTCCCTGAATTTACTTGGCTAACTTTCTTTTCCATTTTTTGCAGGACATACTAGAGGAAGTTAAGAAAGAACTACAGAAAGTTAAAGATGAAATCATTGAAGGTGAGTATAAGCTGACACAAAGGATGCAGATGGGCTAGAAATTTGTCAAGGCCAATGGAGCACTTCGCATAAAACTTGAAAAATACAGCAAAATGTTTAGGAGCACTGAAGACAAACCTCAGAGAAATAAAGAAAATACATAGAATATATTTTAGTAGTTCATGAAAGTTGAGAAATGCGTGCCTTGGTGGAGGTAATGAGGGGGAGGGGGGAACTGGGTTAAATATATTGATTTGTTTGGAACAATTCTTGTTTCAGTTTTTCTGAAGATAGCTATACTGCGACTCTTGATCCTGTGTTGGAGTTCGCAGTTTATTTTTCGTTATGTCTGAACAGATCAAAACACACCCTGTGGACTTCAAATTTGGGGGCTGCAACCCATTCTAGTCGCGGCATGGGGCAGGGTTTTAATATTTTTGACAAGGCTGATTTTAGTTTCCAGTTCAGCCCTGCACCCCTCCTTTCACAGTGCCTAAAGTCCTGTCCTGCTAAACTGTATGTTCTGCATTGGTTTCGTGGCACTGGAAGTCTGTTGGCACGTTTCTAGGTCTTTTTTCTGGCTAGAGCAAGAGCCCCAATGCCAGATCCTTTTCATCCAACCTAGTAGTTTGGGCTTTGTCGGGTCATTTTAGGGGCAGAACTCCATCTTCTGAAGGACAGAACCCCACGTATCGGGCAATACTCTGCTGCTCAACCCTAACTCCCCGCTGTTCACCTGCTTCGCAGGTTAGGATTATGAAGTGACCGCAAGGTGACAATTATGTAATTTATATGTAAGTTACCAGAAGAAGCCCAAAGGCTTTGGGTGGGGCCAGTACAGGCAAAAGCCTAGTCCCAGTGGTTTAAAAGGGCTTCCCCTAGTGGTTTGAAGACGGCTGCCATGCCCTTAGAAACATTTGGGGTACTGCTATCACTAGAGACATTTCAAAGATTTTTCTACCTAAAAATCAAATTTCCCAACTTTGTAGGATTTCCCTCAGATTTTGTAAAATTGCTGCAGATTTTCTATCTATAGGCAGTAAGAAAATATGTTCATGTATCAGAAACAAAAGAGAAACTGGTGATAAAACAGTGCTGCACCAGCTATTGACTGAGGTTCTCATTTATTTTAATGGCATTTAAGCTGAGCAGTGAACAGCTACACAGTGATTATTTGCAGGGTAGTCTCCCAGCTTGATTCGTTCTGCCACTGCAGGCCCTCGTCTACCCACCATTATTAAATGCATTTGAGCGCTCTTGTGGGTACAAACATGAAAAGGTGGGCTAAGCTGAGGTGTGTAATAGAATGAAGAAATCGGCATCATTATATACAGAGAGACTGACGGGACATGTGTGAGGGTAAAAGGGCTTTGACAGTAGGCTGCTCAAATACAGGCAAAGGAAAAATGTGTGCTAGAGGGAATAAGACCCAACATATTTCAATTAGTTTCTTTTTAAGCCTCCAAGATTGTGGAAAATATATAAACACAATAACTGTTGTTTCATTTTCATTATCTGATAGAGATTTCTAGCTTCAGATTCCTTCCCTTTGAATTACCCCCAGGCGTCTGTCTGAATCCGTAAATGTTTTTATGAGCAGTACCCCTGCGCTCCAGTAGGTGGCGTCGTTCGGCTCCACGTGGCATCGTCCGCGATGTAAGTGATGTGCACAGTACCTATACAGGTGCCACCCCAGCACGCTGACGTCCGTTCTTTTCTTTCCGTCCCAGTCAGCACAGATCGGGAGAAGAGCTACCCCCAGTCACTTTTTGACTGACCATTTTTCAACCTTTAGTCGAAAAAATTTTGAGACATTGTCTCCTGGTGTGGCAGGGATGTTTGCGAGGAAGGCTGGTTCTAAGCCCTGTTGTGCCTGTCACCGTCAAGTGTCGGTGACGGACCCACATCTCGTCTGCCACTGGTGCCTCGAGCGTGACCATGACGCCAAGACCTGCATTGATTGTTGCACCATGCACCTCAAGGCCTTGAGGGAGAGCTCCCTCAAGCTCCTAGCCGCTCAACGTGCGACTCCGCAACGGTCTCAATCGAGATGCAGGTCCCGGGATTGGGCACAAACCTACTCCAAGCACTCATCGTCGCACTCTAAGTCATCCGGGTAAGTCTCACAAGCATAAAAAGAACAAGAGGTCGAAGAGGTCTTCGACTTTGCCCCGTCCGTGTCATTCCAGGAGACGAGGGAGCATCAGCATTCGAGGCCTGGCTCCATGGTTGAGCCTGCACCTGGGCTGTCTATTCGCCTCCAAGTTTCCAGGAGCTGGAGTGACCCCCCCCACCCAACTCCGAGAATTATATGAAGCCATGCACCTCATATTTGGGCGGCCCGTCTCCGCTGGAGTGCCTTTGGGTCCTGATGGTTCAGCGGAGCCCTAATGGTCTTCCGCCTGCGGGTTAGCTCCCGGTGCAAGTCGGGCCCCTTGCATCCATGGACGGATCCGCAACAGCGACCAGTCGAGCCCCCTCGACCTTCCGTAGCACCTGCGGCACCACCGCCACACCACACTCATTCCCGATTCCGACATTGAGCCAGATGGGCGTCGTCCGATGCCGACTCCAGTGACGACTGGAGCTATTCCATCAAGTCCGAAGCCTATGCCCTGTTGGCTAGGACTAGGCTTTGAGTGGGAGGGGCCACTGGACCCTGAATAATACGAGCCCTTCGATCTTACCAAGGACAACTGGTGTGAGAATTTAGCAGATGCCAGTTGACTGGACACATCCCCAAATATTGGCTTGGTCTCTCCTCCTACCGTGGCTACGGAGGAAAGAGCCTCATTTGCCATGGAGGTGAGGAGAGAGTCCAAGGTCCTGGACCTTCAGCTGCTCTCCGTGGCTGTCAAAACTAACGTCTTGAACGAGGTACTTCAGCCAGGAGTCACCCCTTCCGAACCGCTTCCCCATTTAATGAAGCCCTCGCGGACGTCCTACTCGGGGCCTGGTCCAAGCCCTGCACAGGGGCTCCTGTGAATAGTACAACTGCCCGCCGCCATCGCCCCGCCCCAGGGGTCTTAAACTTCCTCACCCAACGTTCCACCCTGGAGAGCTTGGTGGTCCAAACCTCCACTTCCAGAGTAAATCCTGGAGCATTCCCTACCACTCCACTGCAAAGGGAATCGAAAAGGCTGGATACCTTGGGAAAGATGATGTTTTCTTCCACCATCCTGGCACTGTGGTTGGTGAACATCGTGTGCCTTTTGGGGAAATACTCCCATTCGCTCTAGAACTTGGTTGCCCAGGGGGGGGGGGGGCGCTAGAGGGCGCACAGCGAAATGGCCGCACTGTAGTGCTGCTCCGCTGGGCGCCGACACCATCCTGCATTTATCCTGCTCCTTGGGCGACATCCACGCTTCGTATCACGAAGAGGCACTTGCCTATCTCCTGCACGACAGCTTGGAGCCATTTGGCGGTTGTTGGGACCCCCGTTCGGCACAGAACTCGCTGAGCCAAGTAACGGCCCCGGCGGCAACATGGCGGCCTCCTGAGACTCGGAGGTGGGTTCGGAGCTCCGGGTGTGCCCGGGGCTTGCTAGCGCGCCCGCACCATTCAACATACTGCTCCCAGAGGCTGGACACATCGCCACAGGTGGGGGTTTTGCCTGTCTCGCGCCCCCCCCGGAGTTCTGGGCTGCCGTGATCTGGGATCGGGCCGCCCCGGTGCAGGGGAGACGTGTGGGGCTCCGCGGACGCCGCTGCGCCCGCGGCCGATCTACGTGCACGGAGTGGCGGGCTCGCTTCCCTGCCCTGCTCCGCTGATTAAGTGCGAATGGTGCTGGGACTACTCTGCCATCGGGGGACCGGACGCCATTGCTAAGCTGCGGTTCATGCCCTGGGATTGCTGACTGAGGCCTGACTTCGCTGTAGTGGTCGCGGCTGCGGCCTGTCCTTCTGCCTGGGGAGACCGCGCCGGACAGGCGCTGCGGACAGAGAGAGGCGTGGGCGTGACCGCGGTGAGTACTGGGGGGCGGGGGGTGGGGGGGGAAAGCCCTGTCTATTGTCGAAGAGCCTGAAGACTGCAGTCTGCTGACTCCCGGGGCTCGCTCTCCCTCCCGGCAGCCTGTGGAGCGCTCCTTCCCTGCTCTAGTGACTCCTCGCCCTGCTGGCCTCCTCTGGCTGTGTGGCGCTTCCTCGCACTGCTGCTGCTGTGGGATATGGCGTGCATACTGCGTTCCCTGTAGCTTGCATTGGGACACACCATCTAGTCAGGGCTCTATGACAAATTTCTTGTGCAGGGAGAGCCGACCCGGTGCGTTGTGGATTCCTTTGCCCATCACTGCCTGCATCTGACCTGGTGCTGCTCTTCCTCCTCTGCTCGCTGGTGACTTGCGGGGACCATAGCGGGCCTGGTTCTTCACTGCCTCCTCTTCATGTAACTTAGCTCCCGGCGGCCCTGGGATTGTGTATCTAGTAAATTGCGCAGTATCGTTGATGGTGAGGCGCTTGCGCAAAACAACCGACATCAGAAATCATTGACATTGTTGGCCACCTGGCACCATGGGTAAACCTGGATAAAACCCAGCCGCGCTTAAACTTCGAACTGCGCAAGTCAGGGAAATCGTCGCAATCTGCTGTCTCTGACTCAGAATTGGAGGCCACATCAGAGTCACCAACTGCTTTGGAAAAGACCCTGTCTGCCATCCAGGCTAGCCTACAGTCCATCGATGGTAAAATTGAGGCTCTTAGCAACCGTATGGACAACATTTCAGCCAAATTGGACAAACAGGCGGTTCGGATCGGCGAGGCTGAGCAGCGCATCTCCGGCGCTAAGGACGGGCTCCAGCAGGTGACCGCTAGAACTAGTGACATTGAAAAGATATTGGCGGTCATCCAAGCTAAAAATGAGGACCTTGAAGCGCGCTCACGCCGCAATAATGTGCGCATTTTGGGTTTGCCAGAGTCCACCAATGTTGGCAAGCTGGAAACGTATGTGGAGAACATGCTTCGTGACATCTGTGGAGCGGAGCATCTCTCGGCTATGCTTGTTGTAGAAAGAGCTCATCGTTCTCTGGCAGCTCGCCCCCCGCCGGGGGCTCCACCCAGGCCAATCATCGCAAGGCTGTTGAACTTTAGAGATCAGGATGTGGTCCTCCGTATTACCAGGCAAAAGGCCCCCATCACATATCAAGGTACTGCGCTATCTTTTTTCCCGGATTTTACAGCCACCGTTCAGGCAGCTCGGAAGGAATACCAAAATGTGAAAAAACTGTTGATTAGTGAGAATATCCCATACGCCATGCTTTACCCTGCCCGTCTCCGCATAGGCACAGACGACAAAGCCAAAATCTTCACCAACCCCAAGCAAGCTATGGACTTTGCTAAACCATTCGCCGCCGGAAAAAGGGGCCGCGTGACACGTCAGACAATGACGATTGAGGCATATAGTCTGAATACCTACATACCTATCTGTCAATAACTGTGAGTGTTTTGATAGTATGTTGACGACTGGGCCTGCTGGTTACGATACAACGGGGTGCGCCACAGGCACGTGCTGGGTTCTTGACACCTTGTTCACCTTGGTTATTTGTTGATATCACACTGTATGAATATTGCAATGCTGTCTGTGTGGATGCGGTTGTTAAGGACCATTACCTCTATTACTCGACTCGCTGCCCTAGGGACTCTGTATTTAAAGGCGGCGGCCACCTCCCTGGTCCACCTGGGAGTAGATGCACCTCAGGGCCCCCCTACTGGGTAAACCCCACCTCCAGTTTTTGCAGTTGTTCCCCTATGTTGGGGCTTGTGGTTCTCTGGGGAATTGGCTTTGGCGAATTTGGGTTGCTAAAGTGGGAGGGGGAGGGGGATTGTATTGTTCTAGGTTGTGAATTGTTAAATGTGATTGTACACTCATATTGGCCACATTACTTCACTACTGTTGTAGTCATATCTGTCAGGTTTAAACATTCGATTAGGCTACGCATAGTCATCGCAACTCAAGGGCGATAGTTACCATTGTCTAACATGGAATATCCGTGGGCTAAATACCCCCAAAAAAATCAGGCAAGTGTTTGCGTACTTGGATCGCCATGGGGTTCAGATAGCTCTCCTCCAGGAGACTCACCTCACTGGGTTATCAGAAACTAAGATTGCTACTAGATGGGCTGGCTATAAATTGGCCTCATCATATTCTACGTATGCACGGGGGTTTCTGATTCTGTTTAAAAGGGGACTGCCATTCACTCCAATCAAGACATACACAGACACTGAGGGCGCTGCGCTATGGTTCATGGGAAATTGGGTCTCTCTCTGATCACTGTCATCAATATATATGGCCCTATCCTGGATGAACCACAGATATTTCTCCAGATGCTTAATGTATTGCGCACCTGGCCGGAAGCAGCCATTTGGTGGGGGGGTGATTTAAATACACATCTGGATCCTGCGAAAGATAAATCGAATCCGCAGGGGGCACGCACGATGAAAGTAGCCCAGTGTATAAAGGAGATTATTTTTGAAATGGGGCTGGTGGATGCGTGGCGTATACGCAATGAGGAAACGAGAAGTGGCACACACGCTACACCAGCACACAATAGCTGGTCCCGCCTGGACTATTGGCTCTTAAGTGAAGATGCTAATAATTGGGTCACGTATGTGGGCCCGCTACCCCGCACCCTGTCTGATCACAACCCTGTGAAACTGGTCCTCCATATTCCCACCAATACTCACCACCCATTCACATGGCGCTTTCGTGCTGAGGCTCTGCTGGACCCGCTCTACACTGACACAATTCGGAAAGCGATTGTGCAATACTTTGAACTAAATGTGGGCTCTGTGGACAGCGCATCCACTCTATGTGAGGCTTTTAAGGTTACTGTGAGGGGAGTGTGCATCAGCACCACATCCGGCATCTTGCGGGACATCAGGGGGCAACTCTCGAAAATAGAGTCCACATTGACCGGCCTAGAACAAGAATATGCAGCTAATCCGAGCACCGCCACGCTTGCCCGCATACACGAACAGATCATGGAATACAACGCAATGGCGGAATCTGATGCCCGCTATCTGTCCCGTCGTCATGTGGCCAGGGCATATGGTGAGGGAGGCAGACCGGGTCACCAACTGGCCAATAGACTCAAATTCAGAACAGACCATCACTAAAATAGTAGATGCACAAGGGGGGGAGCACTTTACACCTCAAGCCATAGTAAATCAATTTCGCAGCTGCTACGCAGAGATGTACACTTCACGGGGGGTGTGGATTACGAAATTCTTGATGGGTACCTGGCTGATATTGCATGCGCTTGGTTGGCGGATGGTCACCGTGAGTATCTCAGCCAGCCAATTGATGAGTCAGACATTAAAACGGCGATAAGATCTCTTCCGAATAAAAAAGCGCCGGGTCCCGATGGCCTCACGGCTGAGTTTTATAAAGAATATGCGGATCTCTTAGCACCTTACCTGTTAGAGGTGTATGCGGAGGCGCATGAATCTGGAGTGCTGCCTCCATCCTTGCGGCAGGCTCTGATCATTACACTACTTAAGAAAGACAAGGAGCCCTCTCAGTGTGACTCCTACCGCCCTTTGTCATTAATTAATCTGGATGCGAACATCTTAGCAAAAATACTGGCTACTAAGCTTCAGCCGTTGATGCCCGGTCTGGTGCTGCCAGATCAATTCGGCTTCATACCAGAGCGATCTACCTCTCACAATCTGAGGACCATCTTTGCCATGTTACATATATTGAATCCGGATCTCCCTGCTGCCGCAGTCATGTTAGATGCTGCTAAGGCATTCGATTCTATTGAATGGTGATATATGTTCTATATTCTGAGGCGGATGGGATTCCCGAATGTGTTTTTGAGATGGGTGCAGCTGTTGTACTCTGGCCCCACGGCGCGGGTGAGGGTGGGGGGGTTCACATCGGAGCCTGTCTCCATCAAAAGAGGAACTAGACAGGGCTGTCCCCTCTCGCCGCTTCTATTCGCCCTTATGCTGGAACCCTTGGCGTGTGTGATTCGGCAGCGGCACAGGGAATCAGCGCTAAATTTTAACCATCGCCCTGTTGGCATATCCTTATATGCCGATGACATGGTGCTCTTTATTCGCAAACCGCACAAATACTTATCCCCCGTTCTGCGGGAATATATCCGTTTTGGCCTGTTCGCTGGTCTCATGATTAACTGGGATAAGTCAGTGGTGATCCCTCTGACATCGATGACAACTCCCCCGCAGATGGAATATTCGCTGATATGGACCACAGGGCCTGTGAAATATCTCGGGAGTGTGGGTTCATCGGGATCCGGAGGTTGTCATGCGGGAGAACTATGGTGTGGCTTGTGCATCCCTGGAACTACAGGTGGACAAATGGCTGTCACTACCACTGTCCCTTGCAGACCGCATCGCTATTATCAAAATGATTATTTTACCGAGGTTTTTATACCTCTTCTGCAACATCCCGATACGACTCCCCAAACATTTTTTCCACACAGTACGAACTCACCTACTCAGACTTATATGGGGCGGAAAGCAAGCTAGAGTGAGCTGGAACACACTTACTCTGGGATATGCCCAAGGGTGATTCTGCGCACCAGATTTATACTTGTACTATCTCTGTGCACAGGCGCAGTACGCCTATCACTGGTTCCACCCTCACGCCTTCACACCTCACGTTGCAGTGGAAGATGGGGATGCACACCCTGTTCCGCTGAATGGTATGCTCACTCATACCCGTAGACACACTCCCAGGACAGAAATAAACCCCTTAGATGCCACCATCGCTGCTTGGCAGGATATAGGTAAACTTGCAGACAAACTCCCAATATACGCCCCGGCTTTACCGATCGCACACCATGCATTCTCTCAGTCACACAGGAAAAGGGTCCAATACGCTCACTCACAGCAGCCGGTATTGATCGTATGCAGGATCTCTTTCCGGATGGGCGATTTCTTACATCCGAGCAGCTCCAATATATCACTAATCAAACACCCTTGTTCCAGTTCACTATACATCGCCTGCGACTAGCGCTCAGAACACACTATCAATCGTTTCCTATAGAACCACCCTCACTGCAATCCCTGCAGCTCCTCCTGATAGCCCATACGAAGCGGAAACTAAATTGTACAGGGCTGTGCGAGATGAGATGGCACGAGGGGAAGATCGCAGTTTAGCTCGATGGAACACTGGACTAGATCCCCCCTTGACACCGAAAGACTGGGAGCACATTTGTGAATTAACTGGCAGACTAACCCCCAATGGGAATCTCAGAATCATCCATTTCAAATTTCTTCACCAAGTCTTCCATACACCTCTTAAATTACATAAAATCGGCCTTCGGGACAGCAGTAGGTGTAAACGATGTGGTCGCTCTGATGCTGATTTCTGGCACCTGGCATGGCAATGCGATCTTGTTATACAATACTGGGAAGAGGTGATAGCGTGTCTCAAGGCCATGTCTAAGCTGAATCTGCAGTGTATACCTTCGGTCTGCTTGCTGTGTTTTGTGCCACAAGTGAAGGGCGCGGTGGGGAAATTCTTGAGGATTGCTTTATTACTGGCAAAACGGCGAGTGGCACTAACCTGGGAGAGCTCCCTGGCCCCGCGCACTGAACACTGGATAAGGGATATGGTATTTTGCAAAGAAAATCTTGAGCTTTATGCAGAAGAACTACCGTCATCATCCAAGCCCAAGGACATTTGGGATCCCATGAGGCAATATCTAGCAACGAATGCCCAAAGCGATCCTACAACTGTTGGTTAAGGGTATCATGATGTGACACACACCCTTTGATTTGTGGTCTTGGTGTAGTATGTGGTGATTAATCTATGCTTATGACAATTGTGAGATGTACAATCAATTTTGGTTTGTTGTATTTGTTTGTTTGATGATTACCCGCTGCCCTGCGTGGTGGCATTGTAATGTGCTTTCTCTTGAAATTCTTTTAAAAAATTTTTTTCTTTAAAATGTTTTTATGATCTCAGTATTACAGTTACAAGTCATGGCAATTTCATATTTAAAAAAAAAAAAGAAAAAATCAGAGTAATAAGTAACAAAGCAGTAGCAAAAAGTTGATAAGCAAGCAAAAATAAGCAACATAATTTAGTCTAACCATCGGAAATAGGAGCCCAAGTTTTTGCCCGAGTTCCCTTCTCTTACGTCCTTTCAGTCTATTTACAGAGGACTCCATATTATAGATAGAGAGAATCCTAGATCTCCAAATTATAAATGTAGGGAGTCAGGACTGATCCATTGAGCGGTGATACACGATCGGATACAGGCCAAAGCGATAAATACAAATCTAACCTCATGTCTTGCCCTAATATTCTCTCCCCCATTACAGTCAATGGCCAAGATTACCAGTTCTGGCGTTATTGCAGGCGGGATCCTCAAAACTGTATTAAAGAAAGATTCAATATCTTGAAAGAGTTGAGCTAAGTTAGGGCATGAATAAAACATAGGTACAGTATCCGCGGCCACTAAACCACATCTGCTACACTTACTTCCTCGAGTACCTCGTGTACCTCCCCATTTTGCAACCTTTCGAGGAGTATAGTAAAGGTCAAAAATGGACATATAATGTTGGGTTCTTAGGCTTCCTGTTGTTAAGGTCTCACTTATTAAAGCAATTGAGTCTTCTATATTTATCCCCTCCTTTCCAAATTTCTCCTCCCATTTAGTATTCTGACTACAAAGATCGTCGGGGAAAGCTTGCAGTAATGTTTGATAAATTGTCCCGATCCGGGACTTTCTACTTATTGTCTCCACCAGAGATATTTTTTCTAAATTAGATGTAGTCCCTTGTATATTTGTCCTCATGAAGCTCCGAACCTGCAAATATTTAAAGAAATCTCTTCTATCTAACCCAAATGTTTCTTGTAAAAAGGTAAACGTTTCTATTTGACCTTTGTCATAGATATCCCCTAAGACATTAATCCCAACATTGCCCCATCGGAAGGTTGTTTGATCTTGAAAAATTGGCGGTAGAGCACCACACGCCAGGAAGGGAGTATACACATTTATATTAGAGACCTTGAACCTCCGTCGAATCTTTCTCCAGACCCCATAGGCTGCCTTGAGGGTTTTAAATCTGGTTTTTTTGTAGTAGCTAGGTTCTAGGTTTTTGACTAAGCATTGATTAGCTTCATTGTCCAGTGCAATTTCATAGATAGTTGGTCTTACCGCCATAGATCTCTCGGCTTTGGTCCCAGTCACGAAAATCCCCATATGTTGTAGCAGTGAGGCCCAGTGGTACATTAGAAAGTTGGGAACCCCCCAACCTCCTCGGTCTCTAGGGAGAGTCATCCATCTGGTCGCCCTTCTAGCCATATGATATCCTCATAAAAACCTGGAGCAACTTCTTTCAATTTTGGCTAGAGATGCCATTGAGAACTCTAAGGGAATAGTCCTAAATAGGTATAAAAATTTTGGAAGAATTAGCATTTTTAAAACATTATTTCTTCCATACATAGAGAGATATAGGTGATCTAACCTCTCTAGTGTCCTGTTGACATTGGCGATCATAGGAATAATATTAAGATCCGGTATTAGATCGACTGACTGCGAGATCTTGATACCCAAGTATGTTGCTTCAGTCGAGACAGGGAGGTCAGGAGTAGGGATAAAATTAGAGTGAATTATCTGCGTTTTATCGACATTTAGTTTATATCCCGATAAGGCCCCATATTGCTCCGCCTGATCCCTCACTGCTAGGAGAGCCACTGTGATATCGCTAGTAAGTATTGCGATATCATCTGCGTAGGCCAATGCCTTATACTCAGTATTGTTGATCGTCACTGGTTTTATATTCACATTTTTCTCTAACTTATTAAGAAATGGGTTGATGTAAAGTGCAAAAACCAGTGGGGAACATGGGCACCCCAGCCTTGTACCTCTATTGATCCTGAATGATTTTGATTCCTGCCCTGATATCCGGATCTCTGCTACAGGTGAGATATAAAGTGTCTGCACTGCTTGGATAAATTCGGGGCAGAACCCCTTCCACTGCAATACATACCACATGAATCGCCAGGAGACCCTGTCGAATGCTTTCTCTGCGTCCAACAGGGCCACACCCAGCGAAGAACCCGTAGCTTTAGCCCAGTCGAGAAGAGCGATCACACGTCTCACGTGATCGGTTGAATCTCTCCCTGGAATGAACCCGTGCTGGCGAATGGACACAAGAGGGGTGATGATTCTAGCTAATCTAGAGGCTATTATTTTAGAGTAGACCTTACTATCTGAATTAATAAGGGAAATTGGCCTGTACGACAATGGATTAAGTTCCGGCTTATTCTTCTTCTTGAAAATTATTATTGTGTTCTTACACCAAGATTCAGGTATTTGCCCTTTTTGAGCCTGCTGAAATAATGAGACCATATCCTGTCGGAGTGCTGATCTAAATGTCCTAAAGAACTCTAAAGGGATACAGTCTGGACCAGCCGCCTTACCGGCTGAAAGAGAAGTTACGGCATTTTCTATCTCTTCCCATGTAATTGGGGCAGCAAGAATCTTATTTTGTTCCGGCGTAACCTTCTTTGTTCCAAGATCTTCAAAGAACTCAAGAAATGCTTCTGGGCCCGCTGCCTCTCCTGTACCTATCTCTTCAGTATATAATTGCTGATAGAAATTCTGAAATACCTCTAAGATTTTACTGGGAGAATCTTGAATCTGGCCAAGATGATCTTTGATCTTACATATTCCACTGGCCACTTCTCTCTCTCTGAGCCACTTTGCCAGGACCCTTCCAACATTTTCCCCGAATTCGTATGTTTCTGCCCTAAACTGTGTATACTTAGTGGCGACTTCTTCCCCAAAGTGCTGCTGAATTTTGGATTTAATCAAAGCTATTAGCTGAAGACACTCGTCATTGTCCAGGCCGTTCCCGATTTTATTCATCAGCTCAATTTCAGCTATCCTGAGCTGGTCAACCCATCCACTAATCTTTTTCTGTTTGATCTTCTGCTGATATATAGAAAAACTAAGAGTTTCTCCGCGGAGGGCTGCTTTGAACGTATCCCAAACGATAGTTTCAGCAGAAGTGTCTCTATTAATGCTAAAAAAAAACTCCATTATCCAATTGGACATATGCTCGCAATATGCTTGTTCAAGGAGCAATTTCCTTTCAAAAGACCATTTCCTCTGGACCCGAGTGATACTACTTAATGACAGCTCAGCGACCAGTGGGTTGTGGTCCGAAATGATCTTAGGGGAGATATCAATACTGGCCCTTTCCGCAATCTGTTGAGATATAAAAAAAATGTCCAAACGGACGAATTTGTTATGAGGGGCTGAGTAAAAAGTATACCCTGGGATTCCAGGTCTGTGTCTAAACCAAAGATCAACTAGTCCATGTTCCCTAAGTACTCTCTGCAGAGCTTTGAACATCCTAGCTTTCCTTCCTTGATATGGAGCATTGCCAAGAACATTGAACTGACTGTCCAAATGGATGTTAAAATCTCCACAGAGAACTACTGGATACTTCAATAAAGCCAACTCAATATTAAGAAAGTCTAAGATCTCTGGGTCATCCAAATTAGATCCATACAGTGTGCAGATTGTCAATGGGGTTCCATTAATTATAAGCTCTAAGATCACCCATCGTCCCCATTTATCCTCTTTGCTTCTTTGACACAAGCCAATACCTTTCTTAGCCAAGATAGCCACCCCTCTAGTAGTAGTACATTGGTGAGAGCAAGCCAATAAGTCTAGACCCAGGCCTCTCAGATACCCCCGTTTACCCCACGGAATATGGGTCTCTTGTAAACAGAGAATATCTATTTGCATGAATTGTGTAATTTTAGCCAAAACACCTCTTTTTTTTCTATCATTTAGACCACATACGTTCAAAGAGCAAATGCGTATTTTATCCTTTCCACCCATCATTTTTGACAATTGATTCCCCTCTTGGCCTATAAAGATAATTCAAACAATAAGAGTAGGCTCCATAGGTCTTATCAGCAGTACTCATATTTGCACAAAAAGAAATGCCATGACTACAAGTAACAAGCCCTAGTTGTGCGACCCTCCTAGCCGCCCTTGCCCCACCACCCCCAGCCCTCTCCATCTCCCCCCCCCTCCACCCTGCCTCCCCCACCCCTTCCTTCCCCCCCCCCACTACCCGTCCTATGAGGCTTGGGGACCAACAGTCCCTGGTGATGGAAGGCTGGATCATTACCCCCTCCTCAAGACCGACCCCCCCTTCGTTACAATATCGTCAAAAAAAAGGAACCCCTAAAAAGCAAGTCCTGAAAGGCAAAAAGAAAAAAAGATAACAGGGGCACAGGGGGCAGGGGAATCATAAAAAAAAAGGGACAAAAAGGAAAGGAGGAGACCTTAAATAGACTTTGCGTCATACAATAAAAGAATGAACCCCCTATCTATCACAACATTACTGTATTACAACATTTCTAAGTGCTTTTTATCCCCTGGTAAATTTTTTAAATCTTTTGTAAATATTCTTTTGCCAAAATCTCAGTTAGAAAAAATTGTGTCTGCCCCTGGAAAATTACTTTCAGCTTAGCGGGATTGTGCAAAAAAAACCTGTGCCCCTTTTGCTTGGAATAATGGGATTAGTTGGCGAAATTGCCATCTTTTCTCAACTGTTGCAGGGCAGAAGTCTGGCCTTACAAAGAAGTCACATCCTTTCCCCCTTCTTTTCCTATCTGGTCTAGCCAGATCATACAGTGCCTCTCGGGCTAGAAAGTTATTCAAGCAGATAAGGATAGCCCGTGGTCTTTCAGTATGTTGGCCCCGTTTTTTCTGTTGGAAAGGAAACCGATGAGCTCTTTTTACTTCCGTTTTCCAGTCCCAAGGTAGTTCTGGGAAGGCCTCCTCAAAAAGTGCAATCACAAATTGGCGAGCATCCCCCCCCTCCTTGCCCTCTGGTACCCCCAAAATCAGAAGGTTATTCCTCCTTGAGTGATTTTCGAGGTCCGTCAGTTTCCAAAGAGTGTCTTCCTTTAGGGATTTCAGGGACTCAGTGATAGTTCTCTGATTAGCCAATTCGTCCTCTAAGGTGGATATTCTTGTCTCTGTTTCGCCGATCCTTGCTGCGAATTCTGAGCAGGTCTTTGATACCCTTCGAATTGAGTTTTGCAATTTCCGACAAGCACCCTGATTGCGGAGACTTTCAAGCCAAGTTTCTTCACGGTGGGCCATTATTGACTGATATATGGTTGACAGTGTGATTTCTTCAGGAGCCCCTAGGTTTGACCTTAACGTATCTATCTCCCCATCTGCATCCTTGCTCCCCTCCAGGTTTGAGGAAAATGAGTAGTCCCAGGTCATAGATCCGGTTAACCCCGGGTTTTTATCTAACATATGGTCCCTCTGCTTGCGCACCGTTCCGGGAGTATGAGAGGACTTGTCTTCAGATTCTTCCTCTTCCCAGTGCAAACTACCGGTATCACTCTCTTCCCCGGCCCAGTCTTTACCAGGACTCTCATCCCCCGAGGAGTTCGATTGGTCAGATAAAGAATAGAATTTTTCCCCATAGTCCATATTTCAAGGCACCTTGAGGTTCTTGAGATTCTAGTGTTCCCCTTTGCATATCGACTACACTCACGGCAGTACAACTCTCGCCTGCCTCGCCTGCCTGATCAATTGTGCCTTCTTCTAGACTGCTACCCTGTGGGACTACATCTCCCATAAGGCCGTTTTCTGGATTCTCCAATACAGTACTCGGCGATTCATCATTACCCTCAATATTTCCATGGTTATGTTTATATTTATGTTTATTAGGGTCACTGGCTTTAGTTCCTCCCTTGTTCTTTAATTCGGGACTCAGATCATTAGCACCCCCCTGAGGAAAGAGATCAATATCTCGAATGAGCCCTTGTGTAGATCCCTCCAGGGTTGCTGCAGCTTTCCCAGTTGTAGCCGGTACCGCTGCAGTATTGCAATCGCCATTATTGCCCACCACACGACCACCAAGAGTCTTACTTTTCACAGATTGCGCCTTGAATAATGCGGGAACAGTTTGGCGGCCCCTTCCAGTAGAACCAGTAGGTCCGCTCTTACCAGAAAGTGAGCGACGTGTGTCATCCATCGGAGTATCGTCTGAGACCGATTTCCCAAGATTCACAGTGTTCAAAGTATTTGCTACGCTCCCGACACCAGCGGGAGGACCGCGAGCCTTTGCTCCCTTAGCGGCAGTCTTAGGCGGCATTGCGGCGAAAACGGAAGGGAACTGGGCTTCTACTGCCGCCGGGTGCAAGGAGTGTATACAAGCCAATCTTGCAGGCAGAGGTAAGCCACAAAGCCAAAGTCTTAGCCGCCAGATCATCCCAGGAATACGCAGCACTTCGTTCTTGTCGTATTCTTGTAGATTAATAGTTTAGTCGATATCCAGCAGGACCGGCACACCGCACATAACCAGGAGGGGAGGGGGGTCCGTCAGGAGGAGAGAATGTGACCAGCTCACTCAGCCGACAGCGCGGCCGCCATCTTGCCTCTGAAATTCAATTAAAAATTATTTTTTTTTAAAACAAAAAACTTGGTTGCCCAGGTGCTGCCCATGGTCTCGGAGGAGGCCCGAGCCATACTTTCCCAAGCTATTGCTGACGGGAGGGACACAGCTAAGTTTGCTATACGCTGTGGGCTAGATATGACAGACTCACTAGATAGAGCGGTTCTCATCGTCAGTGGCCCTTAGATGCCACGCCTGGTTGAAAACCACTGGCTTTTCAGGGGATGTCAAGGCCTCGCTCATGGACATGCCCTTTCATGGCATCTGTCTCTTCAGAGATAAGCTGGACTTAGCACTAGGCACTTCAAGGACAGCAGAGCTACGGCCGGTCCTTGGGCCTTTCCATGGCCTCTTGCCAACCAGAGTCTGCCTTTTGATTCTTTCGTGGTCACGGAAGTGGCTTTCAGCCACGTCTCTATCCGCCCAGCCACCATGGCATGCAAATTTCCCAGCCCCAGCGTGGCCGAGGATGCGGTACCACAGATCTCGTAGGTAAGGTAGCCAGAGGTTGTGTCAATGGAAGACCCCTCTCCCTTCCCCAACCAGATCTGACAGTAGTGAAAAATGCATCACTCCTGGACTGGGGTGGCTATCTGGGATAGGTGGAGATCAGATGCCTCAGGGCTTCAGCGGAAACCGGGCTCCACATCAACCTGTTGGAGCTCCGAATGATCCGACTGGCATTGAAAACCTTTCTACCCTCCATTTAGGGAAGGGCTAATGCAGGTGTTCACGGACACCACTGCTGTCATGTGGTACTGCAACAAACAGGATGGGGTGGGGTCGTGGATCCTTTGTCAAGAGACCCTACGTCTCTGGACATGGCTGAAATGTCTGGGCATTTCCCTGGTGGCTCAACACCTGGCGGATCTCTGAATGCCTGAGCGGATGAACAACGTCAAGGATGCCTAGCCGATCACGACAGGTGTCTCCACCCATAGGTTGTGTAAGGTCTCTACAACAGTGGGGAGAAATTTGGTTAGATCTGTTCTTCACCGCTGAGAACACGCAATGTCAGCAGTTCTACGCACTGGAGTTTCAAAGGATACTCTCACTCAGAGAATCTTTTCGTCTCGAGTGGGGCTCAGGCCTCCTGTACACCTTTCTGCCAATACCACTCCTGTCCAGAGTTCTCAAGAAAATCAGGAACGACCCGGCCGAAGTCATCCTTGTGACTTCGAACTGGGCTCGGAGAGTCTGGTATCCCGAGCTGTTGAGCCTGGCCTCCAGTCCTCCAATCAGGCTGCCCCTTCAGGAGGATCTTCTGTCGCAGCAGCAGAGGAGGTTTCTCCACCCGTGAACCTGTCAACGCTCCACCTTCATGCGTGGAGATTGAGCAACAACAGTTGACAGCTATGGACCTGTAAAAGAATAATTAATTTCAAGTTCAAAGATCAGTTGTGGATATTTATTAGGTCGAGCTGAGACTCGGAACCAGCAGTTTCCAAGTGCGCTCTAACAGTTCATGTTTCACACAAGCTTATATACAGAAGTCTTGTCATTGCAATACATTGAAGACTACTCCTCATTTTGAAACCAGACGCCGCCCGTAAAGCGCCAGACAGTTCACAGGAATTAGGGCCAGGTACAACCACCATTTGGAGCAGGCTTTCAGCACATCATTTGTATTTTCCTAAGAATACCACGCGAGATCAGTTTCCGATAAGCCGACAAGTTATTGTGAGAGTGGAACATTTGTCGGAACCCATGCAAGAATGTGCTAAGCATACAGATTGAAAATAGATGGCCTTGTGCAGTATTATGTCTAGAGGAACCAACAGATGGGTAAGACTAACACCTGCGTTTCAGGCACATATAAGTCATTTCTGGAGAACTAAGTAGCATGCAAAACATTTCTCGTAAACCCATATCCTTTGCACGCAACAGCATAGCACAATGTTCGAACTGGTCTTAGCATTTAAACAAAATGGATTAAATGAAAATACAAAATGGAAGCTAAATCTGGTGAAAGGAAACAAGATGGAAGTATTTCTTTCTCAACCTGAAGTCTGTATTGTCATCTTGGTAGCCAGGTGTTCCTCCACTAAGACGGTATATGTCTTCTGTTGGGGCAAGTTTGTGGCATGGTGTGCAGAAAAACAGGTTGACCCCCTTTGTGCTCCCCTTTCTCAGGTTCTCTTGTTTATTCTTTCTCTTGCCCAGCACGGTTCTACTTTGGGCATCTTAAAAGTCTATCTTTCTGTCATCTCAGCATTTCTGCAGTTGCCAGATCAGCCATCCATTTTCAAGTCACCTATTGTACATAGGTTTGTGAAAGGTCTCCAGCACTTGTTCCCACTTTCACCCATTATGATGCCTCAGTGGGACCTAAATTTAGTCTTAACTTTTCTAATGTGCGCTCCTTTCGAGGAGCTTCACAACTGTCCTGTCCGGCTCCTTACTATCAAGATGGCCTTTCTAGTAGCAATAACTTCTGTCCGGAGGGTCAGTGGGCTCTATACTTGGTCATCTCAGTCTCCGTACCTCACCATCTACTGAGACAAGCGGGTCCTTCGCCCTAGAGCTTCCGTCCTACTGAAGGTGGTCACTCCCTTTCATGTAGGCCAGAGATCACCCTGCCTACCTTTTATGCTCTGCCTCATCCCTTTAAGGAAGAGAAGCAACTCCACCAGCTGGACTAAAAAAGAACGGTGTCCTTTTACCTTGACCGCACAAAAGAGTTCTCGGTGAACGACCAACTCTTTGTGGGGAGCATGTTGGAGCCCAGAAAGAGAAGGCGGTACAGAAACTGACCATCTCCTGATGGATCGTGAAAATCTGCTACGCATTGGCCAAGAAGCAACCCCCTGAGGGTTTTCCTGCTTATTCCACCACAGCCAAGGCAGCTACCTCTGCATTAGAATGCGGAGTCCCAGTCCTGGACATCAGCCAAGCAGCAACATGGACATCTCTGCACACGTTTACAAAGCACTACTGCCTGGACTGTCAGGTCGAAAGGAATAGGCATTTTGCTCATTCGGTCTTGCAGGACTTTGTAGTGTGAAATCATTTTGCAGACCCTCCTTCAGGGAGGTATTGCTTGGGTATCGATTCTAAGGTAGGGAATCTGGGGCTAGTAGTCTCTATCCGTTGAACAAGTTACTTACCTTCGGTAGTGCCTATATGGCCACAAATTCCTTACTAACCCACCATCCTCCCTGCTCTGCCAATGGATTTATAGACTTAGGGCTATTGACCCATTCAGTGCCCTAGTTTTCACACACCTGTGGTCAATACTCTTCATCGCTCCCCTCTTCTGGCGTGTAAAGTCGCGAAAAGAAACTGACGTCAGTGTGCTGGGGTGGCGCCTATATAGGCACCGCACACGCCACTTCCTGCGTGTACAACGCCACACAGAGTCGAGCGACGCCACCTACCAGCACACAGGGGTACTGCTCACGAAAAATTTGTGGATCCAGACTGATGCTCGGGGGTAATTCTAAGGTAAGGAATCTGCGGCTAGCTAGAGTCTCTACCAGATAAGGCTTTACCGAAGGTAAGCAACTTGTTTATTTTTACTTTGAGATTCATATACATTTTCGTCATCATTTCAGCAGATTTTTTCATTCCCTTACAAGTTTTCCTGCATATATTTAACAGTTTATCCACAAAATGTCTTCAAATTGTTTAACGATTTGGACTCTTTAGTCGTATATATCCTGTCTTCAGGCACTTCCCAAAAAGGAAAGTATTTTTGCTCCAAGTATGACTGGCAAGTCTGGCATGAGAGTGTGAGGAACATTGAAACAATAAATTTAAAAGTGAAAGTCACAGGGCTGCTTTATCAGGTCTTCATTTACTTATATGGACAAGACATGCTTTTCGTATCCCAGCAACGAGCACAACAGGCATGAAACATGACAGCCTTCCTAACTAGAAAGCTATAATCACGTGGACGATGACCTATTGACCATTTTCCACTTATAGTGAGTACAGTCATGGAGAAAATGAAGGTGGATGGTTAACTGGCATTAGAAGTTGTAGATTCAGCATAGACATCTCCATATAAAATACGACCAAGTCAATGGAAGGTTGTTACGCAGCTCTAGCTTTATATGCAAGTGGGTCCTACATGAGCTGTCTCATGTTCGGAGAACCCACTTGAAGTTTATTATTGTGTCTGATTTACTGGATACTCCGAATACAAGAAGCTTCCAGTCCTAATGTAACTGGTTCAAGAAATATCAATAAAGACCTTATCTAAAACGATTCTGTACGGAAAATGTATCCCCTAAATTGGACAATGGGGTGCAGATGGAGTAGGAGTTATAAGAGGAGCAAGTAAAGACCAGCAAGTAATTCTGCTCAGTGAGTAAATCGCAAAGCTATGTAGAACAGTCAAATTCAGAATAGATCAGAAACTCGTGCACTTAACGAATGTGGAAGGAAGGACTGCGTTGTTTAAGGATGTATCTGGCACCAACCCAGAGAAGGGTTTGAATCAGAGCAGGATTGAGTGGACTAGAGTAAGATACCCAAGTTAGGAAAAAATACCCAGGCGGTACAATAAACATCCATAGAAAGCATGGCAAACACGGGGTGATAGCTTTTATACAGATGTTTTAGTTTAGCTTGGTGTATTAAGTTTGATATTATGCTGACATGGCAAACACACTTTTTAAAATTGCAATTATACTGTCTATGCAATTTTTAAATAGATAAATAACATTTAAAACAAGTAAACAAGAAATAAATTGTTGGACGGAAAAGTCCTCTGCATGGTAAGAGACGTGTACCCCTGCCCTGAGTGCCCAACTGTACTGTTGTCTGGATCCCTAATGCTGATTGTTTGTAATGGTGAACACGGATAATACGTGTGCGCCATGACATAGGCCGGTCTTATGGATTGCGGTCTTGTTGGACAGGGAGCGTGCCCGAAGCGCTACCCTCTTAATGGTGGAAGGGTACTGCCTTCACCAGGATTAAGCAGTACGATTGCACTTGTGGCAGCACACTGTGTAGTAATCAGTAGTAGTGAGCAGGACCTTCTTTCCCTACAGGCTCACTCACCGTCTTAAAAGTTGTGCTGTGTGTGCTTGACTCACCCTTAGCCTACATCAGGTAGATGTGGAGTGGTGTATAGCGTAGAAGTAGTATATCTGCATTAGTTGTATGTTTGCCTGGGGAGGGTACAGTACAAGGATGGAGCAGTACTGTGCAGTACATGTGTGGTTAGTACATCGACTGGGTGTATGTATGTCTGAAAGGAATCCATTAGATGGGAGAGCTAGTGCTGTGCAGTGCATGCGCAGGGCAGCATGTGCTGGGTGTATGTGTGCTTGCGTGAAGTACAATACATGAAGGATGAAGAGTTGTGCAGCGTGCACGTGTGTGTGTGCTGGCAGTGCGTGTGTTTTGAAATAATACACCCTCATTAAAGACAGAAAAGCGTAGGTGCTGAACAGTGCACGCAGACTGAGCATCTGTGTGTTGAATGCATGTGTACATGTGAGGGTACAATGCATTGAGGTATTAGTGCTGAACAGAAAGTGTGCTATGAATGTACACTGAGTGAGTGTGCCTGCAATGGTACATTGTATAGCAGACCCTGGGTTCCATTTTGGGAAGCCCAGGCCTGTCTAGTATAGACAGGAGTAGAGGAATCCTTCAGACAGATTTGTGTATTGCTGCATTCCTGTGAGCTGGGTGGGGACACACTGGAGGGAAAAGGAAGAAACTCCTTTTACAGTTCAAAATATTGCTCTTTGATTCAGTGATAGATCACGAAAAAGGGGCCTACACATATATCATGGAAGGGAGATGAGGCTGATAACAATCGTAAAGAGTAGGGCTAAGGGTGCTGGGATTAACCTTTGGGAACTCTGGTCACTCCCATGAATTGTATTGTGGACAATTCGCTTCTTAGTTGTGCCTGCTGTGGCAGACCTCTTTCATGAAGGAAGATCAAAAGGAGAAGTGCCCACTTCCAAAGAAGCAGAACCCCAACATGAAACTTCAAAGACCCAGACCCTAAATCACATTTGGTGTCTGGAAAAGGACTATAAGAAGGGAAGGTTGAGTACCCAAAAATGTGTCTGCCAAGCAGCCAGACATACGGGCTGTGTGAAGAGGGGAAGCGCTGCAAGACTTTTGCCTGTGACCCAGACTGGGGGCCAAGGCTTGCTAGTCTCCCTGCTTTGTGAGGGGACATCACCCAGGGAACCCAAGACCATCTGCCCTGGAGCTCAAGCGCCTGCTTGCTTGCCAAGACCAGTGTGCCCTGTGAGGAAGAGCAGAGCATTGGAGGGAGCAGGGTTCAGTGGAAAGCCCTACTGTGAGGACTCCCTGTTTGAGATGTGAGGATTTGGCTGTGCACTGATCAGGCCGTCGCCCATGTGCAAGGTTGTTTTTGGCAGCCCTGTATGCCTGGAGAGGGCTGCTGTGTGATGAGCGCCATGTGGGTCTTGCTACGCCCGTACCGCTGCACTGAGCGGACCCCGTATGCCAGAGGGGGCCACCGGTAAAGTTACTGTTTCAGGAATGGCAAAGACTTGTGACTGTCTTGCCTGTGGTGCATGTGCTGGGAGACCCTGCGCCCTTATAACCCTGTACCGCGATAACCCTGTACCGCAGCAACCCCGTATGCGAGCAGGGACTGTTGGTACCAACTTTACCAAAGGATTCAGGATGCTGCCCGAAGGAGAAACTAGCACTGTGACTGCCCCCAACTTACCACTCAGGACTGCTGGAGACGCTGCGGACGGCGTCGCACCCTCGCTGGCTGCCCTCAGGAGCTGAAGAAAGGATTCCTTCCCCACCTTTGAGCAAAGTCAACTTACCACATCTTTGCGAGCAGGGAGCTGCTCCGACATCTGCCCGTTCAAGCATCAGTAATTCATTCACTAAGGTGGATTCATGGGGGGGATGTTCAGAGGGGGGGAATGACACACTGGGGGGACAGATAAACTGGATACGACAGGCTCTGGGAGCGATGATGTACCAAGGGCCAGCGCTGAACACCATGAGGTCAAGAGGGAGGCTTTGCAATCTTTATGCAGTTGTAATTGCAGCCAGAATGATGTTATTGATATTCGCCCCCAGATCCTGCCACAATTCACTCCTTACATTATTGATTTGGAAAATGTCCCCAAACTCGTGCATCCTTATGCAGAAACTCATGCTTTCCTGTTAAACTAAGTTGTGCATTGGCTCAGGAAGCATTCTGGGTTTACATGTAACGTTTATGGCGAGATACATCATCATCATCAACTTTATTTTGATCACGTAGATCATAAAAAGTACGCAGCACAAGTAAGTAAAACAGAGATATAAAAGCATTGTCAGATAAATATGCTAAAAAAGACCATTACCATAAAATAGTTTTACAAATGCAGGGTACAACAAGTTAAAAAGGATCAAATGCTTCATGCAAATGATTTCCCACGCCTGATCCACAGTGCATCAATCAATCAATCAGGGTCTTGTAAAGCGCTCTACTCACCCGTGAGGGTCTCAAGGCGCTGCATACCAAAATCTTGAGAGTCCATAAACCATTACTCTACGTGTGTCAGTACACAAGATTCTCAGCACCTCAAGATAATGGCCCGGGCCTGCCAATCTACTCAACGGGAGTATCCATTTTTTCCTCAAGGATAAATAGTGTGGGCAAAAGAAGAGTAAATGGACAATAGATTCCGGGCAGGCTTTACACACAGGGCACAGATCATCAATGGGAATATTACGGGACCACTTGGAGCAAAACAGTTTGGTGGGTAAAGTCTTATAGCGGAACTGTAAGAACAGTTTACGTGCCAGAGGGGGAACGATTTCATCAATACTAGTCTCGAAACAGGGGACAGATTTAAAGTTCAGAAAGTCATTAGTCAGACTGGTCACAGGTTTTGCCAAGTCCTTTACAAGTATCAATTCCCAATACATTTCTTTGAGCTTTACCCTCGGTACTCGGGCCATACTTTCCCGGTTGGAGCAGAATGCCTCCATCCCCAACCTCCCTAGCAGTTCCCTTAAAGAGACAAACCACCTAATCGATGTGGCCCTGGGAAATTTCAAAAGATCAGACAAGGCCTCTTGATAGGTTTCAAGTTCTTCCACTGTCCATAGCCTATACCAAAACATTAAAAGTTTGTAGTTCAACTTATGTGCCAGCTGTCTGTGGGCAAGATCCATGTACAGGGGTATCAGGGGGGAGCTGGATGGAAGATCTACCAATGATCTTAGGAAGCGATTTTCAATGGCAGTGAGGCAGAATGAATTGCCCGTACCCCGCAACTCTGCACCATAGAGTCCCCCACCTAGGGCCTTGATGTTGTAAATTTCAAGTGCTGGAGCAATTTGACGAGAGACCGTCTTCCTATGAATTTTACTAATGTGGGCACCCTGCTGGATTAGTTGTAGCTTTACTTTCTCGATATGGGCACCCCAGTGGATCGAAGGAGTCAAACGGATACCTAAGTAGTCAAAGACTTCAACTTGCTCCAGTTTAATACTACCAGCCAGTACAGGTCTTTTGGACAATTTAGCCGTGCCACTATTAGAAATGATGTACTTGGTTTTAGCCTCATTTAAAACCAGACCCCTTTCATCACAGAACCTTATAAAATCATTCACAAGTTGTTGTAGACCCTGCGGAGATTTGGAAATTAAGAGTGTCATCGGCGAAGAGTAGTGCAGGCACTCTTCTTGTGCCAATTTTAGGGGCATCACAACCATCTCTATCTATGAAACCTACCACCCCATTGATAAAAAGAGTAAAAAGTGTGGGGGCTAACACACATCCCTGTCTCACTCCTCGTTGGACTGGGAAGATACCTTTTACTCGGTTGTTTTCCCCCCACCTAACCTGTGCTGCATTTGATTAGTGAAGTCTAATTAAAATGTCTAAATGGTTGCCTGGCAAGCTCATGTCTTTCAATACTCTCCAGAGTCTGGCCCGGGGGGCAAGGTCAAACGCTGTGCGCAGATCGGCAAAGGCCACATATAATTTCACCCCCTTTACAACTACTTCCTTCCAGTAGATACATAGAAGACGGAAAACCTGGTCCAGGATACTAACTTTTGTGTGGAAGCCTGCTTGAAAATTGCTCAAAATTTGAAACTCAGACATCCAATCCTGGATCCTTCCTAAGATCTGTTTACAGAACAATTTCTGGAGAGAGTCAATGAGGCTAATCGGCCTATAACTCCCCGGCTTGGCTCTGTCCCCTTTTTTGTAGATGGGCACTATCTCTGTAATCTGCCATGATGCTGGTATGGCAGCACCCGACATAATCAAATTTGTTAACAGATTAATGTAGGAGCCCCAGAGGGATTTAGCCTCTCTATACAGATCATTAGGAATACTGTCTGGGCCGGGGGCACGCGCGGGCACACAAGATGAGATCGCCATTTGGGTTTCTTCTATGGAGAAAACCAGAGTATCACCATCCCCACCTAGGGCCTCAACCCACATTTCAGTAGCCTCATGGGTTTCTAAGATACCTTTACCATAGAGAGAGCTAAAGTGAGCAACCCACTCTTCTGGCTCGACGGTATATTCTAAGGCTGCCCTATTTCCCTTTAGCCAGTATGCTGCCTTTCTCCAGAAAGTCTTGGGATCTTTGTCAGTCAGTGCAGTGTGTAGGGAGAACCAGAGAGAACCCTCCCATTCCTTTTTAGCTTTCTCAATGGCCTGCCTGTACTTGGCTCTGCAGATTACGACCTCAGAACGTACCTTTCGTTTTACTGCACAAATAAGCGTCCCCTTCGCATTCCTGCAGTCCTGATTATACCAGGCACTCTTAGTGACCTGCAGCGGGTCTAAACAGTGTCCCCCCATTTTCCGCGCTTTAGGAGGCTGGTTGAGCATGTCCCTCATCTCACTAAAAAGCAACTTATGGCAAGATCCCAGACTCACAACGCCATCTTTAACGGGGTGTTTAGTTAGCTCCTCGATCACCCAGCGTGCTTTACTTTTAACTACTTCAAGGGCTTCCGGATGCTCCTCCACCCAATCCCACTTGATTGCCCTTTGGTTATTTGTAACAGAAAGAGCACCCAAATCCGGACACCCCTGATATCAGGTTGAGGAGTATCAGGTTTTATGAGAGTAAGGGCGAGAGCATTATGATCACTCTCTACTCTTTTTACCTCCACCATATCATCCACTAGGGGCCAGAGATTGAGAGTTGCTAAACAATAGTCAATTCTACTTGTGTGGCCAGGTCTGTTAAAAGTGCACTCCCCTTTGGGATCAGACCTGGTTCTCCCATTTGTTGCTCTTAAGTCATGTTGTAGGGTAAGGGCTAACACCTGGCCTCCTCTCTTTGTCCATTTCACTTTCGGTAGATCTAGATGTGGGATTGACCACACACAATCCCAGTCCTCAATCAAGTCTGGAGGGGTAAGGGAGAAAGGTTCAAAAGTGCAATTAAAATCACCCGCCACTAGTACCGGAACACCATCAGAGTACTCATCCAGAGCGTGGTCTAGTATGTTAATTGTATTTGTTTCCTCTAGGGCACGAACCACTCTATTATAGACATTAAAAATTCTAATCTTCCAACCACTATATAAAGTCAACTCAAAGGCTAAAATATCTTGCGAATCAACATAGAGGAGCTTGACTTTAGACCCCGGAGCATTTTTCACCCATACGGCTAGACCTCCAGAGGGTCTACCCTGCTCTTTCCTGGTGGCATCAATGCCATAGGTAGAAAAACCACTTCTAAAAGGAGTAGACAAGCTCCAGGTTTCCTGAAATAGGATTACATTATAAGAGTCTACAAGGGTACACCAATCTGGGTCAGAAAACAATTTTGAAATCCCTGCCACATTCCAGACTAGGACCTTTTAAAAGAGGATGGACTGGGGCCCCTCCTGCTTCAGTGCCACATCTAGGAGCCATACCGCTATTTGCATTTACGACAGAATTCCTGCAGCCAGTCTCGGTATTAAGTGCTGAACCTCTAAATGTTGGGACTTCTGGTGGAAGCGGGAATAATGGTAGCCCTAAACACCCAATGTTTCTGTCAAGGATCATTCTATTGCCAGGCTGTAGTCATCTTTGGCCATTTCCTACTCCACGGGGGCAAGGGAATGGTCCGACCCCAAAGGATCTATGGGACGCCGGCTCCAATCTTGGAGGGCGTCTATACCGAATGGAGATGGATGGATAGTACGCAGGAGGGATAGTACGGGAATCAATCGCCAATAGACCAGTGACCATGCCCTTGTCGAAAAAACTAACTTCTAACGTGCCCCTGATGGCCCCGGGTGAACTAAATCTTTCTACAGCTTTGATGTAATCTCTAATGATGGAATAACAGTGGCGGGTAGATCTCAACCAGTGAGTGACTTTGTTTTTTAACGAATCCTGGTCTTCATACCCAGCCCTGGAGAGTTTAGGTGAGGTAAATCACATCTTGAGCACCCTGGTCACTAGATCTCATATAAACTCCGTCCTTCACTGACCCCATCCCCTGTGTCCCCCTGCTCCCCAACCTCGGTGCATGCTCTTCATCTAGGATCACCTCGCCTCTATCTGGGGCCCTAGGGCCGGTCCTGGCTTGGCCAACTCCCGGTATTTTCCTTGCAATTAGTGCAGATGCGTCATTCGGGCGGTGGTTACTAGTATAGTCTAAAGGTTGATATAAAGTACCCGCAAGAGCAGTTTTATGGGAGGGCTCAGCAAACCCACTAGGATGTGGTCCTATGCACCTATGGCGAGATACTCATTGTAAGAAGAGTTGCATGGGTAGGGACAATGTGAAGATATCTAAAGGGAGTGCATTATTATTAATTTAAAAAACCCTCATTCACCCGAGCAATGTAACACTGCTTCTACCCATTATTAAATTCACATGGTAATATTAAAGCTCACCCATTAGGCTTCTTTTATAGCCCATCTTCCAGCTCCACAAGGCTCATCAGATTACAGGACTTTACCACCGAAGCTTGTGGTCCCAATATGAATTCACCATGCAATTTGATGACTTCAAACAGATTCGAAGCTCTTTCATCTGTGGATCAGATGGATTGACTCATCAGCCCCACCCGCCTCTGTTTTCCTAGGGTGTTGCCCTTTCCAGAGGGCCGACTTGCCTACCTGCATCATAGCTCCTGTAGTCCCGCCGGACCTCAAAGTAATTTCCGGGAACGTGGCGGACTTCTGGGCTAAGCTAAACAATCCCGATTGGCTGCAATTAATCAGTCAGTATGACACATCTGTTGCCAAGAGACTTGGGACTGTGAACCTCGGTACATAAATGGGTACTTTACATTTTGCAGCCTTGCTATTCCGTCACCTGCAGGCAGGGCCAAGGGCAGCTTGGTTATATTTGTTTCTGTCAGACTCACAAAATTGTCTGTCAAGGATCTGCATCATACCCCTTACAATCAAATATTATTACTCAAGCTCCAAAAATCTTCCAATCTTTTAGGATAAACTTTTATCACAATATCTTAGACACCTCAGTGACAAAGGACGTTGACGACCTGGAAGATTGTCAAGAACAGATCTACACATAAAAGGAAAAACTTCATTTTGTCGATGGGAGATTTTAATATTCGTACCTGCAACCCAAAAACTGCAGCAGCTTAGTCTAACTTGCTCCAGCCATTGACCCGCCTCCGCTCTGACGTTAAGCACTGGCAGTCTCTTCCCCTCACTCTCCTTGGACGGGCTGCCCTTTTTAAAATGCTGGCGCTACCGCGCTTTCTTTGTGTTGCAGAACTCCTCCATCACGATTCCTGACGCTTACTTTACCGGGTTGGAGGCCACTGTGCGAGAACTACTGTGGGAGGGACGTGGCCCGCGGATCGCCATTAATAAGTTGACGATGGGTTGGTATGACGGGGGCATTGCGTTGCCGGATATTAAGCTATATCATCAAGCTTCTCAACTGATCGCCATTAACAAGTGGGCACACGGCGAGCATGATGACCCTAACTTTCGTACAGACCGTTGGCTCTTGGGTAGGGGCGGGTATAATCGAGCCCTCTACACTAACCCACGCAACCTCCACCTTACAGGGCCCATGGTGCGCACTGTAGAGATTTGGCACGGGGTCAACTAAAAATTGGGTTTGAGCAACACACTCACTAATGCCACTCCACTCTGGGAGCCCGATATGTTGGGTCAACTTAGCCAGTGCCTGGGTTTTGATAAGTGGGACATGATAGGGATCTCGTCGGTGGGGGGCATGTGGGTGAAAGGTAAGCTGGCAACATTTGAGGACATGCAGGCTAAATATCAATTAGCTCATACAGAGGCCTACAGGTACTTACAGATCAGCCATGCGATTGCAGCTGTCCTGCCTAAAGACGGCCCTTTGGCCGAATCCACCCCGCTGGAGGATAGACTATTACTTGACCCCATGCCTTCGAAAGCTATATCCCTCACATACAAAAAGCTTTTAAACAACCGGCCGGACCCCATGACCCGCTTACGCCATCGCTGGGGGGTGAACCTGGGGGAGATCGAGGATGAGGACTGGCGCGATGCTCTGGCGTCCCCTAGGGAAGTGGCCATTCCCCTGCGCCTTCGCTTGGTTCAACTTAAAATCTTACATCGCGCTTATTTTGACGCACGCACACTGTTTAAAATGGGTAGACGACCCGACCCTCTGTGCCTCCGGCGCTGTAATATGCCCGGCACCTTCTTCCATATACTGTGGGAATGCCCCAAACTGCAAACATACTGGGGGAAAATCACGAAGCAGATGGAGAGGGCGTGTGGTAAAACTCTTAAGGCGACCACCCAGCTCTGTCTACTTAATATGTGGGAGGCCACAGATCTTACCCAAGCAGAACAGGCGTGGGCTTCCACTGGGTGGTCAATCGCGAAACGTAATATTGCACAGAGATGGGGAATAGACATGGCCCCAGGCCTGAGGGACTGGGCGATGGACAGGGCAATGATTGCCGAAAAAGACGTCTTCAAGCACAGAGGGTGCCCCAAAAAATGGGACCACAAGTGGTGGAGGTGGAATAAATACAGGGGTGACTTGTGTGTATCCCCTACCATTGAACTACAGCGAGATCGACGCCTCATACTTGAGGTCTCCGGATTTGATGACACACTCCCGCATTGATGGGAGCGCTATGCTTACATTGTTGTATGTACACGACAGGGACGGGACCCTTCATACGACTGACTATGTGCCCGAATGCAGACTGCTGCCTATTTGTTATGCTCCTTACATTTGTGTTGGCCGGTGGGGTGGTGGAATGTGCTCAGGTCGCCCCTTATGAGTTGTATTTGTCGTGTTTTCACTGTGGACACATATTTCGTCTTATCAAAGCACTGTACCATGAATTTTTCTTCTTGTTTAATAAAAATTGTTAAAAAAAAAAAAAAAAAAACTGCAGCAGCTTATGGGCTACAGGACGACTTAGAATCATCGTTTATGAACTTTAGACATACCCCTTATGGGGACGCCCTGAATAGAATAATTGTGTCTAACTATCTAGTTTTTGCGCAGGATTTTAAGCCCTTTACTAGTAATTCATCTCAGTCTTATAACATGTAGGATCATGTAGTACTATATATTGTTTTCGTCTGGTTCGGTCCCTCTTTTCTTAAATCATCAGGTAGTGACAAGCTGCATCAGTGACCATAATCCACTGACATTACACTTATGAATCGAATTTGGCGCAAAAGATACTCAGGTTGCACGCAGGGCTATTGAATTCACTAAGAACAGGGAGGTCCGCATTAAGTGGAACCAATTGGATAAGGTTCAATTCATGAAGGAACTTGTGGCGAGCAACCAGGTGTTAATTTAAGAGTTTACAGCAGGAGGATGGCCCCGGAGACACCATTGAGGCATTCACCTCCCTTAGTGCAAAAACTCTTGCTTTGTCAAACCAGCCTGGTTTAATCATGCATGTTCTTCTGCTCATAAAAGCCTCAAATGAGCTCTTGGAGAATGCCCACAAGATAAGATGAAAGTAAGGCTGGACCGGAACGCCTACAAGGCCGCCATTGCAGCCAGAAAAACCGAAATAAGGGCCAAGGCATTGGACGACCTGGAGGCTGCTGGAAGACAAAGGTTTCTTGTGTTTTCTGGGAAGTAGTTAACCATCCTTTTTTCTTCAGTTACGACAGACCACATATTGATACTGTCATCCCAGTTAATGCCTGGGTTGAGCATTGTTCTAAGGTCTTTGACCCAAACAGTCAAAACCAATTGTCCAATGTGGAAACTGTTTATGATCATGAGGCTGCCACTCATTTGAGTCAATCAGTTGATATTAATGATTTGATTCTGGCTATTGAAAGCAGTCTGCCAGGGAAAGCACCCATCCCAGATGGGATTCCTGTGGATTTATTTAAAGAGCATCTACCTTACTGGACCCCCATAAACACAAATGTTCTAAAAGCAGCCTTTGCAGGCCCACTTGTTCCAACTTGGCAGGAGGCGGTAGTTGTCCCCATATTCAAATGTGGACAAAGGTCAGCCTAGTTGCTATTGTCCAATTTCATTGCTGGATAGTACCTTTAAAATTTTGGGACGGGTAGTACTGTCTGAGCTCGAAGAATGGGCATACGAGAATAGGGCATTGTCTGATGTGCAGCTTGGGTTTCACCCAGGATTGGGCACGGTGGAACAGAGCCTTACTTTTTATCTCATCACGCAAAAATATGCTAGAATGAAGAGGGAAACCATGCATTTAGCGTTCATGGATCTCACATGTGTCTTCGATACCGTACAATGTTCCAAGCTTTGGGACTTTATGGATGGCACGGGGATAGCTAGGGGCATTGTTGATTTACTCCATTGGCTACACTGGCAGACATCTGTCAAGATATGATATAGCTCAGAAGCTGACATATCACCTAAAATAAAGGCATCCTTATGGCTCCCTTCATCTTCAGAAATAGGCTCCCGCTTCGTATCTGTACTATTGTATGCGGACAACGCGGTTTTATTAGCGAGAACCACTAATGGGCTGCAGACACTTTTGGATGCTTTTAATACTTTTATGAATAATCTTGGGCTGAATAGAAATCTCTTCAAATCTTTCAGTGAACTGTGGTCCTAGATTTTCTAAATCCCGAAAATACACCATCGCCGGTGAAGAGGTGGTTAAAGTTCACAATTTTGCCTACTGGGAATCACGTTGGACACAGCCTTCTATTGGAAAGTTTTGTTAAAAATCTGAGCTCTCCAATTTCAAAGGTCCGTCGATTCTGTATTTTGTTTTGCTAAGAGGCTTGGGCATAAACCAGTAAAGGAGATAGTCCACATTTACAAAAGTAAATGTTTGTCAGTTGGTACATTTGGTGCGGGAGTGTGGGGGTACACAGACATTAGTCCTATACAAAAGATTGATAATAGATTTATACGTAGGCTTTTGAAAGTGCCTCAATCCTCAACCACGATTTGCTGTCATGCCGAGGTGGGCTTGGCTTTGTAGAATATCACATTAAATTGCAACCCTTGTTATTGTGGTCAAGAGTGGAGGAAACCAGAAGTCAATTTTTCAAGAGCAATACTTTTGGATTGTTTTGCCCTAGATAATGCCATGAAAATACCGTGGCTGGTATATATTAAGAAAATCTTTAATGAGTTTGGGGTCCCAGAGCTATACTTAAATCTCGACAAATCTCTGCACTTAGCACCTGACTTGGTAAATGTCCTGTACTTCAAATGGTGTCACAGTGTGCGCTAGGTGGAACTGCGAGAGAGGGATTCAGGAGTTCCCCTCTGGAACTCTGTTGTGAACCCTGTTCCTAAGGCTTTGATCCAACTTATGTCAAATGAATGGAACAGATTTCTTCTTACGAGGTTGCGTTTTAACTTTCTCCACTTTTTGGCGGCATTCCCTTCTCAAAGTACATGGTTTTTGTCCCTTCCCTTATGCCCATGTGATGGTAGATCCAAACAGAGCATGATGCATTTTATTTTGCAGACTATACATCACTTATAGGAAAGGTTTCCTTATTCCCTTTATACGCAGATTTAATACCAGGTCTTATAAGGTAGCTTTTCCCTTTGTACAGCAATTAGGGACCCCTGGGCTGTGTTATGCCATAATAAATGTTATCAAATGTTCTTTATTTACTAGAAATAGATATTGATTTTGGACAAATAAATTGTTGATGTCTTTTATATCAACTTATTTTAGCTATCATGATATAGCTGCTGCTCTTGCATATGACATTTTAATCAGCTTTTTATTGAATGTTTTATGTATTGTATTGGTTATGCACTTTTATGGTTGTTAATGCAGCCAAATAAAGTACTTTTTGACTTTGACTAGCAGACACCATCCAGATCACGTGTTTAGCCCTGCTACACATAGATCCCATATTTAATTCTTTTGACATGAGATGTTAACCTATATTTAAGCCTAGGTTTAGAGGAGACCCAATACAGATGAGTCTGATTTCAAAAGGGGTACCTGATTTATCTCTTATAACATCTCCTTGAATGACAAAAATATTTTGTGATGGGGGGTCGGTTTCTTACATTATAGGGATATGAAAGATTTTGCTGTAATAATAAGACATTAGATTTTACTTTGAAGTGTTCATTTCTTTTCTTTTTACTGTGTCCTTATGCAAAGATCTTATTGATCTTTCCTCGCTACAGTACCTTCTCATTACTTCCTTGATCTTCATTGTTATCAACTGGAGTAACATACTGTAAAGTGCACGTATTTGTTCTAAGAGCCGTGGAGACGTCTTACAGGTTGTTTCACCATTGTTAGCTTATCTGGATCAGCTGCTGCTTAACTTGAATTAGGGTCTCACCCACGAGACTGCTAAAAGTAAGCAACTCCTTGAAGTTCCCCTCCAGACCAATAGGCAGAGCTTAGCAGAATTGGGAGGTGATACAGATTACAAAGGATCACCCCTGCTCTCTTCTTGCTGCGCTCGCTCGATGAGAATCCAGGTGACAATGCCGGGCCCAATATGGTAATTAAGTTCACCAATGCAGACTGCCCGGTTACTTATCGGTAATCTTCATTACTCCAAGTCCTGGTATTCCCATTCCCTAATAGTGAGCAGATTGTCTGCTCCACAGAAAACCCTATACCTAGCAGAGTTTTAACACTTCCCCCAATATGGCGCCGCCTAGTTGGTATGCATAAAGGGGGAAGTGCGTCATGAGAACATCCTGAGAATACCAACGAAACACAAAACAATCACCTGAAAACAAAAACAGGAAGGGAGGGAAGGGCTCAGGAATGGAACGGGAAGACCAGGACTCGGAATAATGAAGATTACCGGTGAGTAACCGGGCATTACCTCCTCGTCCGTCTTCCCATCCCATTCCTTAACAGTGAGCCCATACCCAAGCGCACGGTCATTGCAAATAAAAAGACCAGGAAATGCAGCATGACCAGTCCATTTAATAACAAGGAAAGCAGTACAAATCACAAACCATGTACAACAGACAAAACATGTGTGCCAAAGGCAGCCGAGGCCGCAGTCCCCAACTGAAGATGGTAATGGGAAACAAAGGTATGGGAAGAGGCCCACGTGGGAGCATTACAAATGTCACGCAAGGAGGCACCCTTAAACATGGCCCCGGAGGAGGAGACACCCCGGGTGGACCTACCCTGGACAGAAGAAGGGAGATGACAGTGAGCGGACTCATAAGCCAAAATAACAGCACACTTCACCCAACGAGTCAAAGTGGACAAGGAAGGACGAAGGCCCTTCCCAGATAGCTCGTACGTAACAAACAAGGAATCAACCTTCCGAAAAGCACTGGTCTGATCCAGATAGATGCGGAGAGCCCTCAACACATCCAAAGAATGCAGAACCTCCTCCTCCGGGGAGGAGGGGACAGGGAAAAAAACAGGAAGGACAATATCCTCCTGATAGTGGAAAGAAGACAAAACCTTGGGCAGAAAAAACTCACTAGGACGCAGAATCACCTTGTCAGAACGAAAGCGCAAAAAAGGGGGAAGCCATCAAAGCACCAAGCTCACCAACCCGCTGCCCAGAAGAAACGGCCACCAAAAAAGGACCTTAGCCGAAAGGAACTTAAGGTCAACCAAGAGCAAAGGCTCAAAAGGGGGGGGGGCCAGTCAAGGCCTGCAGGACCAGGGGAAGATCCCAGGCCGGGACAGGAGAGTGTGAAACAGGGCTCTGAATCAAAAAGCTCCGCAAAAGACGAGCCACCAATGGGGAGACAGAAGCCACAGAAGAACCCTGAAAGGCAAGAATGGCAGCCCACTGAGCAGGGAGAGTGGACACAGCCAGACCCAAGACAAACCCATCAAACAAAAAGTCCAGCGCCCGCACAGCAGCACAGGAGGAGGGAGAGAGACCCTTCCCCAGGCACCAGGAGGAAAAGTGCTTCCAATGATGGCCATAAGATTTCAGGGTGGAAGGCCTATGAGACAACTGGATGCTCTGGGCCACCTCGAGAGAACAACCCTGGTCCAACAAACGTAACCTCTCAAGTGCCAAACCCCCAGCTGGAGGTGACGCAGAGAGGACATGCTGAGAAGAGGAGCACGCAGCGGAGAGGGACACAGGGGAAACTGTCAATGGGGACACACCGACAAGGCCAGAAGAAGAGGAAACCACGGCCGCCGGGACCATTCTGGAACAACCAGAAGAACCTCCGCCCGATCCACCCGAATCTTCCGGAGGACCCTGGGGATCAAGGCAAAGGGCGGGAAGGCAAACAGGAGTCCCAGGGACCACCGAACGGAGAAAGCATTGATCGCCCAGGCCAGCCGAGAAGGAACAAGGCTGCAAAAATGAGGAGAAGGGCAGAGTCTTCCAAGGCAAAGAGCTCCAGCCAAGGAAGGCCGAACCGGGAGAGAATCTGATCGAACAGAAGAGGGGATAGACACATGGTCACTGAGGAAGGAAACACAGGCCCATTTCCCCTCCCCGAAAATTAGGCAGCCATCAGAGAAAGGAGATTCCGTTCGGCCCACAGACCGATCCTCGTGGAAAGGAGAAACAGAGCCTGGCACATACCCCCTTGCCGATTCACATAAGTGAGAACAACCTGGTTGTCGGTCTGAACAGAGACAGCACGGCCCAGAAGAAGGGGAGCAAACCACAGAAGGGCCAACCAAACCGCTCTCAACTCCTTCCAGTTCTATGACAGGAGAGCCTTGAACCGGGACCACTGACCCTGAGCCTTGGAAACCCCCAGAACCGCACCCCAACCCACTGCACTGGCATTGGTCGAGAACACCACCACAGCCGGAGGAGGCAGAAGGTTGAAACCCCGGGAGAGAGACCGAGGGGACAACCACCATTGAAGAGCAGCCTGAATACCCGGAGAAACAGGAATAAGGGCGTCGTAGTCCAGAGAGGCCGGATCCCAGTGGCCCAGAATGAGATGCAGGAGGGGATACAAATGGAGACTGGCCCATGGAAGCAGATGCAGAGTGTAAGCCATCTCCCCTTGACTCTGCAACCAGAGCCGGGCAGACACCTGGGACTGAGACAGAACCCACGAAAGATGCCTGAACAAAGTCAATTGTCTCTCCTGGGAGAGGAACACCATCCTCAGATCCATCCGGAAGAGAGCACCCAGGAACTTCAGAGTCTGGGAGGGCTGCAGGAAGGACTCCTGTAATTGATGAGGAACCCCTAGGACACCAGAAGACGACCGACCTGGTCCACATCCTTCTGTGCCTGAGAGAAAGAAGGAGAAACAATCAACCAATCATCAAGGTAGGGAAAAACTTGAATTCCTTCGGAATGGAGAATACCCACCAGAAGGGCCAAGAGCTTCGTAAAAGCCCTTGGCGCCAATGAAAGGCAGAAAGGAAGTACCTGGAACTGAAAGTGCTGGGAGTTGACAGCAAAGCGAAGAAACCGATGATCCGCAGGATGGAAGGGCACATGCAGATAGGCGTCCATCGGTCCAGGGAGGCAAGGAAGCACCCCGGCAGAACCAGCTGCAGGATAGACAGCAAAGTCACCATCTTGAAATGACGACGAGGAATGTAGAGATTGACCCTCTTCAGATCCAATACAGGGCGCAAGTCTGTCGTATCCTTTTTGGAGAACCGAAAGAGGATGGAATAACAACCCTGCCCCCGCTCCAAAGGAGGAACCTCCACAATAGCAGCCTTCTCCAAGAGAAGACGAACGCCCTCCAGCAAGGCCGCCTGCCTCAGAGGATGGCGCGGCAGAGGAGTCTGCCGGAAGACCGGAAAAGGAGGAGAGGAAAACTCGATCCAGTAACCTGAGGACACCGTCTGCACCGCCCAGGCATCTGGAAGACTCAGCCAGCGATGACAAAAGAAGCGAAGGCGGCCTCCCACCGGAAAAGGCAGACAGTCATTGCTTTGGAGAAGGAGCGGAGGCAAAACCACCGGATTGGGCCCGGGACTTAGCGCCACCAGGGGCCCCGCGGCCACGACCCCTGCCACGAAAGAGCTGCTGACCACCCCTGCCGGAAGGAAAGCCTAAGGCACGGCAATAACCAAACCCACGCCCCCGAGAAGGAGGGCAAACAGGAGCCACAAGCTTACGATTTTCAGCCGACTGCTTGACCAAGTCTTTCAGCTGGGTCCCAAAAACCCTGAAACCTACAAACGGCAACTTAAGTAGGACCGACTTCTGAGAGGACTCCACTTTCCAAGACCTCATCCAGATATGACGACGAGCAGCAATGGAAGCCCCAGAAGCAGCCGCCGCCGCACACAAATTATCAAAGGAAATGTCAGAGAGATAGTGCACCTGCCCTGCATGGAAGGGCCAGCCATCAAATTATCAACCTTGCCCGACTGAGGAAACTTAGCAGAAAACCCCTCCAACGGATAACGCTTACTCAAAAAGCGAGGGAAAGCGGATTTGTCAACATCCCGCCACTCATGGGTAAGTACCTTGCGCACAGCGCCGTGTAGGGGCAAAGAGTCAGGATCAGGCTGATGATACTGCGTAAAAAAGTTATCTTCCAGGACATCCAGGACAGGAGGAGTGAAACCCAGATTGCCCCTGACATGGCCAAACAAATGAGCGAGCTCAGCCCCCTGGACAAAACGACCACGCACACAATCTTCCTCGGGCCCCACATCATCAGGCAAGGGAACAGGGCGAGGCACTTTAGCAGGAGGGCCATCCGCCTCCCGAGCCTGGAAAGCTGCAGCAATAGCCTCATTGACAAGGAGGCGCAGGGCATCCATAGTAGGGGCAGAAGAGCAAGAAGCACCTTGCTCCATGGCAGCCAATATGCAGAGGACGGGAACCAACAGCAACGGACCCGTTTAAATGGAAAAAGAAGTCTTGTGGCGCCCGCCCTCTCGCGCAAGCCGGAAGTGCTCTGCCGCCTAAATACGAGCCAGCCGGACGGGGAACACCCTAGGGGAGGCTCCCAATCAAACGGAACAGAGGACGCTCTGCGCCGCAGTCCCGGAAGCCAGAGGGCCCGCACCCGCCGTAGCAGGGCGTGAAGGCACCATCGACGACAAGAGGCCGCTAGAGCAGGCCGCCTCCGCACAACAACGTAAGTAACACTGCACACACTCGCTGAAGCCGGGCGTTTAAAACTGCAAGTGTAAATGACAGCATGGGAGGGTCACAAACCCCCGACTCGACAAATCGTAGCCCCAAACGCAATATCAGACAGGAAAATGGCTGCTAGAGCAGGCCGCCTAAACATGCCGTCAACAAAAACTGAAGACATCCCCACCCACCCGCTCAAAGCAGAATGCGAAGGGAAAGAAGACAGAAAAGCGGCTGCTAGAGCAGGCCGCGAGGAAAACAAAAAAGGAAATGTAAAAAAACACTTACCTGACCACCCGCTCCGCTAGGCATATGGAAACTGACAAAGTCAGAAAAAAACTAACAGGGTGTTCTCATGACGCACTTCCCCCTTTATGCACACCAACTAGGTGGCGCCATATTGGAGGAAGTGTTAAAGCTCTGCTAGGTATAGGGTTTCTGTGGAGCAGACAAGCTGCTCACTGTTAAGGAATGGGACGGGAAGACGGACGAGGAGGTAATGCAACAGTGACAGAACGAAAGTCTATAGTATGTAAAACGTAGAATGTAGGCTATTCGATGCTCTCAGTCACCCCGGGGGCCGCCAGGCCCCTTGTGTACACAGTGATGGTCGCAGGCTACCACAATTTCCACTGCAACCACTTTTCACTGCCCAGGACTGTGAACCCTCCGGCCTCCCGGAACCACTTTATCCACCTCTTACCCCACACGACTCATGCAAGTCAAGGGAGACCAGGGAACAGTTGCTTGGCAGCAATTTGGCTTTTCGGCCGTTGTCAATGAGCAATAGTGGTTCATATACAGTGTACACTTTGGTTTGGCAGCAGTACTGTGAGCTGAAATCACCTCATGCGCTTTGCACTTCCAAAGCTGTTTCTTGTGCACAGCAATGCTCCATTGGGCCTCTGCTAGCAGGGCCGGACTGGGAACCGAAACCGGCCCTGGCATACTGCTCGGCTGGCACCCCTTGGGGTGAGGGGGGGGGTGCAGCCGAGCAGTTTGCTAGGGCCGGTTTCGGCCGATTTTGTTACAGGGGGCCGATATTTCCGACCCCCGGTAACAAAACCGGCCCCAGGGGCCCAAAACCGGCCCCCACCCTAGCGGCCCACCGGGGAAACGCCCGGTGCCCGCTACGGCCAGTCCGGCCCTGTCTGCTAGTCTCTGGACACTCAGCAGCAAGCAGGCAAAAGCGGCATTGGGGTCGGGGCAGCCGAAGTCCTAACTCGTGTCAGCGAGCACCCGACCAGGGCTAGAACTGGCGCTGGCTGCTGCAGGTGTTGCCTTTTACCGCCTGCCAGAGCCCCGCCGCCTATGGCCTGCCTGCCGCGGTACCTTCCAAGGGTCAGCGGCTCCTCCGTCACGCTGCCTCTCTGTGCTTGCTGCCGCTCCTTCGCGGCCACACTTCTTCCTCCTCCGCGATCTGTGTCCTCCACTTCGCTGCGTCATCTCTTCCTCTACATACAGAGTGGTAAATACATGGAAGAAAGTTTTTCCTGAGGATCAGTCCTTAAAGGATATCGTGTTTAAAAGCCAGGCACTTGATCTGGCAGAAAAAAGAAAGAGTGGCCCTGTCCCGCAGGTATAACAATCTGCACAGGTTAATGGTTCGAGCTACAGAAGATGACCACACTGAAAGCAACTGACTCCGGAATGCCTCAGGCATCTGTTGGATTGAGATTCTTGTGGATTATTTCCACTGCATCTTGACATTTCTAAACGTGCTGTTTCATTACCTCTTAATCTATCGATGTTACAATGATCAAAGTTATCTATAGGAAGAAATTAAAAATGATGAGAGTAGTGAAGGGTAATAAGACAAAAATGCATTGTGTTATAGTGGCTTTTTAATAGGGTCTAGCATATACTTTGGGAATAACTATACTCTGTTTCACTTTAATGGAATAAAAAAAGAAAGAAAAAGCAAAGAAATGTTGTTCTTTCATGCTCAGTGGGACATATCCAGGGCCAGTTAGGAATAGATATGTCACCACCAAAAGACAGGGACGAAGCTACAGTGAAAATACGAATCACCTACTTGAAAACGGTGCAAGGCATTTCAGTCTAGGAACTTCATACATATGGATTTCTGCGAACATTATGTCAGACACGAATGGAGATCTGCGCACTGTGCAGTCTAATAATGCGCAATAATGTCTTGTAAATAATTGCTATTAAAAGAATGAATACAAATGCGTAGAGATGTGATTTTTGACCAGTGCATTCTATGCAAAGCCCTGCTTCAAATTGGTCGGGTCCCAGGATTGCTTGGGGACAGAGATAGTCTGATATTCTTGGCCAAACGCCCTGTGTCACTGCTGTTGATGACTAATTGCAGCATTAAATTGTAATGATTAACTTGTTTATCAGTCATACCTTTTCAAGGATGGAATGTAAATGGACATCGGGGGCCTTGTTATGTATTGTGTGTTTTGACGTCTTCGGCCAGGCTCCTGTTTTGTTTTTCATCTCGCTATGGTAGACTGCAGTCCACAGAGGGCAGTTAACTGATGTACCCAACTGCAATTTCACTGGGAATTGTAGTGTAGTTTTAACTTTAGTTTTTGCCTTCTGTGTTTGAGATTCTTCTTTAATTCCATAATGGCTAACTAATGCTGGTAGACGTGCTTTATCACCAATTCAAACACATTTTTTACTTCTTGTCGTGTATTTGTATCACAATTATTGAATTCATTTTTGATTCAGTTACAAAATTAATAATCTTATAAATAGCAGACGAATTGTGTTAGGAGACCTAATTTGTAAGAGCTAAATCACATAAAACATGTACATCGTGTGCTTCGCTTTCTTCTGTGACAAACTTCAGCTACTTTCAGATAGTTTTTGGCTTGTTGCGTTCTTGTGTCATGCAGGAGAAATTTCTTCAAGTTAACCTAAGTGTGTTAGAAAAATAAGCTACTTCACAAGACTGATCATCTAGCAATTATCCTTAGACTTAATTTATTATATTCTTATATGAAAAGTATCCACTCCGCTTTTCCCCACTGCAAGACAACATTGAACAAAACTTGATTTGTTTTAATTTTGTTCTTTTGTTAGCCAGCAACGCCTGAACTCTCTATTTAGGATTTGAGCTGTTGTTTTTCATTTAGCTCCTGCAGAGGAAATGCAGACACATTTGATAAAGAAAAAAAAAGAAAAAATCTTCTTTTGTACATTAGAAGGCAATATTTGAAAAACAGCAATTAGTGAAAAATTTACAATTATTCAGATCACGCAAGCTGTCCAACAATTAAAAATATATTGTGTGCTTAGTGGGGCATTTAAAAGAGCAGCATAATGTGGCATAAGTCATACCAGCTGGCAGCCTCCAAAAATAACTAAATTTGTATTTAAGCAGTATGTAGAACCTTTTTGCTACTGCAGATATGTGTCCTTCATAAAGCCCGAATTAACAGTTTCATGCGAAGCAATGAGCCCTAAAAGCCATGCTCTCTTCAAGGATAAGCAGATTTTTGAAGGCACGTATGCGAATAAGAATGCATTGTCATTAATTCCAAATTTCAACAGACTGTTTTCAAGAAAACTTTGGATCTAATGAAGAAAAGCAAATGTTTTGGATGATCCTCTGTGAGGGAAACCTTCTAAAGGGCTAGTACCACTACCCAAATTAACTAGTATGCGTATAATGTGAGCTAGTTTCTCCTATCTGAAAGAAACAGTTAGTTATAGATTCCTTACCTTAGAATTACCCCCAGGCGTCAGACTGGATCCGGAAAGTTTTTCGTCAGCAGTACCCCTGCGCGTCGTAACGTGGCGTCGGTCGACTCCGCGTTCGTCGTCGGCGTCGTGGTCGCCGGGATGACGTTGCGGTAGCTACATAGACGCCGCCCACGCGCGCTGACGTCAGTTCTTTCTTTTTCCGCGCCAGCAAGCGCAGATGCGGAGGGAGCGGTACCCCCAGTCATTTTTTGACTGAGCATTTTTCTCGACATTTGTCGACTTAGTTGTTTTTTGAGTCCTTACGACTCCTGGTGCACGAGGGATGCCCGGCTTTAAGGCTTGCGGTTCCTGTAACCGACTGATGTCGGTGATGGATCTGCACCGGGTGTGCCTCTACTGCCTGGAGCGCGACCACGACACCAAGCCAACACCATTCATCCTCTAAGACTTCGCACTCGGGGTCAGGTAAGTCGAAGCACAAAAAGAAGTCGAAGAAGCATCGTCGCTCTTCGACTTCTCCCTGTCCATCGGCCGACGCGACGAGGGATGCGGGTGGTGCCCCTCCCGCGGCTCCATGTGCGGAGCCTGTAGGGTCGACTCCGGGTTTCCCCCCTTCCCGGGACTGGGAGCGGCCCCTGCCCAGCTTCGTCAGTTCTACAAAGCGATGCATGCCATCTTTGGGCAGCCCAACTCCGCCTGCACGCCTTGGGGCCCCGCGGACTCAGCTAGGGGCCCTGGGCCTTCGGCGGCTTCGGCGCCGCAGGGTCCCCTTGAATCCAGGCCTGGATCCGGATCGGTGCCGGTCGACCTCGTTACGCCTCCCCCGACGCCGATTCCACCGGCACCACGTCCGCCACCGGCGTCGGCTGTGTCCCCAGCCGACCCCGGCCTCCACCTCGAGGTAGACACGGAGTCGGACCGGCGTCGACCGACGCCGGCGTGTACTTTTGTGCCCCTTTTCTACCCTGATTCTTTGAGACCAGATTGGCAGCCAGAGGAGGGTGAGGAGGACTGGGAGGGGTCTGGGGACCCTTTAACCGACCAGTTGGTGTACGAACAGGACTGGCGAGAGGAACTGGGGGAAGCCAGTGGTCTGGATACCTCACGAGACCTTGGCATGTAGTCTCCTCCTACCGTGGCTACAGAGGAGGGAGCGTCATACGCAGTGGTGTTGCGTAGTGCGGCCGAGGCTCTCCACCTCGGGCTACCTATGGTGGCAGTCAGAACTAACCTCCTGACAGAGGTTCTTCAACCGGCAGCGAGCTCTTCGGAGCCCCTGCTGCCATTTAATGAAGCCCTCACGTACATCCTTTTGGGCACGTGGTCCAGGCCCAACACAGGGGCTCCTGTGGACAGGATAATTGCCCGACGCCACCGCCCGGCCCCGGGCGACCCCACTTTCCTCTCCCAACACCCCACCCCTGAGAGCTTGGTGGTCCAAGCCTCCACTTCTAAAGGTGCCTTCCCTACTGCACCACTGGATAGGGAATCCAAAAAGCTGGACCACCTTGGGAAGAAAATGTTTTCTTCCGCCAGCTTGGGACTGCGGTCGGTAAACACTGCATGTCTGTTGGGCCGTTACACCCACTCTGTGTGGGATACGGTGGCACAGGTGCTGCCTCAGTGCCCGGAGGAGGCCCGGGCCATACTCTCCCGTGCACTTGCCGAGGGAAGAGACGCAGCAAAGTTTACCATCCGCTGTGGGCTGGATACCGCCGACACACCTGGCAGGACGATTTCCACGTCAGTAGCCCTTCGACGCTACACCTGGTTGCGTTCAACTGTTTTTTCCGGGTATGTCCAATCCACCCATATGGACATGCCCTTTGATGGCAGTCGCCTTTTCGGCGACAAGGCAGACAACGCGCTAGAGCGCTTTAAGGACTCTCGGGCTACGGCCAGGTCCTTGGGCCTCTCCACCACCCGCCCTGCGCAGTCTGCCTTTCGCCCCTTTCGTGGCTACGGAAGGGGTGCCCCGCTACGTCCCGCCCAGAGCCACAGGCCGGCGCAAGCTGTTCAGCCACAGCGTGGCCGGGGACGTGGGAACCACCGGTGTGGTTCTGGGGGCCAGCGGGCAGGCCAGTCCACCACAGCCCCCTCTGCAGCAGCCTCCAAACCCTCCTAGTCTGACCTTTCAGGGCCACCAAACGCCAGTGGGCGGCAGGATCCGCCATCACCTTCCCCACTGGTGCACCATCACGTCGGACAGGTGGGTTTTGCAAATAGTCAGAAGGGGCTACTCCCTCCCCTTCGAGACTACCCCTCCCTTCATGCCACCTCAGTACCATTGCATGTCAGAGGATCACCTGGCCCTTCTCCAACAGGAAGTTTCGGCACTCTTGGCCAAGGGTGTCATCGAGCGCGTTCCAGCCCCAGAAGTAGGTCGTGGTTGCTATTCCCACTACTTTCTGGTACCCAAGAAGGACAAAGGCCTGCGTCCTATCTTGGATCTCAGGAACGTCAACCGCTTCCTCCGGAAGGAGAAGTTCAAGATGTTGACGCTCGCTCAGGTCTTTTCTGCCCTCGACCCTGGAGACTGGATGGTAGCATTGGACCTGCAGGACGCTTACTTTCACATCCCCGTCCTGCCGGCCCACCGGCGTTACCTGCGGTTCACGGTAGGCACAAGCACTTTCAGTTTACCGTGCTCCCCTTTGGCCTTACCAGCGCCCCTCAGGTGTTCACGAAAGTGATGGCGGTGGTCCCAGCTCATCTGCGCAGATCAGGGGTTCCAGTCTTCCCCTATTTCGACGACTGGCTGTTGAAGGCTGGCTCGCCTCAGGCTATCGTCTCCCACCTCCCGACTACGGCCGACCTCCTGCATTCACTGGGGTTCTCCATCAACGTGCTGAAGTCACACCTGACCCCCTCTCAGCAGCTCCTCTTCATCGGAGCGGTACTGGACACAACGCAGTTTCGGGTTTATCCTCCCGAACAGCGAGTCCGGGATATTCGGGCTATGATTCCGAACTTTCAGCCCCTATCCCGGGTTTCGGTCAGGATGACCCTGAGGCTGCTGGGCCTCATGGCCTCCTGCATCCTGCTGGTCGATCATGCCAGGTGGCATATGCGGGCTCTGCAGTGGGACCTGAAGTTCCAGTGGGCGCAGCATCAGGGAAATCTGTCCGATTGCGTCCAGATCTTGGAGGGCACTACACGACAATTGCAGTGGTGGCTCACGAACCAGGATTGAGTCAACGACAGATCCCTCTCCCTTTCCCAACCAGAACACACAGTGGTGACAGACGCATCCCTTCTGGGCCTCTGGTCTACAGCGGAGTCCGAGCTCCACATCAACCTTCTGGAACTTCGGACGATCTGTCTTGCACTCAAAGCTTTCCTTCTCTCTGTCCGGGGAAGTGTAGTGCAGGTGTTCATGGACAACACCACCGGCATGTGGTACTACAACAAACAAGGCGGGGTGGGGTCGTGGACCCTATGTCAAGAGGCCCTCCGCCTCTAGACATGGCTGGAACATCAGAGCATATCCCTGGTGGTTCAACACCTGGCAGGTTCCCTATTATTGAAAATGTAGTCTTCATAAAGTTGCCCTACTCTGGGTTTGCACCCGATGCTAAGGATGAATTCCATTAAGAATCTTCAGAAGAGTGTCATCTCCACACGCACGGCGGAAGATCTTCTTCATCAAGCAATGTTTTACAGCAGGGTTTTAAAAAAAAAGACATTTGAATGATTTGGAAGGCATTTACAGAACTAGTGTAATCGTTTTAAATGAATGTTCATGCGTTACATTGTATTCACAGTACCTATTTTAAAGAATGTTGTCGTTGGATTACTATCAAGACGTGTAAATGTACTGTTCTAATGCATCATGGGAACTGTAGTAGTTGGGAATCAAGGCGGGGTATCAGTGGAGGTGGGGTAGTCTGGTGATTAATTTAGCATGAGAAAAGTAGGAGGAGTCAGGACATGTGAGAGTGTTTAAAACTGGCGGTTCTACGATACATAGAAAACATTTTCTCCGGAATGGTGAGAGGAAGAGGAACATGCTGTTGAGCCGAGGAAGGTATGTTGAATGGCGTAAAATGCGACTTTGAGTTGGCCACGTCTGTGGAAAACGAATCGCAGCATTAACGAGGACGGGTGTGAGTAGGGTGAGACACGGGTGTGTTTGTGTTGGTGAGACCATGAGAGAGATAGAAAGGTGATTGGATATGTGGACATTTGAGTGGGGAGGGTTGTATGGTGGCATGGAAGCGTTAGAATGTGAGAATGAGAGAGTGCTGTTTAATGTTATGTAGTGAAGTTAATGATTAATGGGGGGATGGGCACATGGTAAGAAGTGACAAATCAAGTATGGAATGTAGAAACATGGTTGTAAGGCTGAGGGGTACAAGTACGGTTGAGTGGAAGGGAGGGGTAATATTAGGGGTAAAGTAAGAAGGTTTAAACAGACAGGATGCGTTGAGAGATTCAGGGCTCAGGTGCAAGTTAGTTGCAATCACCGGTTGTGAAAAGGGTGGCATGATAGGTGGCAAGTTACGGTTCAAAAGTGGTGTTAACAACATATTGCATGTCAGTAGATTGAGTCTTGGATAGGAGATTACAAATTCTGTGCAAGATGTTAAGTTAATGGAAATTGGGGTGCAGTGATTTCGATTACGTATTACAGTAATGTTTGGATTACATAGTGTTGTATTTAAAAAATAATGCTTGTTTCATTGTTACTTTTAGTTACCCCTGACGAAGGGCTTGAAATTGCCCGAAATGCATTGGGTTAATAAAATACTGCTTCCGATGAACGATTGCGTCTGTACTTGTTCTTGAAAAAGGTCCGGATGGACAAACTGGAACATGAGAAACCTTAGGAAATTGGCAGGATACCTTGCGTGTGGAATTAAATAGAGGGATTCGAGAGTAAAACAGGATGAAAGGAAGGAAAACCAGGATTAAATTTGCATAAACGGAAGAATTGCGCAAGGAGCATTTTGCTGTGCCACTGGATTAGGGGCGGAGAGTCGCCCCTGCATATAGTCATTTAGGTTCACTGAATGCCAGGGCGGACGAATCGCGTCTTCACTTGGAGGTGGTGCAAGGTCTCTTTCCGCAGTGGGGAGAGCCTTGGTTAGATCTATTCGCCACCGAAGAGAACGCGCAATGTCAGCAATTCTGCGCATTAGAATTTCCAAGGCGGCACTCTCTAGGCGACGCTTTAAGTCGCGAGTGGAGTTGCGGTCTTCTATACGCCTCTCCGCCTATACCACTTCTGCCCAGAGTGCTGAAGAAGATCGAGCGCGACCGGGCCTAAGTCATTCATGTGGCTACGGATTGGGCACGAAGAGTCTGGTATCCCGAGGTGCTACACATGGCCATCGATCCTCCGATCCGACTGCCTCTTCAGGAGGATCTTTTGTCGCAGCAGCAGGGGACGGTCCTCCACCCGAACCTGTCCAGCCTCCACCTCCTTGCGTGGAGATTGAGCGGCGGCAGTTGACGTCGTTTCACCTGCCTCCCGAAGTCTGCGATGTGATCTTGGCAGCCAGGCGTCCCTCCACTAAGACGGTATATGCCTGCAGATGGAATACATTTGTGGCATGGTGCACAGCAAAGGCTGTGGATCCCCTTTCTGCCCCTCTTTCTGAGGTTCTCTTGTTCCTCCTTTCTTTGGCCCAGCAGGGCTCTGCTCTGGGCACTCTTAAGGGCTACCTCTCGGCCATTTCAGCCTTCCTCAGGCTCCCTGATCAGCCTTCTCTTTTCAAGTCCCCTGTTGTAAATAGATTTCTTAAGGGCATTACTCATCTTTTTCCTCCTGTTCCCTTCGTAATGCCTCAGTGGGACTTGAACTTGGTTCTGACATATCTTATGTGCGTTCCCTTTGAGCCACTGAATAACTGTCCTCTCAGACTTCTCACTTTGAAAACTGCCTTTCTGGTGGCCATCACCTCTGCACGCAGGGTGAGTGAGCTGCAAGCTCTGTCTTCCAAGCCTCCCTTTCTGGCTGTCCATCTGGACAAGGTCGTCCTTAGAACTAGACCTTCCTTTCTTCCCAAGGTGGTTACTTCTTTCCACATTGGCCAAACCATCACTTTGCCCACCTTCTTTCCGCCTCCGCATCCTTCAAAAGAGGAAGAGAATCTCCACCGTCTGGATCCAAAACGTGCGCTTTCTTTCTACTTGGATCGCACCAAACAATTCCGGGTGGACGACCAGCTCTTTGTGGGTTACGTGGGCGCTAAGAAAGGTCGGGCCGTGCACAAACGGACCATCTCCAGGTGGGTCGTTCTGTGCATCAAAGCCTGCTATTCTTTGGCTAAGAAGGAGCCTCCAGTGGGGCTGCGCGCCCATTCCACCAGGACGACGACAGCTACTACTGCTTTGGGACGAGGAGTCCCCCTAAATGACATCTGTCAGGCAGCTACGTGGGCATCGCTGCACACGTTTACAAAACACTACTGCCTGGACAGCCAAGTCCGGAGAGACGGCTTCTTTGGCCGTTCTGTTCTCCAGGACTTTCTGGTGTGAACTTAGTTCGCAGACCCACCTCCGGGGTTGGTATTGCTGGGGTATTTATTCTGTTTAACTGTTTCTTTCAGATGAACAAGTTACTTACCTTCGGTAACGATATATCTGTAAGAAACATAGGTTAGTTATAGATTCCTTACCGCCCCATCCATCCTCCCCGTTCTGCGAACTGACTTCTAGGGTTAAGGACATCCTTTCAGGGCCCTAGTTTTGTGCACCAGTGGTCAGTGTCTTGCATGGCTCTGCGCTTCTGGCGTGGAAAGTCGTGTACAGAACTGACGTCCGCACACGAGGGCTGCGTTTATGTAGCTACTGCGACATCATCCCGGCGACGACGAACGCGGAGTCGACCGACGCCACCTTACGACGCGCAGGGGTACTGCTGATGAAAAACTTTCCGGATTCAGTCCGACGCCTGGGGGTAATTCTAAGGTAAGGAATCTATAACTAACCTATGTTTCTTACAGATATATCGTTACCGAAGGTAAGTAACTTTTCGTCTAGCACTGTATGCCCAATGAACATGAATAAGCAAACGTTAAATTATTACTTGAGAAAAGAGTTGACCTTGTGGATATTTTGCATATTACCTCCCATATCAAATGTGCCATATCCAACCAAAATCTTTGAAGAGATGGTAATATCTCAGCGCTCCACAATATTGAAATCATTAACTTATTCATCTGCCTACAACCAAAATATAGACCAGGACACTGCACCGAATCTGTGGTGTCTTGGAAGATCTTGGAAATAATCCAGACGACTGTATCAGTACACTGACACTGCTGGGTTGCTTTGGTGCATTCAAAAACACCTCTCATGTTATTCTATCATTTAGGGCTCCAGGTGCTGTCCTGAACTCGATAAATTCTTTTGTGAGTGCCAGGAAAAATACCAATGCCCTTGGAGACCTTCATTCTACTCTGATTGCTCCACAGTTCTCATCCAACTCTCCATGTATCAACACACATTAAAATCCACTCATAGGCCAATATAGATCACAATGCCTGGCCTCCTCCAACTTTACAAGTCTGAGCTTGTGACCCCTTGAGAGATACACACTCACAGGTAAGAGAAGCAACCTCACTCCTTCTCTCAATCTGATCTTAATATAGATCAGACTGTTACTCTGTGATTTCTAGTACACTCAGTGGTTCATTTGGACTTTGAACCTGTTAGCTTTGCATTGTCTTGTTGCATAGCAAAAAACATTTTCTTTGCGTGTTAAAGCCTGCAAAAAATGGTCTTCCTTTTCCTCTTTGCGGCCTCTGTCTTCCTCTCTTTATCCTTCACTCTGCACCCCTTTTTCCTCTCTGATCCCTCTCTGCCCCCCTGACTCCTCCTCCATTTTAGGGGTTCTGCGCCCCTTTGTTTGCTCTGTTTTCCCTCTGTGTAGCCTCTGTCTCCCTTTGTTTCCTGCCCCCTCTCTCTGGCCCCTGACTCTCCACTCACAAGGCCCTGCTGACACCCTGAGTCTGCCCATCAGCCCAATAACTGTGTACTGGTGCTTGTTTAGAGCTATATTTTCGTATTTTGGTTTTAAACTGTACTTCTCTTTATTTCTAAAAGTGACCGTGTAAACGTTTGGGATTTTTGTGCAAATCTGTCTGCCATTTACACAACTTTACTGCTTAAAAAGCCAAACATAGGGTTTGATAAACCTAACATGCCCCATCCCAGAACTATCATCACTAACCTAGACACACTGACTGAACCTACATCAGATTGTCCCCAAACCCACACACACACATCGCTGGAGACATCTTAGATGTTATTTTTGCTAATCCAGAACTAGTCCCTTTCCAAATAATTATTCCAGTCACGTGGTCAGACCACTATCTGGTAGCTTTCCAACACAAGTCACAACTCCTCTCCATACCTAAGGTCACCTAACCAAAAAGCATGTATTGACCTTTGAACAAACCGAATTTTGAGGACCTAGAAACACAACTAACATCCAACACAGATCTGGACACAATTAATTGAGTTCAAAAACTGAGTGGCTCCTGGAAGGTTTTGATATCCTAGTTCCACTGAAAACAACAAAACATGCCAAAAGAAAACAAGCACCTTGGATGAATGCAGAACAAAAAAAGATAAAACAACAAATTGCAAAGCTTCAATGCCCCTGTCTCAAAACAAACAACACTCAAGACAAACTTTGCCTACACAAACACAACAGAATATTTTTAAAAGCTACTATTCAAACAGAATTCAGAATGCAAAATTTGAAAATATAGAATTTTATTACATTTTCACTGAATTTCGTAAACCTAAATGCACAGAAGGAAAGCATCCCGTTTCCCAAGAATTTACCGACACACTGGCAAATCATTACATAACTAAAGCAGACATGTTGGATTCCTATTTAAACTAAAAGAAAAACACCAGCACCAACCCATTTCCAACAATCCCCCGCAAGGGTAGGTTAACGCAGCCTCTGCATTCCTTCAAACAACTATCAGAAACTGAATTTATGGATTTTTTCAAAACAAGCAGGTCCGCTGGCTGCCCTTCCAACCCTTGTCCACCACAAATCTTCACAAACATCCTTTTAACAACCTGTGTTACCACCCCAGTCAGAAAAATCATTAATAATTCCTTGACAAAAGAAGTTTTCCAGAAGACTTAAAAAAAAACAAAAAGCATACATACACCCATTATTAAAGAAAAGAAACCTGGACCCTCAAGACCCAAACAACTACAGACCTATTGCAAGCGGATCATTCCTTTGCAAACTAATAGAAAGAGCAGCATTCACCCAGATCTCAATTCATTAAAAATAACTCCATACTTTCAAACAGGATACCGTCCAGGAAAAGGCACAGACTCTGCTCTAATCGCCATCTGAGATGATCTAAAAAACAGTAGAGCGCACTGTGGTTGCTGCACTACTTCTCTTGGAGCTTTCAGCTGCCTTCGACACAGGTGATCATGACACTCTAATCCAAAGACTACACAAAGCCAGCATAGAGGGGTCTGCTCCCAATTGGATCACATCCTACCTTCAAAATAGAACAGATGTAACCCGTACTCCTTTCTCATCCAAACCCTGCATCATGAAAGCAGGGGTCCCTCAAGGCTCTGTCATCTCACCCATGCTTTTCAACATCTGCATGAAGTCATTACCGGCAATGATCAATGAATTCCAGCTCATCTGCTATAGCAACGCAGATGACACACAAATACTTCTTAAACTGCTCTAAAAACATTGCAAACTCAAAAATCTTCAGTTGCCACTGAGCTGTTAATCAGTGGATAGCATGGAGCCATCGCAATTCAATACTTCCAAAACTGAAATAGTCATCTGTGACGATTGGAAAATGCTGATCCTCTGGGACCACCTCCTAAAGGATCCAAGGAAGTAAGAAACCTCAGAATTACAATGGACACCAAGCTATCATTGAATGCTCAAGTGGATAAGTTAGCAAGATCAAGCTTCATTACTATGAAAGCTCTGCAGCGCATCTTCCTCCACCTAAGATTTTCTCACCAGGTCCAAGATACTATCTCTCTTGTAATATCTAAACTTGATTATGCCAATAGACTCTACCATGGATCACCTCTATCAACTATGAAAAGATTACAACAAATTCAAAAGTCTGCTGCCAGACTATTCCTATATACAAAGCCATAAGCCCACATCTCCCCTGCCTTAAGGGGCCCTACATTGGTTAACGGTTGCCAGAAGATCCACCTTCAAGGTGCTTTGTATCACCCATAAAGCAATACATAGAACAGGGCTACTTTTCATCAGGAAGAAAATCACCAAATACATACAATAGAGAAACCTCCGCTCCAGATTGGTGCCCTGCCTCAAAATCTCAACATACAAGAAACAAGCATTGGCAAAGCCAATAGGTCTCGTCTATGCAAGAGCTATTGGCTTTGCCAATATGTTCTAGCCATGTTGTACAACAGCATGACTGCTGTTCAGCATGACTAAAAGTTAGTGGGACAAAGGAGAATGGGTTGGAGTGGAGGGTCCTAAAGTGTAGTATATAGTGGAGTGTTAGGGAGTGGGGTAGAGTTAAGTGGCATGGAGTGGAGTGAAATAGAGTGTCCTGGAGTGACGTAGAGTGGAAGGGCGTAGGGTTGAGTGGCTTAAAGTGTCATATTGGAGTAGAGTGTGGTGGAGTGGCATAGAGTGTCATGGAGCGGTGTAGAGCAGAGTGGAGTGGCGTAGAAGTTGTTGCATAGGTTGGAGTAGAGTGCTGTAGAGTAGAGTGGCATAGAGCAGAGTAGATTGTCGTACAGTGGAGTGGCATAGAGTGGAGTACTGTAAGAGAGTGGAATGGCGTACAGTGGAGTCGTTTGTCGTGGAGTAAAGTGGCCTGGAGTGTCATAGAGGAAGGTACGTAGAGCATCGTAGAGTGGAATAGTGTTGTAGAGTGCCATAAAGTGGAGTACAGTGTTGTAGAGTGGAATAGAGTGGAGTAGAGTTTAATGGATTAGAGGGTCATATAGTGGAATATCATAGAGTGGAGTCTGGTAAAGTGGCTTAGAGCGAAGTGGTGTAAAGTACAGTGGTGCAGAGTAGATTGGCGTAGAGTGCAGTGGCGCAGAGTGCATTGGTTTTGAGTAAAGTGGTTTAGAGTGCATTGATGTAGAGTTAAGTGGTGTAGAGTGGTGCTGAGTAGAGTGCAGTGGCATAGAGTGCAGTGGTGCAGAGTACAACAGAGTGGTGTGGAGTGCAGTGACATAGAGCACAATGGTGTAGAGTGGGGTAGGGCTCAATGGTGCAGAGTAGAGCGGTTTGGAGTTCAGTGGCCGAGAGTGCAGTCTTGCAGAGTAGAGTGGCATAGAGTGGAGTGGCGCGGACCAAAGTGGCGCGGAGTAGAGTGGCGCAGAGCAGAACAGATTGGTGTATAGTGTTGCAGAGTATAGTGGCATAGAGTGCAGTGGTGCAGAGTACCTGGTGTAGAGTGCATTGGTTTTGAGTAAAGTGATATTGAGTGCATTGGCGTAGAGTGTAGTGGTTTTGAGTAGAGTGCCATAGAGGGCAGTGGTGTAGAGTGGCGTAGAATGTTATAGAGTGCAGTGGATTAGAGTTGATTGTTTCAGGGTAGAGTGAAGTGGTACAGGGTAGAGTGAAGTGGTGCAGGGTAGAGTGAATTGGCATAGAGTGCAGTGTTGTAGAGTGGCATTGGAATGGAGTGGTGTAGAATAGAGTGGTGCAGAGTAGAGTGAAGTGGCCTGGACTGGTGTATAGTGCAGTGGCAAAGAGTAGAAAAGCATAGAGTGAAGTGGCATAGAGTGTCGCACAAGACACCAGCAGTGCTAAAGCCGGCCCTGGTGGTAGGCCGGTGTAGTTTCAGTGGAACATTTTTACCTGTTTCATTGTTGAAAACTCACACATCCACCAAATAATATAAAGACGATGTTTTGACATATGCGGGATGCTTAAGTCTGTAGTATTAATAATGTAGTTGGTTTCCAGGCTCCTGTTTGTAGTTTTCTGGAAAGCAGTGTTGTCTAGGTTTTTATAGCACTGTGCTACTGTCCATGTTGCACATACTGAGGCTGTTGCTCATTAAGTATAGTTGTGTTGGCTACACCTTTTGGCTTGTTAATGCGTATTATTAAAAGGGTTTGGTACTCTGACGCGCTGACTTTATACAGAAAGGTCATTCGAAATTCACTAGAGCAGTGGTTCTTAACCTGTGTCCAGGGACCTCTGGGGGTCCGCAAACCATTCTCAGGGGGTCTGTAAATGTGTAGGAATTTGAAATTGGAGTCTAAAAATTAAGTTAGTATCCTCAGATTGATTTGTGGGAGCAGAATTTAGTGTCGACAATGAGTGGCCTAGAACTGAATTTAGAAAAGCTCAAACCTTCCAATTAAAAGTAAAACTTTCATTGCTTTTTTGTATTTTTTGGTGAATTAAATTAAATAGTTCACCATTTGTGTATTTATTTGATGAATGTTTGGTTCTGTATTTTTTGTGTGTATTGTTTCAAGGTTCAAATCATCAAAATGCTTAGCCGGGGTCCACACCTTACAATAATGACTAACTGGGGGTCCCTGGATTTCAATAGTGATTCAGTGGGGGTCCCCAGGTTCCAGAAATGATTAAGTGCGGATCCACGGAAGTCAAAAGGTTAAGAACCACTGCACTAGAGGGTCACATTGAGCAAAAGCCAACAGTGCTATAATAGAAGAACCTCTACATGAATATTTGTTGCCACAGAATAAGGGTGAACCTCCTTCCTGCAGGCCTGTTTTAAGGGTTATGTTACAGCCTCGTAGACTGGAACATAGGAGGGGCAGGAGCGGGCTCCATGGGGAGAGTAATCTCCATTCCTCTTGCTTTCCTATAAACGCTTTCACTTTGAAGTCACAGAATTTGGCCTTTGTGTTTAAATGCACAGCAAATATGACAAGATAAGAACAAGATTTAAAGGCTTTTTTGCAGAAAGTGAGATCTCAGAAGGATACAGTAAACAAGGTTCGGGCAAGGGAAGGGACGGGACAAACTGAATCTGAACAGCCTAAAAAAATAGAGCCAGCGAATAGAAAGCAAGGAAATGTGAGTTACAAACCACAAAACCAATGGTAAGCAATGGGCAAAATGCATACCCAAGGAAGTTTTCCGAATGTCCCCAAGATGTCTTCAGCAGCGCTGTCTAATAGGCTTCGACCTAAAAAACTGTGGGTGGAACATCTTCTCTGTTCAAGCAGCCAAACTATGGAATTCAATACCCTCAAGCATAAGATTCACGAATAACCATCTTATCTTCAGGAGATCACTCAAGAGCTGACTCTTTCCTACATGACCACCATATAGGAAGTGCGCGCTATCTCGTCTTTGATGCGGACCTTCTAAGAAACCACATTTTACAAGAAACTTGGCAACTGCGCAAGCGACTATAGGCCTGGAATCAGATTTTAGAATGTGCAACGCTTTTTGGTGGCATCGAGTTCCAAGCAACCTGCAAACAGGGGCTAGCCATTTAATTCTCGGGGAGTTATACATGGAGCAGACAAAGAAAATATGGCTAATTGACTCAACAGTGAGAGGGCAACCTGGACAGTACTGCATTGCAGAGGCGGGCTAACGCCAAGCTGCTGTGAAGGAGTTCATTGGAAGGGAGCCAAACCTAAATTGGATATAGAGCTTCCTATCCTGTGGAATCGTGATGACCTCCAAGTATTGTTTATAAGCACTTAGCAATTTGAATTCCATTAATTCTAATGTAAGACGGCCCCCAGAGAAATGAGTAACAGTAGTCTGCGCCACCCAGTTCCAATATTGGGTCTTGACCAGTCCTTCACTGGGCAGTAAAGGACTGGATCTTTAGCATCCCACAAGCTCCCCAAACCTATCGCTGTGAGCAGTGACCTGACTTTAGTAAACCACCCAATTTTCTTGAAGCGGTCAAGTGTGCAAACTTCATCAAGAGCAGCAGCATATTGTGAGAGCTCGGGGGTTAGTTTCATGCGCAGCCAGAAGAGCAGGAGATGGAGCCTTGATTTATCCACAATTGAGGGTCTGCCCATGTTTAGCCTCAATGGATGAAGGGGAGTGCTCTGGGGAAGTGAGCAAAGGGATCTCAAGAATTTGTTCTCAGTAACAAGGAGACCTTCCAAATTTTCAAATCCTCAAAGTTCGGCTCCATACAGAGCTATTGGTTTGGTCTGGGAAGTCCTATGCTCCTTAATCAGAGCCCCAGTGGTCTGCTTCTGCTGGAGAATCCGTTTCATAATGTGGCGCTTCCAGGCCATTTCCTCGGAGAGAGTTACGCCCAGAGAGTCAAAGGTGGCCACTCTCTCGAGGGGGGTCCCCCCAATAGCAATTTGCCTTTGTACGATTTGTGGGGGTTCAGCAGGAAGAGTTTGGTCTTCGAGGTGTTGACCTCCAAGCCTCTCATTCCACAGAAGGCCTCGAAGCGCTCTAGGAGCAGTTGCAGACCGCTGGGGGTCTTAGAGACTATTAGCGTGTCGTCCTCAAACAATAAGGTTGTTACTTTGACACCCGCCAGGGAGGGGGCATCAGCCGGGATTTCCGCTAAGTGTTGGACCACTCAATTGATGAAAAGTGAAAACAGAGTTGGAGCCAACAGGCAGCCCTGTCGGACCTCTCGTCGACTCTGATCGAGTTTGTCAGTTGCCCTTGGTTACCCAAACGAACCCTTGCGTAGTTGTCCTCGTGAAGTCGGACAACCAACACAAGGATCTCAGAAGGAAGACCCAGCTCCTGTAGGACACACCATAATTTATGCCTAGGGATGAGGTCAAAAGCCAACTTCAAGTCAATAAATGCTATGTAGAGACTTCCCTGCTCAATGGTCACAGTTTTCCAGGCCAATAGGAAAAATCGAAAAAACCTGATTGATGGTGCTGATTTTCTGTCTAAACCCTACTTGGAAGGAGGATAAGATGTTATTGTCTTCCATCCAAGCCATAATCTTCATAAGATGTGCGCAGGAGAAGACCTTTTGAGTACCATCAATCAGGCTGATGGGCCTGTAGTTGGATGGTAATGAGCGGTCACCCTTCTTAAAAACCGTAATCACCTCTGCTCCCTTCCACGAGGGCGGTATTGGAGCCCCTCGGCAATTCCATTGGCTAGTGCCCATATGTATTTAGACCAATTAACAATGTCTTTGAGAAAAACATCGCCAGGGACACCATCGGGCCCTGGAGCTTTATTCCTAACAACAGAGTTTGTGCTGTGCGTGATTTCGGCTAGGGAAAATAGCCCAGTGGTCTGGGGGCAAGTGTAGTCAATGGTAGGAACTTCCATAGCCATATCCCCAGATCCAGTATATACTGTAGAGAAATTATCATACTAGGTGGCAATGGCAATATTGTTAATGGGTGGCCTCGGTCTTTCTGCATCTCCCCTAGTGACTCAAAGCCAAAACTGTTGGGAATCTTTCCTCTGGCAAGCATCACTGATCTGGAGCCATCGATTCACATCCCATTCCCTTTTAGCTCTGACCAAAGCTGTCTTATAAGATCTCCTTGCTTCTCTTAGTTCCACCACATTGTTTGCTCTAATTGCGATGGCCAGTTTTGATCTAAGATTCCTGCACTCCTGATTAAACCAGGAGGGGTCTGGTCTGGTGGATTTTGGCATACCATGAGGCCGTTGAGGCATTCTAAAGTGAGACGCTGTTTAAAAAAAAATGTGTATGGCAAGCCGTGATCTTTGGGAGCCCGCCCTGCTGCTCAAGTAGACTATGTAACTCGCTAGTGCTCTCTAAGAGGTTACACTTTATGACTTTTAGTTTCACAGTGTTGATAGCTACTCGTGCCCATTTGAGTCGCCTGTTGTCATTGGTTGGGCATACCTCCTTAGTTGTAAGAGTTATACTTGGGAGGCTAGGGTTTATGGCCCAGGGTGATGTCATATCAAACTCAAGGGGGTTGTGGTCGCTGTCAGTGGTGGACCCTACTACCATATCCATCACTCCAGGCCACAGTCTAACATCTAGTAGAATGTAGTCAATGCGGCTTGTATTTGTAGTTCTGTTGTAGGTGTTTGCCCCCATCTTATCAGACTTAGTTCGGCCATTGACGGTCCTTAGCCCGTACTCAAGGGTTAGGGCGTGGAGCTGTAGCACCGTTCGTGTCCATTTTTTGATGGGTGGTAAGTCAAGAGGGGGGACAAGCCACATCTTGTCTACCTTGTCACTGTCAGTTACATCTTCTTTGTCTAGAGGTTCAAAGGTGACATTGAAGTCACCTGCTATTATTAGTGGTGACTGGTGCACCCTCTCCTCAAAACAATCTTCCAACGCTTGGAGAGTGGGAGAACTGCTGCCAGCCTTGGAGCCTCGGGCATAAACATTAAAAAGGTCTAACCCTGTACCGTTCCTACCCCTAATGTGGATCGCTAAAATGTCAGACCTATTAGTCTTAAGCTCTCGAGTGGTACAATGAAGCTCGATTTTAACCCAGATCAGCAGTCCCCCAGCTGGTTGTCCTGGTCTACTGGTGACTGCTGGCCAACAAAACGTGACATATCCTGGAATAAAGACAGGAGAAGTGGACCAAGTTTCCTGCAAAATGCAAATATCAAATTGCTCTATATATTGGATCCAGTGATCGTGTCACCTTTGACCCCACTCAAGCCACATTCCATGTTAATATGCTAAGTTTTGGAGGCAGTCCTCTGGTAGCTGGACGGGGAGACTGGTTCCCATCCATAGCGCAGCCTATCCGTGGGCCTACAGTCGTTTCTCGCATTGGTAAAATCCCTCTTGGGGGTATCTATGCTGATCTGCAGTCGGACAGGGGTCCCGGGCTAGTAGGCTTTGGCGTTGATGACAAGGTGTTGGTATGATGCCTAGCTTTATTTGATAAGTGCTCAGCCTCACTTATACTTGAGGATGTCGTATGGGCTGGACGGGCTTGACGTGTGAGTCAGTCATTGGTAGCGAGAGGTGGGTCAGAACCCATTGGAGTGCCACACTGGTTGGTGGTTAGCAACTGGGGTGTAGTAAAGGGTCTGTATTTTAGTTGGATTCCAGTGGGAGTGGGTGAGCATGCTCTTGCCTCTAATGCTATGAGGTTATGGGCTAGGTTCCCTTCTCTTAGTTGTAGTTCAATACAGTCCGTTTGAGAGGTGTAGTGAGTTAACCTTTTTGCCCATAAGATGTCCTCCCTGATGACAGATCTACACCCTTTCACCTTGCGAATCCAATGTATGGATTTATTTATTAAAGAATCTTCACCTTCGTGTGAGATGGTATTTTAGGCACATTAGTCGTATAGATACTCCTAGCGGGACATTGGGCCTGATCTCGCCTATAACTAGGATGTTGACCGATGTCAGCTTGTACTCTGTCTCTACTGCGCACTGGTTCGAGAGCATTCATACTAGTAAGGTTTGCAGGAGGCTGAGTGGGGATGGACATTAAGGGGGCTATACTGCTCGAGCGGTTGATTAGTTCCTGTGGGCGTCTAATTGTCTGCTTGGACTGATGTACATTGGGGAAACCTCTGTCTAGCAGAAGTTTGACCTGGTCCGTGAGGGCTAGGATTAGTATTTTTAGTGAAGTGACTTCAACCCTCAGATCTGTTATGATCCTAATCGTGTCCTGACCCAACAAGGCTGTCTCTTCTGGGAAGCCCTCAGCCCTACGATCAATTGGGTCTTTCTCTACAGGTTCAGTAGCCAACCTCTTTATAGTAGGATCAACCACTAATTCAGACGCTTCTCCCTGCTGATTGCAGGACCAACGCTGTAATGGGAGAAACCTGTTGGATAAAACAATATTTGTGTCAGTATCGGTGTAAGTACCAGCGATGGTTCTATGTACAACAGCAGTGGGAATTGAGGATACCCCTGCCTCCGCTTCCTCAGTAGCGACTGTTTGTTGGGTGGCAATGGGATGACTCGAGGGAGGATGTTTTGCGCTACGTGTGTTCCGCTTGGTAAAAATAGAGGGAATGCGTTTTGCAGGATTAGGATTTGGGCTGGAAAGATGGAGTGACTCGTCAGGCGGATGCGGGATGTCTGTTGAAACCAGATGAGTGGCGGGGGCTAGGATTTCCTCGCATTCCACTAGTAGATCGTCAATACAATCCAAGGCACAGTTATTAGATGCCGACTTACGAGCCAGTTTGTTTCTGCTAGATTTCAGGCGTGGGCCCTTCTCTCCATCCCCCCCCCCCCCACAGGCTGTGGATTTTCTTTTCCCCATAGCTTTGACAAATATTTTACAAATAGAGTTAGGTTATAAACTAGTGTGTTGAAGATATAAACAATGTCACGACAATGACCAGGTAGTTCCTGCAGGAGTCTTAGATCTCCTGGACTAGTGCCTGTGAGGTAGTCATGGGGCCCAGGTCTCCGGTGTGGGGTCTCTGCAAACGACCAGCAGAAATGATAGAAGACTCCTCGGCCAGCAGAGAATCCCCCCTACAAGGGCTAGGTATGTGGGTGGAAGCATAGCTATAGGGCTCAACTCAGAGCACAGCAACCCAAAAGCCAAAACAGCCCAAGAGTAAAAGGCAAACGGGCACAGTCAAACTGTACAAGAGGGTATAGAGAACCAATACTGGAAATAGCAACGACTCTCAGTTTGAACCACCACAGTCCAAAAAGCCAAGGGGTATGGCACTGCCCTGCCTCTCCCTGGCAAGGATGGGCCCGCCCTTGGCCCGGGCTTTGCCCGGGCACGGCCCGTGTGCGTCCCGCGGGTTTTAGGTGGCACTTTTAAGCACGTGGATGGCCCCTCCCTCCTGGGAGTGATGACTTCTGGGGCTTGCAGTCCCCAAACAGCAAGGCAGCGGTATTCAACTCATAAATTTCACCGGAATTGTATCGTAATAAAATATATGCTGGTCCTCTTCAAGTAAAGTTTGCGGGTGCTCTTATTGGAAGAAAAAATAAAATTACCATAGATCCAAAATGGCGGCACTTCTTATATTTATGCTTATCGTATATAGATCATTCCATAAATAACTTATAGGTATTTGACTACATGCTTATGGGTCTCCGTTTATTGTGATCACACATATCACAACATATAAACATGATTATACAGAAAATGTGTAAATGTTAACTATTCAATACACTTACTTTAAAAATATGAATTAATAGAAATTGAAATATAAAATACAAATAAATAAATGGGGAAAACCAAACAAAAATAATGTGTGTGTATATATATTATATATAGATTCATACACACTATAGGAATGAAGAATAAATAAATACATTTTGAAAACACAAATAAATATTATATATACACACACACTAAACTTTATCAGTATATACATTTGTAAGTATATCAATACATCAATTACATATAAGGTGATGAGTGTAATTTTATGGGTTTTCTTACTCTAACAAATCTATCACAATGTGTAAATATGATTATAGCAATTGTATCTATAATGCTTCACTATTGAAATATTTCGGAAAAATATAAAAATAAAAAATTACATTATAAAACAAAAAAATTAAATTTAAAAAACACCTTAATTTACAGCAAAAATGGAATGCTAAGTTTGTAAATATCTGTCCGTGCATGTACATATGGGACCTTATCTAGTACAGTTTATCTCCTGATTATTTTGCCTATGCTTATCATGTTAACATCCCAATGTATGTATAACTTATTAGTGTTATGTTTCTACATATTTATATATTTTACTCCCATTGCAGAGAAAAAAATAACTAATCTCCCTAAACCACTACTCAATGACTCATCCCAAGTTGGATTTGAACCCGATACTTCTATCGCCTTCTGAAGCCAAACCCCCTATGTCATTGCAGCACAGAATTCTAGAACTATGATCCAGATTAAGAAGGATCATCAGGACATTCAAAATCATGCCTGAGATGTGATACACAATAGTACCAAAAAGTCAGCTAGACAAGGGGGCCGAATCCACAACAAAATAACCACCCTAGGCCAGGAATGGCCCAAGGTCAAGGACTAATCTTGAGTCTCAAGGCACAAAGCCTCACATCAGTCTCCTAGTCGAGGATAATTGAGTAATAAAAACCAAGTCAATGGAGCAGGGTCAGTCCATGATCCTTCAATTACATATGGATCAAAACGTCATCGACACGGACACACTGACCCTATTTACTCTGTATAATTTTCTGCAGGGTTGTCTTATTTTGTGACCTAATATTTTTGCAATTTCCATCACGTTACTGCCTGAGTCACTTTTCGTTACTTGTTGTTGTGTGGGTTCTACCCACTCAAAGTTTTTCAACTGTATTTATTCATAAATGTATTTTTAATTTGCCATGTGAACAAACCATCTGGGTATTATTTGTTTCCTCAGTATATTAGTTGTTATGCAACCTTTCTAGGGACCCTTGTTCCTTAAAACATTTAGAAAGTTGGCATTTTCTTACTTTAGCCATTTGGTGCCTGTCTCTGATCACATGTCCGGGGTGGGTGACAGCTGGGCCTTGTGTATTCCTCCTAGACAGCCACACACAATGGGAGCTCAGGTATGTCTTAATGAGCCATCTCTGGCTGGATTGGAGGGAGGAGCTGGGCACAGCTTCACTTACACCTGAATAGGCTGTGTCCTGTCCACACCCAAAGGGCTGCATACCCCCCTGTAATGAGTCTGGAGCCAGGGCAGGAAGGGAGGACCTCTGTGCATGTTTTAAAAGTCTCCCCCACTTCAAAGGCACCCTGGGTATAAGTATTGGACCTCAGACACCACCACTTGAGTACACTTCTGGACCTTTGAAGATTGCCAAGAAGGAGGACTGCTGTGCTGCTGAAAGGACTGCCACTCTGCTGGAGTTTTGCTGAACTCCTACCTTGCTGTGCTGAACTGCTGCCCTCTTGCCTGAGTAAGGGGACTGGACCTGCATCACTTGAACCCAGAGTGACTCTATGAGCTAGCTGGTTGGCCTCCTGATCTGAAGTCTCAGGGACATTAAAGACCTCCAACCAACCTGTTTTTACACCTGTTCTCTGCCATCTGTGAGTCTACGCTGCCAAGTGGTGCCACCCAGTTTCTGGGTCCTTTGAAGTGGGCCTAAAGTGTTTCTCCAGCGGAACAGATGAATCCTCTGCTGAACGGTGCATCTTTGAGCAGAACCGACACATCGTCGCTGTTGCGTGGATTGGACCCGTCGCAAAAAGACTTGCATTTCCGCTGCATCCTGCATCTGAGGACCGATGCATCACCTTCAGAACTGCCACTGGGCGATGCTATTCCCTGCTCAAGCTCCTCGCATCCCTCGTCGACAGCAGCCTCGACGATGAACCTCTGCATCACAGCGTCAGCGTTCATCAGAACCGAAGCATCGTCTCAGCTGCGCCTCATATCCTTGACATCGGCCTTCGCTTCACAAGCCCCGTCCACAGAATCCTTGATGTCGAAGCATTAGGACCTCACGCTGCAGCCTCGTTGCATCTCGGAACCGACGCATTACCTCTGCTGCTCGACTCATCTTTGACACGGTTCCACGCATCACTCAGAAACCAGTATTAAGGTACTTTGTTCAGCGGTCCAGACTGGATCCCTGTAGCAGAGCCGCGCTCCTTCGCAGTCGGCCTGAGCTTTTGACTTTGTCCTGGTCCGGTGTGACCAGATATCCCCAATAGCGCTTTTTGCTTCTTGGCGCTATTTTCCACTATAAACTTTAAAATTCAATATCTCAAGTTATACTTATTGGATGTTTGTCTTTTTGGGCTTGTTTTATTTATTAAATTGAGGTCTATTCTTCTAACCTGGCGTGGAATCTTTTTATGTGGTGTTTCACTGATTTACTGTTTGACGTGTTGCACAAATACTTTTCACATTGCCTCTAAGTTAAGCCTGATTGCCTTGTGCCAAGCTAACAGAGGGTGAGCACAGGAGAATTTAGAGTTTGCTTTTGCCTTACCCTGACTAGGATTGTGGTTATTGCTTGACCAGGGCTTATAACCCAGTCAACCAGTAACCCAATTTCTAACATGTGTGATCTACCCTGCCAAGTGATACCACCCCAGTCCTCGACCCTTGGAAGTGGGCCTAAGGTGTTTCACCTGCTGAACTGACGCATCCTCTGTGGAGCGACGCAACCGTGAGCCGAACCGACAAATCTCCTTGGCTGAGCGGCGCATCTTCGAGCAGAACCGACGCATCGCCGCTGTTGTGTAGATTGGACCCTTCGCAAAAAACTACCATTGCTGCTGCATCCTTCATCCTGGTACTGACGCATCGCCTTCGGAACCTCCACTGCGCAATGCTTTTCCTGGCACAAGCTCCTCGCAACCCTCGTCGTCTGCAGCCTCGTCACATCTCGGAACCGATGCATTGCCTCTGCTGCGCAATGCATCTTCGACATGAATCAACGCAAGTGCTCCGCAACCAGGATTTAAGGTACTTTGGTTCAGAGGGCCTAACTGGGTCCCTGTAGCTGGCCCGTACTCCAATGCGGTCGGCCTGAACCTTTGACTTTGTCCGGGTACGGCAAACCAGATGTCCTAAATAGCACTTTTAGCTTTTTGGCACTATTTTACCTAAAAACGTTTAAATTCAAAACCTCCCGCAGATCACTTGTCCATAGTCAACGAAGAAATTCAAGCTCTCTTGTCCAAGGCAGAGAGGGTACCTGCATCAGCGATCAAGACTGGCTGTTATTCCTGTTATTTCCTAGTATCGACAAAGGACGGTGGCCTTCACCCCATCCTAGAACTTCGCCCTCTGAGCTTCTTCCTCCAGAAGGACTAGTTCAAAATGCTCACGCTGGCCCAAGTTTCTGCTGCCCCAGATCCAGGAGACTGGATGGTGACACTTGACGTACAGGACGCATATTTTCACATCTCCATCCTGCAGTCCCACAGGTCTTATCCCTGGTTCCAGTTAGGCCATGACCACTTTCAGTTCTGCATACTCCCCTTTGGCCTGAGCAGTGCACCTCAGGTGTTCACAAAGGTGAGAATGGTGGTGGTCACAGCCCAACTGCAGAGGTTGGGCATACCAGTCTTGCCATATATCGACAACTGGCTACTCAAGGGGGGGCTCTCCTCAAACAGCCATCAACCATCTCCAGATGATACCAAAATTGTTAACATCATTGGGTTTCTTCATCAATGTGCCGAAGTCACACCTGAGTCCTTCATAGTAACTCCTCTTCATCTGAGCCATCCTGAATACGGTCCTTTTTCAACCAGTTCCTCCTCAAAGAGTCAAGGACATTCAGGCTATGATCCCGATGTTTCAACCTTTGACCTGAGTCTCAGTGAGAGTGGCTCTGTGGCCTCTTGTGTTCTGCTTGTGGACCAGACCAGAAGGTACATGCTGGTTCTGCTGTGGGATTTGAAGTCTGAGTGGGCTCGGCACCAAGGCGACCTGTCAGACTCCCCACCAGACTCAGAACTAACAGTTGTGACGGACTTATCTCTGCTGGGTTGGGGTCACCTTCCACGAACCACCCAGATGCCTTCGCTCTGCAGGACTCCTACTCACACACATCCCACGCATATCGGAAGGCTACTCAAGAATTGGCTCTTCCCCACATAATCACCATACTTGAACATAAATATTCAGCCTATCCCTCTGTATATAAGCATTTATTTGGACTATAGATGTGTACCTACATATGTGCATTGCTTTGTATAAACATGTATAATAATTATGTTTTAAAGATATAGATATTCGTTAGTTCTACTTAACAAATACACATATTAATTATAGTTACATTATTCTATGTTTAACATGTATATAAGTGACTGCATAAATAAGTGAATCTTTTATCATAACTATCTACAATTGCTTCACTGTTGAATTACAACAAAAAAAATTAAAGTACAGCAACACTTGAAAGCCTGAGTTTATTAAATGCAATTTTAATCTACATATATTACCTTCCTTTTTTTTTTTTTTTTTTTTTTTTAAATATCTTTATTGGTATTTTCTGTTTTTAACATGAATATCACCACGACTTTATACAGAATGCTCAAATATGAAAAGCAAATATATAAAACACATATATAAAAGAACATTATCCAGTGCAGCAACATAAAAGTGACATTAGTGTGTCATTCCCAATCACAGGTCCGCGCATCTTGCGAGCTTATGTCCTGAAGTCACGTCGCGTCCTTACACACATTTTTTTTTTCTTTTCTCTTCCCCTCTTCCCGCTATATCAGATATTACACATTACAATTATCACTGTCTGCATCTTATTAATGACATTTCCAGACTGTACTGTTATGACAGGAACTTATTGTTATACAACTTACTTATTAAAAAGAAAATAACGTGCCAGTCAGACCTGGTCAATCATGCACTGCGAGAGAGGGATGTATGATTTACATGATGATAGGACATGGGGGGGGAAAAAAAAAGAGAAAAAAAAATATTTCTCTCCTTTTTTAACTCTGGAATGTACCAATAAGACATATGTTTAAATACACATCAACCAAACTGAACCTTATAATATAATATAAAAAAAAGGAAAGAAAAATAACAGGCCATCTATAAAGTACGAACAAAAGCACTAAGGTACTAAGCTGTATCATCAGTGCAGTGTCATGTGAACAGCATACCCAGCCAAAGGGCGGAGCAGTGCCCATATTAAGGCGCAGTTGCCGACAAGCAGGGAGGTTCTCTATATCCGAAAATGGGGGGAGGGGGGGTGTAGGCAATTATCTATAACGATCCAGGGGTGTAGTGATGTGTTCTACTGTGTGCGTTGAGGTGCCGCTGCAACCCTTAACTAAGCGATGAGGGATCAGTGCACCTGACTTAGGTCGGCAGTTCGAGTATCGTTTGCCTCCGCTGCGTGACCTGTCCGCAGGGCGGTGAGTAAGGCGTCCCAGCTTTGCGCAATGGGAAACTTGCGGAGCCCCGCTGTTTCCTCTCTATGCAGTGCTATGCTCTCCGCTTGCACCCATATTGTAAGGGAACGTCTCCAACTCCGTGTCTCTGGAGGGTTAGTATTTTTCCAGTTCTTGGTTATTAAGCGCTTTGCCGTAATGAGACCTAAATCACGGAACCTGGAGGTGACCTTATTCTTTTTGGACCTGGTATAAAGCCCTAGGACGCATACTTCCCATGACAATGGTAACGATGTGTCCGTGCATGAAGCTAATAGTGTGACCACCTCCTGCCAATAATGTTGAAGGGACGCACAATTCCACAGCATATGAAGCAGGTCAGCATCAGGATGTTGGCAGCGCGGACATACAGAGGTAGAGATGTGGAAATATCTATTTATCATGTCAGGCGAGAGGTATGCCCTCTGTGTGATGTATGTTTGTATGAGCTTAAACCTAGAGTTCCTTGGTATATGTTTAGCGCCCACTAATATAATGTTCCATTCCTTAACGGACCAGGGCCGACCTCTATCTGTCTCCCATCTTACTCGGAGATTTTGCATCGGTGTCAGCGTATGTGCAAGTAGTGCACCCACCAGCCAGTGTACCACATGCGATCCCGCTCCCATTACATGTAAGTATTGTATCAGGAGGTGTGTTGGTGGTTCAGTTGACAAATTCCCCCAGGCAGCCGTCAGAGTCTTCAGAATGGAAGTATGTAAAAGGAATTGACCTGCTGGTAATTCAGCATCTGCAACTAGTGTTTCAAACGGTATCAATGCGCCGTCCCTATACAAGTCGCCTAAAGTGTCAAGTTCCGCCGCACGCCAGGTCACCAGAGCTGCTTCCGATGTGCCTAGGGTACCCCTTGGTGTTCCCATCAATGTCAAAATCGGGGCGTATGGGAGTGTCGTGCGAGTGAGGTATAGGCTTCTTTTATAGCACCTATGAGCTAAACCCAAATACAACTGTGGTGGTCGCGGAAGTTAGGCGATGGGATGAAACAGATGGCAAATTTGATAGTGGGTCCAGGGCGGATGCATAGACGCCGTGTCTTCCAGACACTTGACGTCTAACCATTTCGTCGCCCATTGAAGCTGGGCTGCCAAATAATACAGTTCCATATTAGGGACAGCTAGCCCACCCTGACTAATAGGAGCATACATTTTCCACAGAGCAACTCGCGGCCTCCCCTTGTTCCATATTAACTCCCGGAATAGTCGTTCCAGGTCCCTGAAAGTCTTAGGTGGAATATAAAGTGGGAGATTTGAGAAATAATACAACAGTTTGGGGAGCACAATCATTTTTAGCAGGGTTACGCGGCTCATTACATTCAGCGGAAGCGTTTTCCAGAAGCGCATTTGAGCCCGTATGGCCGAGATTGCTCTCACCAAATTGCCCTCCAACAAGTCATCAGGCGATCGGTATATGAAGATGCCAAGATATCTGAATGTTGTGGGATACCACGTAAGAGGCGCGCCGTTTAGAAACACATTCACCTCAACTGTGTCAGCGCGAAACGAGTAAATCCCCGATTTGGCCCAGTTGACCCGGAGCCCCGATTTCTCCTCAAACGTTACGAGAATATCCGCTATGGACGTCGGTATTGCTGTAACATCTCGGTGGTATAAAAGCAAGTCATCAGCGTACAAGGAGACAGTATGCAGTCCATCTCCCAGTCTTATCCCCCACTCCTCACCATCTTTCCGGAGCAGCATTGCCAAAGGTTCCATAGCTAGGGAGAACAATAACGGAGACAGCGGACAGCCCTGACGTGTCCCTCGTCTCACTCCAATGCAGTCCGAAACTAGCTTGCCAGTACGGACTCGAACAGTGGGTCGCTGATACAACAGACGGACCATGTTTAAATAGTTGTCCCCTAGATCGTATTTTCCTAACACAGATGCCAAATAGGGCCATTCCAAGGAATCGAAGGCTTTCTCTAAGTCTAATACTAGGCAGCCTGATCGGGGCCACCTATGTGTTGCATACTGTTGCACTCTGAACAGCCTGCGTATATTGAGAGAAGTGCAGCGTGTGGGAACAAAACCGTTCTGATCGGGATGTATCAGTGTTTTCACTAGGGATGAAAGACGCCTGGCCAGGAGTGATGCAAAAATCTTGTAGTCCGTATCGAGGAGCGCAAGTGGACGGTAGGAGCCTAGGAGGTCGGGATTTTTATCAGGTTTAAGGAGGGAGACCAACAGGGCCTCATTCTGCGTGGCAGTGAGAGTAGATTCATCTAGCGCAGTCTCGTACACTTTTAACAACTGCGGCACTAGGATATGTGTATATGCCTTATAAAATTCGGTCGATAGACCATCCGGCCCTGGCGTCTTCCCATTAGATAGCGAAAAAATACTTTCTCGGATTTCCTCAGGGAGAAGAGGGGCATTTAGTTCTTCACTTTGGGCGCGCGTGAGCCGCGGTAGATCTAAGTCCGCCAAGTACGTCTGTAATGTCAGGGGCATGACCTGCACACGCGATTTATATAGATCTCGGTAATGCGCTACAAACACATCATGATTGTCTCGCTGTGTGTATGCAATTTCCCCATTCGCCTTTCTCACCGAAACTATGGGTGCTGACTCCTCATTCTGACGAATGAGCCACGTTAATAACTTGCCTGCCTTATCGCCCATTTGGTGTGTCCTCGCCGAGTGTGCCGCATAGTGAATACATCGCAGCCACTCTAACAATTGCGCATGCTCGTCCTTGAGGCGGCCCAGCTGTCCCCGAACACCATCCGCGCCCGCCTGTTCGCTAGTGGCCAGTCTCCGCTCTAAAGCGGTAAGCTCTTTTTCTAGTTGCGCCCGCATGCCCGCCTGTGTCCCCAAACAGTGCCCCCTGACAACCACCTTAAGGGCGTCCCACTCTATCAAAGGTGATGTGGCAGTGCCCGCATTTTCTTCGAAATATTGCGCCACAGTAGTGGCCAGTAAGTCTCAGAAGGGCGCATCCAGGAGGACATCCGGCTGGAGGCGCCAGATCGGGATCGGCGGCAACTCTACCTCCCATTGCAACTCTATGGTGTGTGGGTTGTGATCTGAGTGTGTGGCAAGAGGTCAGTCGACACCATGAATCGGTCCAGGCGGACATGAAGTTTATGGGCCCCAGAGTAATAGGAATACACCCTATCTAGTGGGTTTTTATGCCGCCACGCATCAGAAAAGTGCCACTGCGCGGCCCAGTGCGCCAATGCCTTTGCAGCTGTGTATGTGGCAGTGCCAGGTAGGGGAGGAAAGGACCAGTCTAAGGAGACATCTAGTACACAATTGTAGTCTCCGCCTAAAATCATAGGGATGTCGTGCCATATTGATAGTTTTTGTGATATCTGATTTAAGAAGACTGCTTGTTCAGTTATGGGTGCATAAAGGGAGGCTATCACCACCTGCTTCCCATCAAGTACCCCTTTAACTATGACATATCTACCCTCCCCGTCTATTATCGTATCCAGCACTCGAAACGGAGTGCCTGGTCTTACCCACACTAAGACCCCACGTGCGTATGCAGAGTAGCTTGTCGCATATAATTGTCCCTTCCAACGCCTGTGAAGACTCGTGACTTCTACCTTAGTTAAATGAGTGTATAAGAAAACGACGTTCCGGACTATGGATGCCCCTCACATTCCATGTGCCTATCTTAACGGGCGCCATAATCGGTTAATGTTAGGGGTAGAAATGGAGCCATCCCGCTGAGTGGTGAGAATGTCTAACAATAGGTGTGTAGAGGTCACTCTAGCAAGTGTTTCCCTGCACAGTCCAATGGTGCAACAAACATACCTTTGTCGAAAAGTGATGGCATAAAAAACAATTAAACAATAAATAATTGAAAATACCATGAGAGCAGTTTTGCAACAAGCAAGTGCCCAAACCGAGAATGCAATGACACACAACCAACGTCTGGGGGGAGACTATTGCACGCAGCAATCTAAAGACTAATTGGAGAGTAGGAGAAAATCATCCTGGGTGGCTAGACCTGTCTCTGACCAGACACTTATGGGACAGAGCCGCTGCCAGCGCATTATACATGTAATTCCCATACTATAGAGAGAAAATAATGGGGGGAGTTACCAAATTGGGCATGTTAACATGCCCGAAACCTGCCCTACAGGAAAGACATCAGCCTGAGCGTTAAACATAAACATTGCGTTTCAAAAATAGCGAAGAGAGTCCATTATACTTGCGTGGCCAAGGAGGTCGTGTACCTTCCTTTTACATATATACTTCCATGTACTTATGATATACTGTTCATGTACTTCTGTATCTTTATATTTATTACTTTGCTTCTAATTCAGCATATCCAATGCACTACCCTATATCTTAACCTATATCTCTCGCAATATATTCTCTACTTCCAGTCAGACTCATCGCAAATCTCATTCCACTACTCTCTCCAGTACTACCCTATTTCTCGACCTATACAACTCTCAATATATCCTCTACCTCAACTCTGACTCATCTCAAATTTCATTCTACTATTCTTTCCAATACATTACCCCATTTCTCACCCTATACCTCTCTCAATATATACTCTACCTCAACTCTCACATTCTTCCCAAACCCCATACCACTATGACCCCCAAACTAACCCTTTCTTGACCCGTCCTTCTTTTTATACCTCCACTATTCCTTTTACAATCCAAATAACAGACTAACAAGTCCGCCACTGAAATCAAATTAATTTCATATTTCCCTACACTAATTCACCACTAATCCTTTTGGGTTCAAGAGTAGCCTGGTACTCGCCGAAAAGTGCTACAACTCCTCATCAGGGGAGCAAGCGCTACATAAATGCCAACCCTTCCCTCTTCCATCCCTCCACTATCCTTTTCAATCCAAATAACAGACTAACATGTCCACCGCTCAAATTAATTTCATATTTCCTTAGACTAATTCACTACTAATCCTTTTCTGGTTCCGGAGTAGCGTACTACTCGCCGAAAAGCGCTTCAACACCTCATCCGGGGTAGCAAGTGCTAAATAAATGCAGACCTTTTCCTCTTCCATCCCTCCACTATCATTTCTCAATCCAAATGACAGACTAACATATCCACCACTCGAATTAATTTCATATTTCCTTAGACTAATTCACTACTAATCCTTTTCTGGTTCCGGAGTAGCGTACTACTCGCCGAAAAGCGCTTCAACACCTCATCCGGGGTAGCAAGTGCTAAATAAATGCAGACCTTTTCCTCTTCCATCCCTCCACTATCATTTCTCAATCCAAATGACAGACTAACATATCCACCACTCGAATTAATTTCATATTTCACTATACTAATTCACCACTAATCCTTTTTGGGTTCCGGAGTAGAGTGCTACTCGCTGAAAAAGCGATTCGACTCATCTTCAGGGGTAGTAAGCGCTATATAAATGCAATTACAATATAATACAATATACAGAACCAGATCAGGAGGATGAGTGTTCTCTTACATCGCTCCCGCTCCACATCAGAGCCTTCTCCTCTCTTTTTGAATTCTGCAAAAAGCAGAAGACCTGGCTTTTCAATTAACCAACCTACCATAGGCAAGGCTAGGCGCACACACCTGCTCAGTGCTATGATACCTTCACGGGTGATAGTGCACTTTACAAATACACAGGCATATCAGTCAGTGGATGATGTGAGTGAAAGACACATGCCTAGTATGCCATTACCAAGTAATGAACAAATGACACATATACTGTTTGCATTCGTCAGCCTGAAAAAACATGTTAGCATCTAAGGGTGGATTTAGAAATGCTCCTGTCTGCATTGTCCTGGCTCATTCTCCATTTGCACTCCAGTTGTTTGCAGTGGCATTTCATCAGTCTGATTTTCTCTGTGTACCAAATTGGTACTCGAGACATGATCACATTGTTGACCAACATACTAGTAGATAGAGTGTGATGGGATTTTGAACAAATTGAAGGGTCATACTTGCTTGTCAGTGTTGTGTATGCAGCAGCATTCAGATGCCTTCCTGTCTTAACCATAATGTTTTGATGAAGCACTAGTCTAAGGGAGAGGATGTGGTGTTTCATCCGGAGCTGCCAATTTTGGAACTGTCGAACCAGGTTTGTGTCTCAGCGTTGGCTCAAAATCCTGTGATTCTGGGCAGATCACTTAATCTCCATGTGTCTCCAAAAAATTGTGTAATATAACTGGTGCTCATGTAAAGCACTCCAATACCTTTAGGTCGAGTGTGCACTATATAAAACATCAAAAATAAATGTGGCACCAACCTCACTGATGGCAATGTGCATTTGGGTTTATACAGTAATTCCACAGGGGTTGCACAGAGAGACAGTTGGCAACAAGCTACACCAATGGCAGAAATGTGCACTTTGTAATAGAAATATTTATTACAAAAATTGATATCATTATGCATGACAAATCGAGACAGTGCTGACAGACATCGTCGCAATGTGACACACCAAGAGAAAACAGTAATGGAGTGTGTAGGGGGGGATTGGGTAGAAATGTTGGGCACTGAGTTGATAACATCAGGACCTTTTTCTATCTACCTGCCCTTGCCACTGTCGGTGGAGTGTGGGCCAGTGCAAATGACAACATTTAAAACAAATTTGCATGTGGAAGGGACATGGGGTAAATCAAAAAAAATCAGAAGGCTAAATAATTCATGTTATTTTAATTAATGCTATTTTGCCATGTTTCATATGTTAGTCTTTGGGTTTGAGTGGATGGGGTGGTGGAGGTCTATATGCACAAGCTACATGAGATTTGCCAGGGATTCTAGTATGTGATGTGATGTGGAGCAGTGTCAGGGCAGATGGGGCTGCCAGAGGTTAGTATTCAAATTATGCAGAGGGTGCATCAGGAAGATGGCGAAACAGGCACCATTGAGGTTGGATCTTTACCTGCCTATGCAGGGCTCGAAAAATCCACTTGCCCGCTCGCATTTGCGAGTCAGATTTAATTAGGACGAACTATTTTTAGGTCCTACTTGCCCTTTCTGGCGTAGGAAGACAAATTGACTTTTGACCTCTGCCTCTGAAAGCAGAGCAAATGTGACAAGATAGTAAGATTTAAAGGCATATTTATTGCTCACAAAGTGAATGAGCAATAAAAATGCCTTTAAATCTGGTTAACTAGGGGGGTGCTAGAGGGCGCACGGCAAGATGGCCGCGCGCTAGTGAGGCTCTGCCCGGCCGAGCACCAATCCGCCAATTATCTGCCTTCAAATTGCTGCATCTGAGTCGCTAAAGCGAGTGTCCTGCGCTGTGAGACCCACAGTCACGCCTTGACCGGAGCTGGGGCAGCTGCAGCCCAACACAAGATTATTTCTCCGCTCTTCTGCACTCGGATGGTCCCCTGAGAGAAAATGGCGGCCGCCGCGGGGTACTGGCGGTGATCTTCGAACTACACGACCGGAGCTGCTGCGAGGTGCTGTGTGCTGAGGGCTCTGAGCGTGTGCTGCCTTGGAACCGCGGTGGCCACGCACTGCTGTGTGACGGGCTGCGCTCCGGAGGCAGACTGGTGAGCGCCTGCTGGGTATTGTGGAGGCCGCACGCCGGCTGGCACTGCAGAGCCTAGCGGGGGAGCGGACCGGCTGCCTTACCTGCCTTCGGAATACTGGCACTGCAATAAACTGCTGACGCCCGCCGGCGCTAGCTGCGGTGAGTGGGGTGCGCCTCGACCCGGGTTTGTGGCTGCGGAGGCGGGCGCAGGCAGGGAGCGGGCCGCGGCCTGCGAGCTGTGGCGGGTGGCTGGTGGGCGTGGCGGCCCGGACATCTCCCCTGAAGTGCTGTGCCGAGTGGGGTGCTGGTCTTCTGCGTATGCGGCTCCCTGGTGCTCCCTTTTCAGTTGCGACTCACAGCTTGTAAGGAAATGCCTGCTGCTGGACTGTTTTTACGAGCTGCCCACCCACCGCCCTTTGGGATGGACGCCTGAGGGATCGTAACTGCTGATGGCGGGGTGAATTGACTGGGTGCGCGGCCTTCTCCTTTGTGGACCATTAGCGGAGGATTGCTGCAGGCGCGGGGTGATCGGCGCATGCTGCGTCTTCGCGGCCAGGGCTGTCTGCTGGTGCTGCGTTTACACCGTGGTACTGCTTCCTGTCATTGGTAGTACCTGCTGGTACATGAATAGTCGCTGAAAACTGCTGGTCCCTTGGGGATTGTCTGCCGGTTGACCCGGGTGTGGCGTGTGCTCTCAGGAGTGTGTTGAGGAGAGGTACTATATCCCCGGGCCTATAGCGTGTGCCGGCATTGTGGGTGAGGCATCGCCCTTCCTGAACGCCTCCTCGTGTGAGCGCGCCTGGGCTTGAAAGTGGGGCAGTGTATTGGTGGTGTCTGCTCTGAATAACTCTGTGGCCCACTGCAGGTCCCCGGCGACCTCCCTTCCTCGCTCCTGACGCCGAACACTCTACTGTCCCCGCTCATCCCTCGGCCTACTGGACTTTTTCAGGAGAGGCGGCAATGGGGAGAACGGACAAATCACAACCTCGCCTCACCTTCGAGGCGCGCAAAACGTCAAAAACTTTGCAGAAGGCGGCATCCGACTCAGAGGCCGATGCTCAGACCGACAATCCCTCCACTCTTGAATCCACACTGCTGGCTATGCAACGTAGTCTTCAATCTATAGAAGGTACGATGGCAGCGGTGAATCACCGGCTTGACCATATGTCGTCGCAGCTGGAAAAACAAAATGCTCATATTGGGGGAGGTGGAGCAGCGAGTATCTACGACGGAGGACGGCCTAAGCGAAGTCACGGAAAAGACACTCAACATGGAGAAGGTCTTGGCCCTTATCCAGGCCAAGAATTAAGATTTAGAGGCGCGGTCCCGGCGCAATAACATTAGGCTTACTGGCCTGCCGGAATCCACGAATGTGGGCAAGATGGAGACTTTCATAGAAAACCTCCTTAAATACATTTTTGGTACTGATCAGCTCTCTGAAATGTTCATTGTCGAACGTGCCCACTGTTCTCTTGCTGCCAAGCCTGTCACGGGAGCTCCTCCACGCCCCATCATCGCTCGTATTCTGAACTACAGGGACCGAGATACTATTTTACGCATGGCAAGAGAGAAGGGTAATATAGTACATCAGGGCAACGCGCTGGCCTTTTTCCCAGACTTTACTGTTGCCGTACAGGCAGCCAGACGCGAGTTTGGCAGCGTTAAAAAATATCTACAAACTGAAGGGGTCCCGTATGCCATGCTGTACCCTGCTCACCTGCGTGTCGGCCCGGAGGGAGACTTCAAGATCTTCTCGAATCCCAAAGCTGCTCTTGAACACGCCAAACAGTTGAAGCACAGGAGACGAGAGGCGAGCACCACACCTGAGGATGATGAGCAATAGAGAGATGGGTTATCATGTTCCATAATAGGCCCTTGGGTACTTTCCATGCACACTCCTGGTACCTATTCTGTTTTGGGTCGGGTGGGATCCGGCGGCTCTTGACCGCGGGGTGTTTCTGCTACATTAGAACCACATGTTCGACGTGGTCCGAACTGATGCTGACCTACTGGCCTAAATTCCAATTGCTGTTCCCCGTTCATTTGTGCCTTATATTTTCTCTCTATTCAATCTGCCATTCTCATAAGTGTCTTTTTGGTGTAATGACATGTTATGTTGGGGAGTCCTTTGCTCGAGGTGTCTCACTGCTTTTAGAGATATCGCAGTTTACTACATCACACGCTATGTGACTGACGTTTATATACCCGGGCGCTGGTTTAGACCTGCTTGGCCACCACCCACCAAGTGGGAGGATAGTAGCACTCTGCGCCCCCGAATTGGGTATACCCCAAATGCCAATTGCTAGTTTACGGGTATGTTGGGGGGTGCCCTTTCTTTTGAAATGATATGGTGCCTTAGACGTGCAATGTATTCACTCCTGTACATGAACCATCTTAGTGTTGGCTTGCCATCATGAGCGGCAACGTTAAACTCCTAACCTGGAACGTGCGAGGGCTGAACTCTCCGAAGAAGATAAGATCAGTATTCGCATATTTGGATAGAATGGGGGTGCAGATAGCCATGCTGCAGGAGACACACCTTACTAGAGACTCGGCACAGAAAGTGGGTGCGCGCTGGGCAAGTGTGAGATTTGCGTCCTCGTACTCTACTTACTCTAGGGGCGTGTTACTTCTTGTGAAGAAGGGTGTTCCGTTTACTGCGGGTCGATCTGACACGGATGAGCATGAAAGAGTAGCAATGGTGTATGGGCAGTTGGGCGGCATGAGTGTGTTGTTAGTGAATATTTATGGTCCCAACACGGATGATCCTTCCTTTTTTTCAGATGTGTGGCGCAGAATTTCCTCTTTTCCACCAGCCGCGATTGTCTGGGGCGGGGACTTTAATGTTTGTCTGGATGCTTCCTTAGATAGAGTCGGGAGTGGCAAGGTACGACCTAAACAGGCTGTGGAGGTGTTGCTGGGGTTACTGGACGCAGGTCAATTACACGATGTCTGGCGCCTTCGGCATCCCGCTGGTCGGGAGAGCACATTTGTGTCCTCTGTTCATGGCTCCTGGTCTCGCATAGATTTCTGGCTTGTTTCGGAGGTGGTTTGCACTTGGGCAGTGGGGGATAGACATGAGGCTCGCACATTGTCTGACCATTCACCTGTGGTCCTTGAGTTACGCATTCCCACTTGTGAACGACCGCCCTTCGCGTGGCGATTGCAACCGACTGAGTTAACCGATCCAGTTTTCAAACAGACAATTGCGGAGGCGATCAGAATTTTTTTTAAAGAGAATGAGGGGTCAGTGGATAGTGCGGGAGTTCTCTGGGAGGCGTTCAAGGTGACCATCCGTGGGGCTTGCATTGGAGCACAGTCGGGAGTGTTGCGGGATATCCGACGGAGGATTAAAAAGCTGGCATTGGATATCTCCACACTTGAACGAGCTTACGAGACTGATCCCTCTCCAGCGAAACTGGCCGAAATACGTGTGCTGGTCACGGACCAAAACGACACGGTTGATCAGGAACTATTGCATTGCTCTCGCCGCCGCACTGCTCGATACTATGGGGAGGGGGGCCGTCCCGGTCGCTCGTTGGCCCAAAAACTGGCGGCGCCGCATAGTCAGGAGTGTATAACGGAAATGTTGGATGAGGGTGGGGTTGTGCACTATTCGACGCCGGAGATCTGTGATGCTGTCTTACAATTCTACACCCGGCTTTACGCCTCTAGGTGCTCCCCGTCGCCTGAAGAGATTGACTCATATCTCGATGGCGTTGCATTGGGGTGGCTCTCTAATACGCATCGTGAATACCTTATGCAGCCATTTGATGAGGAGGATGTGAAACTGGCTATAATGTCTTTGCCGACCTGTAAGGCCGCGGGGATAGACGGGCTGCCTAGCGAATTTTATAAGGCATATGTGCCGGATCTTGCCCCCCGGCTTCTGGAGGTATATGCGGAGGCCTACGAGAAGGGAGGGCTTCCGTCTTCTCTCCGGGATGCTTTACTCGTGACCTTGTTGAAACCTGATAAGCCTCCGAATATGTGCGAATCATATCGACCCCTCTCGATCATTAATATCGACGCAAAGATCCTAGCAAAAATGATTGCCACCAGAATACAGCCGTTGGTCCCCCTTCTGGTCTTACCTGACCAATCTGAGTTTGTAACTGCTCGCTCTACGACTCACAATTTGCGCACTGTTTTTTCCACCCTACATTATTTCGACCCAGACTTCCAAGCAGTTGCAGTGCTGCTTGATGCGGCAAAAGCTTTTGACTCTCTCCAATGGCCCTACATGTTTACTGTCCTGGCTAGGATGGGCTTCCCTCCTTTTTAACTGCAATGGCTTTGTGTGCTATATGACAACCCGGTCGCTCGTGTGCGTGTTAATGGTTGGGTGTCTTCGGCGTTTCCTATTGAGAGAGGCACACGACAGGGGTGCCCCCTGTCACCAATGCTCTTCTCGATTGCATTGGAGCCCTTGGCTTGCAAACTCCGTCAAAAACATGCAAACGCTGCCTTGCGGTTTTCGGCAGAGACCTCTCGTTGTTTCTCTCTCTATGCGGATGATGTGTTGCTATATGTTCGAGAACCCGCCACATTTCTGCCTGAATTGCTTCGGGAATATGTGAAATTCGAGAGATACTCAGGTCTAGGGATCAACTGGGCAAAATCGGTGGTGTTTCCACTAACGGCGCATGCGAAGGAGGTGGAGCTGGACGTTCCACTAACTTGGACGACTGAACCCGTGAAATATCTGGGAGTGTGGCTACATAGGGACCCGGAAAAGGTGGTATCTGAGAATTATGGCCGTACTATTATGCGTATCACTGACCTGGCGGGGCGGTGGGCTCACTTGCCCTTGTCGCTTGCCGATCGAATAGCCATTGTTAAAATGGCCTTCCTCCCCAAACTGCTCTATTTTTTTGTTAACATTCCCATAAGACTAAATGTGGCGCTGTTTAGATCGCTCCAATCGGTACTGCTGACATTTGTATGGGGTGGTAAAAAGCCCAGATGCAGATGGGATCTACTGGTCCAGCCCTTTGATCGGGGTGGGTTTGAGGCCCCCGACCTTAGATTATACTACCTGTGTGCGCAGGCGCAATTTGCGCATTATTGGCATTTCCCCCAGCGGTTTCAACCTCACGTAGCTATTGAATCAGATGCCGTTCTCCCGGTGCCCCTACAGGCGGCGACCTTGTCTGGCGGCTCCGGCGGTCCACGGAATGAGATAAACCCGGTCCAATGCACGGCATGGGCTTGGCGAATGCTTGCAAAACGGGCTCAACTATCCTATCTCTATGCTCCATTGCTGCCCTTGGCCTCCCACCCTGACGTCTCTGCGGCACGGGAGAAGCCGGCCCTGCGTGAATTGGCCAAAGCTGGTATATCCCGGATGGGCGATTTGTACACACATGGTCAATTCCGGACTCTACAGGAGGTACAAAATGGGACGGATCGTGGTTTTATGTTTGGCTTTACTTATGTTCGAGTTTGGCAGGCTATCAGGGCTGCTTATCCGGAATTCCTGGCGGAGCCCACTACTCTACGGGCATTGCAGGCGATGCTGGCGGGAGAGGGGCGCACAGGCTTAATTACTAAGCTTTATAATGCTTCTTTGCGTGAGAAGGAACAAGGCGACCACCCCTCCTGCCTCAGATGGCAGGCAGTGAATGGGATTACCCTCGCACCAGATGTTTGGAGGGCATGTTGCGAGCTTACTGGACGCCTCACAGCGAATTGTAACCTCAGAATAATTCACTTCAAATTTTTACATCAATTGTATTATACCCCCTTACAACTCCATAGGTATGGTCTACGAGACTCTGCTACTTGCGTGCGATGTGGGAAGGCTGATGCAGATTTTATACATGTGGCATGGTTGTGTGCGGGGGTGTTTGCCTTCTGGACTGACGTGATGAGGATGCTTACTGATATTGTACTAGAATCCGTGCACTGCACTCCTGAGATCTGCCTTCTTGGGTATGTTAAACGCCTTAAACCTTGCAACAGACGCCTGGTTGCGGTATCCACGCTGCTTGCAAAAAGGGCGGTCGCACAATGTTGGGGCGCTAGAACCACTCCAACAGTGAAAAAATGGCTCCGGGATTTACTTTACTGTAGGGATCAGTTGCTGATCTATGAAGAGGAGATACCAGAGTCTTCTCGCCCTAAGGATTTCTGGGCCCCGATTACAGCGTATTTGCTATCCCGCCCTGATTTGATGTAACTTATGGAAATGTATGTCACCTTCGCATATTCATCATACAGGCTCTCTTCTGAAAGTATATCTATTGTCTGTGTTCCGATGTCTCATACGTGCAGCCCGAGATGTTCTATGCCCTAGCTATTTGTCATTACTGGAGATTTAATTGTATGAGCTCAACTGCTGCCTTCACTTTTTGTTGTTATGTACATGCATGTCTGATGACGCAATGGTCTTTTCTAGTGTACCATCATTCGAAATCTGTTCTGCCTGGGGGACGGGGAGGGTAGGTTTTTTCATTGATACTCTATATCAGTCTTGTATTTAATGGCTGTCAATATGTTTCTTGAAATCAATAAAGAAATAAAAAAAAAAAGAAAATATGGTTAACTATTCACATTTGCTCGGCTTTAAGAGACAGAGGTCAAGTGCATTACAGTTAGGTCGCGTAGATGTTTCAAGTTACTAGACCTGCAGGTCTAGCGCAGGTCTGCAGGTCTAGTGACATTTTTATGATTTTTCGAGCCCTGCTATGACGTTGTGAGCTTAGATATAGGCAGACCATGCAGCAAATAGGGCTCATTGATGGTGATTATGTGCTGCTCTATTGAGTTAAAGACGTGCTTTGGCTCCTCCACCAGGCAACGCAAACTAGCTGCTCCCTAGACCCAGTGTACTTTTCCATTGCACGAGTCTCATCTTCCCATATTTTATCTCATGGTGTGTTGTTACCATTATGGCATTCCACTCTAATCAATTGGGCACGCTCAGTACATTTAGGGATGGACTGCTTGGTCAGCCTCAGCTGTTTCAAGCAAGAGCTCCACCCCACCAAGGACTGTCCGACTCGAGGGTCTGCCTTTTCTAGAGGCCCTTCCCTCTATCCAGCAGAGCGAAGGCCTGGCAGGTTGCGCGCCCGTCCCCCCAGTGGTCAGAACAGAGTGGAAGGGGTCGGGTGGTGCTAGGTCCCAGATGCCGAATGGTGGTCCGAGCACCATCCTGTTGTCCTCCACCCTGCGCATTTCCGCAGCAGCTTGGACCTACCATTCCGTAGGATGTCCCCACCGCCCAGGCCAGCACCCCTGCGTCTCGCTCAGGCTGCGCCTCGGCCCTCCTCGCCCTTCCGTGGTCACAGAGATGGCCAAGCCGGTGCCCGTCCGACTGCCCTGTCCCCCTGCTAGCCCCAGGCAGGGGGCTTCCTCCAGCAGCAGGCTCCAGAGAGGTGCAAAGGTCAGTCTGGATGAACTTGAGGGCCCCCCTCTAACCCCGACCTACAGGTGCGGCAGTGTAGTTGATCCAACCATTAGCATATGCTTGTCTCAAAGATGAAGCCGTGCGTGTGTAAGTGCACACGCCCGATACAGTAAAACGGCAAATAGGTCATTAAATTAGTCATGATTTCTTTTATTGCTCCATCTGTTACTTGGATAACTATGGTAATTCCAGAGTTACTACATACCGATGAGCGCTGACCTCCCGGGATGCATGCATTCATCAGAACAAGACCAATCCAGGCTTGCCCGACTGCTTTGGTGACTCTAGATAACCCCAGGAAGATCGCACATCCCTGTGACGGCATTCGGATGTCTGCTACCCTGTCAACTTACGCTGGTATTTTCTGGGCCTGTCATGGTGACCCCAGGTAACGCGGAATCAGGGCTCGATTCTGTTGAGGGAGTCTGAGACACAGCTAACACATCCAAGGGAAGGCAGCAGGCGTGCATCATGGCATTCACACAATTTGTGAAGTGCTGCCTCTGGGCCTGCTTCTCAACTACATTGGGGATGTAAGCAGTTGGTGTGAGTTGCTTAGCTACTATGTCTAAGTCCTGCGTTCATCTTGAAGCTTCTGGACCCCACAATTTGTCATCTGTCTGGGAAACAGTGCAGCGAGACGTGGAGAAAAATACTTAGGGCCTGATTTAGATGTTGGTGGGACTCTCGCTGTCCCGCGGTTGCAGTCCCAAATACTCCATCGAGCTGACGGTGTTCGGCCTGCCGCATTTAGATGTGGCAGCAACAGACTTTGAAACGGCCGCATCTACCAGTACTCCGCGGCCGTCATGACGGCAGGTTTGTGCCGAGCAAATTTAGATGTCCTCGTTGTGCTGGCAGTGTCCTGGCAGCGGTTTGCTGATGGAGTGATTCCCTGGTGATGTTAAGACTGGTAAGTAGTACTTTTTTATATGTCAATATACATGAACGTTGTGTTTTCAGCAATAAACATATGTTGGTAATGTGTAATGTCCTTTTTTGTTACATATTGTATGCCACACTAACAACATACACACCCACAGGCACAACAAGCAAAACACACACAAGCACCACAACATTATTTCTTTTTTACATGTCAATACAGGTGGGCTAATTTTACATTGATAAGTTGTAAAATGTACACCACTGTATCACACATACAAAAAACATATAAGAGCAATGTTGAAATACACAAGACTAAAGCTAATGTTAACACGATTCATAGTAAGACAATTGTAAAAAAAACTGACCTTTAATCTCGGCGACAACGGAGTGGATTGGCGTCGTGGTCAAGCTGTTGCAGCGAAGGAGGGACCTAGATAATGGGGTTCAAGACGGAAACGGAAGTCGGAAACAGGAAAAAAGTTAAGTTTTTACCTCTTTTCTTGCGATCTCGCCAACTCAAAGTAGGAGGTTTTCCTGCCACAGTTGCCTCAACTGAAAAGCACATCATAATTAGCTAGACGGGAATTCTGGCTGGACTCCCGCCGACAGCCGATTCTGTCTCTGATGCCGTCGAGGCAGCCTAATTATACTGTCGGAGTTGGCGGAACTTGGGCGGTCTGTCGTCTATGATTCTGCTCCATCTAAATTTTCACAGGTGGACCACCAAGTAGGCGGCGGTGAAATCGTCAAAAAAGAAACAGCTGGACCCGATCGGCCAACATCTAAATCAGGCCCATAGTCTTTGAGCACACCCACACAAGGAGACAAACACTTGATACAATATCTGTGTCTCTCAGCTCTATTTCAATAATTGATTGCAAACCTGATACCTAAACCAATCACGTAAGTTCATTCCAATGCCACACGCCCTCAGCAGTTGCACAAGCCACCCCTCAAACAACCATCAGTCCTTGAAAGAAATTGTATATTTCCTCCTTCAGCTCTCCCCTTTCCTACACCCAGGGCCACTGAAATTATGCGGTAGGGGAGCACCAACTTATGCGGCAGGATTGACTAGATTATGCATCAAGAGAAGGCAAATTGTGGGGCATAATGCAGCACATTTTTTGGTAGTATTTCTTCATTATTTTGTAATTTTTACTCCAGGTAATACTGTCTGGGCAAGGATTTTATTTCATTAGTACCAGTTTAACAACCAAATAACGAAATGTGCAGCCAAAAGATGACCAGTTAACCTATGCAAAAGCACTTCCACTGTATGTGCAACTCTGCACCAATGTCATTCTGCTCCAGAAGTGACAAGAGAAGTTGCATACAAGTGCCACCCAAGAGCGCTTAAGTCAGTTCCTTTCTTTGCACGCCTTCAGACACGGATCTAGAGCTACTCCTTCATTTTTTGATAAGTATTTCTTTCCAGATTTTCTTAGTGTGTAAGGGATGTCACCTCCCAAAAAAACAGGGTTTAGGCCTTGTAGAGACTGTCGCAAACAGATGTCAGTGACGATCTCTGGGATCAAAAATGACTACACCCAGATGAACCTGAAGGCCAACAGGACTGCGAGGCAAAACTGTGGCCAAACATCGAAAGACTCCTTGCTATGACTGGTCAACGTCGAAAAGAAGGTCCAGTTTCCGCTCCTGAAGTCATTCCCGCAATAGATTTTTGTCCAAGTCAGCGGGTAAGTCTAAGAAAGAACATTTGGATGGCCAGCGAGACTCTGCCCCTTTCCATCATTCTTGCACTGAGAGAAGGCTCAAAGGTACCAAAGTTCCTCCCTGACTTGCTCCTGATCCCCTTTGGATTTCATTCCTATCGTGGTCCAGATGGACCCCAATTTCTGAGTGCAGTATCGCAGCAGGTTGAGGCCTTTAATTAGGCCAATCTACAGATCCTCGCCACTTTCCCGGTTCCCTCTGGTGAGCCTTTGGAACCCAAGATTCTTCTAGAGCCTCCAGTTGGACTTCCACTATCGGGCCCACACTCAGCCCAGTTCAGGTTCTTCGCCAGCCCCGGTGCTGACTTTGGTCTTAGCTCCAGCCCCCACGCAGGTTTCATCGACGCCGGAGGAGTAGGCACAACCCATCCTGCTGTCTGACTCTGAGCTGACCTCGTTTTGACCTCGACTGGGATGCAGCCTTCCGGCAACCTTTCTGATTCCGACATCTTGCCTTTACCTCGCAGCAGAGCCCAGGTATTGCACAATATCTTTGGCACAGACTCAAACAATGATTATTTTGGTGAAGGGGATGCCAATGGCCTAGATGACTCCTCAGACACTGGTTTTGTTTCCCCACCCAGCCCTGCAACTGAAGTAAGCGCCTCCTTCACTGTCAGGCTGCAGGGGGCGGCAGAAGCTCTTGATTTACAACTACTCACAATGGAACCAAGACTAATGTCCTCACAGAGGTTCTAAAACTGGACCAGGCACCTACAGTTTCTCTTTATAAGTCAAAACGTAGCCAGAGCAGATATGTTGGTGCAACCCCGAGTTTGAATTTGTTCCAAACAAAAGTCCTCAATGTGTCTCAACTAGTGCCAGTATAACAACCAAATAACGAAATAGGCAATAGCATGCAGTACAGGAGTGTGGTGAGCAAGCGTTTCGAGCTCTCGGTGACTATGGATTGATGGGCCCACACTATGGCCATGTTTTGATATTGTGATTGATGACGACTCGAACAAAATACTTTTGGACTACACTGCTCGGCAAGGAAGAGTTATTTTTAAATATTTTGAATTTGTAACTTATTCAGTCTTTTTTTTTTTTTTTTTAAATCTTTTTATTAACTTTGCTCAAGGTCACATGTAATACACAGCAGTGTTCAATTGGTATGCAGGAGAACAACATTAATCGCACGATCAAAGGCAAACTTGGCAGTACAATGGACCAAATACACTTACTCCCCCTGCCCACCCCACCCCGTAAGGCTCGATACTTCCGCCAAGGCCCCCACACCTTCTCCCATTTTTTAACACACCCCCTGGACTTGTAGATCATTTCCTCAGCCCTCTGACACCAGTCCAGGTCTCGTAGCCATTGGTCCCATTGTGGGGGCGCCTGCGCCCCCCAGCAACTGGCTATATTGCGTTTTGCCACCCCGGCTGCCAGAGCCAACCAGATCTCGCTGCATCTAGACCAGTCCGTGGTACCCTTGATCATAAGTAATAACCACCTGGGTTCCACTAGGACCGGCAATCCCACTACCGTTGCCATCGTATTTGCAACTTTGGTCCAGAAGGGCACTATATACGGGCAGTCCCATAAAATATGATAGAAAGTACCCTCCCCCTGGCATCCCCTCACGCAAAGGGGGACAGGCTCCTGCCCCATGAGAACAGGTGGGTTTTGCGGGTAATACACTCGATGCAGGATCTTTAATTGCACGAGACGGAACCTAGTCCGAATTGCGATATCGCGGGGCTTTGCAGGGCATCCTGCCAATCGTCGTCTTCCCAGGCCTCCGACATCCCCTTCCCATTTCTCCCGCAGGGACACTAGGGGATCAGGCATATTATTTATGAGCTTACGGTAGATGGTAGACGTGGGTTTTCCAAGGATGGGGTCAAGTAGGAGTCTGTCCTCCATGGGAGAATACTCCTGGACTGAGGTGCCTGTGTGTATGTGGGAGCGCAGAGCATGTGTTAGGCGCAAATAATGGTAATGTTGGGAGTCGTGTAGGTGGTACTCTTTTTTGAGATAGTCAAAGGATCTAGGAGCGCTCCCTTTCCACACGTCTCCCAGGTAATCAATCCCGATTAATTTCCATCCCTTGAAACCTGTTAATCGCGTCACCTCCGTTAACTGATCTCCGAGCCAGAGTGGGGTCCTACCCGTCAGGGTGCCTGCCCAACCCAGAAATTTATTGGCCTCCCTCCAACATTGAAGCACCACCCCCGTGTGCGAAGGTAAATCCCTGCGTTGTTTTCGTGAGTACAGAAGAGGTTCGCAATTGCCTCCCGGCATGGCATACCTATCCACCCTGTAAGCTGGCTCCGACCCCGCCGTATATACCCAGTCATTAACCACCTGCAACTGGGAGGCCCAATAATATAGTTGGACGTCCGGGAGGGCCAGCCCCCCGTCGTACACCCCTCTTGTGAGTTTTCGCTGCGCTATCCTCGGGTTCCCACCCTCCCAAAGCAGCGTCCGCAAGGCCTGGGATATGCGCTTGAACACCCCACCAGGAACCGGATATGGTGTATTTTGTAGGATGTATAGGAGTCGCGGCAGCGCCAGCATCTTGAATAGCGCAGCGCGTCCCATCAGGGAGAGAGGCAAGGACCTCCAGTGGGTAACGTCCGATGCCAGCCGCGCCAAGTGGGGTTCAAGATTTGTGGTAAAGAACTCTGCCCTGTCTCTGGTGATGTATACCCCCAGGTATTTGAATCCGTCAGTCACTATCGAGGCAGAACATCTCGTCGGAATCCGCGGGGGAGGGTCCGACAGGGGGTAAATTAGGGACTTGGCCCAGTTTATCGTATAGCCGGAGTAGCTACCAAACAGTTCGAAGAGATGAAGCGCCTGCGCCATGGACTGGTAAGGTCTGGTCATATAAAGAACAATGTCGTCTGCGTATAAAGATACGCGCTCCTCCCATTCTTCAGAAAATAACAGGCCCCAGAATGACCTGTCCCGCCGAATCCAGTGGGCCAGCGGTTCAAGGGCCAAGGCAAAGAGGAGGGGGGATAGGGGACACCCCTGCCTGGTGCCCCTGCGCAGGGAAAATGCACGAGACATCGCACCGTTAACTCTCACCCTCGCCATCGGTTGTTCATACAACAGGCGCAACCAACTACAAAAAACCGGCCCAAAGCCCAGTCTCTGAAGGACCATAAATAAGTACGGCCATTCGATGCTGTCGACGCCCATTGAGGCGTCCAGCGCCATCAATGCCGTTTGGGTGTTGCCCACATCTTCCGTCATGTATAGAACCCCATAAAGCCTGCGCAAATTATGCCGAGTGCTCCTGTGAGGCATGAACCCTGACTGATCAACGTGTATCAAGTCCGGGAGAACCGAGAGCAGTCTCGTCGCCAAGGCCTTAGCCAAGACCTTAGCCTCCACGTTGAGGAGCGAGATGGGTCGATACGACGAGCACTGGTCAGCCGGCCTCCCGGCCTTGTGAATGACCACAATGGTAGCATCTCGCTGATCAAGCGGAAGCCTCCCCACCTTTCGTGCTTCAAGGAACATCTGTCGTAGGGGGTTAATTACTACGTTAGCCTGCTTTTTATATATTTCCACTGGGAGCCCATTGGGCCCCTGCGCTTTCCCGGCCTGGAGGGAGTTAAGGGCTGCGCCCAGTTCCGACCCCGAAAGGTCGGCCTCTAGGCAGTCGGTTTGCTCATGGGACAGTGTGGGCAACGCAAAGTCTCGCAGGAACAACAGGCGCACCCAACTACAAAAAACCGGCCCAAAGCCCAGTCTCTGAAGGACCATAAATAAGTACGGCCATTCGATGCTGTCGAAGCCCATTGAGGCGTCCAGCGCCATCAATGCCGTTTGGGTGTTGCCCACATCTTCCGTCATGTATAGAACCCCATAAAGCCTGCGCAAATTATGCCGAGTGCTCCTGTGAGGCATGAACCCTGACTGATCAACGTGTATCAAGTCCGGGAGAACCGAGAGCAGTCTCGTCGCCAAGGCCTTAGCCAAGACCTTAGCCTCCACGTTGAGGAGCGAGATGGGTCGATACGACGAGCACTGGTCAGCCGGCCTCCCGGCCTTGTGAATGACCACAATGGTAGCATCTCGCTGATCAAGCGGAAGTCTCCCCACCTTTCATGCTTCAAGGAACATCTGTCGTAGGGGGTTAATTACTACGTTAGCCTGCTTTTTATATATTTCCACTGGGAGCCCATTGGGCTCCTGCGCTTTCCCGGCCTGGAGGGAGTTAAGGGCTGCGCCCAGTTCCGACCCCGAAAGGTCGGCCTCTAGGCAGTCGGTTTGCTCATGGGACAGTGTGGGCAACGCAAAGTCTCGCAGGAACTCCTCACAGTCCAACTCCGTTCTGGTGCAGACCGGGGTATAGACCCTCTCATAGTATGCCGCAAAGGCCTCGGCTATGTCCGTACCGGTGGAAACCAAGGATCCCGACTCGTCTCTCACCTCGGTCACCCAGGATCGCTCCCTATCCCTGCGTTCAAGCCACGCCAGTAATTTCATACATTTGTCCCCCGCATCGTAAATTCGATGTTGCGTGGCAAGGGAGTAGGCGCGCGCCTCTCCCTCCGCCAGTGAGCGAAGTTCCTTCTGCTTGAGGGCGAGTTCATGACAGTACTCCCTCGAGGGAGTCTCGCTGACACCCTGCTCCAGAGATTCAATTTCCTCTCTAACTGTTTGATCTGCAGCGATTCCTCCTTTTTTGGGCTCCAATCAGCGCTTGGGCCTGGCCCCTCAAGACCGTTTTATAAGCTTCCCACAGGATTAACTTGGAATCGACCGAGTCCTGGTTCTCCGCGAAATATAGCTGGGAGCCCTCTCTTAACTTGTCAGTTATGGATTCGTCCTTGAGGCGCCATGGGTCTATCCTAGGGAAGGCCGCCCTGACGGTTATCGCTCCTTTGAGAGTGACACCAACCGGAGAGTGGTCGGAAATTCCCCGGGCCATAATACAGGGGTCCCCAAAATCGCCCAGCTGGTCCCCCCGCGTGAAGAGGTGGTCTATCCTAGAGAAGGACCCATGTCTAACGGAGTAAAAAGTGTATTGCCTTTGGGAGGGGTGGTGAGTACGCCATATGTCACTGAGACCCATTGCTGTAGTAAAGCCCTGCAGGGCCATCTCCCCCCTGTTGCCCTGTCTCTCACCTGAGCGATCTATGTCCGCGTCCATGACTGCATTAGTGTCCCCCCCCAGAACCATAGTTCCCCGGGGAAGGTCTGCCAGGTGGGTCCCCAATTTCGTATACATCGAGGCATGCAGGCCGGGTGGGATGTAGCATGAGCTAAAAACTATCGTTCGCCCCTCCCATCTGGCTGCCACGGCCGCCATGCATCCGGAGTCTTCCGTCCATGTGCCTGTGGTCACAATCGGCAAGGCATTACGGACTAGAATCCCCACTCCCCTGGAGCCCGACGTAAACCCCGAATGTGCCACCATCTTATAGCCGAAGCGGTCCAGGGCCCTGCACCTGTTACCTCGTAGATGTGTCTCTTGTAGGAGCACAACGTCAGGGGAATGGCGCTTCACATGCTGCAACACTAATGTGCGCTTTATTTTGTTACCCAGTCATTTGACGTTCCACGTCCATATCTTTATGTGAGCCTGTTCACCAATTCCTGCACAATGGCCTGTATAATCTCGGATCCTTTACATTTCTCTGCATACATTCACAACTAAACAACCAGACATTAGAATTTGAGTCGCCTTGAGCCAACCGTAAACTTCCCCCCCAACCAGTCCCCCCCTCCCCAGCCCGTACCCCCCTCCCTGCCTCCCTGCTAAGTGGGCCCCCAACCACCCACCTGTTAAACTCGCAGAGTGCTTGTCGTCCCATTATCCCCATGTCAACTAAACGAGGGAACATAAGCCTGCAGCCGCAGAAGAAGACATACCCAGTTAGCGGAGTGCACACCCCTTGGATGGATCATGTTTACAGACCCCACCCCCCACCCTAGACTCACCCCCCCCAGCCTTATTGGCTGGTGCGGAGGTTCTTAAATGTTCACATTGAGTAGTAGCAAGAACCCAAAACTCACAACGTTGAGGAGGTCAACAGTTCCGGAGCATCGCGCCCGACTTCCACCAAGAGTCAAGGACCCATGAGGCATGTCGCCCCCCCTTCCTCCCATATGGAAGCCGCCCCACATAGTCACTACCTCTATAATCACTTGGAAGATGACTGTTCGCTCTCTTGGGTCTCTCGCTGTCGAGTGTTGCTGTTCTGAGCCACCTGGTCGGCGCGATCTTGGGTCGATCGGCGCGGACCACTCTGTCGGCCCACGGTCCGCCATCCCTCCATCCAGTCGTGCGCCTCAGCCGGTGAGTCAAAGTATGCCTTTTCACCATCCAGAATTTTAAGTCGCGCAGGGTACAGCATCATATACTTCACTCCTTGATCCCTGAGGGCTCTCTTGACTCCTTCGAACGACCTGCGCTGACGTTGGACGTTTAGCGTAAAGTCTGGGAAGAAGCGAATTGTGACGTTCTCCAACCGCAGGTCTCCGGACACCCGCGATGCTTGCAGGATGGCATCCCGATCCCTGTAGTTCAGGATCCGGGCAATGATGGTGCGCGGAGGGGCCCCAGGCCTGGGCCTCCCCCCCCAGCGCACAGTGGGCCCTCTCCACCGAGAAGAAGTTGGATAGGCGTTTTGGCTTGAGATGTTTGAGTATGAGGTCCTCCACGAAGCAGTCAGTGGACGGGCCCTCCGTACCCTCCGGGACCCCCACGATGCGGATATTATTGCGCCGCGCCCGGCCCTCCTGATCCTCCAGGCGGGCTGCAATCTCTGCTTGGGTCTTCGTGAGTGTGGCAACCTGCTCCTCGAGTCTCTTTGTTTTGGATTGTAGATTGCCAATGCCGCTCTCCGCCTCCGCCACTTTGTCCGACATTTTCCTAAAGTCTGCGCGGAGTAGGTTAACTTCTTCAGTTACGGAGTCTAATTTAGGTTCCATAGTGCCGCGCATCTCCTTTATAGCCGCCATAATGTCCCTGAGCGATGGATCCGGGCCGTCGTCGGCCGCCTCGCATTGCTGACTCCCGCCCTGGTGGCCTTCCTCCCTGCCCATAGTGACCGTGTATTTGTCGATGTGGTTTGTTTGGCCCTGCGCTGGTGGTCTGGTGCGGCCCATGACCTTGAATCGTGCCTCGGTAGTCCACGCGGCCCACGGGTCACCCGGGACCCCCACGGGGAGGTGGTCGATACTGCGCTGCTACGTTCTTCGGAACTCAGTTCAGTGCACGCTGGGTGGTTCAGTGCGTTACCCCCAAATCGCGATGTCTTTGGGCCTTATGTGTCGTGTCTGGCTTCAAGCTGATACGGCAATCAGAAGACACACGGCGCCCCCAAGGCCGGCCTCAGTCGTGGTCCCTGGCACCAAGATTTGCGCAGTGTCGGGGCCAGCTCGCTCAAGCACACCAGTCTCAACGCCACGGGTTACTCTCCCGGGCCCGCCGCTGATCCCATAAGTGCCGGCCCCAATTCCTGTAGTGCCCCCTCCACCAGGGCGACCCCACTCACTCCACACGCTCCAGACGCTGAATTACCCTTTCAGTTGTCTTCCCGCTGCGGTTATCTCCGCGGTCCCTGGCGCAGAGGGGCTGCAAAGTCGTGCCCAGGCGTGCAGTCACTCGCTGTGTCCAAATTTCTTGGTGCCCCTGGTGTAGTTTAGAACATGCAGGATTGGATATACCACCGTGGGTAGTCTTGTAGGAGCAAGCGGCGCTGTGGCGTCTCACTCCCATGCCCCTGTGCACTCCTAAGGCTTCACGCCCCTCCCCTGGGCCCGCCGCTGTTGTGGACCGATGAAGGCTGCACCTATGGCCTCACATGTGCGGAGCGTCGCCCGTCTTCCTCTCACTCCAGGCGGGGGCGCCAACGCCGGTCAGTCTCCACCCAGGCTCGCGGGCCCTACGGTCCCACCGGGCTCAGATCACTTGGGCTCCCAGGCCTGTGCCTGTATTGTGCCGCCCCAGCCGCTCTCTATTGGTCTTTGCGGCGCCAACGGACGCCGCAGGCCGCAGTCTTTCCGCGTTGCACCCGGGCCCAGCCGCAGCGCTCCTACCTGTGCCGCGATCGGCACGTCCAGGGCCCCGCTCCGTCCCTGGCTTCCAGGAGAGCACCAGGCCACTCCGCAGTTGGGGAGTCCCGAGACCCCAGAACGCGGCCCCTCCCGGCGCCAACACTCCTCACCGGAATCGGCTCCGCGCCGCAACCCTCCACCGGCAGCTTCCCGGGACTCTCCGCCTGATGCGTTGCTTCAACAGTGGCGCTCGGCGGTGGCGGACACCATTTTCTCGCTGCAGGACTCGCGGCCCTAGACGCCGATCCGCGGCTAGAAAACACCTGCGGCCGGGTCTTGTCAGCTTTTGCCGCTGGCCGCCAACTCCCCGCAGCTTCACAAGGCGGTAAGTGTCTTTTTTTTAAACTGGATGATGACGGATTATGGGTGTATTGTCGTTGTCTGCTACCGCAGGTCTCTTAGTGTGCGGCCATCTTCCTTGGCTGCAGGCCACGCCCCAACTTATTCAGTCTTGAAGTTGAAGCATATTGGCTTGTAGATGAAACATGTTTTGGCTAGAAGCAAGTTTATGCAATTTTGGAAAAAGAAATAAAGAAGAAACTATCTACCCATCAACGAAGAGACTCTAGGAGTGTTCCTCCATAGTGAATGCAACCTACAAAATCTCTCTTACTCTTTAACTAGGCCCTCATGGATACTCTTTTGGGCACTTGCGCAAAAACCTGCTCTGGACCTCCAGTGAACAGACAAATCGCTTGTCACAATAAATCGGCACCAGCTGATCCCAACTTTCTTACACAGCACCCTACGTCTGCTAGGTTTTTTGTACAAGCCTCCGCAAGTAAGGTAAATCTTAACTTTTTATACCACCCCACCTGATCGTGAGCCAAAACACATGGAAACTTTTGGGAAGTGTGTTTTCTCATCAACGAGCCTTGCTCTCCGATCTTTCAACACTAGCTGCCTCTTAGGTTGCTACTCACATGCCTCATGGGTGACAGTAGCACAAAGTTTGCCACCTGTGCTGAACGACCTGTAGGCGAAACTCAGGCTATTCAGAATGGATGGGTTGCAGTACAGTTTGTCATCCACTGTGGCTAGGACACAGCCGGCTGTTTAGGTCAGGCAATTGGAACAAGTATGGCTCTTCAGCGCCATGTCTAGATAAGGTTTACAGGCTTCTACGGAGATGTCCAGGCATCTCTAATGGACATGCCATTCGAAGGCTCTCACTTTTTTGGCCAGAAAGCGGTTTCAGCCCTGGAACTTTTTAAAGACAGCAGGGCCATAGCTCGTTCCTTGGATCTGTCTGCCCCCACCAGGCAGTTCCACTAACAATTTTGCCCCCTTTGTGGCTATGACAGTGGTTTTCATTTCTGCCAATGCTAGACCCCACCCTCAGCCCAGCAGGTAGTCCAGGCTTTTCGGGCCATGGTCGCAGCTCACAACAACCACGTCTAGGGCATAAGGCAGTGGTTCCCAAACTTTTTCGACCTGCGGCTCCCTTGACCCATTGGCCATTGCCTGTGGCTCCCCACTGTTACTTTTTAGGAGGGTGGGGGGGGGGGATGTAAGCCCAGCCTCTGGAGTACTTGCATTTTTCTCCCTGAAAATAAATGGGATGAAGCTGATGGAGGTATTATAATCATATACGCAGGATGTTTCGTATTACTAAGGCGGCGCCTCTAATAAAATATTCCTGGTTACACTTCTTTGCCCATGCCTCTTTTAGAGTACCCTCTCAAACTTTTTTATCCCACTTACAGTGCTAGATAGCACCCCTATGCATGTAGGCCCCATTGCCAAAGTGTTTCTGCGCTAGAAGAATATTTGCATGCACATCCATTTCCACCCATGTTATACGTGCCAATACACCGGTCTCAGCAGGGTGACTCATGATTTTTTAAACCACATACAGCTCTATTTTTGCTGTCTCCTCCCTAAAATTGCCTTCAAATCAATGCAAGACAAATAAATTCCTCTTATTTTGTTTTTTAAAACGTCCCTCTTTCTTGCTTCCAAATGTTGGCATTATGCCGTATATGGTGTTTTACTTCCCTGGTCTCAAGGAGAGAGCAGGCCTGTTTGGAAATGTGTCTGTACTGAAAGAAATGTGTACTGGAAGTACCTATGGTTCAAGTACAAAGTGTCAATACTTAATAATACTTAATGTGTTTAATAAACATGACAACTGTACTCTCCTGGTAACTTGCATTGGTACAAAATGCATTTGGAAAAAAATAAAACTATTAACAAGTCTAACAAAATAAATCAAGCATCTTCCGCGTACTCTGGGAGTGTTGGACGTGGGGATCCAGTGAAATATGGAGGTCATCTCCCTCAACATGCCATCAATTAAGCACTACGTTTACAGCTTTAGTCATGTCACTTACAAATCATCGACATCATGCATTTAAGTCTAATTAGTTTAACTGAAGCCAACAGACCCTTCAACATTAAATGCATTAAAGTGCTTGGTGCGCAGCTCCCCTGGCTAGGTTTGATGGCTCCCCAGGGAGCCACGGCGCACAGTTTGGGAACCACTGGCATAAGGGACAATGTGCCGCTTCGTCTCCCTCTAGCAGCCCCAAATCCACTTTAGTGTTTCCTTTCTGGCACACAGCCACCCTGTCGCTGGCAGGATCCGACATTTCCTCCAGGGCTGGCAAGCTATCACCTCAACCAAATGGGTCTTCCAAATTGTCCATCGAGACTACACTGTCTCGTTTCTTTTCACCCAGCTGCACCTTCAACCACCATCATGGTGGCTGGCAAAAGACGACCTGTCTGTTTAGCAGCAGGAAGTGCAGGCCTTCGACATCGAAAGTTAAAGCCGATTGTTACCTCCGACCCTTTTTGGTGCCGAAGAAGTACTGGGGCCTTCATACTGTTTTTGATCTTCGCCCTCACAACGCTTTCCTGCAGAAGGACAAATTCAAGATGTTCACAATAGCCCACGTCCTGGATGGTGGCTTTGGCCCTGCATGACGCTTATTTCCATATACCCTGTCCTGCAGGCCCACAGGCACTACCTGCAGTTCACAATGGGCCAGGGCTATTTTCAATTTGCAGTGCTCCCTTTTGGCCTCACCAGTGCTCCTCGGGTGCTCCCAATAGTGATGGCAGTGGGTGCACACCTTCTGAGGTTGGGGGTATCAGTCTTTGCCTACCTTGACTACAGGCAGTTGAAAGCGGGTTTGCCCCAAACTGTAGTCAACCATCTCCATATGACCTCAAACCTCCTAACACCGTTAGCGTTCACCACCTGACTCCTTCACGGACGCTCCGGTTCATCGGAGCCATTCTGGATATGGTACATTTTTGTACCTTTCCCCCGGAGTGGAGAGTCCGGGATATTCAGACTACGATTCAGATGTTTTAGCTTCTGTCCTGGATCTCAATGCATATAACTGAGGGTCCTGGGATTGCTGGCTTCCGGTTCCTGCATCCTGCTGGTGAAAACAAGCCAGACTATGCGGGCTTTGGAGTGGGACCTAAAGTCCCAGTAGGCACAGCACCAGGGGAATCTCATTGATTGTATTCAGATTTCGTATAAGACTGCAAAACATCTGCAGTTATGGCTGCTGGACTGTGATTGGATCAGTAGCAGACCCCTCTCCTTATCCCACCGAGATTTGACTGTGGTGACAAGTGTGTTGCCTTTGGGTTGGGGATGCCATCTGGGAGAGGTTTAGATCAGAAGCCTCTGGTCTCCGGCAGAAGCTCCCCTCCACATTAGTTTGTTGGAGTTGAGGGCGATTTGCTTGACATTGAAGGCCTTCCTGCCCACCATCAGAGGAAGGCTGGTTGGAGGTGCTCACGGGCAACACCATCACCATGTGGTACTGCAAAAACCAGAGTGGGGTGGGGTCTTGGGTCCTGTGCCACGCAGCCCTATGCCTCTGCATGTGGCTGGACCGCCAAGGAATTTCTCTGGTGTTGAGCCACCTGATGGGACCGCTATACGTCAGGGCAAACAAACCTAGCCGCCATCATCTAGGGACCATGAATTACAGATAGATCCGGAAGTGGCGCAAGGTGTTTTCCATTAGTGAGAAGAACCATGGCTCCATATTTTTGCCCCTGCCGAGAACGCGCAACGTGAACACTTTTGCACATTCGAGTTTCCAAGGAGACTCTCACAGAGACGCATTCCGCCTAGAGTAGAGCTCGGAACTCTTGTATGCCTTTCTCCCGCTGCCTCTTAAGCATCAAGTTCTGAAGAAGATCAGGAATGATCAGGCCCAAGTCATCCTGGTGGGACCAGATTAGGCCAGGAGAGTGTGGTACCTGGGACTCCAGGGCATGAGCATTTGTCTTCCGATTGGGCTGCTGCTTCCAGAGGATCTTCTGTCACTGCAGCAGGCCAGGGTGCTGCACCTTGACCTGCACAAACTCCATCTCCATGTGTGGAGATTGAGTGGCAGCAGTTGACTGCACATTTGTTGTCATCTTGGCAGTGAGGCATCCCTCTAAGAATGCTTAATTCGTCATATTGGTCCACTGTAAGCCACATTGTCTGAAGTTTTGTTGTTTGCTTTGTTCCTGGCCCAGTAAGGACTTGCTTTGAGCACAGTTAAAGGCTGTTTGTGGGCTCTTTTGACTTTTTTTTAGTTGCTGGATCAGGCTTCCCTATTTAAATCACCTGTTGTGATGAGATTTTTTTAAATGTTCGCATTTTCGCCAAAGCCCTTTGTTATGCCATAGTGGGACTTGAATTTATAGTTCTCACCTTTCTATTGTGCACCACTATAGAGCCACTGCACAGTTGTCAATTAAGGTTTCTGACGTTGAAAACTGTCTTTCTCACATGTGAGCGAGCTGCAGGTTTTTTCTGTCAACCCACCTTATACAACATTCTTCTTGGATAAGTTGGTGTTGGGGACCTGAACTTCCCTTCATGTCGGGCAGGCCATCACTCGTTCAGCATTTTATTTTCCACCTCATCCCTGTGAGGAGCAAGAGAGACTCATCTTCATCACTTTAGCATATTTATGCCAAAGAAAACATTAAAAACTATAGTAAACCTTTCAGTTATGTAAAATACATCAAGTAGAACACGTTAAAACAGTCCCAATTGAGTAGGGTTATAGTTGATTGTTAGCCATCTTAGGGGATCTCTATTCCCTTCTTATAATAAGACATGCTACCATAGTATAACTAGACACAGGTTTGTACATAGTTGGAAGATACAATCTGGTGCAAAGTGCCAGTGCTTCTTTGCAAGATGTAATTGAGAATTGCCACCTGTACAATCACAGCCTTCAGAAGTGGTGCAGCAGTTAGAGAATTTGGTAATATATGTTTTGATGGGTAAAATACCTAGGCGAAATTTTAGATATAAAGTGAGGTGTGTGTCAGGCCTAATGTTGTTATGGTATTGCTCAATGCCCAGGGTGTGCAGGCAATTACAAGATAAGACAGAAGAGCATGCTATCCTTCCTTTACCATGGCAGCAATAGTACTATTAATGTTGGCTGGCTCTGACCATAGGTGCCTGAGACCAAGATGGTGTGCCATGGCTCAGGTGTAATAGTGATCTCAGAAATGCATTTTCCAACATTTGGAGTTGCTTACTGTTGTGGTACCCCCATAGTTCTGCAACGTAGCTTGCTACTGCAACTGCTTTTTGCTTCTATACTTGAAGCATGACGCTCGGTGAGCGGCAGCCAATTTTGTTCTTGAGCCTCCGAATTTTGTTGGCGGACCGTTGTAGGGTTTGTCAACATGAGCATGTCAAGACACTTGATTTTGAAATAAATCCCCAGATAGTCATTGAGCTTGACTATTTCAAGTACCTTGCCAGTGATTCTTGGGGATTTTGTCAGCAGTGGAGTTAGTCCCAGTGGCATGTCTTTTGTATATTAATGACAAGGTCTTTTTGGCTACAATAGCTTTCAAAGCTGCCCAGCCTCCTATGCAGCATATTTTTTGTGCAGGATAGTATTACTACGTCATTCGCAAACAGGAGAATAACAATTTTTTTGTTGCCCAGCTTCGGTGCAACTGTGACCCCCTCAAGTAGAAATTCCTCGGAGTCATTCAAAAAGAGGGAGAATAGCAGCAGGGCAAGGACACATTACTGGCGTACCCCTGAGCAGATGTCAAAATAAGGAGTGCATTCTCCTCCGCTTCCATAGCGAATGCAGGCACACATGTCCTTGTGCAGTGGGTTGATGGCTTGCAGTAGGTTTTTCCAACTCCTCCTTTCTTGAGCGTTTCCCATAGTTTGGTTCTATTAACCAGGTCAAAGGCCATTTTGAGATCGATAAATAGATCTGTTGCTTGAACATCTTTGTATATTTAACACATAAAATAAATAGTTTTGTGGCTTGATCAATGGTACTAATGCCCTTGCGTAACTCTGCCTGGGAGTCTATGAGGACTGTGTTCTTATCTGCCCAGGCATGCATTCTATTCAAAAGGACACTCTCGTAGATTTTCCCTGTACTATCCAGGAGCGATATTGGTCTGTAGTTACATGGTAACAGCTTGCTTTCTTTTTTGTGGAAAAGGACTATGATGGCAGAGCGCCAGAAGCATGTAACATTGTTTGATCTCAGGACCACGCTGAATATCTTAGACAAGGCTACAGACCAGGCCTTGTGGTCTGAACAAAACATGTCGACTGGTACACAGTCTGGACTAGGAGCTTTGTTGGCCTTCTTGTCCAGAATTGCTCTTCCTAAGTCTGGGTGCAGAACGGTAACTTGCTCCATTGGCAGGGGAGTACTGCATTTGAGCAGTATTGGTGTACAATCGCCACTGGCATATATGGTCTTGTAATGGTCTACCCGGGATTGTGCTCTGATGTAGTTTTCCTGGGACCCTAAACCTTCCCTAAATAGTTTGGCAATTTTCCTCCATAAGGATTTGCTGTCCTTATCTTCTGCTGCCTTGATCAGATCTTGCCACACTTCTCACTGGTAGGTCAGTTTCTTACAACTGAGTAATGCTTTGTATTCTCTCCTTGTAGCCCTAAAAATGAGCTCTTCTCCTTGGGAGTGGTGCCGCTTACTGTAGCCCATTTGAGCTTGTTCTTTGCTCCTCTGCACTCGTTGTCATATCAACTTTTGTCTGGTTTCCTGGCTATTGCTCCTTGGTATCCATGGTGCAGACAAGTGGCATGTGAGCTCCTTTAAAAGTTTGTTATAATTTGTTAGTATTGCCTTGTGCTTGTCACTATCCGTGGTGCAGGTCAAGGAGTGTTCCAGGCAAGCCTTTGATGGAATCTCATTGTACAATTGGTTCTCTCTGTTCCATTTTACTGCTCGTCTGTTGTTATTTGGGGTGATACTGGCGGCAAAGCATTTGATCGTTCTCTGCTCGGTCAGGACAGCGCACTTGAAGCATAGAGGGTCGTGGTCACTCTCTGGTCAATGGGTTACTTTCATGTCCAGCACCAAATTCAAACTATCTTTTGGAAAGAGAATGTAGTCGACCAGGCTAAATCCTATACTGGTCCGAAATGTGGGCACTGCAAGACTATCTGAGACCGTACGGCGATTTAAATTTAAGACGGTTAGCTATGATTTGGTGAGAATGTCTCTGAATAACCTCCCTTTATTGCACCTACTGAGGGTAAGGAAGTTGCCCAATTCTGGGGATGGGATGCCCCAAATGTTCTCCTCCGTACTTTTCTCTATGTCCCATAGATTTTCCGGTGGATAGGTGTTAAAATCTCCACAGACAAGGAGGTAATACTTGCCTTTGTTAAAGGCCTTGTTCTTTATGCCGAGAACAATTGTTTTTAGGGCTACAAGTTGATCCTCATACTTGTTGCATTTGCTAGGATTGAGGACGTGCAGTTTAGTACAACGGTTCCTTTGCTCTTTGACCAATCTGATGTGCAACCTGTACAGTAGAGATGAGGTTCATGATAGTTCTGTTGCTGTGCAGTCTAATTTTGTTGGGATCAAGGTGGTTAGGCCCCCCAATAGCTCTCCCTCTACTTAGTTTACTGCCCTCAATGGCAAACAACGTAAAATCGAGGGTTTTTTGTTGGAACCTTGGGATGTTTGCTGCCCACGTCTCCTGAAAACAGCATATCTCCTTTGTACTCATAAATTCTATCCAGTTAATGTCCTCCAGTTTTGGTTGTAGTCCAGCTATGTTCCATGACATTTGAATCCCTCTTACCCCAAGTTGGGTACTATAGCACTCCATGGGTTTACGGACGCAGCCAGGAGACGGAGATTTCTCTCAGTTAAAAGCATATAGTCGAAATTGTACCAGTTCTTGGCCAGAGTTTCGCAGGGCTACTATGAACAGTTGGTAGCCATTGCCAATTGGCTTGCTCTATTCTGGGAGCAGACCTAGTGTCTGTCCTGTCTGATGGTGGCTGTCCTAACGGCAGTTGCTCTCCACTTGGTCACTGTTGGGGTTTTTGTGTTGCTTAGCATGCCTGGCAGGAGTTTATAGTTGCCTTCAGGCCTTCTTGGAGGGCCCTTTGGTTCTTGCGTCTCTCGCGGCCCACTGGACACCGCAAGTGATTCTTTTTGATGGTGTCGGCTGGCCTTGCTCTTCTCCTTTGAGGGAGCATGCCCAGTCCCATCACGTGTAGGAAGTCTATATTGTCGCTAATCAACTTTGGGGTGACTGGTGTGTAGAACTCTTCTTCGCTGTATGTGCCTTCTCTCATTGCCTCAATGTTTCTGGGTTCCGACTGCTCAGATTTACTAGTTTTATATCCTGTGATGATATCATGGAAATTGCAGGGATAGCCCGGAACATCTTCAGTCGACGCATGCGGTTCAATGGAGCTGGACGGTCAGGGTCTGGGAAAAGATTGATGAAGGTGAATTGCGTTGCTGCATAGGCAGTTGTCTCTAACAATGGGAGCAAAAGAACCTTGGGGTGATAGCTCAGGCGCTCCCGATGGTTGTACGTAGGGTGAGAAGAAGGCTCTTGCACAAGAATTTAATAGCGCTGGGCTCAGAGGAGATGCGTTGCTGAGTTACCCCACTGTAGGGCCTAGGGTCCCTTTGTCCTTCACAGTTGGGGCAGATGTAACTTGCACAGCAATGCTACTTGTGCTTGTGCCTGGTGAAGGGCAGCTGTTTTCGTGATTTATTTTCTCCTTTAGTGCATGCCTTTAGGCTATTTTGATTTTCTTAACTTTCTTTTTCCTCCTTGGTGCCAACTTCTGGTGCAAGGTGTTCTCCACATCCTCTTTCGCCACCATTAGGGACTTGACGGTTTGTACAGGCAGTTTCCTAAATATTGGGCATAGTTGCTTTTCCTCGCGGTCTTCTGCTGGTTCTGCGAAAAGAACATTTAAATTGTAGCTCTGGTTATGATTCTTAGTTGAGATCCCTTCCTCTTCATTTTAGGTCTACCCTGCAATCTGGTCCTTTTTTGCCCTTTTTTTTGGCCCACCACTACTGGGCTGTGCACTGGCTTATTAGTTGCTGCTTTGCATGTTGCTCGGTCAGGTGTCTGGCTCACAGGGCTAGTCTTCTTCACGGCTTCCAGTGGCAATTCGATCTCTACTTGAGAGTTTGCTTTGCCTTTGGCGTCCGTACAGCTTGTGATGGCACTTCTTAGTTGGGTGAGCTTCGGTGCTTTGTCCGATAGAGTGTTGTGGTTTGAATGTCCTGTACTACAGGATTCAGGGCTAAAATGCCCCTTACTCTTTTGGCACCTGTCAGATTTGGACTCTGCCTCCCAGACCTCCTGCTGATGCTCCATCCCCTCTGGGTCAAGGGTTTCTTCAAGCATTGGCAGAGCAGGGGCAGGGGTATTTGATCCGTTAGGTCTAGGTAGGTTGGCCAGCCTGGTACTTTCACTAATACATGTTTGAGTTAATAGTTCAAGCTTGTTCCACTTCATGGCCATGGCTTCCAATATAAGCATGAGGAGATCGGTGCTGTGATCGTTGTCATTGGCAATGTTCTTGAGTAGTGCTAGTTGTAAATTCAGGACCCGTCCCAATGAGAACAGGGCACTGGGGAGTATGAGGCCTTGATCTGGCTGCTGAGGAGGCTTTGTGTTATAAGGTTCTCTACAAAGGCGGTGCCTGGGCCCAAGGGCGAAGGCGATATGAAACTAACGTCCAACATTTCATTGATGGACATATTAAAGGATCGAGATTTGCCTGTCTTTGCTTGTCGATTTATTCCTGGTTGGTTGATATTTTGGTCAATATATGGATAGGGATGTCTGGCAGTGTGTAATCGTTTGAGAGTTGCAGATTAGTTGGGCTGGCTACTAGCGAGGAGTCAAAGTAGCATTCACGTTTGTTTTGCTTCTGCATCTCTCATTGCAAGCGCCTCTCTTGCATATAAAAGGTTCGATGATATAGGGCTTGCTAGTCTTCAAGATGGATTTGCGTATGTTTTAGCTCTGATAGTTTTTAGCACTTGGGCCTTCATTTGATCTATAACTTTATCACTGGAAACGGAACTGCTTTGTCTAACCGAGGCCTGCGCCAAGGACCTATAAATAGGACTGGGCATTGGCGTGGTTCTTGCCTCTTCTGAATGCCCAGGGGAGCTAGAAGGGGTGGGGCGGGAAGCTCCTAGGGTTGACATAGATGGAGCCCTGCTTGGTTTATGGTGGAGTGGGGACTTCCAAACTCCGCCTCTTCTGATGAGGATGTAATAGAACTGTGTTTGGTCCTATTTGGGTCCCCTACTTGATCCTGTGCCTCCTAGGTTGGTGTTGAAGATTGGGGCAGGGCAGTACTTCGTCTTCATCATTTGAGGGCTCTGAATCCTCCTGCAGTTTTCATTGCTGCCCTCGTGAGCCTCAGTAATCCCTTTCCCACGATCCTTTTTCTTGTTGCATTATGGCTACAGCTATTTTGTGTTCCTTGGAAGGTCAGGTGAAAGTTTGTGATTAATCTCTTGGGGTTCCTATGCATGGCATTGGATTTTGAGTTTCTTGCTGGACTTCAAACTTGGCTGTCTGAGCACACACTGTGACAGCTGGGGTGACAAGGCCATGTGGAATGGTGGAAGTTTAATGCTTGGTGATGCGGGGTTTGCAGTGAGGGAAGAGGTCTGTCCATTCAACAGCTGACTAATCCGAAGCTGGTACTTGTACTGCCCCTTTGTGTTTGGCCTGTTAGAGTTCTTCGATCTCACTGGCATCAGCTTGTTATACAAGCAAAGAGATCTTCGGGGATTAGAGTACGCTCCCGGGCTTTTGTGATGGTCTTATCTTGGCCAGATGTGGTGACGGTTAAGTGCAATCAGCTCAAACAGAAGATCCAAACACAATCAAATTCAAGGGCAATCAGATAGTGATGGGATCAGACGTGACGGCATATTAGCAGCGACCTCCAACAAGCTCCAAACTGTAACGGGCCGCCAGCCGAACAGGTAGGGTATGTTCGCTGCACGAGTACCCCTCCACCGGTTGTACCCCGAAGTAGGTAAATTAGTGTGTGAGCAAGCGGCTGGATGAGGTGCGTCTGCAGGCTTGATTCACACTGAAGTCTAGGCTGGTGTGCAAGGTCAGAGCGGGCTGCTGGTACAGTTACCGGATAACTAGGGCTGCAAAGCCCTTTGGAGTACTCCGCTACTTCCTCAAGCCTCGTATAAGAACCAACCAAGCCCTCGGATGACCAGGTAACCGGGTGGGAATCGGTAGCTCTTTGCGGCCCCCTCGCAGCTCTGCAGGGACCCTGAAGCACCCTGGACCTCCACTACTCATCTCCTTGGGTTGCCTTGGCTCCTTGGGTTACCTCAAGTTGCCTCAGGTGGTTTGGTTCCGCAGCTCCTCACAACAACTCCTCCTCACCGAGCCCACCCTCAAGGCTCGGAGGCCCCCCTGCTTTCTGATAAACCCTGCAAAGTGGGAAAAGTCAATTAATGGCAGCAGGCCATCCAGTGATAAGGGGGCCGGGGTCAGGTCAGGCTAAAGCGCACCTTGCTCATTTACACGGGGTGCTGGAAGGTGCCAAAGTCAACCAGGGTTAGCACTCAGCCGTCGGCCAGGGAATACCAGTCTCTGCCACCATGGGGGGAGTAGGATGAGAAGGTGAGCTATGGCGGGGTCAAAAACAGGAACAAGCAATGACGGAGGGGCCGGCCTCCGCCAGTGCTGCTGATACTGCGGGGCTGGCAGTCTCTCGCTGCAGGTTGCAGTCGTCACTGCGGGGGCTAGCCGCTGAGCACAAATGCCCCCCCCCCCCGTCTGATGGGGGTTGGGCGTCTTATTCTGCAGGGAGTCTGCAGGGAGAAGGAGTGAGGCTTGCCAAGCCGCGCTGCACCGAGGACCAGCTGAGAGAAACTACTCCGCCCCTCATATGTGCCATGCTGCCATATTTATATTGATCGCACCAAAGAACATCGGATGGGTGATCTGCTATTCGTTGGGTTCTCTGGGGTGAAGAAGCGCAAGGCAGTGCAAAAACAGACCACTTCCATTGGAGTGTTCTCTATATTAAGATCTGCTAAGTACTGGCTAAAAAGCAGCCTCCAGAAGGCTAACAGGCTCATTCTACCACTGCGCTGTCATGGGAGTGCCTGTCCGGGATATTTGTTAAGGTGGTACATGGGTGTCAGTACACACGTTCACAGCGCACTACTACCTCGACAGTCTGGTCTGCCGAGAGGGACATTTTGTCTGCTCTGTCCTGCAGGACTTTCTGTTCTGAGCCAATTCACAGACACACCACCTAAGGTAAGTTATCTGTTCACAGGTGAGGAATCTGCGGTTAGAGGTATCCATCAGAAGAACAAGTTCTTGATAATGATCTTGCTGGTGGATACTCTAACTGCAGATTCCTCACAGGCCATCCCACCTCCCCATTCTGTGAACTGGATTCTTTTTCCATCTAATAAGTTCCCAGTTTAGAGATCTGACATTGACCATGCCATACCAGTCTGCCAAACAGGCTCTGTTTTCTGAGAGCACGGACAGCCTAAGAAAGCAACTGACATCAGAGTGCATGGGTGGTGCTTATATACGGCTCTGCTGGTCACTTCCAGAGCAGAACAATGCCGGCGTGAAGCCGCACAAAGGCCACTTACCGGCGCTCAGAAGTACTGCTTTGAAGTTTTCCAGATCCAGGCTGATACCTGTGGAATATTCACAAGGTGAGTAATCTGTGGTTAGCTAGAGTATTCACTAGAAAGATTGTTACTGAAGGTAAGTCACTGTTCATCTCAGCTCCTTTGCTAGACTTGATAATTAGCTGACAGATGTGGAACCCAGCCAGGACGCCTGACTCCACACCCTTGGAGTGGCAGCCAATCAAACCAATGGCAGCACACCGTGTCCACACACAGTGTAACTCACAATACAGGATCCTGCAACATCACCAGTAACCATGCTGTCAATCGTTGTGCAAGCATGCCTGGGAAAGAAGAATGCTAAGGATAGCCAGACGAGTTTGAGTTCCGGGCTGCCGGAGCTGGGGTGTTAGGAAGTGTGTTGAAAAAGGAAGCAGCCAAAGAACTGAGGAGTGCAAGAGTGGTTTGCAACTTAAGCACAGTCATGCTCTGTAATTATTAGTCATTGTTGGCATGTTGTGGCTATCTTTGACATTAAAGTGTCCATCAATTGCATAATGGTGGCCATGTTTGTCATATTTTGGAAATACTTGACATTATGGTGGGAACCCACGGCCTGTAATGGTGCATTGGCATGTGAGGCAGAATCTGTCCATGCAAGGCAATTATATATGTGAAAAGGTGATGAAAATGACAAGCTGAAATCTAAAGACCAAAGAAGTTTGCTAAAAAAGAAAAATTTGATGCAAAAATGATATTTGTTTCAAAATATTACAAATGTATTTTTGGATGAATGTAAGTATGTTTACTAAAGCTATTTGAGAGCAAAATGTGGTGAGCTGATATTTGGAGATTAAATATTTTTGGGAAATGCAGCCATTTTAACTGGTAGTTTAATGATAATTCATGCTGTAATAGGTCAACGTATTGCTGATGCTATTACCATGATGCCGGGGGCATGGCTGAAATTGGGTGTTATCATTAATGTAGATTTATTTAATATTGAGAAACAATGTTAAATTACTGCTCGCAACACAATCTGATGCATTGAGGTGGTCCTTGCTGATAATCTTGAATGGATTGGACATTAACATAATCTTGTGCTATGTGGTCATTTTTGTAACACTAATACTATTTGTTGGTAGCACAGGATATTTTTCATGGAAAATGTCAAAGACTCCTTATGTCCTAAGAGATTCAGAAATAGAGTGAAATGTTTGTCCTGCATGTTCTTACTGTCACTTTTCTCTATTCGATTACCCGTCTTGGATCTTTAATGCTGTTCTCTGTGTGGATGCCTACCCACCTAAGTGTAACAAAATATGTAAGCTTCCTTCTGACTTTTTTGTCTTTTACATTTGGTGTGTCTCAAATTAACATTTTGGTTTCCCCTGTCAACAGCCTTCGTCCAGGAGCTCAGGAAAAGGGGTTCTCCGTAAGAACCACTGGAGTCCTCTCACCACCACCGTTTCCAGAGACATCCCTCTACGCCATGGAGCCTCATTCTCTGGAAATTTGAAGACAATTAAAAAAAATGTTCTATTACGGTTCCAATAATGCAAACGCAGAATAGAAATTGATATGAAATTTCAAGGTTGTGGGCCTAGGGGAATGGGGAAGACCAATGGTGAACCATTATGGGTAGAAGCTCAAAAATTAAGAAAAGAGAAAATAGTGGCTGAAAGCACAGGCAAAGTAACCAGAGTGGCAAGAATCTTTCAGTTGCCATTCTGTTGTAAATGTTCTGCCACATGCAAAAAGTGTGTCCTCTTTCCATACTCCTCTCCATGATGCCAGAAGGGCAGTTTGGACACATGAATTAGATTTGGGGAGGGTTGGACACCGGCCAAGTGCCAAGATTCAGAGATTATAAATCCAAACATATTGAGCTGTGGCTAGTTTTACTGTTGCCCTATATATAAAAGTTCCGTCCCAGTGATTACTGCTTAGATCGTGTTTGTACTATAATTACACAGAAAGCACCTAATATAATAATCTCCATTTGCCATTTACACACGAAATCTCAGCATACCACACTCGTGAAGAGCCATTTTTCATATGTGCATAAATGAGCAAATGTATTGGTTGTTGGAAAGGTCTCACCTTTCCTTTATTTAAATTGCATTTTTATCAACTTTCTCTATAAACTGAACAAAGTCAAGAAAATGACGGTGTGATTGTTCAGAGCAGTCACAAATCTAGAATCCCGTGTGACCTGGCTTTTCACCGAAGAAGGTTAAGATGTTTGTCTCTTTGTATAAATATTCCCACGACCCACTGCCATTCTGTCCAGTAATCCCTCCCCTCTGTACAGATTATGTGATGGCGCTGTGTTTTGGTGCTGAGCCTACAGGAATAGCTACACAGAAAGCTAAGCAATGAGGTAGTCTCACAGTTGTTTACTCTGTCTTTGCAGAATGGAGGTTTCTGAAGGAACACTCCCTCCTTTCTTCCCTGCCCCATCTTTCCCTTTGGAATTGAAAATAGCTTTACAAATGTGTGATATGCATGGAATTCGTGTATGGCATTGATGTCAGTAGACCGCTGCTCAGCTATGTCATCGAGTTCATGTCTGTATTTTGAACTTCCGAAACATGGCTGTGTAGTGGTCTTTACCTGAATTCAGGATTTCCCTTTCAGTCCCAACGTTCTTCTCCTAGGAAGACCAAACCAAGGGTAAATGGGATAAAGTCTCAGAGGGACTGGTCTTAGTTAGCTGACAATTTGGTGAAGAATGCTATGATCCCACTTTGTCCAGGGATTCCAGGGCACAGTATAGTTTTCTATGCGGCTCTTTCACAGAACACCGAAGTGCAAGACTTACATTCTTCTTTGTAATTAAAAGAGCTATACATGCTTGAGGGGGATACTTTCTAAATGAGATCCTGATAAGCAACACGGAACATGTCATCACTTTTCCACTTTATAACAATATGTGGTGTTTGCTATGTTCTCACGTGACTTTATTTGTACAATAGCAGACCCCACTGTTGTACCTATGCATATGCTTTTAAAACGGAGTAATGTGAACTGGTCTAATGCCCTTACACGATGGCCTGTCTCTGGATTAATCATATTCTAAGCATGGTATAGACTGGCCTCTAGTAGCCAGACTGCAGCATTTGGGATTCGCTTCTCTTAAGGGCACTCAGCTGAATTTGTCCTGCTTTGAGGTATTTAGGGACTAGAGTTTTCCTGCCTGTGGTGTTAAACCTGTGTAGCCTGCTCTTAGATGTATTCTGCAGTGCAATAATCTGGGATGTGGTGCCTCAATACATTGGTTTTTCCTACCTCTTAACCGGATAGCTGTCATATGAATTGTGCTGTCTTCGGTAAAGTGTTTCTCTTGCCTCTACCCTGAGTAGTGGACATCTACCATGTACCTTGGTAGTGAGATGACCACCTTCCCAAACTCTTCCTTGTCTCTCTTCGATTTTCTGCTTTTTTTAAACTGAAACAATTGTGCAATCCTTTGTTTTTCTGTCCAGAATCAGCACTGCTGACTGGTGCTCTCCACCCCCTTACACCGTTCGTCTGGCACACTCACGTTTTAATAATAATGTATTCGTGGGACCTTTCTTTGCATGACTCACTGCCTGTTTAACCTGTCACAGTGGATTCTTATGTTGGACAGTCCCATCATATTCAGGGATCAGAAACAGCAATTTGTGATTTTCACCTTGGCCATGGGCGTAACATTTGTGGCACCAAATAATCAGTATCTTCTATCCCTTTTGATTTACTGAACGCTACCCTATTGCTTTCTTTAAGTCATGTAGAGATGGCTGTGTTGCTCCTGTATAGCAATGGTTTCAAGTACACTGTAAATTGTCTGTCATAACAGTGTGCTTTTTTAGCTTGCTATCTACCATGAATGATGCATATGCAAAAGAAAAACATGGAGATGCTCACCATAGCTGTTACAGTGCACAGACGGAAATCTACATTGTTACCTTTACCTGTACAGTTTTTTTAAGGATTCACGTATTGTCCGCCTTTTAGAATTCAGAGGTATATGTTGCTCTGGCATAGATAAAAACACAGCACTTATAAATCATCTGAAGGCGTATTGCTTATGATAAGGGGTAAACTGTGTTTGGTGGTGCTCAAATCTGGAAAGTTCATGCCAGTTTATTCCACAGAAAATATAATCTAGCCAGGCCATTGTTCTCGCCATTGGTGCGCCCCACCCACTCCAATTTAAGAATACATTCAAGGGCCACAGTCCCAGGTTTATGAATCCGGGACATAGACGCCTCGAAATAGGGGGTTATTGGTCTCTTTCACTGCTGTTCAATAGTGCTTTCATATATAATGTTCACCTGCCAAGTAATCGTAGTGTTATATTGCACAAGGAGTTCTTTGGCTCCAGAGACGAAGGAAGAACAGTTGACGGAGATCAAAGTATGCTTTGATTGTTGGAAAGTAATCGACATAATGTGGTGTTATACTTTTCTTTAAAATCTGTTTGTAGATTCTTACTTGCTGTGTGCACATTTAGCCATGTACTTCATTGCAGCTGAACGGTCTAGTGCGTTTGAATTGGTTTATCTTCAAAGTCAATGTTTTCGATTTGAGAAATTATCATGATTTTTGTTATATTGAGACCGTTGCCATTGGTCACAGTTCGATCTCTTTTGATATTAGCCACTTTACTGCCTCACGTTTTTAAAGAATATATATATATATATAGCTTTTTTATGGGTTTTGGGGAATTTGACTTCCTAAATTCTTTTAATCAGTAGCAGGGTGTTTTCAGTTCTGCCTGCCTCCTTACTCAACCTATTTGTAAATGAAGTTTTAATTAGGGAGAAACTTGACCACCCCAGAGAGGAAAAGTTTGAAGTTAAAAACTAACAGCAATTCTTCACCCTTTGATGTGGCTGTGACTGAGCAGGACTTTTTGGAGTGGCTGCAGATCAGTAACGGGCAGGTGATTGCAGAATTTAAAATGCCTGACCCTTCAAAACACAAGATTAAAGAACCGAGGCACTCTGTTACGCACCATAGTAATTTCCTGGCAAATGTGGAGTAACGCTTTACACCCTTTGAAAGTTTGACTTAACATATTGGTCTTGATGCCGTAAAAGTTTATATAAAGGACATTCTTTGCAGGCAGATCCAGTTTCTCTCAGTAGCATTGCATTCGGCAGCAGCGTTAATATATAATAACCTCTCTTTTTTGTATTTGTGTAAAGATGTAGAGTTGCCTCTGTTATACTCTTAAAACATTCCATAGTCAGTTTAGGACAGAATTTGCTTAAATGATATGCTTCAGTATGAAATAAACGGTATAGAAGTTTTCACTCCACCACTTACGTTCTTCAGGAAATCTAAACAGAATACTGCTATAGTTGATTTGCAAAGAATTGTTTCTAAGTTTGATAGGAAATTTCCGTGTGTGTGTTTTGGGTGGGCTGGAGGCCTCCACTTGTTTTCCATTTAGCCTCAAACGTTTCTGGAAGACCGGAGGTCCAGCTCTGCTTTGCCAGCAGCTGATTGCCCTATAATATTTTTTTCCTTACAACATATTTTGGCACAGTAAATTTATAAAAACGTTTTGAGATAAAACATTCTGCTACAGTTTATCCCGACTCTTGTTTGCTGCTTTTAAGGATTTAGCTCTGGATAGGTTCCTACAAGTAGCAGCACACTTGTGTACATGTTTTAAAGTAAGAGTGAACGAGACTCTTAGCTTGACTTTCAAACTATTCTCTCCTCGTATGCCTACTTTCCACATCTTTGTGATGTGATGCAATGGGAGAGAAGACCAGACTTTTTTTTGGTCTGGTTCCTGTTCTTGCCAATCCAGACATAGTATGCTCATGTGGTAAACACCACGAGAGTGAATTTGGAGTGCGTCCCCACTCGACATCTTCACACTTGTAAAACAATAGAGCTGTATGGGCCTTTGTAAAAGGGTTTTTATTGTTCAAAAGCGTGATGAATTTTCACTTTCCCATCAAGGTGACATATGCACTTCTCCAAGTAGTATTCGTGACTTCACACTGATATGAGCTTGAATATTTGGAGCCCATTTGCAGAGGGTGCCTAGCAGTTTGCGATGCGTGCAGTTGTAGAATTCTGCTCTCCTCAGCCTTGGATAAGTCCGAGGGCTCTAAGAGTGGAGTCTGACTAGATTTGCTTGACTAAGTAAGTTTAAAGTCACTGTGATGAGAGGGTGGCCACACCAACTCCGAGAGAAGCTGGAAAGTACCCTGGATGGACCTTACTACTACCTTATGTCGGGAGCAGAGGAGTTTTAAGAACTTGCTGTGTGCTTCTAAGTAGTGTAGGAGAGGTTGTTGGGGAGAAAATCATTTAGACAAAGGGTGAGAATTTGTAATGGTGAATAAGTGCTTTAATTGTACCTTTTCTTTTTTACTACACTGTGGTCTTAAGTCTCTGAGATTTTCATTATTGAAACAACATGGGCATGGGTGAAATTAAGACTTCTAGAACTACTCTTCCCTGTGAGAATCCGACGTACACTCATGCTGCTCAGTGTGCGACATATTTCTTCCATAAAAATAAATGAACTTCAATCTTTTCTAAATACAGAGTCTTGTGGTTTTTTAAACGTGTCCTTCCTTGAACTTGTGCATGCGCACTTTGGCTTAAGTCCTTCTCTGATGCCTACTTCAGCCTCAAGAGCCAGAAATAATCAAAGTGAGTTGCCCTACGGCAGTGGCATTGTGAACCCTCCTTTCACAGCTTAAGCGAGGGTGGTGTTGGCACATTATTATTTATGATCATATTCTGTCTGCAGAACTCTTAAAAGCAAAGCAATTGAAAAACATATCCTAGATCAGGAATGTAAACCCAATCATAGTAAAGGAGGCCTAAAAGGTAAAATGATGAGGGTGCAGAGACATAGCTTGGTGCGACAGGTGAAGTGGTACTGGTGCCCAGATGCCTGAGGGGCCCACTGAACCCTGATTATTGCTGTATTTTATAATTGAAATAGAAGCTGGGGGCCCATTTCCTTCCTTGCACTAGGGCCCATAGTACACTGGCTACGTTACTAAGAGTGTGAGAAAGAGAGAGAGACTTGGAAGGAAGAGTGAAGCGAAGGACATGAGAAGAAGAAAGAAACTGTGACAAGAAGAAAGGGCCAAAAGTCTGCAAAGATGGATTCAAATGTGAAAGGACTGATTGTAAAACAAAATTTGCATGCGTGGGTGAAATCAAGAATGGCTGCAATGATGAAAGGCTTGTTGAATGGAAGTCTGTGACTGCGTAAATTATAAATTTAAGTTATAACTATAACTGAAGAATTTCTAATGTTGGTGCATTTTAAGTTAGGTTTGTATAGAAATAACGTTTTCCTAACTATAAGAAAGGTTTTTTGTTTTTTAATTAAATTTCAATGTTTTAAAAAAAAAACGTTTTTGAAATCGTAGAGTTTACTGTCATTGAGTGTAGTGACATTCAGTGGAGTGTGGTAAAGTTGAGTGGAGGAGAGTGTTGTAAAGTGTACTGTCCGCAGAGTGGAATGTGGTACAATGGAGTGGCGTACAGTGGAATAGCATAGAGAGTTGTGTCTTGTTGAGTGGAGGGGCATAGAGTGTAGTGGCTTACAGTAGAATAGCGCACAGTGGCATGGTGAAGTGTAGCATGATAGAGTCTAATGTACAGTGGAATAGCATAGAGTGCAGGGGGGTGAGGCTCAGTGTAGTGGCATACAATACAATAGCGTGGAGTGGCATAGAGTGGAGTACAGTGGAATACCATATATTAGAGTGGCAGAGTGGAATAACATACGGTGAAATGCGGTACAGTGGTGTTGCATACAGTGAAACAGTTTAGAGTGGATTGGCGTACAGTGCAGTGGCATGAAGTGAGGTACAGTTGAATTGTGTACACTGGAGTGGGGTGGAGTGACAGTCGAGTGGCGTAGAGTGGAGTGAGGTACAGTGTGGTAGTGTAGAGTGGAATACCATAGAGTGGGGTGGGGTAGACTGTAGTGACATACAGTGTAATAGCATACTGTGGAGTGGCGTACAGTGAAGAGTGGAGTGGTGTTGAGTGGAAGAACGTTGAGTGTTACTGGCATACAGTGTAGTGATGTCGAGTGGGGTGGCATATAGTGGAATAGCGTACACTAGAGTGGCGTAGAATGGAGTGTCATACAGTGGGGTAGAGTGGAGTGGATTGGTGTACAGTTGAGTGGCATAGATTGGAGTGATGTACAGTGTAACAGCATATAGTGAATTGGCGTACAGTGGAGTGGCGTACAGTGTAGTATTAGACTGGAGTGGCAGAGAGTGGAATAGCACAGAGTGAAGTATTGTGCACTGGAGTGTCGTGCAGTGGAATATTATAGAATGTATTGGCATATAGTGTAGTAGCGCACAGGGGACTGGCGTAGACTGGAGTGTCGTACAGCTGAGCAGCATACAGTAGATTACCATGCAGTGGAGTGGTGTAGAGTGGAATAACGTTGAGTGTTACTGGCGTGCATTGTAGTGACACAGAGTGGAGTGGCATATAGTGGAATAGGGTAGAGTGGAGTGTTGTACAGTGGAATAGCATAGAGTGTAGTCCAGTATATTGGATTTGTGTAGAGTGGAGAATGGGGTGATGTACAGTGTAATAGCATACAGTGTATTGTCGAAGATTGGAGTGACATACAGTGGAGTGGTGTAAAGCACAGTGGCGTACAGAGGAATATCATACAGTGCAGTGGTGTACAATAGAATGGCAAAGAGTGGAATAGCGTGTAGTGTCGTAGAGTGGAGTTGCATACAGTGGAATAGCATACAGTGGAGTAGTGTAGAGTGGAAGGGCATACATTGTATTGGCATACACTGGAGTGTCATAAAATGGAGTGGCTTAGAGTGGAGTGGCGTACAATGTAGGTTGGTAATTGAAGCAGATGTAGCGTGAAATTTTTAACAGATGTAGATTTAATGTGGCAGGAAAATAGATTATTTTGTGTAAATGGCTATTTTTGGTAATGTGTGAATAGCGTAAGTAGTGTTAAAGTTATAATTTTGAAAATAGTTATATATTGTGCCACTGTAAGTTTGCAGTATACCGCAGTACATGCGCATGACAAGGCAGTGTGTAATTGACTAATGGCTCGGCTTTTCAAAGGTAAAAGGCAGCCAGTGCCGTTTTCAGGACATTTTGTCTGTCTTCTGCATTTCACTGTGTCTGGGTTAGGGTCTTAGATTTAAGTAAGTAGTACGTTTTATTGTTGTTCCCTACCTATTACCACTTTATTAAAGTGAATAGGTAGAGATATGTATTTATAATTGTCTATATATTTTGACAGCAGTTTAGGGAGAACTACGCATTTAAAAAAAAATAATGTATGTAGTGCAGTCATTTTTAAGTATTACTGCAGTACTGCGTAGACTTTTTCCTGAAGATTTAAATATTTTAAAAAATGGAGAGTACACTGCAGTACCATCATTTTGTAAAATATAGGGTGATACAGTGTATTTTTAATTTTGTAACATTTTTTGTTATTTATTTTTGGTAACCCGGTACTCCAGAGGCAGTACTGCGGTACTCCGTATATATTAAAAAAATATATATAGAAACTTATCAATATTTTTTCCTAACTATTAGCACTTTAATAAAGTGGTAATAGGTAGGGGAAAAATATTAAACCTAATAACTAAATCAAAGGCGATACGCAGAACACAGGCAAAGTGTACCTAAAAACAACATGGCTGCCTTTAACTTTTGTAAAGGCAGTCATAAACTAATCGCATCATTCACTCATTCATTTCGGGGTCTTGTAGAGCACATGGCTAACCAGACACGGGCGTACCCAGCGCTGACAGGAGACCTGAGGTATGACAAACTAAATCAAGAGAGCAGGTAAGTTTTCAGTTGCTCCCTAAATCTGAACAGATTATTTTTAGATTTTAGGCATAGGTGAAGGGAGTTCTTGTGCAACTTGTCATCGCTAGTACCATGGAATTTTGCAAAAATACTGCAAAAGATATCACTATGTTAAAATACCTTAGACCTTAACAAACACTTACCATATATATCCCAAAAGGATCATCTGTGCACCATAATGTCTAATTGTGCCAAATTTCATGTAAATCCGTTTAGCCGTTTTCGCACTGCACGAGACACAGAGGTCTATGGAAAATGCATTGGTGGAAAAACTATTTTGGGACCCCCTTTTAATCTTTGCACCCCCTTGACATGATCAATGTCCATGAAACTTTCCATCCTCCATCAATGTAGAAAGCGCAATAGGTCTGAACAGTTTTGTGGAGATTCCTCAAACGGGCAAAGTTATTAGCAACCAAAATTCCAAAGGATTCCTGTACTTGCGAATCCTAACTATAACTACAGAGTAGCTATCTCCACTCTGTAAAAGAAAACCATATATATATATATATATATATATATATATATATATATATATATATATATATATATATATATATATATATATATATATATATATATATTATATATATATTCACTGAAAAAACCACAGGTTTCAGGTACGTTATAGTTAGTTGGACATTTCACTCCTACAAAACCAGAGAAATTCGGCCGTTATAGTTAGTTGAGCTAACTAGAACTCTCGCCCCCCAATGCACTGCTGATGACGTCACATATTACATCATTCATGACATGGTCAGGGACATCACTGATTACATCATCCAGTGACTGTGTGTTTCTGTAAAGTTTAAATATGTTTTATATATATAAATGCCAAGGTGTCTTGAAGAATGAGTGGGTGTATGAGTGTCTGAATGGATGATTTAGTAGGTGCGTGACTGACTGTATAAGTGAGTGATTAAACGTGTCTTACTGAATGCATGGGTTAGTGACTAAACTGTGTGAATGTCTGTATCAGTCTGTTAGTTGGTGTGTAAGCGGCTGCATGGGTTGGTGAGTAGCTACATGAGTGTCTATATGGGTTATTGATTGGTTGTCTGAGTATCTGTATGGGTGCCCAAGTGTCTGGGTGGGTGGGGGGGTATGTGACTCTGTGCATAGATGTGTGAGTGGGTGATTCACTGGGTGTATGGGTTCAAGACTGCATGTGTGAAGGGCTGTATGGGTGCATGAGTGTGTGTATGGGTGTGTTGGTGAGTGAATGGATGTCTCAGTGGTACATGTGTGAGTAACTACTTATGTGAAAGGCAGTATATGTGATTGTCGGAGTATATAAATGACTATATGTGAGTGAGTGATTGTGAGAGTGGCTGTATGGATGAGTGTGGGCTTGTATCAGTGATTGTATAAGAGAGTAAGTATGTGTTAGTATCTGTATGAATAAGTGAGGTGGTGTGTGTATAACTGTTTAGGTGAGTAAATGGGAGTGTGATTGATTATTTGCATGACTGACTAGGTGTGTGAGTAACTCTATGGATGAGTGGCGGTGTTTGAGTATCTGTATATGTGTATGAGTGCATATGATAGTGCTGTATTGATGAGTGACTGTATGAGTGACTGTATGGGTGAATGAGTGGATGTGTGTGTAGACCTAGGAATCAGTGAGTGGGTATGTAGTAACTGGTATTGGTGTATCTATGGTTTTGAAAATGGTAGTCTGTATTTTAGAGTGGGTGTATCAAAGGTTATATTAGGGTATGAGGATGTGCATTAGATTATCACGTGGATGATGTCATCAGTGATGTCATTTGAGATGTCATCAGCGATGTCACTAACCATGTCATGAATGATGTAATATGTGACGTCATCAGCAGTGCATTGCGGGACCGCGAGTTATAGTTAGCTCAACTAACTATAACGGCCGAATTTCTCTGGTTTTGTACGAGTGAAATGTCCAACTAACTATAATGTCCCTTAAACCTGTGATTTTTTTCAGTGAATTTCTAAGGTTTTTTTAAATGCTAATTTCTAACTAAAACGTCCCTGAAACCTATGGTTTTTTCAGTGAATTTCAAAGGTTTTTTAAATGCTAATTTCTAACTAAAACGTCCCTGAAACCTATGGTTTTTTCAGTGAATTTCGAAGGTTTTTTAAATGCTAAATCCTAACTATAACGCCCCTAAAATGTATGTTTTTTTCAGGGAATTTCAAAGGTTTTTTAAATGCTAATTTCTAACTATGCCTACAGAGGTAGGACGTGCAGAAAGAGGAAGAAAAGCGCAGAAGCAAGAGAAATGCAGAAAGAGGCATCAGAAGTCCAGAAAGACGAAAAAAGGTGCAGAAAGAAGCAAGAAATATGCAGAAAGAACCAACAGAGGTGCAGAAAGAGGCCTTGTTGCAAAGTCATCCTGTGCCCCCAACGTTTTGCTGACTGGTACTGGTGGTAACTGACTCTGACTAACTAGGCCCGGAGCCAGTGCTATGCTGAAAGACACTGAGAATACAGTGAAAACACCTACATACACTAGGGTACACTATGGGTTGGGGTACCCCTGTGATTGGCATGACCGTCCCTGTAAGGCCCTAGTACATAATAGGGCAGGGGGATTAAAACTACCTCTAAGTCCCTAGCATATAATAGTTCATGGCAGTTTAGAGGCCAGCAGCCCTTTTCTGCACTTGCATGTGTGCACTGCTGAGCCTGAGGTCAGCTTAAAAGTAGCCCTGTGTGTGCAGAAAGAGGCAAGAGAAGTGCAGAAAGAAGCAACAGAGGTGCCAAAAGAGGCAAGAGAGGTGCAGAAAGAAGCAAGTGAAGTGCAGAAAGAGGCAACAGAGGTGCAGAAAGACGCAAGAGAGGTGCAGAAAGAAGCAAGAGAAGTGCAGAAAGAGGCAAGAGAATTGCTGAAAGAAGCTTCAGTGGTGTAGAAAGAAGCAAGAGAAGTGCAGAAAGAGGCAAGTGAGGTGCAGAAAGAAGCAAGAACAGTGCAGAAAGAACCAACAGAGGTGCAAAAAGAGGCAAGAGGGGTGCAGAAAGAAGCAAGTGAAGTGCAGAAAGAGGCAACAGGTGCAGAAAGACGCAAGAGAGGTGCAGAAAGAAGGAAGAGAAGTGCAGAAAGAGGCAAGAGAATTGCTGAAAGAAGCAACAGAGGTGTAGAAAGAAGCAAGAGAAGTGCAGAAAGAGGCAAGTGAGGTGCAGAAAGAAGCAAGAGCAGTGCAGAAAGAACCAACAGAGGTGCAAAAAGAGGCAGGAGATGTGCAGAAAGAGGTAGGAGATGTGCACAAAGAGGCAAGAGAGGTACAGAGAGGCAGGAGGGGTGCAGAAAGAAGGAAGAGAAGTGCAGAAAGAGGCAAGAGAATTGCTGAAAGAAGCAACAGGTGTAGAAATAAGCAAGAGAAGTGCAGAAAGAGGCAAGTGAGGTGCAGAAAGAAGCAAGAGCAGTGCAGAAAGAACCAACAGAGGTGCAAAAAGAGTCAGGAGGGGTGCAGAAAGAGGTAGGAGATGTGCACAAAGAGGCAAGAGAAGTGCACAAAGAGGCAAGAGAATATCTGAAAGAAGCAACAGAGGTGTAGAAAGAAGCAAGAGAAGTGCAGAAAGAGGCAAGTGAGGTGCAGAAAGAAGCAAGAGCAGTGCAGAAAGAACCAACAGAGGTGCATAAAGAGGCAGGAGGGGTGCAGAAAGGTAGGAGAGGTGCACAAAGAGGCAAGAGGGGTGCAGAAACAAGCAAAAGAAGTGCCGAAAGGCAAGAGAGGTACAGAAAGAGGCAGGAGGGGTGCAGAAAGAAGGAAGAGAAGTGCAGAAAGAGGCAAGAGAATTGCTGAAAGAAGCAACAGAGGTGTAGAAAGAAGCAAGAGAAGTGCAGAAAGAGGCTAGTGAGGTGCAGAAAGAAGCAAGAGCAGTGCAGAAAGAACAAACAGGTGCAAAAAGAGGCAAGAGGGGTGCAGAAAGAGGTAGGAGAGGTGCATAAAGAGGCAAGAGAGGTACAGAAAGAGGCAGGAGGGGTGCAGAAAGAAGGAAGAGTAGTGCAGAAAGAGGCAAGAGAAATGCTGAAAGAAGCAACATTGGTGCAGAAAGAAGCAACAGAGGTGCAGAAAGAGGCAAGAGAGGTGCAGAAAGTAGAAGAGATTTGCAGAAAAGCAAGAGAAGTGCAGAAAAAGAAAGAAATGTGCAGAAAGAAGCGACAGAAATACAGAAAGAGGCAAGAGAGGCGCAGAAGGAAGCAAGAGTGGCTTGCACACCATTAGTACCAATTTAACACCCACATTTAGCAATAAGTAACAGGTGACCATTCTAGGTTTGCAAAGGGCCTTCCACCACGCTGTAACACTTGTCGCTGCATTTTTGGTAACGTTTGAGCCGTTTGAGCTAGAAACAAGGCTTTTTTTGTTCAGATCTGCAGATTAGGGAGCAGATGATGAATTATGTGGCTAATGCGGAAAATGTATAATTGTGCGAAAGTCGGTGCAGCCAAACAGTCGCATAATTCCAGTGGCCCTGCTCATACCTCTGACTAGGTCCACAAGTGCTCCTCAGTGATTCCTTCTTTTTTTGTCTCACTGAGTTCATAGTTGAGCTTCTATGGAAACGAGGAAGACTAAACCTGAGGTTACCACTCCACAACACAGACTACCATACCACAGAATTACTCTCCATAACACATAATCCCATTCTACATAATTCCTATAAAATAAATACCACATACTTTCTATCCACATAATTTCACTGCACACTTACCACATAATTCCACTACACACAACGTACATCCACTCCACTCCACTCCAAAAAACATTAGTAAAAAACTTTTACATTTACAATACCAATAGCTCTAACTCTCGCAAATGCGAAACCTATTACATTGCAAACACTTCTTTAACTAGTAGTCGCGTTTGCAGAGTGGTGGAGAAAGGGTGCTGGGCCTCCGACCAGCGCTCAGGAATTCCGCTGCATAGGACTTACAGGAGGTACCAGGAGGGCTTTTTGGCCCCCAAAGTCCCTCAGGAGTAAATTGGACTTCATCCCCCATCCCGTAGTCTGCCAGGAGACGCGTTTGCAGAGTGGTGGAGAAAGGGGGGCATGGCCTCCGAAGACGTCTTAGTAATCCCACTGTGTGGGACTTACTGGAGGTAACAAGAGAGGTAGTTGGCCCCCAAGAACATCCTTGGGGGCCAACTACCCCTCCTATTACCTCCAGTAAGTCCCACACAGCAGGATTGCTAAATTCTCATAGCAGGCCACGCCCCCTTTGCCCACCACTCTGCAAACGTGCTCCCTGGCGCGCTCTTGGATAGGGATTGAAGTCCCCTTCGCTGCTAGGGGTCCTTAGGGGCCAACTAGCCTACCTCTTACCTCCAGTAAGCCCCACACAGTGGGATTGCTGAGAGGTGGACACAGGCCATGCCCCCTTTCTCCACCACTCTGCAAACGGGCCTCCTGGTGCGCTCTTGGTTGGGGGATGAAGTCCCCTTTCCTCCTGAGGGTCCCTGGGGGCCAACTAGCCCTCCTGTTACCTACAGAAAGCCCCATACAGCTGGATTGCTGAGAGTGCTCAAAGGCCACGCCCCCTTTTTACACCACTCTGCAAACGCGACTCCTGGCGCACTGCTGCTCGGGGGATGTAGTCCATTTTAGTCCTGAGATCCTCAGGACAAGAGGACCTCATCGCACCACCAGCAATGCGCCAAGAGGTGCGTTTGCAGAGTGGTGTAAAAAGGGGCGTGGCCTCGGACCACCTCTCAGCAATCCCACTGTGTGGGGCTTACTGGAGGTACCTGGTGGGCTAGTTGGCCCCTAAGGACCCATAAGATTCTAGGGGACTTCCTCCCCCAACCCAATACGCACCAGGAGGCGCGTTTGCAGAGTGGTGCAGGGAGGGGGCGGGGCCTCCGGCGAGATGCCGGCTTCTGTTTTATTTTTTCGTTTGTTAGAAGGGGGGCTGTGTGGCCCCCCTTCTCAACATCCCCCAGGGCCTGAGCATTTTTTTATTAAAAAAAAAACAGGAGGAGGGCCGTGTGGCCCCCCTCCCCTGGGCCACTTCTGGCCCCGGGCCCCATCCCCCGGGGCTTGGCCTCGTTTTTTAACATTTTTGTCGGGAGGGGGGGGGGCCGCGTTTCCCCCCTCCCCTGGGCCACTTCTGGCCCCGGGGACCCCATCCCCGGGGGCCTGCCCAGCCTGGATTTCTTTTGGGTGAGGGGGGCCGCGTTGCCCCCCTCCTAAGGCCAATTATGGCCCCGGGGACCCCATCCCCCGGGGCCGCCCTTCCTTTTTAAAAAATAAATAAATAAAAAATATAAATGAGGGGGGCTAAGTGGCGCCCCTCCCGGGCCACTTCTGGCCCCGGGGACCCCATCCCCCGGGGCCGGCCCTCAAGTTGGGGACCATGGGGGGAGCCCCAATGCCCCCACGGTCCCTGCCGGCTCCCCGCCTCCTGCGGGAGCCGGCATTGCTTTTGGACAAGGGGAGCTGCTGACATGCAGCTCCCTTTGCCCAAAAGCAATACTGCTTTGCTTCGTTGAAGCGAGAGTAGGTTTCCTGCTCTCGCTTCAACAAAGCAAAGCAGTGTTTGCTATGGCAGGGCGGGAGCCGTGCTTCCGCCCTGCCATAGCAAACAGCAATGTCCCGGGGGTGGGCACCCCGGGACATTGCAGGAGCCGGCCCTGGGGGGTGGCAGTCCCCAGGGCCAAGGAGGGCTCCAGGAGGGGGGCTGCATGGCCCCCCTCCCAACTCTATAAAGCCCCGGGGAGGTGGTGTTTCCCGGGGGTCCGCAACGGACCCCCGCACTTCATTTATGTATGCCCCGTGGAGGCGGTGGTCCCCGGGCGTGTGTCAAAAGACGATGCTGCGACAAAGGCCAGGAGGCCGAAACGCGTTTGTCAGTTTGATATTGGTTGCACAAAATGACATCAAATAATTACTGAATTCAACAGCCCTAAAGTGTGCAGCATCGTCTTTTGACATTTTTGCAGTATAAGCTCGAGTCCGCCCTCGCGAGCTGCAGCACCCGCTGCGTTGAGAGTGGCAGCTCTGGCGGAGAACGTCACAGAATATATATATATATATATTTATATATATATATATATATAGTCGCGTACTGAGGGAGCCTCGCCTCGCGGGTTGGGGCTGGTTCGGTGGTCGCCACCGCCTATGTATTCCAATGGAAATCCTTGTCAAGCGCGCATCAAAGAAAACAGCCACTCCAACGTAGCAGTATAGTATCGGGTATTTATTTTGGCAACAGAAACAGACGCGTTTCGACCTGACTGTCTTGTTCACTCTACGTTGGAGCGGCTGTTTTCTTTGATGCGCGTTCGACGAGGATTTCCATTGAAATACATATATATATATGTATATACGTATGTGTGTGTACATATATATATATATATTTAGCTACTGGCAGTTACAAGTAGGTAGTTATAGTTAGGACCTAGTTTCCATAGAGGAAGTGTTTTTTGTTTAGGCAATAAGTTTGGTGCTGTTTAACGAATCTTCATTACATTTTCTAAACTAGTCCACAACTCACTTCAGCTGCTGTGTGTAAAATTTTGAGGTAATTCGTCTAGCAGGGGCGAGGAAAAAAAGGGAAGTCCTAAAACGCGTTTTCCTCATACAATTTTACATAGGGATTTTAGACAAGACTACAGCCCGAACCCACTGAATGAAATTACACCAAATTTGGCAGACAGATAGATCTTGGTGCAGAAAGTTACCTTTTTGTAATTCGATGTAGATGGAGTTATTAAAGATTTATAGATATCTATGGTCACGGACCCTTCGCGGATCTGACGGATCAGGTGCTGCGATCTGATTGTCTGCCAACACTTCAACCAGCAAGTGTTGGCAGCCATCTTGGGGCTCAGACTTGTCTGAGTCCCTAGAAAAAAGGCAAAAAAAAGAAGGGAGAAGAGCAGGAATACCCTGACCCCCTAGGCCTTGTGGTTGTGTTCCACAGGGACCCTGCTGGGGGCTAAAAACTTTTTTTTCCCCCAATTTTTCCACAATTTTGTGGAGGACCCGCGAATTTGCAGCAAAATTGAAAAGAAAAAAACAAGCACGGGCTCCCGCGCATGTTTTTTATTTTGCCCCCCGGGTGGGCTAGGTCCAGGGGTGTGGATTCATGGTAATAATCGGGAGAGGGGGGGCACGCGTGGCCCCCTTCCCTGGCCAATGTCTGCATCTGGGACCGCCGTACCCCGGGACCTGTCGTGCATTTGAAAGGGAGAGGGTGCACGCCCCTCCTTCCGGAGCTATTAATGACCCTGGGGACACCATCCCCAGGGCCAGAATCTACTATGGCACGGGGTTCCTACCCCCGGGCCATAGTGATTTCCAGGAAACCTCTGTTTGCTGTCGCTTGGCGGGAGCAATTTAAAGCTCCTGCCAAGCAGGAGTAAACAGTAAGTCCGCTCCCAGCGGTCGGAGCAGGAAAAATGCTCCCGCCTGCTGGGAGCAGACTTGTCCTCTGTTTCATTTCTTTGCTGCTACCTGTATGCAGGAACAATGCCGCTCTCGCTGGAGGCGGGGAGACCGGCTGGGGCTGCATGGGCATTGGGGCACCCCCATGGCCTCCTTATAGTCTAGTCGCCTTCTCTGTGCGAAGATTCGTGTTATCACAGATTTCTGGAAGAAGACGCTCAAGGAACAATAACATTGACGAAATTAAATGCACACAAGGTCACTGGAGACATTTCCTCGTGGTCCATTACGAAGCTGTAGTGTATAATATGCACTAGACAATTTCCTAACAAGGCAGCACTCACTAATTAACCAGTAGAAAGTACTACAGTTGGGTAGACATTTTGTGCAAAACTGTGGACTCTTTCGATAAACGGGCAGGTGAGGTTCTGTTCTGGCCCTTATGCTCATTTCATCAAAATATACTTCAACGGGAAGCACTTACAAATATAAACACAGCAGGTGCCCCAGTTGAAGCTCCACTTCCGTATAGGACAAATGATCCTAACTTCTTGGACTTGGCGAAGGCAAAGCAAGCGTGTTTTCTCAGCAGTTCCACCTTGAAAAACTATCTGAAATCCTTGATGCAGGTGAATGCATCGTTGATCTTTCAGAGCGTAATCTCTTCTGTAGTGACTGTGATAAGTGGGTTCTTTCTTGTCGTCTCATAGTGAGAGCAGACTCCATGGTTCTCCCTTTAAATGACTACGAGTATGCAAATGCGCAATATCACTTACAAGCTCCGTCCGTTTGGCCCCGCACCATCCACCTTAGCAGTAGGCACAGATCTGCCAGCCTTTTCCCAGGTTGATAGACATCTTACAAAAAGGACCCCCGAGTGGGTTTCCCACCGATTTTAGTGGCACGTTCTTGATACAGAGGAATTAGAGGACATCTCCACTAAACAAAGAAGCACTTACTTCATATAGTTAAGAGAATGTACCCTTGTTTGATAGCGATTCACCTCTTTGTAGTCTTCTCTATATGAGGGTTGATGTTATCACAGATTTCTGGAAGAAGACGCTCGAGTAACAATCTCATTGCCCAAATTAAACACACACAAGGTCATTGGACGCATTTTCTCGTGGTCCATTATGCAGCTGTAGCATAGAATATGCACTAGACATTTACCCAACAAGGTAGCACCTTCTAATTAACCAGTAAAAAGTACTCCAGATGGGTAGACATTTTGTACAAAACTGTGGACTCTTCTTGGATCACATTGCCGAAATTAAGCTCACACAAGGTCACTGGAGACATTTCCTTGTGATCCATTACAAAGCTGTGGTGTAGAATATGCACTAGACATTTACCCAACGAGGTAGCACTTACTAATTAACCAGTAGAAAGTACTCCAGTTGGGTAGACATTTTGTGCAAAACTGTGGAATCTTGTTGCATAAATGGGCAGGTGAGGTTCTGTTCTGGCCCAGTCACTCACACAGCTACTGACACACCCACACAGACACCCACTCACACACCTATACAGCCATGCTCACGGCCACTCACACACCCATACAGTCACTTACACATCTACAAAGCCATGCATACACTCACTCACAGACCCATAAAGCCACTCACACACCTACATAACCACTCACACACCCACTTACAGACCCATACAGCTACTCACATACCCACTCACCGACCCACACAGCCACTCACACACCCACTCACTGACCCACACAGCAACTTACAGACCCATACAGTGACTCACAAACCCACTCACACACCTACTCCCACACCCACTCACAGACCCATACATACATCCACTCACACACCCATTCTCTGACCCACAAAACCACTCACCCTCAAAACTACTCACACACCCACTCATACACCCTTAGAGACACTCACACACCCACTCACAGACCCATAATGCTACTCACACACCAAGTCACAATCCCATACAGCCACTCACACACCTACTCACCAATCTATACAGCCACTCTCACACCCACATGGCCACTCACACACCCACTCACAGACCCATACACCCACTCACACAGCCACTCACCGACCCATACAGCCACTCACACTCCCATGCAGCCACTCACACACCCATACAGCCACTCACACACCCATACAGCCACTCACACACCCAATCACCAACCTATACAGCCACTCACACACCAACTATCAAGGGTTACAGGTTACAGTTAGGAAATAACATTAAAAACCTTAACAATTTACTGGAAAAACCAAAGGTTAAAGGGACATTATAGTTAGGTTCAGTTTTTACACACACAAATTCAGCAGGTATAGTTACCTGATCTAACTATAACCTACGCCCCTGCAATGCACTGCTTATGACCTCACATATTACATCACTCATTGTGTGTGAAATCTGAACCGAAGGCTATAACGTCACTTTAGCCTTTGTTTTTTTCAGTGAAGTTCTGAATATATATATATAATGCCTCACAATATATTGACTACTTTTTACAGGATTTTGTACAGATGCAGCCATCCTATGTAAGAGATACTAGTGATTTTATCTCCAAATTAAAAGACTTTGTATGGAAAAAAGACTATCTACTAATGACACTAGACGTGGTGTCTTTGTACACCAATATAAACCATAAGGATGGAATACGAGCACTTGAACATTACTTGGGGAAAAAACGCGACTACACTGACCCCACACAGCGTGATGTTAGTCAACATGGTCAACTTTTGCTTAAACAACAACATTTTCATGTTTGACAAGACATATCAGCAGATGCGTGGTGTTGCCATGGGGGCCAGCTTCTCCCCCAGCTGTGCATGTTTACACATGGGCTGGTGGGAGGAGCTGGTCCTGGGCAACACACACAAAACTTATATGGAAAAAAATGTCAAATTGCTATTGCGCCTCATTGATGATTTGATCATTGTGTGGGATGGGACTACTTTAGAAGCCACTGACTTCGTCACAGCCATTAACAGTAATAATATTAACTTAAGCTTCACATCAGTGATACAAGGATACACTTTTTGGATGTAGAAGTGTACTTAGAAAACAACAGAATAGAAACAAGAATATACCGTAAGGAAACGTCAGGTAACTCAGTGCTCCACTCATCTAGCTTCCACCCCAGACACTTAATTGAAAGCATTCCCTACGGGGAAATGCTTAGATTAAAAAGGGTGTGTAGCAGCCCCAAAGATTTAGAAACAGCTCAGCAGGCAAGCAAGAGAAGATTCTTGGCTCGAGGATACTCCACAAAGACAATTGACGCTGCCATCAATAAAACCATGGGCCTAGACAGATGTATTCTGCTAATAGCCAAAGATGAAAAAATCTAGTCAAAAAGAAAATCTCATGAAGTTGACTTATTTTGGCATACAATAAACAAGAAAAAACCATTAGAAACATCATGAGACGCAACTGGCCTATTCTACAAAGTGATCCTGTTATAGGGGCGGCACTACCACACAGTTTGGGGATTACATACAGACGGGCCCCGTCAATGAGCACAAGTTTGGTCAAGAGCAGTCCTGAAACAACGGACCAACATACCTGGCTGAAGCAACCAAACGGCTTTGTTTTTTTTTTTAGAATTTGTTTATTGGTATTTCAAGAAAAATGCGATATACATTTTATACAACAACTAACAAACCTGGTGTACCAGTACGAATGATAGCATAGTTCAAAGACATACATTGATCGCCCGTCATTATGTGCCCACCACAGCAATACGCTACCAGAGCCCCAGGAGCAGTATACATGAAACCATAAACATACAGAGGTGACATTATCTGAATATAATAGCAGTGTCCAGAGTGCACCCGGCAATCTCCATCTTATACACATAGCAGATACCCATGCCATATTAATTATAAATCCCCAGTTTGGACACCAGTGAGTCCAGCATCCTCATTCACACTCGTCTTCTCTCGAACCCAGGTGATAAACGGTTCCCATATCTCTCTGGGTCGAGAAGTGGGTGGCATCAGTTCCCAGGAAGTGGTTAGCTGAACTTGACCGTATGTAACCTCTCTAACCCATTCCTTTATCGTAGGCTTCCGCCTCCTCCCCCAGTGCACTGCAATTTGGCGTTTGGCGAACAACAGCAATAATGCATGTAATTTATGTTTTTTTATGTGTGTTTCCTTAACATACCCCAGCAGTCCCAAGAGCGGGGACGGGGGCAAGGACAAACCAAGGATTTGATTAATAGACGTGAAAATCTGGGACCAGTATTCAACAAGTACAGGACATTCCCATGCCATGTGGAGAAAGGAGGCCGAAGCCACCCCACAACGCCAACAGCAGTCATCCTCTCTTAGCCCCATTCGACGTAAGCTAATAGGCGTTCTGTAATACCTATGCAGGAATTTGAAGTGGATCAACCTAAGCTTGTAATTCGGAGATAGCTCAGTCAGCTGAGTGCAACAGTATGTCCATTGATCGTCAGACAGCGAGGGTGATAACTCTACGTTCCATCTCAACAATGCATTAGGTCTCATCACTGGGGCGTCTGTTTGCATACGTGTGTATAGTCTGGTTATAAGCCTACGTGACGATGGGGAATGAAGTATGTTCTCCAGGGCCAATAATGGGGGCGGGGGGTTTGGGAAATCACTGTGCAATGCGCGGCAGGCAGCCCGTAGTTTGTGATAGAGGAAGACATCCCCGAATGAAACCTCCTGTCCCTCCTCCGCCACCGGGGGGTCTCTAAAGGTGTCCCCTGGGTAGAGGTCCGCAAACATGTGAAGTTTCATCTTCTGCGCAACTTTTTTACTAATCATCTTTGACATTGGGTAGCATTGGATTTTGGGCTAAGGGAATTGAAGGGGCATACAATATCTGGGCTCCCGCCCGCCTCCGCAATCTCAAAGTTTCGGGAGTGTCTAAATCACCTGTGGGTCGTCGATACTTCTGATACACCGCTACTTGTAGGGGAACCGGTGCCACCGCATCCCTCTCCACAGCCACGTGCGGCTGAAAGGGCGTTGGGTGAACCCAATGATTGCAAAATTGTGCTTGTGCACAAAGAGCATATAATTTCATATCTGGGGCCCCCAGACCTCCCTGCCTCAGCGGGAGAGACAATAGTTCCCACGATACACGCGCCTGGCCGCCCGCCCGCACTAGAGATATTAGCAGTGATTGCAGTGTTCTAAAGAATGGTTGAGTAAGTATGATCGGCAAATTTACAAAGAGGTACAGAAATTTAAGCAGTACAACCATTTTAACCAACGCGATCTTCCGTGCCAATGACAAAGGAAGCCTAGCCCACAAAGCAACCTTCTCTTCCAACCACGTGATGGCCCTACCATAATTCAAGTTCCATATTTCTTGTAAGTCACGACTTATCCATATTCCCAGATATTTCACTTTCTCATCCTCCCACTGCAGCGGGAACTCAGAAGTCACAGCCTTGGTGTTGTCAGTTAAGGGGAAAACCATTGATTTAGCCCAGTTAATGGATATACCGGCCAGCCCACCAAATTTGATGAACTCTCTCAGTACAATATCTAAGTTCTGTGCGGGGTTCAAAATATACAAGGTGACATCATCCGCATAGAGCGATATCAGGAGACTCCTAGAGCCAAACCCTATCCCCTTGTCCGTGTGGTGTTGTCGGATACGTGCAGCTAGTGGCTCCAGCGCAACCGCAAATAACAGGGGCGACAGAGGGCACCCCTGACTCGTGCCCCGTGTAATTGGAAATGGAGCAGATACGAGACCATTCGCACGTAATCGAGCTGTGGGTTTGGTATATAATAGCCTAATCAATTTGATAAAAAAGGGGCTGAACCCTATCCTCTCTAATATTCTAAAGAGATAGGGCCATTCGAGTGAATCAAAGGCTTTGGTCGCGTCTAAGAACACCACCGCAGCCTGCACATCCGGGTGCAAATAATGCAGGACCGAAAAAACCGTCCTAAGATTATGGGAAGTAGATCTCCCTGGTATGAAACCTGATTGGTCTGGGCAAGCAATGATGGGAAGCATAGGTTGTAACCTGTTCGCTATTAATTTCGCCAGTATTTTAACATCCACATTAAGGAGCGACAGGGGGCGGTATGAATCAAGGTCTGTATCCGGTTTCCCTGGTTTTAGCAAGGTGATAATAATTGCTTCACGCATCGTAGGTGGTAATATACCCGTCTCTTGGGCTTCCTCATAAACCGCCAGGAGTCTGGGTGCAAGCTCCTCCGCGTACGCTTTATAAAAGGCAGCCCGTCCGACCCAGGGGCCTTATCTAAGGGCAAGCTTTTGATCACTGTGGCCACGTCCTCCACCGTAATGGGCAGGTCCATGTACTCCCTGTGCCTGTTGTTAAACCAAACCAATTCCAGAGAATCTAGAAACGTCTGCAGACCCTCCGGGCACCCGAATTGCGTAGCCGTATATAATTGGGCATAGAAGGAAGAAAACTCATCAAGTATAGCTACCGGACCTCTGACCGTGCTACCGTCTTTGTTAGTCAGCTCTGGGGTGTAAGCAGTGGATCTCGAAGGGCGGATCATGCCAGCAAGCGTCCGTCCTGGTCTATCTCCCTCTCCATATCTGCGTGCTTCCGCATATTTCCCAAGAAACTTCACCTCCCTCTGCGCCTCCTCGTCGTACTCCAATAATGTGGCCTTCAACTGAGCTAAAATAGCAGGTGTGCTATCAGAGTAAAAGCGTGTCTCAAGATCTTTTATTTTACCCTCAATAACAGTCAACGTAGTTCTAATGGCCTTAAGTACCCCGGCTTGCCGAGAGATGCACTGTCCCCGAATGACCACTTTAAACACCTCCCATAAAGAAGCTTCAGTATCAACGGAACCTGAGTTGAGAGTGAAAAAATCAGTAATATCGGCACGGATTTCCTCCTTAAACGCCTCATCTAATAATGCATGCGGGGGCAGTCTCTAAGAGAACGCTCTCCGCGCGGCATCAGGGAAGGAGAGACTTAGGAGGCATGGAGAGTGATCCAATAGTGTTCTTGGCAAGTGCGTCACCCTCACCACCCAGCTTGCTACATCTCGGGTCGCCAACCAGTAGTCTAACCGAGACCAGGCCTTATGATGTTCAGAGAAGCAGGTGCCCTCCCTAGATTGTGGATTTCGCATTCGCCAAACATCTACCATGTCTCCATCTCAGAGTAAGGCATTTAGAGCTTTCCCAGCAGCAGGATGATGTCTCCTCGCCGTGCCCTGCCTGTCCATATCATCATTTAAAACGGCGTTGAAGTCTCCCCCCCCCCCCCCCAGAGAATCGTGGTGCAACCAGTCGCTTTAATTTTTGCCCATATATCTTGAAAAAAGCTGGGAGAGTCTATGTTAGGGCCATATATTGCAACCAAGACCATGAAAACCCCACCCAACGAGCCCACCAGAATAATGTATCTGCCTTCAGGGTCCGTGTAGACTTCCCTTTCCCTCCAGTCTATGCCACGTTTAACCAACACCGCCACCCCACGGGAATAGTTAGAATAGACCGATGAGTACGTGAATCCCCATCTTTTATGTTTCAGTTTTGGGGAGGGAGTTACATGCAGGTGAGTTTCCTGTAGCATACATAAATCAATATTATGCCTAGTGAGATGGGCATGTACTAGTCTGGATTTTCTATTATCATTCAAACCTCTAATGTTCCATGATAGGCAGTTTATACTTGTCTCGTGGGACACAGAACGGAGAGGTATGTGACATTACTGTGTCTAGGGCAATGTATGTTTGTGTTGGGCCTGATCACGTGTTCTATCCAATAACACACCAATACACCAGTAAACCATTGCACAACAGCCCCAACCCACCACCCCCCACCCACACCAACCCCCCAATCAGGTTGAAAAGTGCCCCCCCAAAAGAAAAACGTTAAATCGTATAAATCCGGGAAAGCTCCCATGGGGCTGTGTGAGCACCGGCATACTTCCCTACTGTGGCAGGGTGGCCAAAAAACTACAGGGAGTCAGGTCTGCAGTGTAACAAAAAGATAATTATGCGACTATATAGCGGTAGAAAGAATCTCCACACCTCATCATTCCACTGCAGCCACTGTCTAATATCAAAACAGCTATGGAAAGCAAATCGCTAATGGCGCAGGATAAAACAGTTTTCACCCAGGGCAACCCACAGCCAGTAACCATCTCAGGGCAGGCCTACGTGAAATGAGCAATTTAAGCCAGTAGTGATCAGCAGTAAACAACCGCACTTATCAGCACAGAAGGGCAATGAACGAAAGCCAAAATGAAAGTCACACATTCCCTCACATGGACTGAGGAGAAATTAATTTTTTTTGCTGTACGCTATACAGAGGAATACGGCACATTTTCTTCAATCAGTGTCACTTAGCTGGTGTTCGGTCAGTTCCTCCAGTCTAGGACTTTTCTTGGCTTGTTTACCCCCCACATGCTTTGCAAATTTGAGGGCGGATTTGGCATCAGAGAAAAAGTGGGATGAGCCATCATGAGACACCTTAAGTTTAGCTGGATATAACAGCGAGTAGGGGACTTGCGCCTGCATCAGGAGCCGATTCGCCAGTAGAAACTCGCGTCTTGCTGCCTGCACCGCAGGTGTAAAGTCCGGATAAAAGGAGACATGATTCCCTTGATGCGTTATGTTCCCCATTGCACGCGCTTGACGCAGCACCACATCCCGATCTTGATAATTCAAAAGTCTCGCCAGAATGGGTCGGGGAGTAGCCCCCACCGGAGGTTTAGGGCCCAAAGCACGATGGGCTCTCTCCACCGCAAAGACCGGCGAGAGGTGCGCTCCAAACAGGTCCCGCAGCAGTTCCGACACATACATCTCCATTTTGGTAATCGCTGTGGTTTCCGGAATCCCCGTGATGCGCAGGTTAGTGCGGTGGGACCGCGCCTCCAAATCTTCGTTTTTGGCACGGATGACACCCAATAGCTTATCCATCTGCAGCAGTTGGTCTTTAGTTTCGTCCTGAAATTCGTGAAAGTCTGACTGCTTATTCTCCAGCACATCCAGCCTGTGCTCGTGAGCCCCAACTTGAGTTTTCACAGATTCCATTTGTGTCGTTAGCGTGTCCAACTTCGCGTCAATGGTACGAAGGTTTGAGCGCATTTCGAGCATTAGTGTGCGGAGATCGTCTCCCTGGTCCCCAACTGACCCTCAGTAGAGCCCCCCGCCGCCGTCTCCGGGTCCGATTCCGTAAGGCGTGTCGCCCTTCTTTGATCAAAGTTCAGTTTGGGCAGTTTGGCATCCTGTTTGCCCATGACCGAGGTTAAGGAGCGCACCACCGCAGTGAAAAGGGGGTGCACGATGGACTCTCCGCATGCACTTCCCTTCTCCTCACGTGCAGACCTGGCGTTTTCCGGAGTACCAGTAGACAAATGGTGTATGTCGGCTCTCAGTCACCGCGCGGCCTGCACCCCTCTCTGTAATTCCTGTTGCGGGGGGAGCAGCATGCACCACGCTCTGCACAATAGATTCCAGGCGGCAGCGGCGCAGCAGACACAGGGGCCAGTCCAGCTCAAATCGTCTCTCCACAGCAATCTGCCTTAGGGCGCAAGCTAGCCCACCTTCTTCCTCCTTCACTTCATTCAAACAGATGCGGTACAGTTCCTGCCCAGGCACAGATAAGCCAGCCAGGACACGCCACCTCCCGTGCCTCCCCTCACCTCCGCCGAAGAGGAGCAGCTTCCCACTAGCAGCGTGCAGCAGATGGTAGCTCAGGGGCCATCTTGCAGATCAGATGCACCCACCAGGTCGGTGTGCAGTCCCAGACAAAATGCGCGCATGTTCCAGCAGACTCACAAATCCATCCAGTAAATAATGTGCCCTCGTAGTGCGGCGGTTCCCCTTCTTGCTTGCCTCACCAGAGCCTCCGATCCCTCCTGCGGAGCGCGCACCTCCGCAGCGGCCTGTCACCGGCCGACACCCAGAGACGCAAAATGGCGCCTTCTGGACTCGGAGTGGATCAGCAAGCTGCTCGCGCTCCGGTGCAGCCGTCCACCACCGCGCACTGCAAGTATGTCCATGCAGCTGTTCCCAACCTGCATCCACAGGTGCGGGCGGTCCGGAGCTCCGATCGTCGCATCCAGCGCCCCTCAGGCCCACACGGAAGCCGCGGTCTCAATTAGCTGCGGCTGCCGCTCTGCACCTACTTCCGATGCTCCTCCTCCGCCGCGCTCAGCTCTCCGGGGCGTATTACTCGATGCTGAAGCAGGTTAAACGGCAGACAGCAACACCGCTAGCCGCAGCAAGATTCCCGCTTCCGATGAAGCGAGGATGGCAGGACTTCAACTCCCTTTAATTAGCGGATAAGTGAAGGATAATATCTCGACCGGCGGAGCTCGCTCACAGAGCGGCCATTCCGCAGCACGGCAGACCACGCCCCCCAACGCAACGGCTTTGTTAAATGCAAAAGCTGCAAGGCGTGCCAGTATGGAATAAATAAAACAACATACAAAACTCCATTCAGTGAGAGGGAATTTAAAATAACTAAACCCCTACACTGTAAAACTGACCATGCCATATATATGCTGGAATGTTCCTGCAATTTAAAATATGTAGGAAGCACTAAGTTGCGGGCCAACAAAAGAATCTTGCAGCACATACGTGCCATTACTAATCCGGATCCAACCTATCCAATGGCACGTCATTTTAAAGAGATACACAAAAACAATTTGAACCATCTAATATACTATCTAATAGATGCAGTACCTGTCAATAGGAGGGGAGGGGATAGAGAGGGAACTCTCAGAAAATTAGAGACCAGATGCATCCTAAATCTTGATAGCAAATCTCTGGGGGGCCTCAAAACAACGGAGGATATGTTCACCTGCCTCCATTAGTATAAGGATGAATAACCCTCCCCTAACAGTTACAGTTTCAGTTATGCTAGATCTCTCGTTTTTTTTAAAAAACGCAACCTGTGATGGCAGAAAAGTAGAGGGTACTGCTGTAAGAGTCCCTGTGACCTGAATATAGAGAGTTAAAAAATATAAAAAATATTAATACTCATATGCCAGGTACTCATAGGATAATCAAAAAAGTAAAATAATATATCCGGTAAACTAACAAACTTGTCACAAGCACCTGATTTGAGATCCACTTGGAGAAAATATGCTCACAACATTCATTTTACAAGATGAAGCTGCCAAACCGACTTGAACCACGAAAATAGTGGTTTTTTAATGAATTTTATTACACTTGCACTTTAAGAAGCATACAGGTCATCACCACTTAATAGTATGTGTTGCACTGATTAATTTTGCACGAGCACTTTACTTTTGGGCTTATGACAATAGACAGGATTGAGCAATTACAACTAGAGAGGTACGACAGACTAGTGACTTGCACCAACAAAGATTGGATATTAGGGGCATTAGCCACAGGGGTGTAATAACACATTATGCAATGATTTCTAAAAATAAATTTACACTCTCTAAGAAGCAAAGGAAACTGTTTTTACGATATTTATTGTTTTTACAGTATTTATTGCGTGAATATTTATTTATTGGTGTAATGGATCTGACTATTTATTTATATATCGATATTGTCTGTACCCAATGATAGTATGTATATAAAAAAAAGTAATTGCAAAAAGCTGTTGACGGGAAACTAATGAGTGGATGGTCAACCAACAGAGCTATTTTCTGCGATATTTTCGTGATATTTCTTCCATGTCTATGCCGAGTCACTGTTTACTTTATGCACGTCACTTTAAAAGGGGAGAAAAAATATGGCGACTTTGTCATGTGATCAAGGTCCAGCTGGACCGAAACGCGTTATGGCCGACAAATAAAGAAGGAACTTTTTTGCACTAACCCTGTGGTCCGCACCTGCTTCCAACAAAAGGATTTGAAAAAGTAAGCGGAGAATTTGGATATATATATATATCGCAAATCCTCGCTGCATGCCCCTCCATGTTGGAAAGAAACGAGCACGGACCCCAAGTTGAGTGCCTTTGAATTTATTCAGTGAGTATTCTCCTCCATAACGCGTTTCGGCTGATACCGGCCTTGATCACATGACAACGCTATTCTCTTTGGATCGGTTCTTTTAAAGTGACAAGTGCTCATTAAATAATAAACATAGTCAAAAGACTTGGAATGTACAGACAGGTCATTATGCTTGTTGCAATACAATTTTTCTTCACAATACTTATGACCAATAATGTTTACCAAACATTTATAAAATATAAATATTCAAGGTAATTTCATTAAAATTGTTGCAAATAACAGCGCAATACCATTCCAGTCAAATTTTGTTCTGTTCAACTTACATTTTGTGCAAAATAAAATGACTGTGTGCTCAAATATCCTTACCAGCCAGGATTTTGTTACTAAAGTGCATAGTGCCAAAAAGTTCTTGTTCGTAATTCTATATTACATATAGCAGCTGCAGTATCTAGATTCGACTCCCCATTTATAAAGGTATATTCTTTTGTAGTTTACTTACTCTCTATGATCTTACTGTGAGTGCCTGGAATAAATTCATTTAAGGTTTTGCATTTCCTAAAGTGCTTTGTTTTCAGATAAAACTAGTTCATCTAAAAGTTAAAATAATACAAATATTAAAACCTTAAGACACATATAAAGGATTTGTTTAAAGGGGATACCATTTCACGTTGTTAAACTATTTTAGGTTTTCCATGATCTTTTCTCTACAGATACGTAAACAAATCCTCACTTGTATTCAAACCTCCTGGCATTTTTGTATCCAATTCCAAAATATATCGTGTTTCCAATCTCCTTAGTCTTTCTTCTCGGTTCCCTCCTCTCTTTTGGGCAAAGACTGCATCTATTAAAAAGTATTTTAAGTGTTTGAGGTCACTTTTGTGGGTTTCTCTGAAGTACCTCGCTACAGGATAACAGAGATTTTGATTGACTATAGCCCTAGTATGCTGCAATAGTCTTTTGTGGGCTTGTAATTTTGTGCTGCCTACATACTGTAGTCCACAACTACATTCCAATGCGTAGACCATGTGATCTGTTTTACACGTTAAATGTTTGACGATTGCCTGTACTTCTCACTGAATGCTGTTTTGTATGTGGTTTTGTTAATACCATATCTGCAGGCTTTACAAGCTATACACTTAAAAAAAAAAAATCTTGCAGTGAGCCAGGTCCCTGTTTGTATGTCCTCTGGGCTGCTTTTCACTAGGGCATTGGCCATAGAGGATGTCTTTCTAAAGGAGATGGATGGTGTTTTAGGTAACAGATGGCCTATTACTGGATTCTCTAAAACTATAGGCCAGTTGCGTTTTATTATGCCTCTAAGCTGTTTTTCTTGCTTGGTATAAGTTAAAATTAATCTGGTAGGTTCATCCTCATGTACAATCGTTTTATCCTCATCCAGGCTAATCTTCTCGGAGTGGCATGCTAGAAGGTCTGATCTGGTTCGCATTCTAGATTTTGCTATAGCAGCATCTATGATTTTAGTTGAATAGCCCTTTGCTAAAAATCTACTTTTGCTTTCCTGCTGTTTGATGGCCAGATCTGTTGCATCACTGCATATCCTTCTTATCCTTAACATCTCCTTACAAGGAATGCTTTGTATTAGATGGACAGGGTGAGAACGTGTTCCATGCAGCACAGAGTTGCCTGCAGTTTCTTTACGATGTAAGGAAGTTTTAATTTCATTATTAACAATATGTACCTGGACATCTAAAAAAGTCACCTTTACCGGACTAATGGTAGCCGTAAAATTCAAATTGATATTATTTACATTAATCTGTGAGACAAATTCCAATGCTCCCTGTTCCGAACCATGCCAGATTATAAATAAATCATCAATAAACCTTAACCAGGTTATTATATTTCTATGGAGTATGTTGCCAAATTGTTTTTTGAGGACCAGCTCCTCCCACCAGCCCATATGTAAACAAGCATAGCTGGGAGAGAAGCTGGCCCCCATTGCCACACCTCGAACCTGTTGGCAAATCTGGTTTTTGAACAAAAATAGATTATTTTCAAGACGGAGCAAGAGCATATCCATTAACATTTTGCTGTGTTGTGCAAATTTTACAGGACGATTATTCAGAAAATGTTTGACTGCCCTAATTCCATTGTTGTGCCTTATACTCGTATACAACGATGTAATGTCAAGAGCCATCAAATAGTACCCAGGGTGCCATTGAATATTTAGAATTTTGCGCAAAAAGTCACCGGTATTCTGTACATAAGACTGTAGACTATTCATATGCTTTTGCAGGAAATAGTCTAAGTATCTGGACATATTTTCAAACGGGCCATCACATGCCGATATGATGGGCCTGCCCGGTGACTTCTGTAAGTTCTTGTGGACTTTTGGAATAAAATAAATAACCTGCATAGTTGGATGATCTTTTTTTATATATATAATGTTTTTTGATTGAATATTTTAAAATGCTCTCTAAATATGAAAGAATTTGAAATTGGGGATAAAAATTAAAATTTCGGTTTTGTATATATTTTTTTCATTTGTGAATTAAATAAAATACTTCATAAATTGTGTATTTGTTGATGTATACTTGTTTCTATTTTCTTGTGTATTGCTTTGAGGTTCAAATTGTAGAAATTGATTAGGCTTGGGTAACAGGCTTCCAATTGTGATTTATTGGGAGTCTACAGAAGTTTAAAGGTTAAGAAAAGTTTACTTGGCCAGTGAACTTCCATTGACTCTGATGTGAATAGATAAGCACCAGTATTGAGGTTTTATTAAATTTTTGTTTTGACAACTTTTGAGAGGGGTTTAGCTGATGAAAAACAAAGTTGTTCGTCATGTACAGCATGCCTGCATATATACAGTAAAGCACAAATTTAATAACTTTGCCTTTTCAAACACTTCATATCCATGTGTATTTCAGATGTATTTTTCCTTTCATTTTATCCATAACTTGAAATCCCCGACTCAGGTGCACTAAGTTACTACATAACACTGGCCCAGCATACCTCAACAATCTCATCTGCTTTCACAAACCTTCCAGACTCCTCCGCTTGTCCACACTCCTACATGCACACATCCCACACATACAAAGAAACAGATCTGGTAGTCGAGCCGTCTCCTACATTGCTCATAAGCATCGAACGACCTGCCTCTCCGCATCAGAGCCTTCTCACTTCTTGAATTCCACAAGAAGCTGAAGACCTGGCTTTTCAAGTAGTCTCACTAGGCCCTATGTTTGGCTAGATTCACTCATGCTCAGCGCCAGGATAACCTCCCGGTTGATAGTGCGCTCTACAAATCTGCATTACATAACATAGGTTTATTGTTCTCTCTATAATGAGATCACATGTATAGAACATTCTTCGATATGCTCTCCACATTTCGATATTCTACTGTAGTTTGTCATCCCTTTTCACCAGTTTCATTTTTACTTTCTCTGCTATCGACCATTCATTAAAGTCTTTTAGCCATTTTACCATCTTGGGTGTGTGAGTTCCCATCCATCTTATTGCTATTTTCCTACGAACCAGCACCATGGCTAACAATATCGCCACTCTATCCAATTTATTCTTAATTTTGCATGTACCATACCCAGTAGAAATGCTTGTAATGTAGGTAGGATGTTTTTCCCTTCATTGCATCTAGTTGTGTACATATCTCTTTTCAGCATAGAGCAAGATGTGTGCGGTCACACACCATGTGCCTGAAATCTGCATTATCCATCTAGTTTAGTGTTGTCTAATCTATTCAGTAATATTGTTTATTGTTGTTGATCTGCGATAGTTCGAATCTAACATTCTTAGATCTAATAAATGCGTCTTTCCAGTCCTTGTCTGTAAACTCCTCTGCACAATCCCCTTCCTATTTTCCCTTCACTTCAAGTTTATCAATCGGCGTATCTTCTTTTATGATGCCATATTGCTATGTTATTAATATCTTGGAGGTATGATTGTGTGTAAGAAGTCTGTTGGTTCTATTATCTGAGGATTCCTGAAGCACATGTACCCATGAACGTTTACCTGCCCTGACTATTCGGGCATATTATTGTAATTATGTATTGTAAGAAATTGGCTTGTTGGTTGACTGAGGTGTGAGCCCTGGTCAGGCAACAACCACAATCCTTATCTGATAGAGACATCTAGCTGCAGATTCCTCACCTTTGAACTTCCCAGGTGTCAAACTGGATCCGTAAGATTTTTTTTGAGCAGTACCCCTGCGTGCCGGTAGGTGGCGTCGGTCGACTCCACGTGACATAGTTGGTGTTGTGTTAGTCGTTATGACGTTGTGTTGTCTATATAGGTGCCACCTCGGGCGCTGACGTCAGTTCTTTCCTTTCCGTGCCAGCCTGTGCAGATCCGTCAAAGAGAGCTACCCCCTGTAATTTTTTGACAGACTTTTTTAAAACTTTTTTTGCATGGTGTGTAGGTTTTCCTTATTTCTAAGAGGACCTCAGGATTCAAACCGTGCGGTGCCTGTCACCCCACCATGTCGGTCACAGATTCCCACCTCATGTGTCTTTGGTGCCTGGAGCGCGACCACGACCCAAAGTCGTGCTCCCACTGCCGGGCCCTGGCGCCAAAAGCTTTGAGGGAGCGGTCCCTAAAGCTGCTTGAGGCCAGGCGTCCGGAACCTCGTAGGTCTCCTCAGAGGTCTCGCTCCCGGTCTCGGTCAAGAGGAAGGTCCGAGCACTGCTCCTGGGGCTCCAAGTCTTCAGCCTCCCACTCCAAGGGGTCAAGTACAAAGCACCATAAGAAGCACAAGAATTTGAAGCTTCGACTTCAACCCGTCCATCACCCGACGTGACGGAGGAGTTTCCGCGTGTGAGACCTCATTCTGCGGAACGAGTGCCGGGGTCGGCTCCGCGTTTCCTTCCCTTTCTGGGGCCGGGAGCGACCCCCGCCAAAATGAAGGAATTTTGTGATGCTATGTGCGCCATTTTTGCGCAACCTGACTCTGCTAGTACGACTTCGGGCACCCCGGGCTCAGCAGAAGGAGAACCATTGGGTTTCACGCTGACGGCTCCGGCGCCCATGGCTCCTCTTGGATCTGGACCGGCGCTGGTCGCACCTTCTCAACCTTCCCCGACACTGAGACAGCCCTATTCTTATCCCCGACGACACAGAGCCAGTTGGGTGTCCACTGACGCCGAGACCTGCGCTGACTGAGCCTTTGGGTTCTATGTTGTTTCCTCAGCCCTATTCTAAAGGGCTAGGATTGGAGGAAGATTGGGAGGGGACGCAGAATCCCTTGGAAATCCCGCTTTATAATGAGGACATGGGCTGGTATGAGGAAATGGGTGATGCCAGTGGCTTGGCTACCTCTCCAGAGCCTGGCATGCTTTCTCCTAACCTGGCCACGGATGAGCGAGCTTCCTTTGCCATGGTGGGGCGTAGGGCTGTGGAGGTGTTGGACTTGCAGCCTCCTACTGTGGCGGTCAAGAACAGAGCCTTGATAGAGGTCTTGCAGCCTGGCATCCCCACCTCGGAACGCTTGCTGCCTTTCAATGAGGCCGTAACAGACGTTCTTCTGGGGACTTGGTCCAAACCCAGCATAGGGGCTACTGTAAAGAGAACGATCGCCTGTAGCCACCTCCCTGCTCCGGTGACCCTGCCTTTCTCTCATCGCATCCAACCCCTGAGGGCTTGGTGGTCCAAGCCTCTACCTCCCATGGCGCATTCCCTTCCACACCCCCTGATAGGGAATCCAATAGGCTGGATAGTTTGGGAAAATAAATGTTTTCTTCCACCAGCCTAGCACTGTGGTCAGTAAACACCACGTGCCTATTGAGCCGTTACTTCCATTCCCTATGGGAGATGGTTGCGCACGTGCTGCCACAAGTCCCGGAGGAGGCCCGGGCTATCCTCTCCCAAACTGTTGCTGAAGGGAGAGATGCAGCAAAATGTACTATTCGCTGTGGCCTCAACACAAGAGACTGGCTAGGCCGAGCGATTTCTTCAATGGTGGCCATTAGGCACCACGCCTGGCTGAGAACGTCTGGCTTCTCTGGGGATGTCCAAGCCAACCTGATGGACATGACCTTTGATGGCTCACGTCTCTTCAGAGATAGGGTGGATGCGGCGTTAGAGCGCTTCAATGAGTCACGGGCTAGGGCCAAGTCCTTGGGCCTCTCTATGCCATCCTGGCCTGTGTCCACCTTTCGCTCCTTTCGTGGCTATGGAAGGGGCTTCCAGCTGTGCCAGCCCTATCCTAGCCAGAGGACCGCGCAAGTTATGCAACTTCTGTGTGGCCGTGGGCGCGGCTCGCCCTGACCATGTGGGTCAGGCGGCCTGAAGTCGGGTCAGGTCACAAACCCCCCTCCCTCCTCCACCACCAAACCCTCCTAGTCACATCCTCCAGGATCATGGCCATCTGCTGGTGGCAGGATATGCCATCACCTCCACCACTGGCGGGATATCGCCTCGGACAGGTGGGTTTTCCAGATAGTCTGAAGGGGCTACTCCCTCCCCTTCAAGACTACCCCTCCCTCCATGCCTCCTACAATCAGTCGGCTGATGGAGGATCACCTTTCTTTACTTAAAGAGGAAGTCGCAACTCTCTTGGCCAAGGGAGCCATAGAGAGGGTTCCGGTGCCAGACGTAGGCTGTGGTTGCTTTTCCCACTACTTTCTGGTCCCCAAAAAGGATGGAGGCCTTCGTCCTATCCTCGACCTCAGAGCCCTCAACTACTTCCTCAAAAAAGAGAAAGTTAAAGATGCTCACTGTGGATCAGGTTCTGTCTGCCCTAGACCCAGGAGACTGGATGGTAGCGTTGGGCTTGCAGGACGCTTACTTCCATACCCCCGTCCTGCACGCCCATCGTCGCTACCTGCGGTTTACGGTGGGTTACGAGCCTTTTCAGTTTGCCGTTCTCCCCTTTGACCTCACCAGCTCCCCTCAGGTGTTCCCCAAAGTGATGGCTGTGATCACAGCTCATTTGCTGAGATCAGGGGTTCTAGCCTTTCTTTATCTCGGCGACTGACTGTTGAAGGCGCGCTCGCCCTAGACGGTCGTCTCCCACCTCCATACTGTTGTATTCCTCTTAGGGTGTCCATAAACGGGCTTTCTAGTATCATGTCCTTATATAGGCACAATTCGCCCTGCCCTTATATAGGCATAAAATCCCAGCCCTTATTTAGGCATTAAACCGTGCACTCCAAATACAGGCATGGTCTCTGACATCCGTCCACCCTAACGTCACAACGAGTTCATGAAGAACAGACCCTTAGGCTGCGGGAGTTTCCCTAGCCCAGGACTATTGATTTCTTCAAGGACTCATATATTATGCATGAACGATTATTCCTTAGGGGTTCATTCATGACGTCTTCCGCTGTCCGACTCACGTCAATACTAACATTCTTAGGTACTTCTCGGGTATAAATATACCTTCCCTAGCCCCTGTAAATCAGAGGAGACCTCGACTTCAGAGGAGCCCGTTTCCCGGCCTGACGCACTGAGAAGACGCTGTCATCCCTGCACGCAGAGAGTCCAGCTTCCAGTGATCTGACTTCCCTTGCGGGGTGTTGGAGTTCGAGTCTGGCAAAGAGATTCCTACCTCTCTCATTCTTCAGGTATGGAGCTGACTAGAACCTAGAGGGACTCTTGGCATACTAGGCATACTAGACTTAACATACTCTTAGTATACCATAGTAAGGAATACTTCACCTACTTCATACCTCTCCCTACACCTAGGTTAGGTACATTGGGGTACAACCAGGTTAGAAACGCATCGTATGAGTACTCGCATTTTTAGTCTGTGTCATTTATGTAAATGCATATATACTAAAAGATAATGCTATCGCAGTATTATTTATTTCTACTGCTCACACTGTACATTATTTATCTCGCATACTGTCTTGTGATCGTAACAGCACATTTTACTTACACCAGAAACAAGACTGTTCAATAAATCTTTTATTGAAACGCCTGTCTGTTCTTTCTGTGTAACTTGGAGAAAACTAAGCATGCACGATTGAGCTGAGTGAAATAGTTATCTATTGTTTCCACGACTCTGGGACACGTTCTGATTCTAAAGGGAAACAAAGTGGTCATGTTTTGCGGCTGCCAGAAACTACTCCCTTCTTGTCGTCAAGGAGTTTCTAGTGGCCTCTGAGCTAGCTGGCACAAGTAATTAAGTTTAATATACTCGATAGGGACATACTGACCTTAGTCCTATGTCAAACCTATAGGATATATTATTCCAATGTGCAGAGCCTATTAGGGAAATAGGAGCTACACTACATGGCGCCCAACGGTTTGGTAAGGCGGTAATTCAACGTTAGATACTGAGTAACTCAGCCGTGCTTTTTCTCTCAGAGACCCCTACCCATATACTCCAAAAGACGTCTGGAGTGGGTAGGGTTAAGTATCCACCAAGGCTACATAGGGCAGCACCCTATATATTAGCTGTTTGGTTTGCTCAACGTGAAAGGATACAGTGTTCCAAAATATTGTGCACCTTATCTTTGTCTCCTTGAAACTTGTTCTACATTTTTCAAAAATAACAAAATGTCCTTAAACGGGGACGATGCCACCAGAAACGGTGGAGCTGCGGCTGACCCAGTCATAGCAGCTTTTAACATTACAGGTTTAAATGAAACCGAGGAGGGTGTTATAGACATCCATCCAAACTTAAGAAGAGCCATCACTCTAAAACTCATAAAACATGGCCTACCACCAAGAGGAGGTAAAGCAGTTTTCGTGATAGAGGCACACGAATCCTTTCAGACAGAGGTATTCTATTCATGGGTAATATTTCCTGAATCCAATCCAGTAACACACATGTTTCACTTCTACAAAGAAGATGATCCACCAGAGGAATACATTCCTTTCAAGGATATTGAAATTCCATTAACATACCAGGAGCATCAGCTCTGGTTTAAAGGCGCCCTAAAACATCACAAAAACATTACCAGGCTCGGTCCACTAGGTAGACCAGGAGCAACATGGCCGATTCTAGCCGGCTACACACCTCATCCTGACATTGAAGAAATGTCAGACGAGGAATTGCTTACTCAACTCACAGAGTTAATAAAAATCTACAGACAATTGGTCCAATATGTCATGCGGACTTTCACAGTCCAACCACCATTGACAATTCCAAATCAAACGCCTCACCAGGGGAATACACTAAAAATTACACCACAGACTCTATACGCAGTCATGGGTAAAATGCCCACAAAACGTGAGCAAATTCCATTTTGGATAGCTCAAAATAATTACTCAAATCGAAGCAGTATTTTCAAATACTAGCCCGTATGAGAAACACAGAATACTGACAATCAGTTTACAGATGGGGATCACACCACAACTGGAAGACTGCACCACTTGGGGCTCAGTCTTTGCTGCCATCTATACTAAAACACATGGCATTCCGTCAATTGCGGTAATACCTGATGTCCTGAAACAAATTCAAAACGAATACGGGGCAGAGCCTGCTCTAAATTTAGGTATGAAATTACTGAAAAATTTCGACCAGGTCTCAACAATAATATTATCTAATATTAAAGGGGAGGCAGCAGCAGTGGCGATCCGCCAAAAATTAAGGGAATTTGATGTTACAGAACATCAAACTGAGCTACCCAGAATAATTGAACAATCTTATGCAGAATTTGGCAGAGATAGTTTGGGTGGAAGACCAGTGAAGCCAAAACTATCTGAAAGTCCTGAGAAGGACTCTATTAAACAAACTCCTACATCTTCTAAAAAGAAGTGGGAAACTAATAAAAATAATTCAGAAAAACGTTCTCAATCCCGAGGTAGGTCTCCTCAAAAGGAGCCCTCTGAAAGGAGGTATAACATCAGGAATAGGGATAATTTGAGAAAACCTGACAGGTATCAAGATACTGATACACGTTCCTCTCGTCCCTTTCAGATCTCATCGAAGACTTCGGAAAGAAGAGGACGATCGGAACATAGAGAAGGACGCGTGAAATCGAAAGACGAAAAACACGCTCCAAAAACTAAAGCAAAACCTCAATTCTCCAAAAAGAAAGTAGCAGGTCTGAAGGTCAGACATGCCGAGAATACTGAGAACACAACTCAAGAACGGAGAATGGGCTCAGACAATGCTGGACAGTGCAGCAGAAGTCACAATAGCTCGCCAGAACCTGAAGGAACTTCTGGAGATAGTGAACTTGAATGAGTACATTACAGTAGAGACTGTAGACACCAGGGTTAGTACTCCACAAAAGCTATATGAAATAACACTCCGGATGGAGGGAGACATACCTAGACAGGTGAAAGCACTTTTTTGGGAAAGACTATCAAGGGGCTATGACATACTTCTAGCAGAAAAGGACTGGCCACCACAATTTGTCAGGGAGTGCCCACATGGCGAGGACATTATTATGCCTGCCTTCTCCAACCATATACCAATGCACCTAAGATATACATATGCCACGAAATGGGCAGTGGCCCAGGCCCCAACATTATATAAAAATCATGTAGGATGGGATGAGGACTCACCTCACCATAAAATACATCTGAAACATGAACCAACTGCACAACGGCAGTACCCAATAAAGCAAGAAGCTAAAAGACAGGTCAGGGAGATCTTAGATCAACTTGAATATCAAGGGGTGATTGAAACATGCACCTCCTCAATGAACAATCCTTTGTTTCCTGTCTCCAAACCAGACAATACATATCGTCTAGTTTTGGATTACAGACACCTAAACACTTGTTCTAAAACTTTTGCAGTGCAAAATGCACATAGCACAGCATTAATGAATAACATTGTGCGTAAAAAATATAAAACAACATTAGACATCTCAAATGGTTTCTTTTGTCAAAACATAGCACCTGAAAGCAGGTACTTAACAGCATTCTCCATAATGGGGACCCAGCGTCACTTTTGTCGACTCCCACAAGGGTTCAAGAACAGCCCAGGGTTATTCTCAGCGAGGGTAACGGAGTTACTACAAATTTATGACAATGAGGCATTGTCCTATGTCGATGACATCTATCTGACAGACGATGACCTGGAAAAACACTTGAACAGGGTGAGCACCATTATACTGGGTTTCGCCTCTGAGGGCTACAAGTTCAACTTTAAAAAGTCCAGAATTGCCCATCTCAATGTCCTAGTTTTAGGATATGAGCTTTCAAGTGAAGGCAAGAGCTTGGCAGCTAACTTTCTAGAGAAATGTGCGCTGCTCCAACCTCCAAAAACGCGAAAAAACTTACAATCCATCCTGGGTTTCCTAAATTTTGGAAGAACATACATTCTAAATTATGCAGAAAGGGTTAAACCTCTCTACGCATTAATCAAACCTGATTTTTCGATCAGAAACTGGACACAGGAACACACAGAAATCTTGCGTTCACTCCAGGCTAACATGTTAGCAACAAATCACTTACAAACACGTGTAAGTCAACAAAATTTGGTGATCCGAATAATTTCGGGTCAATGCGGACTGTAAATGTAAAAAAAAAAAAAAAACAACTGTAAATCCGTATTTGTAAAGCGCGAACTACTCACCCTTACGGGTCTCAAGGCGCTGGGGGCCGTCATGGAAATTAAGTGAGCTATTGCCCAGAGTCACATGGTGCTGAGCTGAGCTGCCACCGGAGCCGGGGATTGAACCGTGAGCCCTGTGCTGCGAAGTCAGCTGCCCTGGCCGCTGCACCACACCTCTCCACTACCCTACTTAACCTTCAATGAGGGTGAGAAAATACCAATCGCATACAAATCTCATTTGTACACACAAGCGGAAATGCGCTTCAGTTCAACTGAAAAAATTCTGACAGCAGTTCAAACCGCTGTAGCAAAAGAAAGAGCCTTAGCCCAAGGGAAACGCATTATTGTCGTAACCCCGGTACCAGCTTTAGAAGCGGTCACAAAAGCAAGCATTCCAAATGCTAAAGCATTACATCCAAGATGGATACAATGGGTTAATTCTCTTGCTGCAACAGATGTTGAATATGTTTTTGATCCAGATTTAAAAACACAAGCATTCCTGCAATATGAACAAGAATGTCCTCTGCCTACTGAAATTCTGCCTCTCGATCAGTACGAATTCATAATTTACACTGACGGATCCGCACAGCCCGCAACAGGGAGTAAGCAAGCTTACAGTGCAGCGTGTGCAATCGTTAAAGGTCGCATGCAAAATGGCATCTTCAGACCTATCGTCACAAAAACTCAATCTCTAGGAGATTGTACAGCTCAGCGAGCTAAACTACAAGCATTCAAACTGGCACTTGAAAGTACAGATCGAGAATTCCCCACACTAATAGTGTGCGATTCCTTTTACTGTGTTCAGTCGTATAATGAATATATACAAAACTGGCTTGAAAATGGTTTCAAAGATGCGAAAGGTGGCACAATAAAGCACAAAACGCTTTGGGAACAAGTAGTTCAGTTGAAAAACGAACTACCAAAGGCTCACGTGATCCACACACTGAGTCATTAACGTGATGGCGTTCACGTTGCAGGGAATTCATTGGCTGACGAAGCCGCAAATGGTGCTGTTCAGACGACTTCCGTAGCTGCGATCACTCGTTCAAAAACAAAAATAGACGGTGAGATAATGTTGGCTGTCAATGCATCAAGCAAGGGCAGCAGTGCAGCGTTACCAAAAAAGTTTCCACTCAAGTACTTTTATGTAATTGATGTGAACAACGTTCCTTTTGCTCGAATCCCTGGAGTGGGGGATAGGGTAATTCCAAACATGGAACGTAGAGCAGCCTTGATTTATGAAACACATTTGGGGGAGGGTCTGTCACATCAAGGGATCTCTAAAACAATTTTGACGTTAAAAGAGATGTACTGGTGGCCTGGAATGAATACAGAAATTCACATATTTATCAACAACTGTTTAGACTGTAAATTACAGCGAGAGAGCCACCAGACACCATGCTGCGAATGCGGCAACCCAGTACAGACACCATTGTTAGACAGCATTAGACTATCTACGCGCCTGCGTCCTACTGGACAAGTGCAATCCCACAAATACTGAATCTAGGTTCCTATGGATATGGCCACAGCGCTCGGCTGACGCTCGAACTGTTATAAAAGATTTGCGAGTCTTTATCGGCACATACGCAATAGGCACGCTACATTCTGACCAGGGTCCTGCGTTTAGCTCTCGGGCTTACAAAGAAGCCATGGCCAGTCTGGGCGTTGCATTGCGGTACTCCTCTCCATTCCATCCTGAGGGAAATTCGGTTGTGGAAAGGAAAAACCGGGACATAAAGCAGTCTATAACAGCTAGGGTATTAGGTTCGGGTGATGGGTGGGTCAAACACCTTAATGGGGTCCAACGCTCATTGAACAATCTGCCAAGAAGTTCTCTAGGGGGTCACTCCATATGAGGTCCTATTTGGGACAAGAATGTGGGTACCAGACCTTGAACACGTAGGCACAGTGGTGGAAAATAAACCGTTTGATATCAAAGATCGTTTGGCTGTTTTACAGGAACTGAATGAGTTAAGAACGAAACAAAGCAACGTATTCCTACAGCCCACCACCACTGGGGAAAAATCGGCGGTCCCAGCAAGGCCTGTCTGGATTCCAAAAGTTGGGGATCTAGTCAGAGAAAAATTGCGGACAAGAAGGAATTTGGACCTTCTTACAGACAACCAGTACCTGTCCTAGCAGTTCAAGGAACAAGAACAGTACTTCTGCCGCCCCTTGCTGGAAGAAAGGAGAAAAGATTTGTGTCCATCGACCTGATCAAACCACAGTATGTGGCCAATACTAAATAGTAGGCCTCGTGGACTCCGACCTAGTAGCAGATGCACTCCTCTCGCTACTATCCAAGAGGTTCAGACTGAAAGACTGATAACAATCGAGAATTCAGCTGTAACAGATGGAGGACTAAGCAATAACGCTATGGAACTCATCCCTCTTGAACACCAAGTAACAGTTCGTCCAAATACACCTGTCTACACCAATGTAGCAAGTGATGAACTGGTTCCAGTGATTTCTACAAATCCTGATGCAATTCCAACAATTGATAGAACTGCTTCTGGCTATTTCGTTAACTTTGATACGTTCTCAGAAGATCTGAGTGAACCTGAAACGACGCCAGCATCATTCCAACTCAAGCAGCAAGTACAAGACTTTCTTCACTTTCTGAAAAAGACTTATTTGGTTTCGTCATGGATTGAACTCTGGATTACATCTGGACTATTTGTTTTCCTGCTCTGGCTAGTTTTGGTTACAACTGTGAGCGTGCTTATAAGTGGCAGATACATCCATGTGAACACTGAAGGAAAAGATGTGAACGTACTTTTGAAACCTCATAAATCTTCCCATCGTGAAGCAAGAGACTTGTCATCAGTGAACATCACAGCTGTTCCTATACAGAATGGTATAGTGTGGGACAAAACAGATTTTGACATCTTCGGCCCGACGGAACAATTGAACATTCCACATTTGTTTAAAATTTCACTAAGTGATCTAATTTCGTCCAGTACCTATTCTGATGATTGGGACTTTGAGACTGTTAACGACATAATGTATGGCCTAGAAAAATCTGCTGCATTTTCTAAAAATGAATATTTAGAGGGTTCATCAGACTATGAACAACTGTATTGTTATAACCACTATGGTCATCATTATTTGCATAAATCTGCATATCCAAGAAATGTGTTTATGTTTAACCAATGGGAACATTGTCCTACACCACCTAAAGGTAGTTCAAAAACATTTGCTAGTAAGTTTCCATATTTTTCAGGTTACAATACATCTGACCCAGAAACATTTTACTTTAGAAATGTAAACAAGACAGGACTGAAAATTATGTTAACTAATACAAAACAGATTTACTCTGCAGCATTTATTGCCCAACTGTCTAGACAGGGTTTCGACTTATGGAAAGACACAATAGACACAAAAACTGTCTGGGGTACTAAAGATTGGCAAGTGCAGGGGATAGAAGCTTTATTTAGAGCCTGTATCATCCCTGAACAAATTATGTTCTTGAATGAAACCATCCAACAAACATCTTGTCTTGGATTAGCCAAGATCAAGGAGATGAACACACCTTTTGTACCAACACCTGCAAGTGATAACGATACACATGCAGTGGTGACAGTTGACAATATACTACAACTCAACAGATCTAATCCTGATTGGAGAAAATGGTTGATCTGGCCCACAGACACGAATAAGTGTCAGGAAAGATTCCTGAATAAAACTCAGGGCTTTACTATTAATAGGCCAGACCCAAGATACGTCCAAAGACAACATCCGGGGGTAGTAACAACATACAGTGTAGGAAAATTATGCCTCGATTGGCTGCATAAGTCTACACTACAGGATGTGAAACAACACTTATCCTTACTTAAAAAGGACGCAGACCTTAGGAAATTCTTGCTTGGACCAAGAAAACCGCGTCAAAAACGTTTCATATATGCCGGCATTTATGCTGCCTATAATGAAGCATGGAAAGTATCACAGATGGAGGCCGCAGAACAAATACGTGAACTTGATCGTATTAATTTAGATAAAACACTCTCTGTGGTCGACAATGGGTTAACAACTTTGTCCTCCAGAATATATTCATTGGATGGCATTGTATCCTCTGCTATCGACATACTAGAACAAGATTTGGCGATGTTACAACACGGTCAGTCTCAATTACGTTCTATTGTGTTATTAAGCTGGACACTGCAATCTTTGCGAGCGGGCTATGTGTCTTGGCGTTTTATCAACACGTCAGCTCTGTTTGCAGAATACAATCTGACTGATAAACAGATCGAATTGGCACAAAGAGGAGCAAGGTATACAGTGCTGAGCATTGAAAAACTGGAAAAGTTACCTTTCACAGTGGCAGAAAAATCAGCTACAGAATGGCTTATTCATGGCAAAATAACATTACCTGTGACTACTTTTCAGTTTCAGTATTGCCTCAGACAAATGCAAGCAGGCAAATATGAAAGGTTGGGTAAGGAATACATTAAGACATCTTGGGATTTACCGTATACATATAGATGTTGGAGTGGGGATCGTGAAGTGTTTTTGAGCGGTACACACTGTAAACGTGCACTGAGCGGTTCACTTATATGTCAGGACATTTCTTTACACGGGGCTTGTAATGGTTCTGTGGCAAATTTGTCTTGCCATCAGCAGGGTACACCAGCTGCTGTGATTAATCCAACGTTTGGACAACTTTCTAATGGGAGTTACCTCATGTTGAATGATCAGAGTTGCTGCGGCATGTTGCCAGGCATCCCATATCTAGTAACGGTCAACTCCAGGGTCACTTGCTGTATGCAAGTATTGTTTGCCCCAATAGACACAGTCAGGGAGTCGCCTCTATGGCTTTCGCTGAACGTCTCTTTTATAAGATTTGATACTTTGAGCAGAATGAAAGCCATGCTTTTACAGCAAACAGTGCCTTTGACCTCGGCCAAAGAAACCTATGATCTACAAGTAGCAAGGACTTCGGCTGAGATACAGACTTTAATACTTGCAAACTGCCCTATACATTTCGTAGAAATGAAAGGACGTATCTTCAATATGTCTGATACAACCGGAATTGTACATGTATTTAAGAGCATCTGCTCCGGTCTGTTAGCACCTTTCCAGGCAATACTCGGAATCATCCCGAACTTTGCACATTCGGTGTTTGGTGGCATACCATTAATTCTAGCACTTGTTGCCGGAATTCTATTTCTCTTCCTGCTATTGCGCTATGGCCAGCCTATTCGCAGACATCACTCAGAGCGAAATGGAGAAAGCTCTCCTTGAACGAAAGTGCCGTGAGCGAATAGTACAGCTATTGGGCATGACTCGTCTACGGGACCTGAATACCACGTGGTTCCTGTCATTCAGACCAATCTGGCAAGATTGCATCTTACCTGTTCTACGATGCCTGCTATGCGGTGAAGAATGCGTGTTAGACACTTGTCTCACATTTCCATCAGCAACGCCAACGGACGTCGATACTTTGCTGTCCCGATAACGGCCCATGCTCTGTGTTGTCCCCAGAGGCTACCAATCCTGATGTCAGCATTCATTGAGATCTCACAGACGCTTCCGGCTGCTGCTGAGGTACGAGAAAGATCTACAGGCACACAGGTAACAACAGACGCGAACATTGCTGCGGCAATCTATGCTGGAAGCGATGCTTCACATCTCTGCAATTAATCTACTACACGAGGTGTTCCAACTGACACCAACTTCAGTGGATGATGTTTTGTCTATAAGAATAGATGATCTCATGTTTACACCAGACCCGTAAACTGACTCTGATTCAGCATACAGTGTTCCAGAGATGCAGTAACAATTTGGCCTTCATTTTAAAAAACTTGGAACTCTACCAAAATTGAACTTTTTTTCCCATTTTTAGAACGAAAATGGCACTTCAATCTGCTTAAAGTAGAACTAGCCTTATAGTACAGACTTCACGGTACTTCCACGGACACTTAGTCATCTTGTGTGTCTAGAACAGTTCATTAATTTTCATGACATGAAATGACTTTGATTTTTGAACAACTTATCGATCATTTTCTGTCACATGTAAATATTACTGCTTATTTCATTCCAATTGCATTTATTTTCGAACTTTATGCCTGAAATGAAAAGCATTTGCTTCAGATGTACAGTACCTTTTGCATTTTTTACTATGTTTTTTAATGCTTTTAAGAAATATTTTTTAAATATGTGGTACTCCATTTAATGTTTAGCATTTTAAATATTTAGCATTTTAGTATTATCGTACACACGAAAGTGGAGTGGGTGTTGTATTCCTCTTAGGGTGTCAATAAACGGGCTTTCCAGTATCATGTCCTTATATAGGCACAATTCGCCCTGCCCTTATATAGACATAAAATCCCAGCCCTTATTTAGGCATTAAACCGTGCACTCCAAATACAGGCATGGTCTCTGACATCCGTCCACCCGAACGTCACAACGAGTTCATGAAGAACAGACCCTTAGGCTGCGGGAGTTTCCTTAGCCCAAGACTATTGATTTCTTCAAGGACTCTTATATTATGCATGAACAATTATTCCTTAGGGGTTCATTCATGACGTCTTCCGCTGTCCGACTCACGTCAATACTAACATTCTTAGGTACTTCTCAGGTATAAATATACCTTCCCTAGCCCCTGTAAATCAGAGGAGACCTCGACTTCAGAGGAGCCCGTTTCCCGGCCTGACGCACTGAGAAGACGCTGTCATCCCTGCACGCAGAGAGTCCAGCTTCCAGTGATCTGACTTCCCTTGCGGGGTGTTGGAGTTCGAGTCTGGCAAAGAGATTCCTACCTCTCTCATTCTTCAGGTATGGAGCTGACTAGAACCTAGAGGGACTCTTGGCATACTAGGCATACTAGACTTAACATACTCTTAGTATACCATAGTAAGGAATACTTCACCTACTTCATACCTCTCCCTACACCTAGGTTAGGTACGGTACATTGGGGTAGAACCAGGTTAGAAACGCATCGTATGAGTACTCGCATTTTTAGTCTGTGTCATTTATGTAAATGCATATATACTAAAAGATAATGCTATCGCAGTATTATTTATTTCTACTGCTCACACTGTACATTATTTATCTCGCATACTGTCTTGTGATCGTAACAGCACATTTTACTTACACCAGAAACAAGACTGTTCAATAAATCTTTTATTGAAACGCCTGTCTGTTCTTTCTGTGTAACTTGGAGAAAACTAAGCATGCACGATTGAGCTGAGTGAAATAGTTATCTATTGTTTCCACGACTCTGGGACACGTTCTGATTCTAAAGGGAAACAAAGTGGTCATGTTTTGCGGCTGCCAGAAACTACTCCCTTCTTTTCGTCAAGGAGTTTCTAGTGGCCTCTGAGCTAGCTGGCACAAGTAATTAAGTTTAATATACTCGATAGGGACATACTGACCTTAGTCCTATGTCAAACCTATAGGATATATTATTCCAATGCGCAGAGCCTATTAGGGAAATAGGAGCTACACTACAATACTACGGTGAACCTCCTGCATTCGCTAGGGTTCACTATCAACATGCCAAAGTCACACCTGACTCCTTCCCAGATGCTCCCTTTGGACTGAGCTGTACTGGACACAGTGCAGTTTTGGGCATATCCTCCCGAATGGCGGATATTCAGGCTATGATACCGATGTTTCAACCTGTGACCTGGATTTCGGTGAGACTGACTTGAGGCTGCTCATGGCCTCCTGCATCCTGCTAGTGACTCATGCCAGATCGCACATGCTGGCTCTGCAGTGGGACCTGAAGTTCCAGTGGGCGAAGCATCGGGGAAATCTCACCGACCTGGTCCAGATCTCGTAGGGAACTGCACAAGATCTGCAGTGGTGGCTGACAAACTGCGAATCGTTTGGCAGACCCCTCTCCCTTCCCCAACCAGATCCCACAGTAGTAATGTCATTTAGCATGACTAATGTATTTAAATGTTGACCATGCTGCAATGTACTAACAGAATAGGCACTTGGATGGATTATGTCTGAGAACAACTGAGGCTTGCTTTGTGGTTGTAGTTTGAAAAATTGGTCCATTCTCAATTGCATCTGGACCAGTGGCGTAACAAAAGTTGAGGGGGCCCCCCTGCAAGGTAGACAGAGGGGCCCGCTCTGGATTTAATCCGGAGCTCTCTGGCCTGAGTCCAGTGCTGAGGGGGCCCCCTGCAGCTCGGGGCCCCCCCGCATCGCGGGGGCCTGTTTTACGCCCCTGATCTGGACTACGTTTAAACCATTTGCTTTGAGGAAACACTGCATGTTTCGGTTGGGTTAGCGTTAAAGTGTACTTAGAGTACGAGTATTCATGAACAATATTGGGGAGAACTCTTACATGTTGATACAGAGATTAACCCCTTCGCTGCCAGGCCTTTCCCCCCCCGTGCCACGCCTTTTTTTGGCTATTTGAGGAAGTTCGCGCTTAGGCCCCTGTAACTTTTTGACCACATAAGGTATCCATGCCAAATTTGCGTCCTTTTCTTCCAACATCACAGGGATTCTAAAGGTACCCAGGGTTTGTGGATTTCCCTGGAAGGGACCCAGAAATTAGCCAAAATACAGCTAAATTTTGGTTTTTCTTTTAAAATGGGAAAAAGGGCTCCAGATGAAAGCTGTCTGGTTTTTTCCCTGCAAACGGTATCTAAAAGGGGTTGTGGTGCTGAAATCACCATCTTCCCAGCTTTCAGGGACAAGCAGACTTTTGTCAGAAAACCAATATTTTTTACACAGTTTTGGCATTTTTCTGGGACATAGCCTATTTTTGCTATTTTTTGTGCTTTCAACCTCCTTCCAGTTAATGGTAGAAATGGGTATAAAAGCAATAATAGATCCTAGAAAGCTATACATTTCTGAAAAATAGACAAAATTCTGAATTCAGTAAAGGGTCATTTGTGTAGATCCTTCAAGTTTTCTTTATAGAAACTAACGGTTAACTATAGGAAAAATTGAAAATTAGTTGAAAAAAACAGCCATTTGTGTCAACGTTTTCACCTATAACTTCTTCTAATTATGACAGCTGTTTGAAAGCAATATATTGTTACATCCGCTGGACCTTTGTGGTTGTGGTGATATATAGGACTTGTAGGTTCACCAAGAACCCGACGAACCCAGAGCCAATAACTGACCAGCGTCTTGCAATGTTTTTTTATTATGTACCGGGTATATAGCAATTATTTTGGGAAAATGTATACATGGAAAAATCGGTATGAAAGACACCTATGTATTTCTGAAATGGTTACAAAATATAGAGTTTAGAAACAGTAGATATTTGCACATTTCCGAAATTGGGAGTACCCATACTAGCATGAGAATTATAGGTCATTTTTCAAAAAGACTTCTTTTTTACACATTGTCTTTCATTTGGAAGGCAGAAATGCATCGAAAGTCAATAGGTATTAACAGTTGCTCTACAATTCTGTGTTACCCTAAGTCTCCCGACAAAAATGGTACCTCACTTGTGTGGGTAGGCCTAGTGCCCGCGACAGGAAACAGCTCAAAATGCAACGTGGACACACCATATTTTGACAGTGAAAAATGACCCTTTTTTTGCAAAGTGCCTAGCTGTAGTTTTTTAACCCTAGCTCTGCCGGCACCTAGGGAAACCTAGCAAACCTATACATTTTTGAAAACTAGACACCATGGGGAATCCAGCATGGGGTGACTTGACTGGCTCTCACCAAGTTCTGTTACCCAGAATCCCTTGCAAACCTAAAAAATTGTCCAAAAAAACACATTTTCCTCACATTTCTGTGGTGGAAAGTTCTGGAATCTGCGTGGATCCACAAAATTCCACCCACCCCGCGTTCCCCAAAGTCTTCCGAGAAAAATGGGACCTCACTTGTGTGGGTAGGCCTAGTGGCCGCGACAGGAAACGGCGCAAAACGCAACGTGGAGACACCACATTTTCACAGTAAAAAATTACCCTTTTTTTGCAAAGTGCCTTGCTGTAGTTTTTGCACCCTAGCTCTGCCGGCACCAAGGGAAACCTAGCAAACCTATACATTTTTGAAAACTAGACACCAAGGGAAATCCATGATGGGGTGACTTGACTGGCTCTCACCAGGTTCTGTTACCCAGAATCCCTTGCAAACCTAAAAATTGTCAAAAAATACTCATTTTCCTCACATTTCTGTGGTGGAAAGTTCTGGAATCTGCGTGGATCAACAAAATTGCACCCACCCCGCGTTCCCCAAAGTCTTCAGAGAAAAACAGTACCTCACTTGTGTGGGTAGGCCTAGTGCCCGCGACAGGAAACGGCGCAAAACGCAACGTGGACACACCACATTTTCACACTGAAAAATGACCCTTTTTTTGCAAAGTGCCTAGCTGTAGTTTTTGAACCCTAGCTCTGCCGGCACCTAGGGAAACCTAGAAAACCTATACATTTTTTAAAACTAGACACCCAGAGGAATCCAGGATGGGGTGACTTGACTGGCTCTCACCAGGTTCTGTTACCCAGAGTCCCTTGCAAACCTAAAAAATTGTCAAAAAACCACATTTTCCTCACATTTCTGTGGTGGAAAGTTCGGGAATCTGCGTGGATCCACAAAATTCCACCCACCCCGCGTTCCCCAAAGTCTTTCTAGAAAAACGGTACCTCACTTGGGTGGGTAGGCTTAGTGGCCGTGACAGGAAACGGTGCAAAACGCAACGTGGACACACTACATCACAGTGAAAAATGACCCTTTTTTTGCAAAGTGCCTAGCTGTAGTTTTTGAACCCTAGCTCTGCCGGCACCTAGGGAAACCTAGCAAACCTATACATTTTTGAAAACTAGACACCCAGGGGAATACATGATGGGGTGACTTGACTGGCGCTCACAAGGTTCTGTTACCCAGAATCCCTTGCAAACCTAAAAAAGTGTCCAAAAAAACACATTTTCCTCACATTTCTGTGGTGGAAAGTTCTGGAATCTGCGTGGATTCACAAAATTCCACCCACCCCGCATTTCCCAAAGTCTTTCAAGAAAAATGATGCCTCACTCGTGTGGGAGGCACAAGTACCCGCGACAGGCAAGGGCCCAAAACGTATGGAGGCGACATCAAAATTGCCTATCACAAAACGACCTGGTTTTGCAAGGGGGGTCACCTGGGTTTTTGGCTCCGTGCTCGGCGGCCACCTAGGGAAACCTACCAAACCCACACATTTCTGAAAACTAGACACCCGGGGGATTCCAGGGAGGTATGGCTTGCATGGATCCCCCAACGTTTTCTTACCCAGAATCCCCTGCAAACCTGAAATTTAGCTGAAAAAATCACTTTTTTCACACATTTTTGTGTGGGAAAGTTGTGGCATCACGGGGCTGACACAAATTTCCTACCACCCAGCGTTCCCCCAGGTATCCCGATAAAAATGGTGCCTCACTCGTGTGGGAGGCCCAAGTACCCGCGACAGGCATGGGCCCAAAACGTATGGAGGTGACATCAAAATTGCCTATCCAAAACGACCTGGTTTTGCAAGGGGGGTCACCTGGGTTTTTGGCCCCGTGCTCGGCGGCCACCTAGGGAAACCTACCAAACCCACACATTTCTGAAAACTAGACACCCAGGGATTCCAGGAGGTATGGCTTGCGTGGATCCCCCATCGTTTTCTTACCCAGAATCCCCTGCAAACCTGAAATTTAGCTGAAAAATCACTTTTTTCACACATTTTTGTGTGGGAAAGCTGTGGCATAACGGGGCTCACACAAATTTCCCACCACCCAGCGTTCCCCCAGGTCTCCCGATAAAGATGGTGCCTCACTCGTGTGGGAGGCCCAAGTACCCGCGACAGGCAAGGGCCCAAAACGTATGGAGGTGACATCAAAATTGCCTATCACAAAACGACCTGGTTTTGCAAGGGGGTCACCTGGGTTTTTGGCCCCGTGCTCGGCGCCCACCTTGGGAAACCTACCAAACCCACACATTTCTGAAAACTAGACACCCGGGGGACTCCAGGGAGGTATGGCTTGCGTGGATCCCCCAACGTTTTCTTACCCAGAATCCCCTGCAAACCTGAAATTTAGCTGAAAAAATCACTTTTTTCACACATTTTTGTGTGGGAAAGTTGTGGCATTACGGGGCTGACACAAATTTCCTACCACCCAGCGTTCCCCAGGTCTCCCGATAAAATGGTGCCTCACTCGTGTGGGAGGCCCAAGTACCCAGCGACAGGCAAGGGCCCAAAACGTATGGAGGCGACATCAAAATTGCCCATCACAAAATGTTTTGGGCCCTTGCCTGTCGCGGGTACTTGGGCCTCCCACACGAGTGAGGCACCATTTTTATCGCAAGCCCTACCTCCCTGGAATCCCCTGGGTGTCTAGTTTTCAGAAATGTGTGGGTTTGGTAGGTTTCCCTAGGTGGCCGCCGAGCACGGGGCCAAAAACCCAGGTGACCCCCCTTGCAAAACCAGGTCGTTTTGTGATAGGCAATTTTGATGTCACCTCCATACGTTTTGGGCCTTTGCCTGTCGCGGGTACTTGGGCCTCCCACACGAGTGAGGCACCATTTTTATCGGGAGACCTGGGGGAACGCTGGGTGGTAGGAAATTTGTGTCAGCCTCGTGATGCCACAACTTTCCCACACAAAAATGTGTGAAAAAAGTGATTTTTTTCAGCTAAATTTCAGGTTTGCAGGGGATTCTGGGTAAGAAAACGTTGGGGGATCCACGCAAGCCCTACCTCCCTGGAATCCCCAGGGTGTCTAGTTTTCAGAAATGTGTGGGTTTGGTAGGTTTCCCTAGGTGGCCGCCGAGCACGGGGCCAAAAACCCAGGTGACCCCCTTGCAAAACCAGGTTGTTTTGTGATAGGCAATTTTGATGTCGCCTCCATACGTTTTGGGCCCTTGCCTGTCGCGGGTACTTGGGCCTCCCACACGAGTGAGGCACCATTTTTATCGGGAGACCTGGGGGAACGCTGGGTGGTAGGAAATTTGTGTCAGCCTCGTGATGCCACAACTTTCCCACACAAAAATGTGTGAAAAAAGTGATTTTTTTCAGCTAAATTTCAGGTTTGCAGGGGATTCTGGGTAAGAAAACGTTGGGGGATCCACGCAAGCCATACCTCCCTGGAATCCCCCGGGTGTCCAGTTTTCAGAAATGTGTGGGTTTGGTAGGTTTCCCAAGATGGCCGCCTAGCCCAAAGCCAAAAACTCATGGGACCCCCCTTGCAAAATCAGGTTGTTTTGCAATAGGTAATTTTGATGTCGCCTCCATACGTTTTGGGCCCTTGCTTGTCGCGGGTACTTGACCTACCCACATAAGTGAGGTACCATTTTATTTGGGAGACCTGGGGGGAATGCAGGGTGGAAGGAAAATTGTGGTTTTTCTGACAACAGATTATTATGACACAGTAATGCAAGGAAAATGAGTGACTATAGTCACATTTTGAGGTTGGCGTGAGTAAAAAGACATGTTGGGATCCATGAGAGGCACACCACCCAGCACTCCCCATTTTTTTTTTACTTTACAGAAATATCTAAAGTTGGTAACTTTTCCCTTGAGACAGACTACACCTTAGCACAGAAAGACAAATGAGACAAATATGACTGCCTGTCCACCTGTTCCTCAAGTACACACACATACTGGTTAGATTTGGCACGAGGGTGAGTGAAAGGTTCAAAATGTAAATTTTATTAACCAGAGATTTCACATAAAGGAAATGCACTGTTAATAATTAAAAGGTTAAAAACCAGAACCAGTGACTCGCAGTCCGTGAGCTGTAAAGCCACAGCAAGGCGCCAACCTCTTTACAGGCCATTCACACACCTTTCATACTTGACACACAATTTGACACCACCAACTGCGGCCCCAGCACATTACAACACTCACATTCACAGACAATGTGGAGACAATGTACACCCTGGCAGAGAGAGACAGAAAAGACAAATATTCCTTGAAAATGAATAATTCCTTAAGTACTCACGCATACTGGTTGGATTTGGCACGAGGGTGAGTGAAGGTTCAGAGCGTAAAATTCTATTAACAAGAGATTTCACAAAAAGGAAATGCACTTTTAATATTTAAAAGGTTAAAAACCTGAACCAATGACTCACAGCTTGTGAGCTGTAAAGCCACGGCAAGGCACCAACCTCTTTACAGGCCATTCACACACCTTTCATACATGACACACAAAACCATTCACGCCGCGGGCCCAGCACATTACAACATTCACATCACACAGCGCCATTCAAGGGCCCATCACCTTCATACGCCGACATGACTGACACAACAATCACACCGCCTGGTGGTTGACATAGTGTCTGCAGTGGCGTTTGACTAGCAGAGTGTGTAATAACCAGCAGCAAGTCACTACTCACACTCTGCCAGCCAAATGCCAGCCCACGCACACCGCCAGCCAAGCACCATCCCACCTACACCGCCAGCCAAGCGCCAGCCCATTCACACCGCCAGCCAAGCACCAGTCCACGCACACCGCCAGCCAAGCGCCAGTCCAAGCACACCGCCAGCCAAGCGACAGTCCACACACACCGCCAGCCAAGCGCCAGTCCACGCACACCGCCAGCCAAGCGCCAGTCCACGCACACCGCCAGCCAAGCGCCAGTCCACGCACACCGCCAGCCAAGCGCCAGTCCACTCACACCGCCAGCCAAGCGCCAGTCCACGCACACCGCCAGCCAAGCGCCAGTCCACGCACACCGCCAGCCAAGCGCTAGTCCACGCACACCGCCAGCCAAGTGCCAGTCCACGCACACCGCCAGCCAAGCGCCAGTCCACGCACACCGCCAGCCAGGCGCCAGTCCACGCACACCGCCAGCCAAGCACCAGTCCACGCACACCGCCAGCCAACCACCAGTCCACGCACACCGCCATCACATATTTTATGCAACAAAAAAAAACACAAACCAATTGGCAATAGATCCAAACCTTTAACTACAAGCACAACTGCTCTAACTGCATACATCACACTTTTGCCAACCATGAAATCTGAACTAAAATATAAAACAATACAGACCTGTCACTTTACTTTAATGCTCACGGTTGTAACCAAAAACTCCGTTGTGTGTGGTACAATTTAAAACATGTGGGCACACACAGCCCAGGATTAGAAGGGCAATAGGTGCAGACTCTCCTTCCGCACACCTCTTCGCGCACACACTCTACGTTTTTTAGCGGGAAAGTCCTTTTTAGCCGTGGGAGGAAGGTGATCAGGAAAGTGGCGATCTTTCAATCTAGCCACATCCTCCACCACTGCTTCTCTAGGCACTCTTGCCTGTTCTACTAAAACAAGGCTGCCTATCAAAGACTGCTGAAACTGAACAAATGTCATCTTTGACTCTGGAGAGCAATCCTTAAATACAACAAAAGCATTGTAGCTTGCTAAATGGAATGAATGGATAGCCAACTTCTTGTACCAAACGTACGCCTTACGAACAGCAGTGTAAGGTTCCAACCACTGATCTACTCGATCTACACCACCCATGTGCTTATTGTAGTCTAAAATGCACACAGGTTTGCGCACTTCAGCAACCTGACCCCAAACAGTCACAGGTTTAGTACTTTCATCATGGATGGAAGTCAGCATTTAGACTTCTCTCCTGTCAGAAAATTTCAGAGCTAGAAGCTCATCACTACGCAAGGCACTGCACTGTCCCTTCACAAGTTTTTTACAAACCAGCTCTTTTGGGTAACCTTTACGGTTAGAGCGGATTGTGCCACAAGCAACAGTGTCCACTTTGAACAATTCCTTGAACAATGGCACAGCAGTGTAAAAGTTATCTACATATAAATGGTGACCTTTGTTAAAAAGTCCTCTGCTCAGTTCCCACACAATTTTCTCTGCAACTCCAAAAGTGGACGGACAACCAGGGGGGTCAATACTGGAATCCCTACCAGTGTAGACTCTAAAATTATAGACATATCCAGTACTACTCTCAGACAGCATATACATCTTCATTCCATAGCGTGCCCTCTTGCTAGGAATGTACTGCCTAAAAACCAATCGACCCTTGAATAGGACCAAAGACTCATCCACAGCTATTTCTTTCCCGGGCACATAGATCTCAGAAAATCGATCAACTAAGTGATCAAGGACAGGCCGAATCTTAAAAAGACGGTCACAATCAGGGTGATCGCGGGGCAACGCAAAAGTATTATCAACAAAATGAAACATCCGAAGAAGAAGCAAATACCGATTACGACTCATGGTTGCAGGAAATATAGCTGTTGCCATCAAGGGATTAGTAGACCAATATGAAGACAGAGATGGCTTCCTAATCAGGCCCATCAAAAAAGTTAAACCCAAAAACTTCTTAAGCTCATCCAGATTTGTGGGAGTCCACCGGGTAGCTCTAGAGTGGGGCCTAAGTCTGGCACTGTTGTCCCTCAAATACTGTTCAGCATACAAATTAGTCTGCTCAACAATCTCAGCCAAAAATACATCGTCCATAAACAACTGAAAGAAATTTATAGGCAAAAATGTTTCACAATTCACTTTACACCCTGCAACACCATTAAAGACGGGCTGCACCATGTTTGGATCAACCCATAGTCCAGCACTTCCAATGGGAAGCCTCGCAGACTCAGGCTGCAATCCAGATGCCTCTTGCTGCACTATCGGCACAGTGTCCTCCTCTAAAACAGGCACTTCATCCGCACTGAGAGTAGCTTCATCTGCACTGAGTGTAGCTTCATCATCAGATGATTCCATGTGGAGAGAAAACTCACTGCCTGAATCTTCCCCTCCCTCCTCTGCCTCAGATGCAGTCAGTCTCATAATCATGGTCAGAAGAAGACTCACAAAGCATCCCAACAACCTGCTGACCGGTCATCCTGCGGCTAGCCATAATCCTTTGTTATAGAAGTAAATTGACAAATAAGTCAACAGTGCCCAAAGTGTATAAAAAAGTAATAAACAAAGTGTGGATTTATAAAACTAAAAGAAAAACTACAAGCATATAGCAGTAGCAAGGCAAAGTCTATCAATACAAAGCACACAAAGACCTATATACTGTAAAACAATACCACTCACTTGCCAGAGGCAGCTAGACTCACCAGCACCTACTCTGCACAGACACAGCAAGCACCAATATCCCACTAAAAAGAACGCACAAAATAGATTACACAAAAAGCAACACTATACACATTGTGCACAAATACAAGGAAAATGGCACAGACACTCAAACAAAAGCTAAATAGGCTTCTAATATTACAAAATTTCCAAAAAAACACATTCATGAAGGTCACATTTGTAATAAACAATATAAAAAAACGTTTCCTTACCAAACACTTGCAACTAAACTGCAGCTCTACCAGTGCCGAAACCGCAAGCACAATTTACAACAAAGCTTTGCCCTAAAAGGAAAAGGAGAAAACAAAATGTTACGATCACAAATAATGGCACACAGACCATCAGCCAAACACACAAAATTTCCCCGGGGGCACATGGGCTTAAAAATACAAGGCCTATGGGGGCAAAAACAGCCAGAATATTCACCCCCAAAAGGGGCCACTCCCAAAACATTTTGCACCATAAACAATAAAATCCCTGTTGGTCTAGCAGCTTTTGCCCTAAAAATATATGGCCGATCTGCCTCAAGGTGGGCAGAAAAGGCCAAAACAGTCATCCCCAAAAGGGGGTGACCCTTGCCCAAGGGGCCACTCCCCAAAACATGTATATACATATGTATATACATACATTAAAAAAAAATCCTGGTAGTCTAGAGGCTTCTACCCCCCTTGGGGGCAGATGGGCCTAAAAATAGAAAGCCAATCTGCCCCCAAGGGGGGCAGAAATAACCAAAACATTCCCCAAAAGGGGAGCAATCCTTGCCCAAGGGATTCCCCTAAATTACTAAAAATGATGAATCCCTGGCATCTAGTGGGTTTCAACCCCCTCGGGGGCTAGATCAGCAGGAGAAATGGCTGATCTAGCCCCAGGGGGGGCCGAAACATGGAGGTAAAAAAAACACCCCCATGGGAATGACCCTTGCCCAAGGGGTCATTCCTAAAATGCACAGAAATAAATTCCCTGGTGCCTAGTAGGTTTCTGCCCCCCGGGGGGCTGATTGGCCTAAAAACGGCCAAATCAGTCCCCGGGGGGGGGCAAAACATGGATAAAAAAATATCACCCCCATGGGAGCGACCCTTGCCCAAGGGGCCACTCCCAAAATGTGCCCAAAAAAAGTCCCTGGTGCCTAGTGGGTTTCTGCCCCCCCCGGGGGGCTGATTGGCCTAAATACAACCGAATCAGCCCCCGGGGGGGGCAAAACATGGACAAAAATAATCACCCCCATGGGAGCGACCCTTGCCCAAGGGGTCGCTCCCAAAATGTGCAAATAAGAATTCCCTGGTTCCTAGTGGGTTTCGGCCCCCCCTGGGAGGCTGATCGGCCTAAAATCGGCCAAATCGGCCCCCAGCCAAAACATGGATATATGTGCCCCCGGGGGAGCGACCCTTGCCTAAGGGGTCGCTCCCCTAACAAACTAAAAAAACATCCCTGGTGGTCCAGTGGATGGATTCCTGCTCCACGATCGCGGGCCTCACCCGCGATCGTGGAGCAGGAATCCATTAGAAACGGGCACAGGGGGAAAGGAAAAACTCTTTCCTTTCCCCCTGTGTCCATTTTCCCCCAAACCCCCCCCGAGAGAAGGACTTACCCTTTGTGTCCTCTCCCTGGACGCGCTGGAAGCAAATGGCTTCCAGCGCGTCCCCGGCAACCTATGATGACGTCGGCGCGCCGTGAACGCGCAGACGTCATCTGATTGCCGAGGGAGGGGTTGGGGGAGGTAGCGGAAGCGCTTCTGCTGCCTTCCCCAGTGGTGGCATGTAGGGGGGCGGTCCACGGGGGGAGCGCCAGCGCTTCCTCCATGGGCTAGTGCCAGGACGTAATGGTTACGTCCTCGGCACAGCTCCACCGTTGCCGAGGACGTAACCATTACGTCCACGGCGCCGAAGGGGTTAATCAGATGAAAGGTATCCGTGGGGCTTGTTTACACACACGACAGAAGGGAGGTACTTATACTCAACAAGATGGCGCGTACCAACTTGGATTACCTGCACTTCAAAGAACAGTCCGTCGTCGGTATTCATTGCAGAAGATGCCGCGTTCCATGCGGCATTTAAGGCGTGAGTAAGGTGATGAATATTGTGAGGTGAACGGTGTGGTAGAGGGAGTACATATAAGCAGTCGTGGCGCGCATTACATGCGGGTGGGGGGGTCGCGCCGGTGTTCGCACGGGGGGTTTAAAATTAAATAAAAAAACTTCACTTACTGGGTCCCGCGCCGCCTCCGCTCTGGCCGGGTCCCGCGTCAGGAAGCAGGCATCCTCCCTCCCCTCCCCTAAGCCAATCACAACGCTGCAATGCCAGCGTTGTGATTGGTGCGGACGGCGCCCAGCGGTGCGCCTGTAGGGAGGCCATTTTCTCTATGTAGGCTACATGCAGCCTACATAGAGAAAATGCAGAGTGCGCATGACTGGTTTGGTCGGCCCCAGAGGGCCGACCAAACATTCAAGGCCCACAGCATTGGGCAAGCCACTCTTCCCTGACCCGAACCAACCAGGCATACCGTTCTGCTTTCTCGCAGCGCTAGAAGCAGAAACATAAAATGGTATTTAAAATACCATTTTATGTTTCTGTTTCTCGCACTGCGAGAAAGCAGTGGGGGGACACTCCTCGCCCTAACGGAGGAGCCGCCCCTGCATATAAGGATATCCACAGTAAAGAGAGGTAAGTGGTGGCTGTATCTTTGATGGACATTGGAGAGATGGGGTCTTGCGGTTTGGTGATTAATGTGATTGCGATATTGTTTCAGATGGGAACATCTTTCAAAGGAGCACAGACTACCAGGGTTGTATAAACTATATAAATAGGCTTTATTTTTGGTCAATTCTGGTGGGGGTTTTTCAGTTTTTTCAATACCTTAAAAAAACAGTGATTATCAGTGGTTACACATTTTTGCGCCATTAAAAACAACAGAAACAGTGTGTTTCCGGTGCTTATGGAATTTTAATTTAATTTTAATTATTGCTTGCTTTCTGCACTGATAGTGCATGTGTATAGATAGCGTGTGCGCAGGGTATATGAGGTCCAAATAATTTTTTACAAATCAAACTTATTATAGTACACCATACAATACTTCTTTAGTGAGTCTTTGGTCATGCGCCCTTGCTCTTTCCTTCCTATGTAAACGTTTATCTGTGAACAGGCCCTCTCAGCATTGGCACTTGAGACGGGCAATGCCAAAACAGCCAGGACACAATTTGCTAACTCTGGCCAATGACATAGCTTTCCATGCCAATACTGGTGCATCTGAAGATTGTGATTCTCTAGGACATGTTCTGCAACATATGCGTTGAATTGGGCACATATGCCCACAGTTATTGAAGCAGTCAAAAATGAAGCAGTACTTTTCAAAGTCTGGAGAAAATTCAGAAGGGATCTAGAACTTGTGCAGAGTACCTCAGTGAGGCTTCCTTAACTTCAAATGCCATGGTTGGTGAAGGGACATATTTCTATGCATCATTGCAAGCCATTTCCCATAGACTGTAAAATAAAATTTCCTGAATTGCTCCTCAACATTTCTTTGCTTACCAAGTGGCAAGAATTCTAACATGGAGCATGTTGCACTGCTAAAGTCACTAAAAGTGTCGCCCAGCCTACTCTCAAAGAGATGTTTCACATTACACCAATTACGCTGAACACTTGGTAGGCAAGGGTGTTTTCAGACTCTAGTATTTTGATTAAGTCCACTACAGCAGTCACGTTTTCCTGTAAAAACCTAAGCATGCAGTAGACTGTACTTTTTTCACATCACTATCAATATGTGACCGAAGATCATCACATTTCTGCCTTTGGCATCATCACCAAGCAGAAATTCTGTAAACGGTCGCCACATGGATAATATGGCATTCACAGCCTCTGGGACTGAGAAACACCAGCTAAATGACACAGTTAGTATGACTCTTTCTTTAATACCACACAAAGCACAAAATGAGAAATATTTGCATTTTAGTTCCCAGGCATAACGAAACAGTGCACCAGAATGGACTGCAAAGTCAATAGCATTCTTCATTAACTCTGAAGATTGTAAAGATGCTTTCAGCATACCATCTACCAAGTGACAAGGATCTCTTACAGGGAAGCACTTCAGCTCAGGCATCAATTTTGACAGGCCATCATACAACTTTTTCATATACGAAGCTGAATTACTGAAAATACAAACAATATCACTCCAATCTTTATTGAACTTGGTTGGAACTTTGTTCAGCAGCATTCCAAGTGACACTGCGTTCCATGTTTACCAAACGTCTGGTGCCCTGTTTTCACCACTATCCCAGATGCTTGGTGACAATATTCTTTTCACATATACCTGTCACTACACCTTGCATTGAATGTTTAAAGCCTGGGGTGTTTGGCAATTCACTTACAATCAATACTGACTCGCTAGAAAATGGGGCTGATGTATCAAAGGATTTCTCCCATTCTCTGTCTGTGGGTGAATGTGATTGTACAAATTGGAAAAGATTCTTATGAAACCAGCCATTTTACCTATCAGTGAAATGAAATGTAGCCAAAATATGATATATGATTTTGATATTTCCCAATTCTCTACAGTTTATAAAATAACTAAATAAGACCTAATACATGCTTCTAAACACTGCATCTTTAGACTAAAGACCACAAAACTGAAAAAAGCATAAGGAAGAAGAGAATGTTTTAGTGACATCCCTAAACAACAAAACTCAAGCAGAATAATGTTAGCCTAGTCCTTCTTGCTGCTGCCTTATATAACAAAGTTGCATTGTATTGTCCCCTTCAGGAAGAAATAAAAATGACTCTTTCACTCATCTTTTCCTTTCTTTGAATGGCACTTAGTTTGTGGTTGCGAAGGTGTTTTTTCAGTGCTTATATGTTTACACCAGTGATGGCTATTTTCCTTTCGGTGGGTTTTTATCAGTTATTATAGGTTTAAACCTAAAACTAGATAGCCTATATATAAACCATCAGCTAAGATATCATTATCTCCTCGAGAGTGAAGAGTTGTTTAAATGATAATGCGAAATCTATAATGGCACTTTGTGACGTGCAGGATTATAAGACGGCTTCTGTACCGAAAGGAGCGGGATCGGTCAATTCACTTGTACGTACTAGAACAAGAAAAGGGGCGGTGTGCATCTCGGGTGTTGTGAACACATGGTCATGACTCAGTAGGCGCTAGATGAGTGCTAGTTGGGAACTTGGTGACATTTTTGGAGCTGGTTTACAGACGTGGGGTAACCTGCACAATGTGGTCTGATGCTATAGACAGTGAATTCTCTTCCGGTCACACCGTGCGCTATACGATGTAACAGTGGTGGAACAGGAATTAAAAAAATGAATTGGTTCATACATATAGAGAATGTGTCCAAAATTCACAAAGTACTTTAGATGGAAGACGAGCCATTGGTAATACTAAGTGTGGTACATGCAATGTCTGTGCCCTATGCATTGAGTCTAAAAGTCTAGATCATAATGATTGCCATGTTGAATCAAGAACACTGAACAACTGTAGGAGCAAGAATATAGTTTATTTCCTGCGTTGCCCATGTGGCAAGGGCTACGTAGGAGAAACAAGCAGGGAACTGCGCACTAGGCTTCAAGAACATTGTTCGGCTATTAGAACTAACAAAGTGAATGCTCCTCTGGTAGCCCATTTTCATGAAATGGTGCATAGTGATTCAGACATTAGGTGGTTTATCCTCGAGAAGATTTTCATGGATAAAAGAGGGGGAACATGGAGCTGAAACGTAAAGCCAGAGAGCAATGGTACATTTCGCGGTTCAATACTGTGCGAAATGGCCTTAATTCGAAAGAAGAATGGGAACGCTTAATAGGGGCAATGTGAAAATAGGTTGGTAGTTTCTGAACAATCTTCCAGGGCACATATAGATAGTGGATAGGATTTTTCTATGGTAAATATTTTATTTTATGGTAATAATTTCATTTTTGGAATAGTAGAAGGGATTCGAGTATGGAGAGATTGATTAGTTAATTGGTTAAATAGTTTATAGTGACTTATCAAACCCATGCTGGTATACGACCAAGTGCCCTTGATTTTATAGCCAAAATAGTTTAAGATTGCCGCCATGTCTGAGTGGGCCGTCTGTTTGGGATACGATTAGGTGCCCTTGACTTTATAGCTAAAATAGTCTAAGATGGCCGCCACGTTTGTGTGGGCTGTCTTTGTTAAGATCAAGAATGTGCCTGTTAATGAAAATATAAACTCTGAGAATTAGAGTAAATTAGGAATTAGTATTATACTTTTCCTTAATTTGCTTTCATTTACATACTATATATTGGGTTGTTATTCTAATAAAATATATAAATATAGAATCTGCCGGTTTTTCATCAAATTGTCCATATAGCTCGTCTGACTATTAATAGCGTTTAGAAAATGTGTTTGTTTAAGAAATCCTTTATAAGTAAGAACCTTTTCGAGGTAGAGCCGAGTATGATTAAAGAACGTACGGCTGACGAATATGGCCGACACTTTTCAAAGGATTAGTATTGGATAGATTTACTAAAACTGGCGGAGCTGAAGTGACGTCACGGGTCACATGCACGCATGCGGGATATTTAAATCTTCCGCAAAGCCTGTTGAAAGACAGATTCCCGTTTACGGAGGCGTCTTCTACCCCGTATTTGATTTTCGAGTGGAAATAAGGTAAGCGGAAGGGTTGGAGCTGTTATAGTTTTTGAAGCCATCCTTAGACTCTAATAGACCGGGTAACGTTAGTCGAGAAGTAGCAAGGGATTTGAGATTGTCACCGTTTTGTAACGATATTGTTCGTGTGATGGGAACCGTGTTTTGGCAAAAGATAACTGTAATTATTATGCAGTGTTACCTATTCCTCACGTTGCATACGGTAATAATTAATAAATAATCGACTGATAGATAAGACAAGATTTTGTTTTTAAACTCACTAAATATGTACAGAGGATGCCTGATTCGGGTTAATTGTGGGCAGTACTGTAGTAAGAATATCACAATACTACAGACGATACATGCGTTAAAAATCCACTAAATAAGTAGAGTGAATTCTTGAGTCAGAATAGTATAGACAAATACTTGGCGATAATATCTTAGGTTTGCAGTTAAGTTCTTTAGGTCAGGTATATTTGTTTTTTAAAAAAATGTATTAAATGATTAGAGAAAATGCTTGAGATATAGCAGCATAGGTTGAACCTTAGCGATAACTTCGCATTATTACATTTTAGATCAATGACAATTTGTTATGACGATAGAATAATATCGGAGGGTACTAGAGAATAGTTGAAAACCCCACAAGAAGGAAGAGAGGAAGAGGTCTGACAACTGAGTCTGTGACCTAAATTGAAAGGTAAATAGATTTAATTATTAGTAAATAATAGTCCCTTACTATCTACATCAGTAAGAAGCACTGTAAAATAGTTTTTATATTAAAAGAATATTTTTTCTACAGAGGCATATATCAGCCCCATCTCCTTCTACCATTACGGAAGGTCCGTGATTTTAAACGAAAGGTAAATAGAATTAATTACTATTAGTAGCGACAGTTTCTTACTATTTATATAAGTAAGAAGTTGTGAAAAATAATTTTTATATTTTCCAACAGAGGCATATTTTGGCCCTATCTCCTTCTACCATTTGGTGTGAGAAATATGAGGTTTGGAGGTAATATTTGTTTAAGTGCTTTGGAAATTGAGGGTACCCCGGTGGGGATCAACTATTGAGTATTGATATAAGGTCATCTTGGTTTACCTTACAGAATATCCTACCAAAAAAAACAGGGTGTTTAACTGAGAGTGAGGTTATATAACCCCTCTACACACCTGATTACAGAAGGATACCTGCAGCGGATATTGTATAGAAACCTTGGATTTAGAACAGGTACTTTTGTACTACCCTTGAATGTATGATTGAGAAGGGAAGGGTTGTTCTAATACGCATGGTTTGCGATTGGTATATTCAATTCGAGGATAAGGAGAAATGTGTCCCCGATCTTTTTAAACTTTAAAATTTAGAATTTTGTCTATGAGGTTGTGGGATAGGATTGTCTGATGTATCACCAGGATATAAACACTGCTTTACCACTTTCTTAAAATTGTTTTATTCTCTTTTATGTCTTTGTTTGTGTGCTTATGTACAGATTTTTATTATTTTCTGGGAGATATCGTCCTTTGTCCTGAAGAAGGTGGTGTTTAAACAGAAATACCCACCGAAACGCGTCAACGCTTACTGTTAACAGGCATACTGTAGACTGTGAAAGACATTTGTTATTATTGTTAAATTTATTTATACGAAAATCAAATGTCATAAGGAATTCTGTCTGTTGTATGTGCCTGTTTTGGTGATTAGAAAAAAAAAATTCTTGCAGGTTCTCCCAGTACTGTATTAACGTGTGTGGTGTCTAATTTCTGTTTGCAATTTTTGCTAAACAGTGTTTTAAACTTTTTTACTTCTGTATATGTTTTTTAACATTGAAATAAAATACTTGTATTTTCTTAGTTTTGGCCTTTTGATGGTGGTGGTATTATGTTCTGGTGATATGATTATGTGTATGAATGTATATGTTTTGGTGAATTAGGTTGCCCAAAGGGGATTTCTTTTTGACTGAGGTCTACTTGGTGCCCTACTCCTTTGGTGGTAAAGGGGCCCCTCTCATTCCTTTTGAGATACAGTGGTGGCACAGACAGGGTTAGTATATTCTGTTATTCACTGCATTGTCTAACATCATTTAGCAGCATGATTCGTATAGAACAATGAGAGTAAAAGGCATTCCTCTGTGACAGGGGTTGTCTAATTATGACATAATTGTGTTGATTCCTTTTAATGTCAGTTTTGGTGTTTTAATTTGATAGTTGTATTTTTATTGTATTATTCAGTTTGCTGAATACAGTGGCCCCTGAAGAAGGGACAGTGTCCGAAATGCATAGGGCAGTGAAAAGTGGAATCCGCATAACAGGAATTGTTGGATTGTGTAATGTAATTGACAAAAGTGTTGTGTTTATCTACATTTATTGAACATCAATTTTTGATGAAATAGAAAATTGTAAAACACATGAGTACTAGTGTACATTCTGAAAATGGATTGTTAAATACTTCAGCTGGGCGCTTGGGCTTTAGGTAAATTTTTACTTGAAAACAGTTGTCAGATTATACTCATGGGTGATAGGCAGCAGTCCGTCCCCATGCAACACGCTTAACATTGTAGCTTTATGTAGAGATAGGGTACAGAAAGATTACAGGTGTGCACAATTTGAAAAACATTTTTTTGAAAAATAAATATTTGTTCCTTGACATTTGACAGGGGGCTAAGTGGGCATCCCTTCACACTTTGCCAAGCATTATTGCCTGGGCAATCAGGTCCGTAGGGAGGGCCTCTTTGGCCGTTTGGTCCTAGAGGACTTTCTGGTTTAAACATTTCCGCAGTCCGGGGATGGTATTGCTTTGGTATCTGTTGAATGATGAGGAATCTGCAGTTAGATGTCTCTATCAGATGGACAAGTTGCTTACCTTCGGTAACTCCTTATCTGGTAGAGACATGATCTAGCTGCAGATTCCTTACCGACCCACCCATCCTCCCTGCACTGCGGATCAGTTTTTAGTGTCAGGGCTATTCCTCTTCAGCGCCAGAGTTGTCTAATTACACCACTATCAGTCACCATCTGATAGAGACATCTAGCCTCAGATTCCTTAACTTGTGAATTCTCCCCAGGCGTCAGACTGGATCCGGAAACTTTTCTCAGCAGTACCTCTGCGTGCCAGGGGGTGGTGCTGCATGGGTCCGTAACGACGTCGACTCCTGATGTGACGTCAGTGGAGCCACACAAGTCCCCTCCGGCGCTCTAACGTCAGTTTCCTCTTTTTCCGCGCTGCATGTGGATCCGGAGTAGTGTATCTCTGGCCATTCTTTGGCCTGCTGTGACTAATATTTCATCTGAAACCGTGTGTCTTCTTCTATGCCCTCTAGGTTTAAATGCTGTGGGTCCTTTGCTCGACAGATGTCGGGTACGAATCCACATTCTATTTGTACGTGGTGCTTGGGAGAGCATCACAACGCCGAAGAATGTGATGCCTGCCAGTGGTTGAAGCCAAAAGTGCTGCAGGAGCAACGGATGAAGTTCCTGACGGCGCAGATGTCACGGGCTCCCAGTTCCTGGAGGCGTCGGTCGTCTTCCCGGTCTGCAGTTAGCCTGTCCAGAGGTCGTTCCAGTGAGCGTCACGCTTCATCCCGTGGTCGACAGCAACAGTCCAAGTCCCCAGCTACGTCTCATGGTAAGCATTGTCGCAGGAAATCGAAGTTGTGGCCTTCAGTGGCTCCTTCGACTCGTGACGTGGATCCCAGAGACTCCTCATTCCCTGGCGCTGAGACCTCCGCTCAGATGTTGCTCCCACGTCTCCCCACTTTTCCTGTAGCCGAGGTGATTCGTACCCAGATGCAAGAGTATTACAATGCTCCTAATCTTGTCTTTGGACTCTCACCTTCCTCTGGAGCGCCTGGAGGTCATAGGCGCAGACACTGCGACCTCGCCGGCGGGTTCGCCCTCGGCAGCAGTCCGGGTCTTGGGCACAATGGCGCTGGTACGCGGCCCTTTGGGGTTTTCACCTGTGGCGCCGGCTGACTCCTGGCATGATGTCGGTGGTTTCTCCGGCGAATGCTTTTACGGTGCCAGAGGGCTCCGAGCATGACACTGTGGGAGTCTTGTGGAGTCAGCTTCCCCTCGCCCCTTGTGTTCGTCGCTGTCGGCGGCGACTGACTCCCCCTCCACTTTCCCATGCCGACGTCAATACGGCGCTGTTTTGGCGCCGCTTAACGTATTTTACGGAGCCGTTTACGGAACCGATGGTTTCTGTGGGTGCTTCACAGGAACAGTTGGTGGAATGACATGAGGGTGTGGTTCACTTAGAGCAACCAGTGCTTTTGGATCCTCCTATGTTGGACAGCTGGATTGCTGAGTTGGGAGAAGCGAGCAGGTTAGATTAATCCCCTGCTTCTACTCTTTTATCTCCTCCTGGTCTTGCCTCAGAGGCCTGTTCTTCTTTGGCAGAAGTCTTGAAAAGAGTGGCTGATGTCTTACATTTGACTCTGCCTACGGTGGAGAAGTCTACAGACCCTCTCATTGAGGTTTTTCATCCTGGCCAGTTGGGGATTGAACCAGTGCTCTCGTTTTGTGAGGCACTTTCTGATATTTTACTGAGGGCATGGGCTAAACCTGAGTCAGGTATGCCTGTGGACCGCATTACTGCCCACGAGTACCGCTCTGCCCCCAATGATCCCACTTACCTTATTCGTCAGCCAACTCACCACAGTTTTGTGGTCCAGGCCGCTACAGCTTTCCATGATATGGGCAACCTTCCCCATTACCTACTTGACAAAGAGTCCCGAAAGCAAGACTCTTGTGGAAAACGTCCCTTCTTTTCCACCAGTGCGGCGTTACGCTCCACTAACACGATTTGCGTCCTTGGACACTTTTCCCATGTCTTGTGGGATTCCCTGGCACAGCTATTGCCCTTGTTTCAAGAGGCTAATAGGAGCTAACTGAACAAGTTGGTTTTGAACGGATGCAAGGTGGCCAGGTTGCTTATCAGGTGTGGAATGGACTCCACTGATTCAATTTGTCGAGCCAAAGCATCTGCTGTAGCATTGCGCTGGCGCGCATGGCTTTGGACTTCTGGATTTCCAAAGGCTGTCCTGTCTGTCTTACTTGACATGCCATTTGATGGAGTTCACCTATTTGTGCCCACGCAGATGCTGCCTTGCATAGGTTTAGGGACAGTCAGGGAGGTTCAGACCCTTAGCCTGCCCTAACTCACTTTTTTTTCTCATTCTACAATCAGAAGGGGATGCCCCTGCCCCTTTTTAAGATTCCCCCCTTTTTGTCTTTGTTTTTACAATGCTGTTATTATGGGCATTTTATGGTATCAGTCACCAGATCCTTGGCAGAACCCCCTTTTTTTCATTCGGTTTTTCTGGTGTTGGTGACTAGTTGTCTTTCTTGAGACCCTGCATGGGGTCCTTTCCTACCTGTAGGTTGGGTTTTTGGATTCGCCCGGTTGTGGGAACCCTCCATCACGAGAATTCATTCATCCTTATGCCTCTGGTAGTACATGCGCCCCCAGGACATGGGTTCAGATCCCACCAATGTTGGGAAACATACAGCCATGCTGCCCTGAATGCTCCTGCTCTTGTCCGATTAGGAAGCTCAGCAGAGCCGATCTGGTTGGTATTCGAATGGGAGACAGCCTGGGTTTTCCTGATACTGTTCTCTTCCTATTATCCTCTATGCCTCATGGCCGTTGTGAGATCATTGTATGAACCTGTGATCTGTATATTATGTGCCTTTGTTGGCCTTCCAATGGGAATTGATTTCCCTCATCTGTCTTGTGGGTGATTATTCCACCTGGATATCCCGTTAGGTAGTTTCCGGAACTCTATTTGTTTTCTTCATCTTGACCTTCTAAGTCCCGAGAATTTGTACTTGCTAGTTTGACAAGCGTTCTCTTTCATGTCTATTTCCCTTGGGGAGTACGTGCCTGTTAGGATTCTTCTAGCAGGCAGCGTTGTTTTTTCAGCCAAGTCTCTCGCACTATTCTTGGAGAGGCTATCCTCTTTTTCACTATTATATCGCCTGGTACTCGAAGTTGGTTTCAGCTCTGTGTGTCTCGGTGTGTACACGGAGTGCCCTTTGGGCGCAGCCTTCTCTTATTGGGCTGCAACATAATTTATCTGCTTATGTGTATTAGTGGAACAGTGTTTAAGTTTTTACATGTTTACATTATTGCCTTCATGGCTATATATTGTTTACTCGCGCCACTACACTTGTGTGGTGCTGAGTCGTTTTGGTCTGATATGATTACATTTTCTGTCTCCAGATCCATTTCTTTATCAAAAAAAAGGGAGAAAAGGAAACAGGATGAGAGCTATTCTTTTCGTTCCCAAGTTTTAGTGTACCTTGGGGGTTCGCATACTACCCCCAAGGTCAGTATGACTGTTGGCAGGTGTTGTTGTGTAGGATTTCATCCTATTCCGCTTCAGGCTCGGTTTTCCTTGCCTGGGTTATCTGTTCCTCTTCTTCAGTCCTTGGTCTTTTCTTCCTCACCTTGCAGTGGAGGAGTTAATTAATCTCCTGGTGCTTGGAGGGGTCCCTTCGCATTTTTTCTTACTATCTCAGTATTTTCGAATTCCAAACAGTAGTTTGCTTTTTGGCTCCTCTGGTCCACAAGTTCATTTATTCCAAGATAGATGCCATCCTCTGCTTAGCCCGGTCTGGTGGCTCAGTCCTCTATTGTGTGCATTGCGGGGCCTCTGCTCCTCCTCGTGGTCATACGTCCAAATTCCAGTGGGTCCACTCAGCCTTTTATCAATTTTGATCCATGCTATACGTACTATTGTGTTGGGTAACAATGGACATCTGTACTTCAGCGCCAATATGCCTATGGTTGGACGTGCGCTTTACTCAATGTACATGTTATTTGTTTGTGTTTTTTGTGTGGTCTTTACCACGCTTCCAATGAAAGAGCCTGCTCTTTTTTTATCTACTCCCAAGTGGGGATGGTCGGTCTTTAATCTCGTCCAGCTGGTACTCTTTAGAACTATTGTGGGACTGGTTTGCAGACTCTCCTTCTAGGGAGTATGGCTATGGTATCTAATTCACAAGTTAAGGAATCTGCAGCTAGATGTCACTATCAGATTAACAAGTTACTTACCTTTGGTAACGATGTATCTGGTAGAGGCATAGTCCAGCTGCAGATTCCTTAACACCCCACCCATCCTCCCCACTCTACGAATTACATATGTGGTCTGTTCTTGGTGTTACCAATCCACTCATTTCCTTTGTTGAGTGACTTTGGCGTGGGAGTTGTCCTCCCTTTCCACACTGGTTTTTCTACTCCACTGATCTCTGCTTTCTGTTATGGTGGGACTTTCCAGACCCACTGGTCTTGTCTCATTGGTCTTATATGGGGTTGCCATTCCATCCATTTCCCCTGGGTACATGTTCAGTGGAGTGGGAGGTGTTTTCCTTGTACACTGTATTACGAAGTGTTCGATATGGCTTGTTCTTCATTGATTTCTTGGCCTTTTCCCTAGAAGTCCATATCTGGTATTATGCCTTTATTCCTATTTCTCTTGTTGTAAAAATTGTTCATCTTTTTTGGCACACTGTTTCCACAGCCAGTTTCTATGGTGTCTCCACGTTCTCGCGCGGAAAGTTTCACAGAAGAAACGCCGGCACGCCGGAGGGGACTTATATGGCCCCACAGACGTAACATCTGGAGTCGACATTGTTACAGAGCTATGCAGCGCCTCCCTCCGGCATGCAGAGGTACTGCTGAAAATAGTTTCTGGATCGAGTCTGACGCCTGGGGAGAATTCACAAGTTAAGGAATCTACGGCTCGACTATGTCTCTACCACGTACATTGTTACCGAAGTTAAGTACTTGTTCTTCATGGCTCCACGCTTCTGGCGTGAATAGTCGTTTAAAGGACTGACGTCAGCGCGCCGAGGTGGCGCTTTTTTAGACGGTGCAGGCTTCATAACAACAAACACAACACCAACAACGTCACGCAGAGTTGACTGATGCCACCTACCGGCGGGCAGAAGTACTGCTCAAGAAAAATCTTCCGTATCCAGTTTGACGCCAGGGAAGTTCAAAGGTAAGGAATCTGCGGCTTGATCATATCTCTGCCAGATAAGGCGTTACCGAAGGTAAGTAACTTGTCCGTCAGGGTGAGACACAAGCTAACCCTAAATCAACCTCTGGTAGCTTGCCACAGAGAAGTCAGTCTTAACTTAGAGGCAATGTGGAAAATATTAGTACAACACTTCAAACAGTAATAAAATGAAAACACCACACAAAAAGGATCCTCACCAAGTTAGAAAAATAGAACTTTCTTTAATAAATAAAACCAGACCAAAATGACAAAAATCCAATCAGTAGAACTGGAAATATGCAATTTTAAGGATTGTAGTGAAAATGGCACCAAAAAGTACAATGCAGCAACTATAGATATATGGTCGCGCCAGACTGGGACAAAGTCACAAGTTCAGGCCGACCGCAATAGACTGTTGGCCGGCTACAGGGACCCAGTTAGGCCGGCTGAACACAGTACCTTAAATCCTGGTTTGTGGAGTGTTGCGAGGATCCGCGTCTATTATGCGTCGGGTTCTAGATGCGGCGAAGCTGCGGTGCAAGGTACTGTGTCGTCATCGAGGATCCCATCAACAAGGGCTTGCGATGCGTAGGCTGGCATCAAGCATGCGTCACACTGCCGAGGCGATGCGTCTGTTCCGAGGAGCTCCAAGGCTGCAATGCAGGGTCCGGTGGCGTCAAGGCTGTCATCGACAAGGTATGCAAGGTCCTGTGCCGAGGATGAGTGGCGCAGTGACGGTTCCAATGCGCTGCGATGGGGGTGCTTGCAACGGGTCCAATCCATGCAGCAGCAGCAATGCGGAGGTTCTGCTGGGTTTGTGCAGCGCAGCAGAGGAGATGCATTGGTTCCGCTGGCTCCACAGAGACTGGCAGAGCACCTTAAGCCCACTTCCAAGGGTCCAGGACAGGGGTGGCACCACTTGGCTGGGTAGACTCACAGATGCCTGGGTCCAGGTGCAGGTGCAAGGTTGTTGGAAGTCTGTTGTGTTCTTGAGGCTTCAGATCAGGAGGCCTGCCAGGCAGCCCTTGGAGTCACTCTAGGTTCAAGAGATGCAGGTCCAGTCCTTCTCAACCGGCAAGAGGACAGCAGGTCAGCACAGCAGTGAAGTAGTTCTCCAGAGCAGCAGTCCAGCAGAATGGCAGTGCTTTCAGCAGCACAGCAGTCCTTCCTGTCAGAGTATCCACATGTCCAGACGTGCACTGAAGAATTGGTGTCTATGGTTCACGATTTATATCCATTTGGGACTTTGAAGTTGGAAGAAGCTTCTAAAGACATGTCTTTGAAGTGCACAGTTACCCTGCCTTCCTGGCCATAGCTCCAGACTAACTACAGGGGTATGCAGCCCTGTGTGTGGAGTCAGGACACAGCCTAATCAAGTGTAAGTGGGGCTGGGACCAGGTCCTCCCTTCCATCCTGCCAGTGATAGCCCATCCAGTCACACCTAAGCTCCACATTGTATGTGGCTGTCTAGGAGGAAAACATAAAGCCCAACTGTCAACTATATCCAATCATGTGACCCAGAGATAGGCTGCGGGCACCAAATGGCTAAGACATAAAAATGCCAACTTTCTTAAAAGTAGCATTTTCAAAATTGTAATTTAAAATCCAACTTCACCATGTTAGGATTTTTCATTACAATTCCAGAGACACTAAACATTAACTGGTTACCTGTTCGCACTTGAAATTACACTTATAACATGAAATAAGGTACCTACAAGGTCATTCTATGGGAGGGGTAGGCCTTGCAGTAATGAAAAATAATTGTAAGAGTTTTTCACTGTCAGGGTATGTAAACCTTAAAAGTACATGGCCAATTTTTTTAATACACTGCACCCTGGCCTCTGGGCTGTGTAAGGCCTACCGTAGGGTGACATATATGTATTAAATAGGAAGGTTTAGGCCAAAAGGTTTATAGTGCAAGGCAAAATGGCAGCGTAAAAGTACTACTTAAGTGGGTGGCACAAACAGTACTGCAGACCCACCAGTAACATTTAATTTACAGACACTGGACACAGTATTGCCATTTTACTAGGGACTTGCCAGAAAATTAAAGATGCCAATTAGGTGTGAGCCAATCTTTTCATGTTTTATGGAGAGAGCACAAGTACTTTAGCACTGGTTAGCAGTGATAAAATGCGCAGAGTCCTAAGGCCAGCAAAAACAGGAGGTCTGAAAGCAAAACGTTAGGGGAAAACCACACCAAGGATGCCGGGTCTAACATGTATCTGCCACTTGATAAACATCCTGCATTTTCCTAAAGGTCAGCAGTTGGCTTACTATATAGGTAAGTCCCATATATTATTGTCAGGGATGTATAGAACGCATGGCTCTACTAATAATATGTTCAGTTTGTATTGTAATGGTTCTTGCCACACCACAATGAAGCCCATGTATGAGAATTGTGCTTAGTGCTTTTTTATAGGCAGTTGACCGGCATAAGTGGTGCTGTAGTGGATCCTCTTGTGCCCAGCGGGCACCGTAGCGATTTGTCCCAGTTCAGCTTCAGCTCTGAGATCATTGTATTGGTGTTTCCTACTTTCTTCCTTAACCGCAGCCAGCCCTGATACATTTTGCTCACTGTTTCTTTAGGTATAAAAACCACATTGGCCTTGATTAATTATGGTTACTAAGACTCATTTTAGTTTGTCCACTAGCACCTTGACGAAAATCTTAGTGTTCTCATATAACATTGATAATGGTCTGTAAGCTCTATAGTCACTATCCAGGCCTTTCGGTTTTGGTAGAAACAATCAAATAAGGAGCAAAAGAGGGAAAATAACCAGGTAGCCCTCCACTCACGTATTTCACACAGAAACAAACCTGGTTATAGAGAACACATTGTAAACTTTGAATAATCTATCAGGCGGGTATTATAGTTTACTCCTAGGTCTGGCTCTGCTTAATTATCTAGTCATGCCCACCTATACGTGTTCCTCATTGTTAAAGAGTTATCAACCATCCACAACTGTTCTCACACCCAACAAAGAAAAATTGTGAGAAAAGTCAGAAAGTGCCTCACGTAAGCACCATCCATGGAGCTACTGGTTGGTACTCACCAGTTTGCTCTTTCTGTCATCATTGGCACTTTCTTGACAGTAACAAACGTGTGACCTAACTCCTAGACTCATGTGAAGTGGTGAAAAAATAACGTGCCAATGATGGTGTCATCTATCAACCATCTAAGCCCCGTAATGTGAAAAGAAGTGCATTGATCTCCTAATTAAAAATGAGTTGTGAACAACTATCCCACACATTCTTTAATTTAATAGTGTCCACACATGTTTCAAAGAAACAGCATGTTTTAGACCATTTTAACTTGAACAGCAGTTTACAATGTGTTCTCTATAACCAGGTTTGTTTTTGTGGGACTTTCGGTTTTGGTACCATTACTATCCTAGCCTCCTACATAGTATCTGGCATATCCCTCACCTCTCTGCCTCCATGAGTATCTCTAGCAGCTTTTCTGCTACAATATCTCAAATTTCTTAATGAACTCCCAGTAAACATTCCTCACCCGTCTTTTACCACTATTAAGATCCTACATGGGCAGTAATATTTCCTCTCTTGTTATTTCCTCGTCTAAGGGGTCTCTGTTCAGCCGTGAATGATTTTAATTCAGTACTGCCCACTATTTCATCTATATTCTCAGGTCTCTATAGCTGTTCTTTAGTTTATAACTGTTTCAGGAAGTCATAACATATCTTGTTATTTCTTCTTGGGTATCTTCCAATAAATCACACTTGTCTGTCAACACAATTATATGGGTTTAGGTTGTTTTCTTTTTCACAGCTAGGGCATTAATTTCCCAGACCTTGTACCCACTTCGTTCAGCCACTGCCTAAATCGGTGGTCTCCAACTTGAAGCTTGTGAGCAACATGTTTCGCACAGCACCCTAAGATTTTGCACACCATATCCTCCATACATCTGATTTTCTTTATCTGTTTTACACAGTATGGTATTTTCTTTTCTTTTGAAGAGGGAGAGTAGGAGGCTTTTTCCCGAACAGCACTCCTTAAATACCTATAGTGGACCCCGGTTAAGATTCTTTAGACAGTGGACGGCAGCTATCTTGTCAGATCAAGAAAACATCATGCATTGTGCTAACTGGTGCATTTTAAGTTTTTGAAATGTACATGCAAGAGCTTTACAGAAAACAGCAAAGGGTTTTTGTTGGAGTTTTATGGAATGCTGCAAAAGGGTGCTATTTTATGTGATATGGCAACAGTAAAATTATCAGTGAAAATATACTCATTATTTTACTTGAAGAGGGCTAACGGAACATTATGGACTAGCCAAAGAAAAGTGATATCTTGAGCATGTTGAGAAATCAGACTGGATCGGGAAGATTTTTCGTGAGCAGTACCCCTGCACGCCAGTAGTTTTTGGCGGTAGACTCCACACAGCAGCGTCCGTGCCAGAAGTGACATCCGCGTCACCTATATAGGCGTCACCTTGGCGCACTGATGTCAGTTCTTTTTTTTCTGTGCCAGCCAGCGCTGATACAAGAGAAAAGCTACCCCTCTATCAGTTTTTGACAGAATTTTCGTGACATTTTGTTGATGTTTTTTATGTTTTTTTCCTCCTGTTGTGTCGAGGATATCATCGAGGTAAACAGGTTTCAAACTCTGTGGCGCCTGCCACCGTGCTATTTTGGTGATGGACCCGCACCTGGTTTGTTTGTGGTGTCTGCAATGCGACCACAACTCCAAGCTGTGCTTCCGATTGCCAGACCATGATGCAGAAGGCTTTGAGGGAGTGGTCCCTGAAGCTGTTAGTGGCCCGGCGTGCGACGCAGAAGTCACCGTCCCTGTCGAGAGGAAGGCCCCGGGACTCTTCCAGGAGTCCGAAGTCCTCTTCATCCCATTTGAAATCATTGGGGCATTCAGGGAAAAGGTGCAAAAAACACAAGAATTCGAAGCACACTTCGACTTCTTCTCGTCCGTTGCCAGAAGCAATGAAGGAACATCGGCATTCGAGGCCTGGGCCGACTCCGCACCGCCCCAGTTTTCCGGGAGCTGCAGTGACCCCTGCTCAAAGTAAAGAGTTTTATGAGGCCATACATCTCATTTTTGAACGGCCCGACCCCTCCGGCGTGCCGTCGGGCCCCACGGGGCCGGAAGGGCCCCATCCGGTTCTTCGCCCACAGCTCTGACCTGGCTCTGATAGACCCCCGTGGATCCGGACAGGTGCCGGTCGTGCCAGCATGACCTTCTCCGTGCCAGCCCTGATGCTCCTGACGCAGCCAGTGCCCACAGGCGACTCCAGCCCTATTGTGATTCCCAAATCTGACACAGAGCCGGAGCCGCGTTAACCGATGCCGATTCTGGTGCCGACAGGACCCTTCTCCTAGGTCGGGGCCTGAGCCCTCTTCCGAAGATCGAGGCCTCAGGGAGGAGTGGTAGGGGTTGCTGGACCCTTTAGAATACCAGCCTTATGATCAGGATATGGACTGGTGTGAAGAGCTGGGTGATGCCAGCAGACTGGATATGTCTCCAGATATGTCTCCAGATACCCCTAATGTAGCTACGGAGGAGGGCGGCTGAGGTCCTCGACCTTCAGTTGTGCCTGAGTGGCAGTCAAGACCAACATCTTGGCAGAGGTACTGCAACTGGGAGTTTCATCCTCTGAACCCCTACTCCCGTTCAACGAAGCCCTCACAGATGTCCTTCTGGGGACCTGGTTCAATCCCAGCACAGGGGCTACTGTGAATAGGGCGATTGACCACCGCCCCACTAACGGTAGACCGAACAACCTACTCCGGAGAGCTTAGTGGTTCAAGCCTCCACTTCCCATGGCGCGGTCCCTGCCGATCCCCCAGACAGGGAATCCAAGAGGCTGGACAGCTTGGGAAAGAAAATGGTTTCTTCTGCCAGTCTTGCATTGCGGTCAGTGAACACTGCATGCTTATTGGGCTGCTATTCCCACATCTTATGACTGGCTGACGGAGGATCACTTGTCCCTGCTCCACGAGGAAGCCATGGCTCTCTTGGCCGTAGAGAGGGTTCTGATGCCAGAAGTAGGCTGTGGTTGCTATTCCCTCTTCTTTCTAGTCCACAGAAAGGCCAGGGGGCTTCGGCCTATCCTAGATCTCCAAGCCCTCAACTACTTCCTCAAAAAGGTGAAGTTCAGGATGCTCACATTGGTTCGGGTCTAGTCTTCCCTGGACCCAGGAGACTGGATGGTAGCGTTGGACTTGCAGGACACCTATTTTCATATACCTGTCCTGCCTGCCCATAGGCCCTACCTGCGGTTTACAGTAGGGCACGAGCATTTTCATTTCACCGCGCTCCCTTTTGGCCTTACTAGCACCCCTTGGGTGTTCACCAAGGTGATGGCAATGGTTGCAGCTCATCTGTGCAAGTCAGGGGTACCAGTCTTCCCCTATCTCGACGACTGGCTGCTGAAGGTGGGTTTGCCGCATGCTGTGTTCTCCCATCTCGAGACTACAGTGAACCTCCTGCATTCGTTGGGGTTCACTATCAACATACCGGAGTCACACCTGACTCCCCCTCAGATGCTTCCTTTCATCGGAGCTGTTCTGGACACAGTGCAGATTCGGGCTTAACCTTCCGAGCAGTGAGTCTAGCATATTCAGGCTATGATACCGATGTTTCAGCCTCTGTCCTGGGTTTCAGTGAAACTGATTCTGAGGATGCTGGGCCTCATGGCCTCCTACATCCTTCTTGTGACACACGCCACTTGGCATATGCAGGCTCTGCAGTGGGACCCGAAGTTCCAGTGGGCGCAGCATCATGGGAATCTCTCCGATATGGTCCAGATCTTGGAGGGGACTGCACAGGACCTGCAATTGTGGCTTACGAACCACGATTGGGGCAGCGGCAGACCCCTCTCCCTTCCCCAACTAGATCTCACAGTAGTGACAGATGCGTTACTCCTGGGATGGGTCGACCACCTGGGAAAGGTAGAGAACAGAGGACTCCGGTCTCCAGCAGAATCCGAACTCCACATCAACATGCTGAAGCTCCATGCCTTTCTACCTTCCATCAAAGGAAGGCTAGTGCAGGTGTTCATGGACAACACCACCACCATGTGGTACAGCAACAAACATGGCGGGTTGGGGTCGTGGACCTTTTGTCAAGAGGCCCTGCATCTCTGGACCTGGCTGGAACATCAGGGCAACACCTGGCAGGTTCCCTGAATGCCAGGGCTGACAGACTCAGCCGTCGATGCCTAGCGGATCATGAATGACATCTCCATCCGGAGGTGGCGCAAGGTCTCTTTCAGCAGTGGGAAGAGCCTTGGTTAGATCTTTTCGTCTCCGCCAACAACATGCAATGTCAGCAGTTCTGCACGCTGGTGTTTCCAAAGTGGCTGTCGCTGTGAAATGCTCTTCGTCTCGAGTGGAGCTCAGGCCTCCTGTACGCCTTTCCGCCAATGACACTCCTCCCCAGAGTTCTCAAGAAGATCAGGAACGACTGGGCCCAAGTCATCCTTGTAGCTCTGGACTGGGCAGGGAGAGTCTGGTATCCAGAGTTACTGCGCATGGCCATCGATCCTCCGATCTGGCTGCGCCTTCGGGAGGATCTTCTGTTGCTGCAGCAGGGGAGGGTCCCCCACCCGAACCTGTCCACTCTCTGCCTTCTTGCATGGAGATTGAGCGGCGGCATTCGACAGCCTTCGACCTTCCTCCCGAAGTCTGTAAGGTTTTTCTTGCAGCCAGGCGTCCCTCTACAAAGATGGTATAAGCCTGCCATTGGAAAAGATTTTTGGCATGGTGCTCATCTAATTAAATGAATCCCCTTTCTGCCCCTCTTTCTGAGGTGCTGTTATTCATTATTTCCCTTGTCCAGCAGGGCTCTGCTCTGGGAACTCTCAAGGGCTATCTTTCTGCCTTTTTGCTTCTGCCAGACCAACCCTCCCTTTTCAAGTCCCCTATTGTAAATAGGTTTTTGAAGGGTCTTGTACATTTGTTTCCCCCTTCCCCTTTCATTATGCCTCAGTGGGACCTTAACTTGGTTCTCACATTCTTCATATGTGCTCCTTTCGTGCCTCTACACAATTGTCACCTTAGGCTGCTCACAATCAAAACAGCCTTTCTTGTGGTGAATACATTGGCCTGGAGGGTGAGTGAGCTGCAGGCTTTACCCTGAAACCTGTCCCAGGATGCTTGTTTCTGGTCCAGGGAGGACCTGGCCTGGCAGTTCGGTCTGGGCTGTTCCCATGGGGCACAGGGTCAAGACTGATTTGCATATGGCTGGGTCCAAACTGGGGTGGCGTAGTGGGCAAAAGAACGATGGATTTAACCCAGATCTTTTGACTGGGGGATGTTTGCATTGTCAGCATTCCGTCCATCATTTGTTTGCTGTAACAGCTTTATCTTCCAAGCATCCATTCTTCTCAGTTTATATGGACAAACTCGTGCTTTGTGTGAGGGCCTCTTTCCTGCCGAAAGTAGTAACACCATTTCATGTGGGCCAGTCTGTCACTGTGCCCACTTTCTATGCTCCTCCACATTTTTCTAAGGCAGAGGAACAACTCCACCATCTGGACCCAAAAAGAGAGTGGTCATTCAACCTTGACCGCACACAAGATTTCAGGGTGGAGGACCAGCTCTTCGTGGGGTATGTTGGTGCGAAGAAAGGTCGGTGTAGGAAGGTAGGATCCTTCTGCCTGTTACCCCCACTTTTTGCCTGGTGTTGCTATGTTTTTCTGACTAGTCTGACTGGGATACTGCTAATTAGGACCCCAGTCTCTGTGCATCTTCCCTAAATTGAACATGGTGAGTACTTAGGTACACAGATTGGCTACTGCTGTACCCTTGTAAGTCCCTAGTATATGATACTAAGGTATACAGGGCATAGGTACATAAGGGGTCCCCTAGGGGCTGAAGCATGTATTATGCCACCCATGGGAGACCACTCAAATTGTGACTACAGGCCTGTCATTGCAGCCTGTGTAAGCTGGTGTTGGCACCACTTAAAACAAATATAGGTTTCCTTATATCTGAGGTCACCACACTTAAAACCTATAAGTCACCCCTAAGGCAGGCCTTTCAATCCTAAAAGCAGGGTGCTTGGTTATAAGTGGGAGGGTGCCCCTGCATGAGCAGGACACCCCTACAACCTTCGGAGTCCATTCTCCCAGGTTGTAAGTGCATCAGCCATTACGATATATAGAGTGGCCATGCGTCATTACGCGGTGGCTATCTCTAAACTGGCAGTAACGAACACTGTCGTGTTTGGTATCAAACATGTTGGAATCATACCCCAACACCGTAAAAGGTTTGGAGGTATGATTCCATGCACTGTAAAGCTCCTCCGGGAGGCCCTCAGTACTCCCGGTACCAGTCTTCTAGACCCGGACAGCAAACTATGGCTGCTGCCGGCCAGAGACACTATTCTGCCCTCCTGCTGCTGAGCCAAGCTTGAGAAGGGAAAGGCAGGACAATAGGTTTCCAGTCACACGGAGGTGTGACCACCTGTTAACCACAACAAGAGCTGCTCCTAGTATAGTGACCACTGTGGGTTTTAAGACCAAATTGTGAGTGAGAGCATCTCACAAAATGTGACGGACTGGTCTCACACACCACCGGGTGTCATGCTTCATCATTGACCAGTCCTCGCCCTCTAAAACCTTGGTTTGATAGAGAGCGGGCATGCACCTGACGACAGGGATGCACTTCTAAACTAAGTGGGGGCCCATAAGACAAAAAAGTGAGTGAGGTTAAAAATCATTATAGTTATCAAATTGTGATTTTAATGTGTATGGTAACTATATGATATTAAAATAAGTGGACGGTATATGGGGAATTGATTGTCCCCTAACCGTAATACGAATGGTCAACATGTTTCTGCCATCGTGGCCCAGGTGGGTCCAAGGCATTCATCAGGACCTTAACATAAAGATAGGGCTCCGTTCTTACCAACTGGTGGTTAGAAGATACCACTGTGCGGGTGTGACCTGTGTCACTCTCCACTGTAAATGATGGCTTCTAAATTCAAGCCCTATGCAATAAAACTACTTGCCCCATGGGAGGAAGGGAGAGGAAAACCCCTGTAGTCAAACCTGCATCAAGGACAGTTTCCCACGATTCTCCTAGATGACTGCTCCCGGTCCTCCATGATGATGGTGTGACCACCTCCCAGATAGGACTTAGTGTATTGGGACAGGGTGGGGGCGCTTGCCAGAGCCACTAGACTGCTTTGAAGGGCACATTTGGTGCCCTCCTTGCATACTGAAGTTAAAACCAGTTCAGGGAGCCGTCGGCTCCTGCTCTGGCGCAAAACTGGACAAAGGACATGGGGGAGTATCCTCCCACTGTCCAGCCTCTCCTCTGGGAGGGACCCCTGAATCGTTCCAACCCTTTCCTTAGGGTACTTAACCCCTTCGGTGCTCATGACGAGCTGGACTCGTCATGGCACACAGTGGGCGTGTGCTCATGACGAGTCCAGCTCGTCATGGCACCCACCCACGGGGGAAGCGCTGGCGCTCCCCCCGTGGGACGCCGATCTGGGTTTTTTTACCGGGGAAGGCAGGGGAAGCCCTTCCCCTGCCTCCCCCCGCCCCCCCCGTACGCGTCATTGGAGGTTTCCCTTTCTTCCCCGACGCGCTGGAAGCCATTTGCTTTCAGCGCGTCGGGGAAGAAACAGGTGAGTTTTGGCTCTGGGGAGGGGGGGATTCAAACAAAAGAGGCATCGGGGGAAAGGAAAGGGTTTTCCTTTCCCCCGATGCCTCTTTTGTGCATTCCTGCTGCACGATCGTGCGATCGTGCAGCAGGAATGCCCACTAGCGCCAGGGATTTTTTTTTTTTTTTATATCTAAAGGCAATACTGCGTGCGGGGAGCGGCCCCTTAGGCAAGGGTCGCTCCCCTTATTGGGGGCATATTAAAATAACTTTGTCTGCCCCCCCTGGGGGGGCAGATATTTGCATAATGTTTAAAAAAATTGGCCCATTGGACCAAGAGTCCGTTTTGTGTGGGGAGTGGCCCCTTGGGCAAGGGTCACTCCCTTTGGGGGCAATATTTGTTTGTAGCTGTCTGCCCCCATGGGGGGGGCAGTTCTCCCAATTTTTTTTGATAAGGTGCCCACTAGACCACCAGGGATTTATTTGTGGAGAGTGACCCCTTGGGCAAGGGTCGCTCTCCTTTGGGGGCAATATTTGTGGCTGTGTCTGCCCCCCAGGGGGCCAGATCGCCATGTTTTTTTTAAAATTAGGCCCACTAGACCACCAGGGATTTATTTGTGGAGAGTGACCCCTTGGTCAAGGGTCGCTCTCCTTTGGGGGCAATGTTTGTGGCTGTGTCTGGTGGGCAGATCTCGCCATGTTTTTTTAAAATTGGGCCCACTAGACCACCAGGGATTTGTTTGTGGGGAGTGGTCCATTGGGCAAGGGTTGCTCCCCTTTGGGGAGCATTAATTTGGCCGTTTCTGCCACCCTGAGGGGCAGATCAGCTGATTTGTTTTTTTGTAGGGCCACTAGGCCACCAGGGTTTTTTTTTTATGTTGGGGAGCGGCCCCTTGGACAAGGGTCGCTCCCCTTTATGGGAGGATGATTGTGGCCATTTCTGCCCTCTTTGGGTGGCAGAATAGCAGTATGTTTTTAGGCCCATCTGCCCCCAAGGGGGCAGAAGCCACTAGACACCAGGTTTTTTTAAATTTTTGTGTTGGGGAGTGGCCTCAAGGGCAAGGGTTGCTCCCCTTTTACGGGGATGAATATTTTATTTATACTCTTAGGCCCACCTACCCCTTAGCTTGGCTGGTGGATTGTGTGTGGACTGGTGCATGATTTGCATATGTGATTGTAATGTTTTTTTCTCCTTTTTATTCTAGTGTAAAGCTTTTGATTCCTGTTTGCGGTTTCGACAGTGGTTGTTCTGCAGTTTTGCGTAGTTGCATTTTTTTGGTAAGAAAAACATTTTTGTTGTATTTACTCCAAATGAATGGATGAATGAATGAATTTTTTGGTAAGTGGTGTCATAATGGCAGCATATTTAGTTAGTGTTTTGAGCATGAAATTCTTTGCGATGTGTTTTGCATTGTCTTATGTGTAATTTTCTTTTCTCTTTCTTTTTTAGTGGGATATTGTTGATCCATACTGTGTCTGTGCAGAGTAGGTGGTGGTGAGTTTAGCTGCTTCTGGCAAGTGAGTGGTATCGTTTTGGAGTATATAGGTATTTTTGATAAAGGTGCATTTTGTTTATTACTTATTTTACAAAGTGTTTGTTGTTGTTGACTTGTTTGACAAGTTACCTTTATTAGTAAGCATTATGGCTAGCCGTAGAATGACTGCTCAGCAGGTGGTTGGTATGCTTCTTGAATCTTCCTCTGAGCAGGATTATGAGACTGACACTGCGTCTGAGGGAGAGGAGGGAGGGGAAGATTCAGGCAGTGAGTTTTCTCTCCACATGGAATCATCGGATGATGAAGGTACTCTCAGTGCAGATAAAGCTACTCTTGGTGTGGATGAAGCTACTCTCAGTGCGGATGAAGTGCCTGTTTTAGAGGAGGATACTGCTGTGCCGATGGTGCAAGAGGCATCTGGATTGCAGCCTGAGGCTGCTAGGCTTCCTACTGGAAGTGCTGGACTCTGGGTTGATCCAAACATGGTGCAGCCGGTGTTGCCTGCCTTTAGTGGTGATGCAGGGTGTAGAGTGGACTGTGAAAATTTTTTGCCTATTCAGTTTTTTCAGTTGTTTATGGATGATGTATTTTTGGGTGAGATTGTTGAGCAGACTAATTTGTATGCTGAACAGTTTTTGAGGGACAACAGTGACAAACTTAGGCCCCACTCTAGAGCTACCCGGTGGACTCCCACAAATCTGGAAGAGGTGAAGAAGTTTTTGGGTTTGACTTTATTGATGGGTTTGATAAGGAAGCCGTCCATGGCTTCATATTGGTCTACCAGTCCCTTGATGGCAACGGCCATATTTCCTGCAGTTATGACTCGTGATCGGTATTTACTTTTGCTACGGACGCTGCATTTTGTTGATAATTCTTTGGCGTTGCCACGAGATCACCCTGAGTGTGACCGTCTTTTTAAGATTCGGCCTGTTCTTGATCACTTTGTAGATCGATTTTCAGACATCTATACTCCAGGGAAAGAAATATCTATTGATGAGTCTTTGGTCTTGTTCAAGGGCCGTTTGGTTTTTAGGCAGTACATCCCTAGCAAGAGGGCACGCTATGGAATTAAGCTGTATATGTTGTCTGAGAGTAGGACAGGATATGTTTTTAATTTCCGTGTGTACACTGGTAGGGATTCCACTATTGACCCCCCTGGTTGTCCGTCCACTTTTGGAGTTTCAGAGAAAATTGTGTGGGATCTTGCTAGAGGACTGTTTAACAGAGGCCACCATTTGTACCTTGATAACTTCTACACTGCTGTGCAATTGTTTAAGGAATTGTTCAAAGTGGACACTTTTGCTTGTGGCACAATCCGCTCTAACCGTAAAGGTTATCCAAAAGAGCTTGTTTGCAAAAAACTTCAGAGGGGACAGTGCAGTTCCTTGCGTAGTGATGAACTACTAGCTGGGAAATTTGTGGACAGGAGGGATGTGTACATGCTGACTACCATCCATGATGAGAGTACTTCACCTGTGGCTGTTTGGGGTCAGATTGCTGAAGTGCACAAACCTGTGTGCATTTTAGACTACAATAAGCACATGGGTGGTGTTGACAGAGTAGATCAGAGGTTGGAACCTTACACTGCTATTCGTAAGGCTTACGTTTGGTATAAGAAGTTGGCCATCCATCTCTTCAATTTAGCAACTTTCAATGCTTTTGTTGTGTTCAAGGAGTGTTCTCCTGCGTCAAAGTTGACTTTTGTTCAGTTTCAGCAGTCTGTGATAGGCAGCCTTGTTGTTGTGGAACAGGCAAGGGTTCCTAGAGTTGGAGTGGTGGAGGATGTGGCTTGATTGAAAGATCGCCACTTTCCTGATTACATTTCTCCCACACCCTCGAAAGACTTTCCCACTAGGAGATGTAGAGTCTGTTGGCGAAGAGGTACGCGGAAGGAGACTCGTATGTACTGCCCCGAGTGTCCTTCTAACCCTGGGCTGTGTGTGCCTGCTTGTTTTAGAGCGTACCACACGCAAAAGAATTTTTGGGAGCATCCATGAGTGGTAAAGTGAACTGCCTGGTCTGTATCGTTTACAATTTTTTATTCTGTTTCAAGGTTGGCATTAGTGCAATGTATTTAGTTTCAGATTTTGTGTTAGTAGATTTGTATCTATTTGCAATTTGTTTGTGTTTTCTTTTTTGTATAAAAAAATCCTAAATGTGATGGCGGTGTGTGTAGGCTGGCGGTTGGCTGGTGGTGTGCGTGGACTGGCGCTTGGCTGGCGGTGTGCGTGGACTGGCGCTTGGCTGGCAGTGTGCGTGGATTGGCGCTTGGCTGGCGGTGTGCGTGGATTGGCTCTTGGCTGGCGTTGTGCGTGGACTGGCGCTTGGCTGGTGGTGTGCGTGGACTGGCGCTTGGCTGGTGGTGTGCGTGGACTGGCGCTTGGCTGGCGGTGTGCGTGGACTGGCGCTTGGCTGGCGATGTGCGTGGACTGGCGCTTGGCTGGCGGGGTGCGTGGATTGGCGCTTGGCTGGCGGTGTGCGTGGATTGGCGCGTGGCTGGCGGTGTGCGTGGACTGGCGCTTGGCTGGCTGTGTGCGTGGACAGGCGCTTGGCTGGCTGTGTGCGTGGACTGGCGCTTGGCTGGCGGTGTGCGTGGACTGGCGCTTGGCTGGCGGTGTGCGTTGACTGGTGCTTGGCTGGCGGTGTGCGTGGACTGGCGCTTGGCTGGCAGTGTGTGAGTAGTGACTTGCTGCTGGTCACTACACACACTGCTAGCTGAGCGCCACTCCACGCAATACATCAGCTTGTGTGGTTGCTGTGTCAGGAATGTGGGCGTGTGAAAGTGATGGGCCCTTGAATGGTGCTGTCTGCTGGTGTGAGTGTTGTAATGTGATGGGCCCGCGGCTGGCGGTGTGAATGGTTTTGTATGTGTCACACGTATGAAAGGTGTATGAATGGCCTGTAAAGAGGTTGGTGCCTTGTCGTGGCTTTACAGCTCACGAGCTGTGAGTCAATGGTTCAGTTTCTCGTCCTTTCAATTATTAACAGTGAATTTCATTTTTGTGAAATGACTTGCTAATACAATTGTATATACTGAACCATCACTCACCCTTGTGCCAAATCCAACCAGTATGTGTGTGTGCTTGAGGATTAGATGGCTGTGCAGTAATATTTGTCTTTTTTGTCTTTCTGAAGCAGGGTGTACCTTGTCCCTTTTTGTGAATGTTGTAATGTGTTGGTTTCGTGCCTGGTGGTGTGAATGGTCTTGTGTGTATCACATATGAAAGGTGTGTGAATGGCCTGTAAAGAGGTTGGTGCCTTGTCGTGGCTTTACAGCTCACGAGCTGCGAGTCACTGGTTCAGTTTTTTGTCCATTTAATTATTGACAGTGCATTTCATTTTTGTGAAATCTCTTGTTAATAAAATTTTATATACTGAACCATCACTCGCCCTCATGCCAAATCCAACCAGTATGTGTGTGTGTTTGAGGAATAGATGGCTGTGCAGGAATCTTTGTCTTTTTAGTCTCTCTGCCAAGGTGTACATTCCATCTAAGAATAACCTTCCAACTGTAGATATTGTCGTAAACCCATGGGAGTACATGGTGATGTCTCTCTTGTGAATCCCAACAAGTTATTTTATCCACAATGTCCTGCAAACCTCAAAATGTCTGTCACATTTTCCTTGCAATATTGTGCCAAAATTTTCACGCTGCAGAAATAAACAACTAATTATCTCAAAACGACCTGGTTTTGCAAGGGGGGTCACCTGGATTTTTGGCCCCGTGCTCGGCGGCCATCTAGGGAAACCTACCAAACCCGCACATTTCTGAAAACTAGACACCCGGGGGCTTCCAGGGAGGTATGGCTTGCGTGGATCCCCCAACGTTTCCTTACCCAGAATCCCCTGTAAACATCAATTTTAGCTGAAAAAATCACTTTTTTCACACATTTTTGTGTGGGAAAGTTGTGGCATCACTGGACTCACACAAATTTCCTACCACCCAGCGTTCCCCCAGCTGACCCGATAAAAATGGTGCCTCACGTGTGTGGGAGGCCCAAGTACCCGCGACAGGCAAGGGCCCAAAACGTAGTGAGGCGACATCAAAATTGCCTATCTCAAAACCACCTGGTTTTGCAAGGGGGGTCACCTGGATTTTTGGCCCCGTGCTCGGCGGCCATCTAGGGAAACCTACCAAACCCACACATTTCTGAAAACTAGACACCCGGGGGCTTCCATGGAGGTATGACTTGTGTGGATCCCCCAACGTTTTCTTTCCCAGAATCCCCTGCAAACCTCAATTTTAGCTGAAAAATTCACTTTTTTTCACACATTTTTGTGTGGGAAAGTTGTGGCATCACCGGGCTCACACAAATTTCCTACCACCCAGCGTTCCACCAGCTCTCCCGATAAACATGGTGCCTCACTTGTGTGGGAGGCCCAAGTACCCGCGACAGGCAAGGGCCCAAAACGTAGTGAGGCGACATCAAAATTGCCTATCTCAAAACCACCTGGTTTTGCAAGGGAGTCACCTGGGTTTTTGGCCCCGTGCTCGGCGGCCATCTAGGGAAACCTACCAAACCCACACATTTCTGAAAACTAGACACCTGGGGGCTTCCAGGGAGGTATGGCTTGCGTGGATCCCCCAAAGTTTCCTTACCCAGAATCCCCTGCAAACCTCAATTTTAGCTGAAAAAATCACTTTTTTCACACATTTTTGTGTGGGAAAGTTGTGGCATCACCGGGCTCACACAAATTTCCTACCACCCAGCGTTCCCCCGGCTCTCCCGATAAAAATGGTGCCTCACTTGTGTGGGAGGCCCAAGTACCCGCGACAGGCAAGGGCCCAAAACGTAGTGAGGCGACATCAAAATTGCCTATCTCAAAACGACCTGGTTTTGCAAGGGGGGTCACCTGGGTTTTTGACCTCGTGCTCGGCGGCCATCTAGGGAAACCTACCAAACCCACACATTTCTGAAAACTAGACACCCGGGGGCTTCCAGGGAGGTATGGCTTGTGTGGATCCCCCAACGTTTCCTTACCCAGAATCCCCTGCAAACCTCAATTGTAGCTGAAAAAATCACTTTTTTCACACATTTTTGTGTGGGAAAGTTGTGGCATCACCGGGCTCACACAAATTTCCTACCACCCAGCGTTCCCCCGGGTCTCCCGAAGAAAATGGTGCCTCACTTGTGTGGGAGGCCCAAGTACCCGCGACAGGCAAGGGCCCAAAACGTAGTGAGGCAACATCAAAATTGCCTATCAAAAAATGTTTTGGGCCCTTGCCTGTCGCGGGTACTTGGGCCTCCCACACGAGTGAGGAACCATTTTTATCGGGAGAGCTGGGGGAACGGTGGGTGGTAGGAAATGTGTGTGAGCCCGGTGATGCCACAACTTTCCCACACAAAAATGTGTGAAAAAAGTGATTTTTTTTCAGCTAAAATTGAGGTTTGCAGGGGATTCTGGGTAAGGAAACGTTGGGGGATCCACGCAAGCCATACCTCCCTGGAAGCCCCCGGGTGTCTAGTTTTCAGAAATGTGTGGGTTTGGTAGGTTTCCCTAGATGGCCACCGAGCACGGGGCCAAAACCCAGGTGACTTCCTTGCAAAACCAGGTGGTTTTGAGATAGGCAATTTTGATGTTGCCTCACTACGTTTTGGGCCCTTGCCTGTCGCGGGTACTTGGGCCTCCCACACAAGTGAGGCACCATTTTTATCGGGAGACCCGGGGGAACGCTGGGTGGTAGGAAATTTATGTCAGCCCGGTGATGCCACAACTTTCCCACACAAAAATGTGTGAAAAAAGTAAATTCTTCAGCTAAAATTGAGGTTTGCAAGGAATTCTGGGTAAGGAAACGTTGGGGGATCCACGCAAGCCATACCTCCCTGGAATCCCCCGGTTGTCTAGTTTTCAGAAATGTGTGGGTTTGGTAGATTTCCCGAGGTGGCCGCCGAGCACGGGGCCAAAGACCCAGGGTACCCCCCTTGCAAAACCAGGTCGTTTTGAGATAGGCAACTTTGATGTCGCCTCACTACGTTTTGGGCCCTTGCCTGTCGCGGGTACTTGGGCCTCCCACACGAGTGAGGCACCGTTTTCATCGGGAGACCCGGGGGAACGCTGGTTGGTAGGAAATTTGTGTCAGCCTGGTGATGCCACAACTTTCCCACACAAAAATGTGTGAAAAAAGTGATTTTTTTCAGCTAGATTTGAGGTTTGCAGGGGATTCTGGGTAAGGAAACGTTGGGGGATCCACGCAAGCCATAGCTCCCTGGAATCCCCTGGGTGTCTAGTTTTCAGAAATGTGTGGGTTTGGTAGGTTTCCCTGGGTGCCGGCAGAGCTAGGGTTCAAAAAGTACAGCTAGGCACTTTACCAAAAAAGGGTCATTTTTCACTGCGAAATTGAGGTGTGTCCACGTTGCGTTTTGCGCTGTTTCCTGTCGCGGGCACTAGGCCGACCCACACAAGTGAGGTACCATTTTTCTCGGAAGACTTTGGGGAATGCGCGGTGGGTGGAAATTTGTGGATCCACGCAGATTCCAGAACTTTCCACTACAGAAATGTGGGGAAAATGTGTTTTTTTTGCCAATTGTTTAGGTTTGCAAGGGATTCTGGGTAACAGAACCTGGTGGGAGGCAGTCAAGTCACCCCATCCTGGATTCCCCTGGGTGTCTAGTTTTCAAAAATGTATAGGTTTGTTAGGTTTCCCTAGGTGCCGGCAGAGCTATGGTTCAAAAACTACAGCTAGGCACTTTGCCAAAAAAGGGTCATTTTTCACTGCGAAATTGAGGTGTGTCCACGTTGCGTTTTGCGCCGTTTCCTGTTGCGGGCACTAGGCCTACCCACACAAGTGAGGTACCATCTTTCTCGGAAGACTTTGGGGAACGCGGGGTGGGTGGAAATTTGTGGATCCACGCGGATTCCTGAACTTTCCACCACAGAAATGTGGGGAAAATGTGTTTTTTTGGACAATGTTTTAGGTTTGCAAGGGATTCTGGGTAACAGAACCTGGTGGGAGGTAATCAAGTCACCCCATCCTAGATTCCCCTGGGTGTCTAGTTTTCAAAAATGTATAGGTTTGCTAGGTTTCCCTAGGTGCCGGCAGAGCTATGATTCAAAAACTACAGCTAGGCACTTTGCCAAAAAAGGGTCATTTTTCACTGTGAAATTGAGGTGTGTCCATGTTGCGTTTTGCGCCATTTCCTGTCGCGGGCACTAGGCCGACCCACACAAGTGAGGTACCATTTATCTCGGAAGACTTTGGGGAACGCGGGGTGGGTGGAAATTTGTGGATCCACGCGGATTCCAGAACTTTCCACCACAGAATGTGGGGAAAATGGGGGTTTTTTGACAATTTTTTAGGTTTGCAAGGGATTCTGGGTAACAGAACCTGGTGGGAGGCAGTCAAGTCACCCCATCCTGGATTCCCCAGGGTGTCTAGTTTTCAAAAATGTATAGGTTTGCTAGGTTTCCCTAGGTGCCGGCAGAGCTATGGTTCAAAAACTACAGCTAGGCACTTTGCCAAAAAAGGGTCATTTTTCACTGTGAAATTGAGGTGTGTCCACGTTGCGTTTTGCGCCGTTTCCTGTCGCGGGCACTAGGCCGACCCATGCAAGTGAGGTACCATTTTTCTCAGAAGACTTTGGGGAACGCAGGGTGGGTGGAAATTTGTGGATCCACGCAAATTTCAGAACTTTACACCACAGAAATGTGAGGAAAATGTGGTTTTTTTGACAAATATTTGGTTTGCAAGGGATTCTGGGTAACATAACCTGGTGAGAGGCAGTCAAGTCACCCCATCCTGGATTCCCCTGGGTGTCTAGTTTTCAAAAATGTATAGGTTTGCTAGGTTTCCCTAGGTGCCGGCAGAGCTAGGATTCAAAAACTACAGCTAGACACTTTGCAAAAAAAGGGTAATTTTTCATTGTGAAAATGTGGTGTGTTCACGTTGGGTTTTGAGCCATTTCCTGTCGTGGACACTATGCCTACCCACACAAGTGAGGTACCATCTTTATCGGGAGACTTAGGGTAATTCAGATTTGTAAAGCAACTGTTATTACCTATTGACTTTCGATGCATTTCTGCCTTCCAAATGAAAGACATTGTGTAAAAAAGAAGTCATTTTAAAAAATGACCGATAATTCTCATGCTAGTATGAGTATTCCCAATTTCGGAAATGTGCAAATATCTACTGTTTCTAAACTCTATATTTTGTTTCCATTTCAGAAATACATAGGTGTCTTTCATACCGATTTTTCCATGTATACATTTTCCCACAATAATTGCTATATACCCGGTACATAATAAAAAGCCATTGCAAATTGCTGCTCAGTTTTTGACTCTGGGTTCGTCTGGTTCTTGGTGAACCTACAAGTCCTATATATCCCCACAACCAGTAAGGTCCAGCGGATGTAACGGTATATTGCTTTCAAAGAGCTGTCATAATTAGAAGAAGTTACAGGTGAAAACGTTTACACAAAAGGCTGTTTTTTTCAACTAATTTTCAATTTTTCCTATATTTAACTGTTAGTTTCTATAAAGAAACCTTGATGGATCTACACAAATGACCCCTTGCTAAATTCAGAATTTTGTCTACTTTTCTAAAATGTATAGCTTTCCAGGATCCATTATTGCTTTTATACCCATTTCTACCATTAGCTGGAAGGAGGTTGAAAGCACAAAAAATAGCAAAAATAGGCTATGTCCCAGAAAAATGCCAAAACTGTGTAAAAAATGTTGGTTTTCTGACAAAAGTCTGTCATTCCCTAAAAGCTGGGAAAATGGTGATTTCATCCCCACAAACCCTTTTTTGATACCATTTGCAGGGAAAAACCCAGACGCTTTCATTTGCAGCCCTTTTTTCCCCCAAAAAATTTCTGGGACCCCTCCAGGGGAATCCACAAACCCTGGGTACCTTTACAATCCCCATGATGTTGGAAGAAAAGGACGCAAATTTGGCGTGGATACCTTATGTGGTCAAAAAGTTACAGGGGCCTTAGCGCGCACTACCCCAAATAGCCAAAAAAAGGCTTAGCACAGGGGGGGGAAAGGCCGAGCAGCGAAGGGTTAAGGGCTTAACTGTGGGTGGGTGTCAGGACCAATGTCTTTCCTCTATTGAACCGCACAGGAGCAGAACGACGTTAGTTCCAATGCCCTTCTCAGAACCTTCCCTGCTAGGCCTTCTAGCATTCCATCGCAGGTAAGTTCTAAGGGGGAAAGGGGTTGGGGACAGAGAAGAGACAGCTTCCTGCGCTCTGCCTGTTCTGCAAGGTCTTCTTTTCTTCTTACTTCTTGCAGACCTGTACACAATTCAACTTTAGCATTTACTCAGCACTTACTTGTGACCAACTTCTCTTTTTATATTAGATAACTTATCTTACCAGGGAAACTTGGGAAGCTTGCTACTCTTCTTACTTCTCGTGTTGTTTGTCTGGTTGAGATGAGAAGTTTTTACTTAGCTTGTTTATTTTCTTTTTCTATTTCAGGAACGTCCTGCCGCAGATTCTGGCTTGTGGCTATGATGCAAGAAAGATTGTGGTAAATGTTTGCTTTTTATTCTTTTCTTTTTGAATTGGTTATATTTATTATGCCCTTCATCTACTGTACTCACTGTGTATTACGCTCCTTTATCTTATCAGTTTTATTCTTATTAGGCTGCTTTAATTCTTCTTTTCTTCTGAATTAATAAAAGAGCTCTTCACAAGTTTTTAGTATAGCAGAAATGATAGGGTTCTCTTGAGCTCCCTTTCAGTAGTTAATTAAATGAATTGTAGGCAACTGTGCTAATTTAATTTGTCTGTGCAAGCTTGTGCTTCCATCTTATTTGATTTATTTAGGAGCTGGAGATTTCTTTAACAGAAACGAATTTCAACTACAGAGTTAGTTGACCCTTTTAACCTTGCTGACAAGTGGATGACTAATCTCTTTCACATGCATTTAACAAATGCGGTAAAAAGGAAAATGACTAAGTTACTTTAATTCATCACGGTCTTTAACCTTCTCAACCAAGCGTGACAAGAGTCTTTTTAAATATAAGCACTGGGAATTCTTTGAAGAGTGCTATTATTTGAACGTTCAGCTTAAGCAGAAAAATGCATTTGGTTCTTTTAAATATACACTGACCTTATTTCATAGTGCAAGAGAATTCCGACGAAACTAAAACCCGATATTTAAACGCAACTACCCTAACTAACTTTCGCGACGCCTCAGGAACAGGTGCTCTCTCAGGAATTTCTTCAGTGAAGTGCACTGTGGAATGTTGAAGCGCACTTCACCTGACCTTCATTATTTAAGAAGACTAGACTGCTAAACAGCACTATGCTGTAGCAGTGCTGGAATTTTGGCAGCCATATTACAATTTCTGCGATGCCAGCTAGCACTCCAGCTAAGGGGATAACCTGCCTTCAGTTTAGTCTGTAAGGGAGAGATAGTCATCAGTGTAGAGATGGAAGGAGGAAACCTACCGTGAACCCTGACAGTACCCCCTCCCAACGGGGTTTCCTCCAGTCGAGGTTTGGCTGGGAATTTGGCATGAAAGGCTTTAATTAATCGGGGGCATGAACATCAGTACTTTTTTCCCAAGAACGCTCATCAGGTCCATAACCCTTCCAATCAATGAGGTAGAAAAGTTCATTACGAATGATGCGTGAATCTAAGATGCGTTTAACCTCATACTCCACCTCACCATTAAGAATTAAAGGATCCGGAGGAGAACTTTTACGCAAATCTGGTTGAATGGGTTTGAGGAGAGAAATATGAAACACTGGGTGAATTTTAGTAGTGCCTGGGAGAGATAATTGATAAGTGACAGGATTGATAACCTTCTCAATAGGATAGGGACCCATAAAACGGGGCTGGAATTTACGGGAACCCTTGAGTCTAAGATTTTTAGTGCTCAACCAAACCAAGTCTCCTGCCTGAAGATCAGGTTCTTTTTACGTTTGCGATCAGCGAAGTGTTTATAACGATCCTTCGCAATCGACAAGTTCTGGATTACAGAGTGGTGGATTTTAGTCATTTGTTGAGCAATGTCTTGAACAGCTGGAACATCTATCTTATCAAAATTAGCATGAGAATTAGGATGTCTGCCTGCGTTTACAAAGAAAGGGGAATGACCAGTAGATACATTTTGAGCATTATTGTAGGAGTATTCAGCTGTCCATAAATGGTCAGGCCAATCACCCTCTTCATCTAACAAATAAAGCCGTAAGTATTGTTCTAGTTCTTGATTAATGCGTTCAGTCTGCCCATCAGTTTCTGGGTGAAAACTGGTAGAATAACGATGGTCTATATTAAGACCTTTGATGTAGGCCTTCCAAAATTTTGATAGAAACTGGGAGCCTCTGTCTGAAATGAGTACCTTTGGAATGCCATGAAGGCGAATGATATGTTGATTAAAAAGTTGGGAAAGTTGTTTAGCAGTAGGTGTTCCCATGAAAGGTACAAAGTGTGCCATCTTGCTAAAGGTGTCCACTACCACAAGAATGGTATCATAACCATGGGAAGAGGGCAGATCTACAATTAAATCTAGGGAGACTGTGTGCCAAGGATGTGGGGGGTTGGCATGGGTTGTAGAAGACCTTTTGGAGCCTGCCTGTCCGATTTCCCCGTGCACAAATCTCACAGCCCAGAACGTATTGACGAATGTCTCTGCACATGTATGGCCACCAGAAACTACGTCTAAGTAACTCTTCAGTTTTGGAGACGCCCTTATGGCCCGCCAAAGGGTTATCGTGACATTCTTGCATTGCCTTCAACTGGAGTTCCTTAGTAGGTAAATACAGATTGGTGCCATGATATGGAAGACCGTTGTGGACGAGACGTTGAGGATCTTCTGTGGCCCAATTCTCCATTTCCAGGTCAGACATGGTATTCCGAACGTGATTTTCGAAGGGCTCGAGAGAGATAACTCCAATGATTTTATCTTCAGGTATGATTTGTTGGTTAGTAATGACAGGAGTTTGATTTTCGGTGTCCAATCGAGAAAGAACATCAGCCTTTCCATTCTTAGATCCTGGACGAAAGGTAATTACAAAATCGAAATCTGCGAAATACAGAGACCAACGTAGTTGTCGTGGTGTGAGAGTACGAGCAGATCGCAGGAATTTCAGATTGCGGTGATCCGTAAACACCGTCACGGTGTGCTTAGCTCCCATTAAGTAGTGCCTCCAATCTTTAAAGGCATCTTTGATTGCCAAAAGTTCTTTCTCGGTAATTGTATAATTACATTCCGCAGGGTTGAGCTTACGGGAGCGGTAAGCCACCGGGTGTAATTGTCCCGTATCCTTATGCCTTTGTGAAAGTATTCCTCCGATGGCCAGGTCCGAAGCATCTGTCTCCAAATAGAAAGGCTCAGAGGGATCTGCATGAAGTAAAACAGGTGCCGTGGTAAAGCTGTCTTTCATCAATCTAAAGGCCTCTTCAGCTTCTTCAGACCATTTAAATGGAACTCCTTTCTTTAGAAGACGAGTTAAGGGGAGAATTTTCTGGGAGAATCCGTGAATGAATCGGCGGTAAAAGTTGGAAAATCCAATAAAGCTTTGAACCTCTTTGACACTGGTAGGGGCTTTCCACTCCGTTATAGCTTTCACCTTCTGCTCGTCCATTCTCACTCCTGCAGGTGATAATACAAAGCCCAGGAATTCCACTGTATCAGTATTGAATAGGCATTTTTCCAGTTTTACGTATAGTGAATTTTCTCGTAATCGTTGTAAAACAGCTCGGACCTGGTTTGGGTGGTCTTCAACTGAGTCTGAATAAATCAATATGTCGTCTATATAAACTATGACGCATCGATCAATAAATTCACTTAGGACATCATTGATGAAGTACTGGAAGGCCGCTGGAGCGTTGCAAAGACCATACGGCATGACCAGATACTCGTAAAGGCCATATTTAGTCCTGAACGCAGTCTTCCACTCATCGCCTTCCCGGAGCCTGATCAAATGGTATGCTCCTCGTAGATCTAGACGAGTGTAAATCTTTGCTTCCTTCACCTGATCAATCAATACGGAAATTAGGGGTAGCGGGTAACGGTTTTTAATTGTTATCCTGTTAATTGCCCTAAAGTCAATACAAGTCCTGAGATCCCCCTCTTTCTTTGGTACGAAAAAGAGGGGAGGAGACCGGAGACTGGGATGGTCTGATAAATCCATTCTCTAAATTTTTGGCAAGGTATTCCTTCAAATGAATGTTTTCTTTCTCCGTCAAAGCGTAGATCCGGCTGCATGGCAAGTTAGCCCCAGGTTCAAGGTCGATTTTACAATCGTAGGGTCTGTGGGGCGGTAGCTTCTCAGCCTTCACTTCATCAAAAACATCCACAAAGTCTTGATACTCTTCGGGTACAACAGTAGTTTGTATGACACACACCGAACCTCCATTTTCACACAACTGGGCGACTGCACTGGGCTGAGAAGGATTTGTTGGACAATTGAAACAATTTCTTGTACAATATTCCGAATTTAGTTGAATAGTTCGTGCTGCCCAATTGATCTGTGGGTTGTGCTCTGTCAACCACGGCAAACCTAGAATCAATTGGAATTGAGGGGCGTCTATTAGATTGAACTGCAATTTTTCTTGATGGCCTTCGACTGTAATCATGTGCACCAATTCTGTGTGACTGGTTATGGGCCCTGAAGTTAGATCCGTACCATCCACCGCTCTAACCTTCTCATTTTTCTCTTTTTTAATTGCTTGTAGTCCAATTTGGCTAGCGAATTTGTGATCGCAGAAATTTCCAGTTGCTCCAGAATCTACCATAACCGTAATTCCCGCCAAAGCTTCATTCCTGAATCTTAACGTCACTGTCATAACCAAATGGGGTGAGGAGACTTGTAGAGTGTTTGCCAACTGATGATTATGTGGAGTTGTTCCTTCATTCGCATCCACCAGTCCAACTCCGCTGACCGGTGGTGCCGCTAGTTTTCCTTCTCCTTTGCGGGCAATTTAGGTCTTTTTATACAATTTTTGACAAAATGTCCACCTCCACCGCAGTACAGGCACAACTTATTCAGTCTTCTCCTGTCTTTCTCCTCCTTCGTCAGTGGACCTCTGACCACACCGATCTGCATGGGTTCTACTCCAGAAGAACTCTCTACAGCCCGCGTAGACTCGACCTTTACCCGATCAAAACGGGGAACACTGGACCTGAACTCCCTCCTTCGTTCTCCTTTCCGTTCGCTTTGTCGATAATCGATTTCTAGAGTTAAGTCTACTAATTCTGAGATGTCAGAAGGGCGATTGGGAATTTGGGACAACACGTCTTTGAGTTCCTCTCGCAGTCCTCTGTAGAATACAGCTGCTCTTTTATCTTCGGGCCAGTTGGTCTCGACCACTAGTTTGTTAAATTGGGCCAAATACGACACTAGCTCTCGATTTCCCTGTTTCAACTCTAACAGCTCGTTGTCTGAAGCCTGTGATGCAGTTCTTCTATCAAAAATTCGGAGAAATTCTTTTTTGAAGTTGTCTAGATTGTACAAAATTGGGTCATCTTTGGTAACAAGAGGCATCGACCAAGAAGCGGCATCTCCACTAAGATAGGAGAGGATAAAGGCTACCCGGGATTGAGCATCGGGGAAAATCGTTGGGCGGCACATGAAATGCAGAGAGCACTGTGTCAAAAAAATTTGTGCTTTGTGCGGGTCTCCATTAAACCTCTCCGGAGGAGCAAGAGGGATTACTGGGGACAATGAGTGGATAACTTGTGTGGGGGCTATGGATATAGGACTTGTGTTTGGTCCTTGGGTTTCTAAGAATGTGGTTCCTTGACTGGTCCCTGAAACTGTATCTCCCATTTTAAAGGTAATTATTTCTTGTCTAAGGATTTTATTTTCCTCCCTAACTGCCTCCAAATCTCTTTGAATGTTACTTAAAATCTCACCTAGATTTTTAAAATCAAACCCCTCCGCCATTCTGCTCGGGTGCTTGTACCAACGTGGGCACTTCACTCTGTCAGGACCAATGTCTTTCCTCTATTGAACCGCACAGGAGCAGAACGACGTTAGTTCCAATGCCCTTCTCAGAACCTTCCCTGCTAGGCCTTCTAGCATTCCATCGCAGGTAAGTTCTAAGGGGGAAAGGGGTTGGGGACAGAGAAGAGACAGCTTCCTGCGCTCTGCCTGTTCTGCAAGGTCTTCTTTTCTTCTTACTTCTTGCAGACCTGTACACAATTCAACTTTAGCATTTACTCAGCACTTACTTGTGACCAACTTCTCTTTTTATATTAGATAACTTATCTTACCAGGGAAACTTGGGAAGCTTGCTACTCTTCTTACTTCTCGTGTTGTTTGTCTGGTTGAGATGAGAAGTTTTTACTTAGCTTGTTTATTTTCTTTTTCTATTTCAGGAACGTCCTGCCGCAGATTCTGGCTTGTGGCTATGATGCAAGAAAGATTGTGGTAAATGTTTGCTTTTTATTCTTTTCTTTTTGAATTGGTTATATTTATTATGCCCTTCATCTACTGTACTCACTGTGTATTACGCTCCTTTATCTTATCAGTTTTATTCTTATTAGGCTGCTTTAATTCTTCTTTTCTTCTGAATTAATAAAAGAGCTCTTCACAAGTTTTTAGTATAGCAGAAATGATAGGGTTCTCTTGAGCTCCCTTTCAGTAGTTAATTAAATGAATTGTAGGCAACTGTGCTAATTTAATTTGTCTGTGCAAGCTTGTGCTTCCATCTTATTTGATTTATTTAGGAGCTGGAGATTTCTTTAACAGAAACGAATTTCAACTACAGAGTTAGTTGACCCTTTTAACCTTGCTGACAAGTGGATGACTAATCTCTTTCACATGCATTTAACAAATGCGGTAAAAAGGAAAATGACTAAGTTACTTTAATTCATCACGGTCTTTAACCTTCTCAACCAAGCGTGACAAGAGTCTTTTTAAATATAAGCACTGGGAATTCTTTGAAGAGTGCTATTATTTGAACGTTCAGCTTAAGCAGAAAAATGCATTTGGTTCTTTTAAATATACACTGACCTTATTTCATAGTGCAAGAGAATTCCGACGAAACTAAAACCCGATATTTAAACGCAACTACCCTAACTAACTTTCGCGACGCCTCAGGAACAGGTGCTCTCTCAGGAATTTCTTCAGTGAAGTGCACTGTGGAATGTTGAAGCGCACTTCACCTGACCTTCATTATTTAAGAAGACTAGACTGCTAAACAGCACTATGCTGTAGCAGTGCTGGAATTTTGGCAGCCATATTACAATTTCTGCGATGCCAGCTAGCACTCCAGCTAAGGGGATAACCTGCCTTCAGTTTAGTCTGTAAGGGAGAGATAGTCATCAGTGTAGAGATGGAAGGAGGAAACCTACCGTGAACCCTGACAGTGGGTCCATAGATTCGTCGTGGGACAAGATTCAGATATGAAACCCCTTTAACTTCAACCATGTGGTGCTCTTTGGACTTTGTTTTGGGAATCGAGACTGCAACTGGGAAGCCTCCTGCTGCTCCTGGTCTCGTCGTCCTGCCAGTCTTCTGCAACGTCTGTGCCTGTGCTCCATGCAGGTTCCTCACAAGGCCGGTGGACATCCTAGACACCAGAAGGAATCTCCCTTGGAGTGTAGGAGTCACGGTCTGCTGTTCCTGAGCTCCTACGGACTCCGAAAGGATCAACAACACAGGTGGTGGTTCTGCAACCCCCTCAAGGCCTGCACTGTCTTCATACCAAGTATCCCTCGTCGGAACCGCAGGAGCAGTACCCCTGGGCACTGTGTCAACTTAACGTTGCCAAGGCTCATTGACTCTCTCCTCCAGAGATCTTCGGGCTCCAAGAAGCTCCAGCCTCAAGCATCTCCTGCAGCCAAGATCTTCGCCTGCACCTCATCCTTTGCACTGTGTGCCTTCACCCTTTGGTGTGCTGCTGAGGCCCTCTTGCGACTCATTGCCTTCGGCCCGTGGGTCCTCTCGAGCATTTTCTTTGGTTCCAGTGGGTTCCCCTGCTTGCTCATGGCCTGCTCTGACTTACCTGCTCCTGGTGAGTCACTTGGACCTTGTTGGTCTCGTCACTGCACCTTTTTTGACGACTACGTTGGTTGCCGTTGCCAAGGCTTGTTGGTGCCTCTGCCGGACACTCACCCCCTGGCTCTTGACATCCGACGTGGGACAGCTCGTGAATGGCTGCTGGTCTTCTACAGCGTCGACTGGTCCGCACAGCTGCAACTTCAAGGGCACCGTCAACTCTCCTGCATCCCCGACATCGGTGGGCATTTGTCTTCAGTGCCTCCTGGTCACTCCTGAGTGGCATAGACCTTGTCCCCTCTGCTTGCAGGTACCTCTCATCTTGAATCCACCTTTGGGTTCCACTGAACTCTTTCACCTTCTTTGCCAGCGACATCTTTGCTGAAGTCCTCCATTGTGCTCTACAGCGGTTTCCGACGTCACTTCGCACCTATGCAACCAGCTTCCCTGGTGTAGGTATGCTGGTTCCTGGGGTATCCACTGGTGGGGTGACTCTCCAACCTTCCATCTTCCACAGGGTGTCTTCAGGGACTGCTGGGAAGGGTCCTTTTTCCTTAAAACTGCAACTGCGTCTTACCCATTGACTTGCATTGAGCACGCTGTTGTGTTCCCACTCTGCACACCACCTCCTTGGGGTTCCTAGATACTCACTTTGGGTGGTTCCTTGGTTCCCGACTCTTCTACGTCTTCTGGGTCCATTCTCGACTTAGGTGGTGGTTCACATTCCACTATTTTACTATATGGTTTGGTCTCCCCCTGGAGACCACTGTGTCTTTGTGCTACTTGCGTGTTCTATTTCCAAAGTATTTTGTGTATTGTGGTTATGTCTCCGGGTAGGAGATATTGCAATGTGTTAGTGAGTGTTTATAACAAATACATATTTTTATAACTACACTGTGTGGTTCTTTTTCACTTAACCTATACCATAAGATTAGGTACTGGTAAAACAAGCTGCTTTACACTCCTTCTGGACTAAGCCTGAAGGCTGCTCGCCACAGCCACCTAGAGCTTTCTAAGGTTGTCTACGACCACTGAAATCACCATAAGAGTTGTCTGGATTAGTGCAGGGTGCTGCACTTATATAAGTGAGCACCATATACTAAGCCAGCCTCCTACAGTCGAGCTGTGCAGAAATGGACCATCTTTCGATGGGTCGTTCTCTGCATCAAGAACGCACTGGCAAAGAACCAGCCTCCTGAAGATTTACAAGCTGATTCCACCAGAGCTAAAGCTGCCACCACTGTGTTAGCACGTCCTGGACATCTGCCAGGCAACAACGTGGGCTTCCCTGCACACGTTTACCAAGCAATACTGCCTGGACAGTCAGGTCCGCAGGGATGGGCATTTCGCCCGTTCAGTCATGCAGGACTTCTTAGTTTAAATTTGTCAGCCGACCCGCCACCGGGGATGGTATTGTTTGGGTATCTATTCAAAGGTAAGGGATCTGTGGCTAGAAGTCGCTATCAGATGAACAAGTTACTTACCTTCAGTAACGCCTTATCTGGTAGAGACTATATCTAGCTGCAGGTTCCTTACCGACCCACCCATCCTCCCCACCCTCCCCACTCTCCCCACTCTGGGGACAGATCTCTAGGGTTAGGGTTGATCCCTTTTAGGGCCTCGTTTAGACACACCAGTGTCAGTGTACTTCATGGCTCCGCACTTCTGGCTTGGAAAGTCGTCAAAAGTAACTGACATCAGTGCGCCGAGGTGGCGCCTATATAGGTGACAGGGACATCGCTTCCGGTGCAGACGCCGCTGCGTGCAGGGGCACTGCTCACGAAAAATCTTCCGGATCCGGTCTGACGCCTGGGGAAATTCAAAGGTAGGGAATGTGCAGCAGGATATAGTTTCTACCAGATAAGGCATTACCGAAGGTAAGTAACTTGTTCATTTGGAAGTGTATGAGTTTCAAATAGGGACATAATGGGAATCTTAAATGCTAACTGGTATGATGAGTAATACAGTGCATTGCTAGATTTCCCTTCTTTTCTAACCTCTCGATTTATGGCCTCTAGTTTAGACTGATACCTGCTAAAAAAGCTGCAGCAATATATGCTTCGCTTAAATGGTTTTGCTTGGTTATCACAGTGCAGTTCCCACTGCTGAGTTACTGGCTTTTTGGTATGGTCTCAGGCTGGCAACATTGATTAATAAGGGGAAGCCAACTCACAGAGTCAGTTCAATCCACGAACCTACAGCGCCAGCCAACGGGAGAGGAGCAAGGAGCAGGACTCCATTTCCCAGACTCCCCGGCGCCACCGTAATCCTCGCTGCGCCCTGAGGCGCATAAATCACAGCGGCGGCTCCCGCGGCGCAGGGAAGCCAACTCACAGAGCTAGTTCAATCCACAAACCTACATCGCCAGCCAACGGGAGAGGAGCGTGAGAGGAGCAAGGAGCAGGACTCCATTTCCCAGACTCCTAGGCGCCACCGTAATCCTCACTGCACCCGGAGGCGCATAAATCACAGCGTGGCTCCCGCGGCATGTAGCCACGCCCGGGCCCGTCTGCGCCCGGAGCCGGCTAGGCCACCTCTCTTGGTTCTGAGATCTGTTGGTAGGAGTCTGACGTGACCATGCGAACAACCAGGGTTGGATTTAAAGGAAGGTACTGAGAGAGGAGCCCCGCTGACGTGGACAACTACTTCCAGCCATGAACATGGGAAGGTAGGAGGAGTCTTTGTGTATTGTTCAACCAGAAGCGTGAGGTTTGCCTGCTCGGCCAGCTGTTGTATGCTAGCTGGCTAGCCTGTTAGTTAATGTTTATCCCTGTTCGGGAACCATGGGGAAACGCAAAGGCCCGACTTTAGTACCCTCGGGACCTCTAGCCACGGCGATGGATGCATTGTTATTACGGGCAGCAGGGATCATAGACAAAGGAACTGAGCTGGTGTCTCGCCGGCTCTCTCGCTCGCCCGTACTCCACCCTGTCTCCAGCCCCCTAGGTGCAGTGGGTGGTAGCGCATTGCACCCTGCCCTTGGACACCCAGCTTGAACATGGTCCCTCATTCAGCCAAGCAAGATCATCGTCCCTGGGGATTGAGGGAGATCATGGCCTAGAGGTAGCCACAACCTGTAACATCAGTCTCGAATCTACAGGCCCAATTACACCAACCAAGGGCTCTGGTAACAAGGTCAAGTCAGGGGGTCTAAAAGCAGGGGCAGGTACGGGAGTAAAAAGGAAAGGACCTGCGACAGGGGCAAAAGCCAAACGCCCGAGGGCAGAGGGGTCTGAACATTGTGTCAGCAAACCACTTCCACTATCTAAGGAGGACATGGAGGCCTTGATGGATGGGCACATTGATGACCAATATTAAACTAGATTCCATTAGGCAACGTCTAGTCTCAATGGAGCAGGAGCCCACAAAGATCTGCCAACCCAGGCCAGCTGGGAGTTTGGATCCTCGTGGGGGGGCCTCTTCTGGTCCCTGCTCGGCTAGTACCACAATCGGTGAGCAGGGTCCAAGTGGGTACAGGCCTTCACTTACCTCTGCGCAAATTAGTGCCAACCTTCCTACACGGTCTATGGAGGTCCCAACGGGTGGACCAGGGGCATCAAAGTCACAGTGCCCCACAGCCTGTCCCCGACCAGCCAAACCTCCAGCGGGAGAAGCAGTAAGAGGTGAGGGTGCTCATCCAGAGCCCCGTGCATCAGATCCCACGGGGGAGAGACCGAGGCAGAGACTCCTAACGTTACACCTTCCCCCGGAATCCTCTCCATATGTAGTAGTACTTGGTAATGTTCCGGCGCTCCCCCTGGGTGCCGTCGAGGAATTTGAGCAACTCAAGAACAAGGTCCTGCACTGGTTGGATCATAACATGTTTCTTGGACTAAGGTTGGAGAAACATATCATTATGGTGCGAAGAGTTTCCTGGGTGGGGAGGTCAACAAAAAACCTGGCAGGAGACTGTGTAATTGTCAACTTCAACAGACCCCGCCTAGTAGAGGGAACATTACACTTGGTGTTACAGAATAACTTGGGTGGGGTTGCTTCGACTATTATGGCCTTCCCCCTAGGGTATTTTCATAGATCCTCCACCCACGCTCCGACGCCCAACAGGGTGGGCACCTGGAGACTCCCAGTTTATCCTGGATGTCCCGAGCAGGATCGTCAGATGGTAATCCAAGACATACCCCTTTCTAATTCTTTCGCACCACTGGAATCGTTGGACGCCTGTGATTGACTCACTGATAAAAATCCCTTAGAGATAGCATCCTCCCACGGAGGGAATATAGGGCCTCCCTCTTTAGGGCCTGGTGACGGTAAAGCTTGTAAATTTATCTCATGGAACATTGCCGGACTAGCAAACAAGATAAACGACCCCGGATGGATTACTTTTATAAAAGGATTCAACGTCATTTGCCTTCAGGAGACGTGGACTACTACTAACAGTTTTTTCTCGAGGGATTTAAGACCTTTTTTGTACCAGCCACTCCTTCATGGGCGGGAAGACCCAAGGGCGGTCTGCTAATTTACGTCTCCCTGGACATACCATGCCGCCTGAAGGAATTACCAACTGATAATGATTGTTTGCAGGCTATATCCTTCTCCCAGGGGCTGGCAAACTTGTTGTTGTTAAAATTTTATAACACTAATCCCGTGCATCCAAATGTCTGTAATATTGCTAGGATGGGCTCTTTTCTAAGGAATATGGCCATTAAGGCTTCCCTGAATGGCTACCTCATGATTTCAGGAGATTTTAATATTCATCTTTGCGGGGACCCAAATGCAGGCACTATAACCAGCATAGTATGCCCTCGGATGGCGGGCCTGCATGTTGAACACACCCTACAGGGAGACAGTCTTAACGCCCTAGTCGATGAGTTTGATCTAATCATGTCTAGGAGCAGGGTGGCCCATGGTAGGAACCACTTACACTGAAATTCACTGGAAGGGGCAGCTCAACGTTTATAGATTTTATCTTTGTTTCCAGCCCCTTCTTTCAATTTCTTTTAGATTTCGCTGTCGAAGGCTGCATTTACAGTGATCACAACCCGCTGTGTATCTCGACGATTTGGCCTAAGCATGGGAAATCCCGTAGGGCAGTTCCCAGGGGAACACTAAGGGCAACAGATCAGGGCAGAAGGCTAAGGTGGGCTCAGATATCCCCGGACTCCTTCTATGAGTCCTTTTTGGCTAATTGCAAGAGGGAAATCAATATCTCTGTACAACTGGACGCGAGGAGGCAGGGGCTGCACTGGAGGCATTCTCGGCTATTTCGCGTACAATTGGACACTTACTTAAGGTACCATCAACGTCCTCGAAGGGTCGAGTCTCGAGCTGGTTTGACCATGGTTGTTCCCGTGCGGCTAGGAACCTGAGGGGTGCATTAGGCACCATCCCAAGGGACCCTGCTGTGGTAAAAGAGTGCAGAGGGATATACAAAGCCGAATTAGCAAGGCGTAAGGCCGAGCTAAAGGAGGAGGCTTGGAGTAAGCTCAGCGAGGCCTGTATCCTGAAAAATAGTACTCAATTCACTAGTATGGTCAACTGTCCTCTTCTGTCAGGTGAAAACTCTGAGGCTTTAGACGCACATATCACAGAAGAGGAATGGGTTGGCTATTTCCAGGAAATGTTCATCAGCCCAGCAGACGCATGTGAAGCTGGAGGTGGAGGGAAGTCGTCCCTTATTATCACAGCCGATGAAGTCAGCAAGGGTATAGCAGGGTTGTCTAGGAACAAAGCACCAGGACCCGATGGCATCCCTCCGGACCTTTATCTAGCTAACCCACAGTTATGGGTGCCAATCCTTACCACCGTTATAAATGCTGCAATTAGCGAGGACCTGCCTAGCACTTGGTCCCTATCCACCATTGTCCCGGTCTTCAAAAAAGGAAATAGGGACAGCACCCTTTGTTACAGGCCCATATCCCTACTGGATTCATCTGTTAAAGTGTTGGGACGTGTCCTGCTGGACAGACTGTCCACAGTGGCGGATGATAACAGCATCTTAACTGACATACAATACGGTTTTCATCCAGGGAGGTCCACTATCGACCAATGTCTGAACCTATATATGATTGTCAACAAATGTACCATTGCTCGACCCGGTAGTATATATCTCGCCTTCATGGACCTGTCCTCCGCCTTTGATCGTGTTAACAGAAACAAGCTATGGGAGAGCTTATTGGGCATGGGCGTGGACAAAGAGATCGTCCTTTTCCTCCGTGAGCTCCATAGGGACACCAAAGCGGTGGTACGGTTCATGAAAGACGGTCAGGTCAGCCATCAATTCCCAATTCAGAGAGGGGTGCGACAGGGCTGTATGTTGGCCCCTTTCTTATTTAACTTATACATTAACGACCTGGAGAAGGTACTAGTCGACACTCAGGTAGACTCCCCCAGGTGGGACAGCATGGTCTGCCGGTACTACTGTATGCCGACGACGCTGTCCTTATGGCTAGGACAGCAAGGGTTCTGCAAACCGTACTTAACTCCTTTGTGAAGTTCATGGAGGACCGGGACCTGTTAGTCAACAACTCTAAATCATATGTGATGGAGGTGGGCCCAAGTACAAGGAAATCCTTCAACTTCAAGGTAGGGTCTACATCGGTCCCTAAGACCAGTGCATCTCTTACCTAGGGGTCATGCTGGATGCTAAACTAAATTGGGGCCCCCCAAGAAGCAAAAAGAAAGGGGAATTTCAAAGGGCTAATGAGGCAATTTTTAACTTTGCTTCGCGGTTGGGTAAAAAAACAGTAGGTGCAATTTTGGAGATTTATAGAGCCAAGTGTTTAGCTCAGGTAACTTACGGTAGCGAAATTTGGGGCTATACCTCGGCTGATGAGTTACAAAGAATTAAAAACAGGTTCCTGAGACAACTCCTATGTGTACCCCAGGGAATCCCTACTTTTTCTGTACACGAAGAATTGGGTATGTCCTACCTGTCAGACCTGTTGTCGTTTCGCCCATTATCTTATTGGCTCGAAGTGTGGGGGAACAAGGGGACTGCCTTGCATAAAGACATCATAAGGGATTGTATGGCCCTTGATTATGCCCACCATATCCCCTGGTTAAAATATATCCGGGAAGGGTTTAGGACTCTTGGAAGGGCGAACCTCTTTAGTGACCCGGATTCAATCAACAGGAAGGATTTACTTTAGGCTAAGGAGTATTTATGTAGACTCCGGGGAGTAAAAAGGGAGGAGTACGAGTTAATGAAACCCAGCGTACGCAAATACATTATCCTGAAAACCGTGCAATCTACGGAACCGTATCTCCTTGGGCTTTCTAACACGTATGACCGTTTTTTTACTGTTTCGACTTATTTTATCTCCTCCTTGCCCACCCTCGAGGGAGCAGCAAAGGTGAGACTTTGCCACCATGTGGTTGTGACAACAAGTCCCCTCAGGCATTGATCCATTTTTTAATGTTTTGCAGTTATTATGAGGTACTGAGGAAGACGTACATAATCTTTAAAAACAGCAAATTTTAATCAAGTGCGTTCCACCTTTACTTTTTTAGCCATGCTCTCAGGGTCTACGTTATGGTATGTCCGCAGTTTTTTAAAGGCCGCAGTTAGGCTTAGATCTAGCTGTGACTAACATCTTGCGTTGAATAGGCCTGATGACTTTTTTTATTTATTTATTTTAAAAATGTGTCCGATATTTGTATATGTTACTTGACGACTGCTGATATCAACTGGCTGGGAGCTTTTTGTATTGTTGTATTCGTGACTTTTATGGTTTTTATCATAAAAGCCAAATAAAGTGTATTATTGATTGATTAATAATTATCCAATTAAAGGTGAAGAATGAAAGTGCAGGGACTACCCTTCCAATTGCGCCTTGATCAGTTATGGCACTGTTATGGAGGACATTTGTCTCCACAATTGAAAGTGAATGCCGTGCATACTTCAAGGCAGCACTAAGCCCCAACTAATCTGCTGCAGTACCCATGCCTTGAAAATGGTGGTCTGCTAGTGGATTTCTGTCGGGGGGCCATTACAGAATTTAAAAAGCATGTACAGTGTGATCTGCAGAGCAGAAATCAATCATTATGGAAAGCTACGAGCATTGTGGAAAACTGCAAAGTATGCTAAGACTCTGGATTAAAGTAGTTTTACATCCTCCCAAGTTTACACACAAGTAATATAAATTTGTACTATAAAATGCACCATTACACACGCAACCTCGAAACAAATCCTTGGAGTTAACTTTAGTGCACCATAAAGTGGCCTTTATAGCCTATCATATGTTGACCAAAGTTACTAAACTACTGTAATGTTACAGGACTAATATAACACTTTCCTGGAGATTTATCAGCTATTCCTCAGGGAGCACATGCAACCTTCTACCTGTAAAACAATCATTTAGTTTTTCAGAGTTTTGACCAATATTGGAGGTATGTTGTGCTTTAAATATGCATTTGCCGCACAATTTCTGAAATGTTCCTCAAGGGAGAACCTCCAAACCTCCTCCTACAATGCTCATAAAATAGAAACAATGTTGTACCAATGTCCCAATTGTGGAAAATGTGTTGAGGAAGTTAACAATTTGACATTATTTTTTCAAACATTCATTGAGAATTACTCTCACAGCTCTAAATTGGTTTAAAATTGTACCGTTTTTGATCAGTCACTAACATTATGCTTTGAAATGCACAATTAGCCACTATCGACATCCCAAAATATTGTTAATTACTCTCTAATTATATCAGATGTGTTTATATGTTATCTTCATTACAGTACTAATCATTCAGGTACAGGACACTAATTTATGTTGTGATTCATATGTTGCTCCACATTTCAATTAAAAAGCACATGTGGCCCACTGCTCCCTGAATGTTAGGGTACCCTGGTCTAAAAAGTGTCAACTAATATGTTTCTATTCACAAAGTAGATCATGGGTTTCTGCCCTAACCATTATAAGTTGCTCTGTTACATTTTCTCTTTCCCCAGTAAGTTTACTTTTAAGTTTCTTTAGTCTCCTTGCCTTCCAGTTTGTCTTCTAATGTCCGTTTCATCCTCACCGTCCATCACCACCGCCTTCTCTGTGTCCCTTTCATTACCCGGCTCCACTGAAAACATTTTTCACAATCTCCTGAGTTTCTAATGGATACTTATAACTGTAGATTCTTCACTATTAGAATATATCCTCAGAGTCCAGCCCAGGAATATTTTAATGGCTATGTTCCTGCGCGCCAGTAGGTGGCATTGTGCGACTCTGCACTGACTTTGTTCCATCTCGGAAATTACGACTGCCGTCTCATATACGGGCCTCCCCTGTGTTAGGACATCAGTTTCTTTTTTTCTGTGCCTTTTTATGCGGATCCGGGCTTCAGTCCAGACTTTTTCCTAGTAGTTTTATGTGTTGCTTTTTCCAATATGCAAGAGCTATATCTCCACTGCTGCAAACAGATGTCTGTTACAGATTCCCACCAGGTCTGTCTCTGATGGTTGTGTCCAGCACATTATTCCAAATCCTGCAAGGAGTGCTCCCTTATGAACCGAAAGGCAATCTGGAACTATGAAACTATACATCGCTGAACATCGAAAGAATTCTCGGAAGTCCAGCTCCAAGTCTTAAGCACAGGCCCATTCCTACTCTCCAGGATGTCCCTGCTGCAGGTCATTGTTGAGATCCAACTCTTCTGGTAACGTGAAATCTAAGCGGGAGCACAAACAGACCAAGCAAGATTCATCCACTCACAACCTGAGAAATGGTGAGGATGTCAGGGTACCTTGCAGTTCTTCTCTCGTCTCCTGCTGAAGAGCCGGTTCTACAACCGATCCTGATGCTTCCCAAATTTCCGGGTCTGTCAGCTCCATCCAAACAGATTGAGGCCTTCATATAGGCCATATTGTGAGTTTTCAGCAACCTTATGGCACCCTCTAGTGCACCTTCGGACCCCAAGGATCTGTGTATTCCTCAAGTTGGGATATCACCAGTGGGTTCTGCCTTGGCTCTGTGTATGCCTCCAGAACCCGCCTATGGTTCGGCTCCAACACAGGAGCGGACTTCCAAAATGGCACCAAAATCCACACTGGTCCCTGTGACATCGATACCGGCACCTATGCTACCGGCATAAGAGGATGCCTCCATTTCTATCGTCCTCTCCAACTTTAAGCTGAATCTATCTCAACCTCGACCAAAGTCGCGTCTCTACACCGTGCTGAAGCACCTGGCCCCAGTTCATCCCATTTCAGACAGAACTATACCTCTACATTGGAGCCGCATCCCAGCGCTTCACCGACTTTTTGGTCTAGAATCTGTCCAAAGCACCAGCCTTTAGAATCAATAATGGTGATGAGGGTGAGTATTTTCCCCAACATTATGAGGATCACAATTTATTTCTGGATGTATATTATGCCACTGGTTTGGACACTTCCCTAGACATTGGGTTGGGTTCTCCCCCTCGCCACCAACAAATGAAGAGAGTACCTCCTTTGCTGTGGTAATGGCGGAGGTTTGGGATTTGCAATTGGCTACTATGAAAGCCAAAACCGATGTTCTAGCAGAGATTTTATGACCTGGACAAACTTCATCAGAGTCTTTACTCCAATTTAATGAGGCGCTGACTGAAACACTTATGGGCACCTGGTCAAGCCATGTTCCTGTCCTCCGGTAAACAGACAGGTTGCCAGAGGCCGAAGGTTTGCGCCAAGTAACCCTGATTTTTTTTGACACAGCACCCTACCCCAGAATGTTTGGTGGTTCAAGCTTCCACCAATAGAGTGAACTCAAAGTCTTTCCCCATGACTCCTCCTGACAGTCAAAATGCCTTGAGACTTTTGGGAAGCCGATATTTTCTTTGGCCAGCCTTAGCCTCTGTTCAGTCAATGTCAGCTCACAGGTTGAAAAATATATCTATGCTTTATGGAACATGGTTGGCAAAATCCTGCCGATAGACTCTGAGACATTTCGGGACAATTTGGCTCAAACCATTCAGGATGTCAGTATGCTGGGTTGGAAGCTATTGACAGAACAGTTGGCATTAGTATATTTCTTAGACGGCATACTTGGATGTGATCCACAGGCTTGTCTGGAGACGTGCAAGCCACTGTAATGGACATTCCATTTGATGGGTCTCGCCTGTTTGGCGAGAAGGCCAATTTGGTATTGGAACGTTTTAAAGAAGGATGGGCTACGGTGTGTTCCCCAGGCATTTTTTCTTACACGAGATAGTATTCTCACCAGATTTGCTCCTTTTGACGCTACTCCAGAGGACTGGCGTTGTGCCAAGGCCCACCCACTCCACTTCCTCAGTTGCCTCTAGCAGAGTTCAGTCTTTGTGCATGTCCAAAGCTGCTACTATTGACCCAAAAATTGCTTTAGGATGCCACAGCCTATGCTGATGAATGTCAGGATTTCGATGTTATGGAAGCTCAGCTACAGCATGTTGAACCTCTTTTGAGATACTCTCTTTCTGCCGATTTTAGGGGCATCGCACCCATCTCTATCTAAAAAGTTACCAACATCATTGATAAAAAGAATAAAAAGCATGGGGGCAAGGACACAGCCCTGCCTTACTCCACACTGGACCGGGAAGGGATCTGTGACTTGGTTACTCTCCCACCACCTCACCTGTGCTGTGGTTGATGAATGTAATCTGATTAAAATATCTAAGAGATCCGTTGGTATGCCCTGCTCCTTTAAGACCCTCCATAGGTTTGCATGCGGGACTAGGTCAAAGGCAGACCGTAAATCTACGAAAGCCACATAGAGCCTTCCTCCCTTAACTTGCACTTCCTTCCAGTAGATGCACAACAGGCGGAAGGTTTGGTCCAAGGTGCTAGTATTGGCTCGAAAACCTGCTTGAAGGTCATTCAGGATACTGGACTCTGTGATCCAGTCCTGTATCCGGCCTAAGATTTGCTTGCAAAAGATCTTCTGCAGGGAGTCGATAAGACTAATTGGCCTATAGCTGGATGGCCTCGCTCTGTCCCCCTTTTTGTAAATGGGGACGACCTCAGCATTTTTCCACGAGGGAGGGATAGGGGTGCCCCTGAGGATTGAGTTAGTAGGTTTATATAGGATCCCCAGAGTGCTACATCCTCCTTATAAAGATCATTGGGGATTCTATCTGGTCCGGGGGCGCGGCCCGAGGTGCAAGAGCGAATTGTTACTTGCGAAACAATTCACCCTCGTTGCCCTCATTACTGAGCCCTTCACCAGACCCCAGGGGTTCTTCCTCGACTGTAGCATCCCTTGACTCATAAAGAGAGCCAAAATATGCTTCCCACTCCTCTGGCTGTACTGAGACTTCTAAGGCTCTCCCATTCCCCTTAAGCCAATAAGCTGCTTTACTCCAGAAGCTCTTTGAATCTTTGACTAATAATGCATTCCGTAAGGCAGCCCAAAGGGAGCCCCCCCACTCCTTCGCAGATTCAATTGCCCGCTTATACTTGGCTCTGCAGGTCACTGTCTCAATACGTGATTTATGCTTTACTGCCCTTATTAGCGCCTCCTTGCTGAGCCTACAATCCTTATTGTACCATGCACCCTGCTGAACTGATCTCTGGTGTGTGCTATTACTTCCCTTCCTTTGGGGATTTCCCGGGTGACCTAACAATTTCCTCATCTCTTTGTATAGAAGCTCATGACTGGAGCCTAGCATCTCCACGACATTCTGAGTGGTAGAGCTAGCAAATTCCTCAAGTAACAGACAAACCTTCTTGACTACACCTAGTGCCCCCGGATGAGTCTCCACCCAGTCCCATCTAATTGCCCTCTGGTTGTTGGTATTTGTTAGAGTACCTAAATCTGGGCAGCCCCTTTTAGCAGGCCCAACAATTCCCTGCTTGGTAAGAGTAAGAGCTAGGGCGTTGTGGTCACTATCAACCCTTTTGACCACTGCCATATCTTTAACTGAGTGCCAGTGATTTAGAGATACTAGGCAGTAATCTAGCCTGCTTTCGTGACCTAACCTATTGAAGGTAGGATCCCCATTGGGTCAGAAGTTGTCCTTCCATTCGGGGCTCTCAAGTTGTGCTGCATTGTTAGTGCCATCATCTGAGCTCCTCTCTTGGTCCACCTTACTAAGGGACGATCTAACTGAGGAATTTGCCACTCTCTGTCCCATTCATCGGTCAAATCTGGGGGAATCGGGGCAAGCGGTTCAAAAGTGCAATTAAAATCACCCGCCACTAGTACAGGGATGTTATCTGTGTAGTGTGACAGGGCAAGATCTAGAATGCGCAATGTGTTAGTTTCCTCCTGGGCCCTCTGCCCTCTGTTGTGGACATTAAACATCCTAATTTTTGGTCCATTATAAAAAGTAAGCTCTAATGCAAGTATATCCTGCGAGTCCACATGCAGGAGTTTGACTTTAGGCCCTAAGCCAATTTTCACCCATGCTGCTAGCCCTCCCGAGGGTCTGCCCAGCTCTTTTCTTGTAGCATTATTGGCATAGGTGGAAAAACCACTCCTGTGCGGACATTGGAGGCTCCAGGTTTCTTGGAAAAAAATGATATCAAAGGGATCTATAAAGGAACACCATTCTGGGTCCACCATTAGCTTGGAGATCCCAGCCACATTCCATACAAGTACCCTTAAAGAGTGGTTTACCAAATCTCCCCCTTCTATGACTTCTACACCCCCCAGAGATGGAACAGTCGCAACCCTGTTTCCCACGAAAGGAGCGATCTCACTGAGATACTGTCCCACTTCTGTGCTGCCAGAAAACTCCTTACTCATACAACTGTTAGGGTATATTTAATTCTGCGGACAAACAGCCTGTCCTTCTCTAGCATGCAACTGAGCTGATACACGAAATCAAAGTCACAACCAGCCTGTTCCTCCGAGACATTCTTACATTCAGAATTTTGCAGCATGCAGCTGTTGTAGCAAGGGAAGTGTAAAAAACTGCAGCACCGATTTTTGTGGAAAAATTCTTTGAGTGTAGACTTAGAGAATTGTTTGCCGATTTTCCCTGTGGCTGTGGAATATCTTTCAGTTTGCAGTTCCAGGCAGATGTAGTACAGATGCATCAGAAATGAAAGAATGATTGGGGCAAAGGAGGGGTGGAAACAACAGACACAATATAACATTTTCTAGCAATGTTGCTGGTGCTGAATGGAGCATTGGCAGTACCGCTCAGCTGCCAGGTGACTGTTCCAAGCATTGGAATGAAAGGTGTGCGCGAGTTCAGAGAATCTGATACAGATTCTATGCAAGATACAGAGTGCTTTGTCCAGTGGATCTATTCACGTAGACATCCTGAGTTGGCGATTGTGGGGTCGGTGCCAAATCCCCACGTATTTTACCAGATTCTGCTGTGCCCACTGAGACCCTCTCGGGAGAATCCCTCCGCACTGCAGGTCGTCCTTTTTCAAGTGTTACGGCATGACATTGTTACACCTTTAGTGGGGCTTTGAGAAAAATGAGAATAAGACTTAGCACTTCCAATTACAGAAACAGATCTGGCCAGGATACCTGCTTGCACCTACACAGTATCTAGAATGCCAGATTTATACTGATTAACTTTTAATATCTGCACAGGGCATATCTAACCCCGGGCAAAATCACTTGGTTCTTCCATGTTGCTGACGCGGCCTGCCCTCGATGTGGAGACCAAAGAGCGGAGATGCTCCATATGGTGTGGTCCTGCCCCCTATTGGAGGATTTATGGAGGGAAGTAGTGACTTGTGTTAATGTGGTGACCCAGGGATTGATTGACTGTACACCTCTGGCATGCCTCCTGGGAGAATCCCCAGACCTGCAATAGGAAGACTACCACAGGGTTGCATTGCTCTTGCGTGAGAGCCCATTGTTAATGGAAACATGCACTGTCTAAGGTCTGGCCAGAAGTGCTTGTCCTTGGTCGGGGCCTACTTGTTCATGTTTAAATGCATTATGTCTATCTAAAGGTGGTTTTAGGATTTCTCTGAGGCACAAGCCTTTGGTTAATGTTACAATGGTGTTACAGCCTGTAGAGCTGTTTTAACAAATGTAACATTATGTTAAAGCCATAGGCTTTTCTTTTTGATTGTCATTAAGTTGACAGGCTGTAGGCTGAACTGTGTTGACTGTGTATAGCTCATGTCATTGCAATAGTTAAGGATATTGTGGGTTTCTATGTTAGGGCCTGTAGATGCCAGTTTGTCACTGGGTACCTTGCAGATAATGTCAGGAGTCTATATGTATGAGATAAATTACACTCTGTTCATAAATCTTTAGGACAGGTAATGTGTACCCCTGCAGGAAGTGTTTGAAATTGTAATTCCCGCCAAGACCGTGCATGCTCTTGATATACGTTTTTCGTCTATTGTAGGTTTGTGAATATTTGTAATGTATGTGTAGTATTTAGCCTTGTATGTGTTGAATTATTTTTCCTTTTTAAAAGTAAAACACTATGGTCTATGGTTTATAGAGTATTATTATGTATTTTTGTGTGTTGAATTATTTTTTCCTTTTTAAAAGTAAAACACTATGGTCTATGGTTTATAGAGTATTATTATGTATTTTTGTGTGTTGAATTATTTTTTCCTTTTTAAAAGTAAAACACTATGGTCTATGGTTTATAGAGTATTATTATGTATTTTTGTGTGTTGAATTATTTTTTCCTATTTAAAAGTAAAACACTATGGTCTATGGTTTATAGAGTATTATTATGTATTTTTGTGTGTTGAATTATTTTTTCCTTTTTAAAAGTAAAACACTATGGTCTGTGGTTTATAGAGTATTATTATGTATTTTGGTGACGACTTAGTTTTCACTCCATATAACCTCCCACAGGGAGTCTTGAACTACTTTGACAATACTACCTTGGTAGTCAAGTGTTCAAGGGTTGTGCTTGTCTTTCAATTTGAGGTGATAATAGTACTGGCAGCCAGAAATGTTAATAGCAAGTGACCACAATTAATACAGTTGGTGCCCAATAACCCCTGGAAGCCCTTGGTCACCCCACCCACCCACTTTAATTTCCAGATTATTTCTGTCAACGTTGGACAAGCATGTACTGGGATACTTAACCGATTCAATTAATACTATGTCAAGCTGATTCAGATGGTTCAGTCAGATAATGAATATAATTGATGGGGAAAGGTAAATATCAACTTTGAGCTTCTGACTATAATTGATCATTTTTTGTCTTGTTAATGGGTGGTGTAATCCTTTCACATGAATTTGTAACTTACTCATAGTGGTTTCAGCAAAAAAATACCCCTTAAACTCTTGGCAACCTACTGCACAATATGCATGCTTTGTCACCCTATTGCCGTGAATCCATATGGCTGTTGGAAGCTATGTTTTCTTCTTCAAAGTGGGAAACAAAAAAAATGAAGAGTGGATTTTTTAATGAAAAGGGAAAGCAATCTAGGGAAGAGATGGAAGAACAAGGGCATGCAAAGATAACTTACCTTACAAGATCAATATTAAAGACCCAACCCACACCCGTACACCATCCACCCCCTCTCACTAAACTCTTCTAGGAAATGAACCAGAATTGAAAACTATGGCCATCCTTAGATATATCGCACACCCTTGAGAGGCTGTACTTACTGTGCAACAGTGAACCAGCTAATGGTTTAAGCTTGTCAAAAAAACAACATAAGCATTTAGGTCTATGTAAGTTGTTTGGAAAACAACATGTAATAGCTGAACAATGTTGTACGTAATAGTCAATCAATCAATCAATTCTTTCTTTATTCGTCCTTCCAAAGACAGGACATAAAAGATACACATGGATAAAAACATCATATAAAATCAAACTTATCTTAGCAAATACAAACTCATTTTCTGTTTAAAAAGAATACATCAGCAAACAAAATACAGTACTATTTTCTCGGAACTAAAGAGGCAGTGCAAAGCATTTGGGTTCATAGGTAGCAGCAGGTATTATCCAATAGTGCAAAAAGATCAACTGTAACCATCAATAGCATCAAATGTTATCCAAAAATACTTGAATAATAAAATCAGGAGTTAGCAGCAGGGGTAAGCAATTTAGCAAGAATACTAATACAATCCATACAAAAAATGGTAAAATACACTAAAATTAAAACAACATACTCCTTCTCTTTGCTAGAATACACTTAAAAAAACTCCCAACGGCAAAACAGACATCACGATCATTGAGTTGCTGCAAAAAGTACAACGCCGCTTTGCACTTTGAAAATTTGTGTCTGCGTAGAAGAGGTATTAAAAATGTCCTGGTAAATGGAAGATAAAATTGACAAAAAAATACAAAATGTAAAATGGTTTGACTCGAGTGTTCATCACAAGGGCAAATAGTAATAGATTCCGAAGAATACTGTAGGAGAGTAGGATCTGCCTCTTATGTTGCCCCCACTTTTTTTCTGATGTTAGCACTGGTTTCTGGCTATAGTCTGGCTGGGTCCCTGCCAATCAGGGCCCCAGCCTCTCTGTTCTCTCTAAACGACATGGAGTGCACTCTAGGTGCACTAGTGATTGGATACTGTGGTGCCTTATGAGTCCCTAGTATATGGTACCTTAGGTGCCAAGGGCATAGGTACTTCACAGGCCTTCCAGGGGCTGCAGCATGTGTTATGCCACCCCTGGGAAGCAGTCTAAATCTGACACCACAGGCCTGCTACTGCAGCCTGGGTGAGGTGGTGCTAGCACCCCTCACTGAGATATAGGTTTCCTATATCTCTCCTGCACACACATATAAACCTATCAGTCACCCCTAAGGCAGGCCCTATCAATCCTGAGGGCAGGGTGCTTGGCTTCTATGTGAGGGGGTGCCTCTGCCTGAGCAGGGCCCCTCTGCAGCTCTCAGAGTCTATTCTCTGGTGCTGTTTGTGGATGCGGTTAAACCATATACTATTTTAGTGCATTATATCCTCGCGGTAAATGCTAACTTTGGAATGGCTGCATCAAAACATGTCGTGTTTGGTGTCAAACATCTTGGAATACTACCCCCCCGCCAATCTTGGCGGCGGGGGTAGCATTCCACCCTTCTAGAGGGATAAGACATGTACCTGCTGTGGAAACGCGGTAGAATCCTAAAGAGCCCTGGCATCACAAAATGGATGCCACCAGTCACAGACACTGGGCTGCCCTCCTGCTGATGACCGAAACTCGCAGTGGAGGAAGCCCAACAATAGGCATCCTGTCACAGGGAGGTGTAACCACCTCCCAGACAGGGTTTAGTGTATTGGGGCTGGGTGGGTGCACTCTTAGAGTGCTTTGAAGTCCTGCACTGGGGGAGCAGAAGGCTCCTCTGTGCATATGCCAGTTCAAACCAGCTCAGGGGCTACCTGCCCCTGCTCTGGCGCGAAACTGGACAAAGGGAAGTGGGTGTAGCCACCCCTCCCTTGACCCTCCCATAGGTGGGGTCATAGAGCTAGTCCATCCCCTCTTTTTAGTATAAGAGGGGAACCTTGCCATTGCAAAGCAGATAACCCCTGGACGACGCTCTACAGAAGAATCCTGGCCCTTCGACGTTCCACTACCTTTGGAAGACAGAAGAATCTCCCTTGGAGTCAAGGAGTGACTCCCCTGCTTGGCAGGCACCAAAAACGACAACGACGGTCGCAAACTACGCCGCTCCCGCCGGAGTCCGAAGTCCCTGCAGCCCAAGAAGTGGATTTCCTGACCTCTCCCAGGCCATCGTGAGTCCCCAGCGAAGCTGAGGCAAGTGGACCCCACGAGTAACGAGGAACCGCGACCCCTGGGTACCGTGCACTATTGTCGAGTGCAACCCCTTCACAACGTTCTACGAACTTGTGCTTTGGACCACGTGTGGTCCCGACCTCCAGCAGGAATCCTCCGAAGATCAGAGGCCTACACCGTCCCGAGTGACCGTGGGCCCCTGTTGAGTGATTCCGCCCGAGGTGTCTTCGCGATCCCTTGCCCGCCGGCTTGTGGGTCCCCAGAAGACTTCTTAAAGAAACCAAAGGGCTCCCTGGTTGCTCCAGGCCTGCCCTGACTTACCCTCGCTGGGTGAGTCCCTCAGACCTTGCTGGTCTGCGCCATCGACTTTTCTTCATCTCCCCGAGACTTGCTGCTGCCAAGGCGTGTTGGCTCCAATCGAGTTGCCGACACCGCAGTCAGCTGCAGACGTCGAGGGACCCACCGAATCCAGCTCCTGGTCGTCGTCGACACCTCCTGGACCACGTGGCTGAAGAGTCAAGGCACCCGCAACCGACCTGAATCAACCGACGACGGTGGGCATCCATCTTCCTTGCCCCGGGTCACTGCCAAGTGACTTTGAACACTGTCCCCTCTGCTTTCAGGTCATCCTTCTTCAGAATCCAGGCTTGGATTCCACCGGACACTTCTTCAGCTCCCGCAAGCAGCAAGTCTTCTTTGTTCGCCATTGAAAACGACGCCGCGACCCGACACCAAAGGACACCTGTGCACCCGGCTTCCCTGGGTGAGGTAACTCCAGCACTACGGTGCTCCTGTGGGTGTGGGCCCTAGAACTACTTACCCTGTAAGTGACTTGCTTGTAGGTTCTCCCGAAGTATCCTAAAACTCTGTATTTCCAACCGCGACTTGCCCCATTGAAGTTAACGGCGATTCGCGCCTGTGTATCCACACTGCACGCGTCCCCCGTGGGTCCTTTACTTACCTGCCTTGGGTGGTTTTGTGAGGCCCCAGCACTTCTGAAGGCCCTAGGCCTTGTCTCCCTGCAAGTCGTTGTTTCTAAGTCTCTTACTTAGTATATGGTCTGGTACGCCCCTAGGGCCCCAGCCATATTTTGTGCTTAACTTATTGTGAAACGTTGATTTGTGCATATGTTTGTCTTCTAATCTCATAAAGAGATTAGTAGAGAGTTATTTAGAAATAAATACATATATATTTGATATATATACCTGTGTGGTGTCTTTTCATTTGGTGATTCAAGAGATTATATGGTAAAACAAGCTGCTTTACATTCCTCCGAGACTTAGCCTGAAGGCTGCTCTCCACAGCTACCACTAGGATAGCTTTCTTTAAAAGGTTGTCTTAAACCTATCTACCATAAGAGTCGATTTGCCCTGGTGCAAGGTGTCCACTTTAATTAGTGAACAGCATATACCAGGCCAACTTCTCACATTGGTGGGCAGCGTGTGGGATTCCAGCTTGCCATTGTTTTACCAGAAAATCTCTATTTGAATTACTAACTGAAAACCATTATAGGTACTCAAGGTACATATAAAGTCAAGCTTAGTATCAATAAGTTCTACTGAACTTAGAGCTGTGTGCCAAGGGATAGCACACCCTTTCCACAGCTCAAGCTAGGATCAGTAGGCCACAAACTAGTGTAGGTAGTACAACACTGCACAACACTAGAATGTCCTTAAAGGGTGGACCCAGTGGATCCACTCAGCCTCAGTATAAGGACATGGCTTTCTCTGACTTGAGAGCCATGTGTGTTGACAGACACCTGAGGATAGGACAGAGTCCCTCAACCCTGCACCTGATAGATCTGCTGACAGCAGATGACCTGAGATTGGCTCTAGGAGCTAAAGGGTTTGAATCAGTGGGTGGGTCAGTCATAGTATCTGGGTCAGATGATGAAAATCAGAATGACCAAGACTCTGTGATTGAAGGGCCAGGCTCCAAGGGGCCTGAAAAGGACAGAGGAATTCTCCCTAAGAGAACTGACAGAGAGGAGGAGAGGCACAGATCCCCTTCCAGGGAATCTGACCACTCTTATCACTCTGGCAGAGAATTTGTCCAGCAGAGGAGCTCATACTTTTCCTTAAGAGAGACCTCCTCTGAGAGAAGGTGCAAACTGCTCCAGTATGAGGAAGCCAGAGTGGCCCTCAGAACCAAGCAGTTGGCACTGGATAGGGAAGCCCTGGAGATCCAGAGAGCTTCTAGAAAAGAGGGGTTAGAACCCCCTGGTGGCAGCAACAGTGTCCCTAGAGGCAGAGAATATATTCCTGACCATAGGAACCTGAGCAAGGTTGTTCCTCCCTACCAGAGTGGGGATGATATCCACAAGTGGATAACTGCTATGGAGAGGGCCTGTAGAGTACAGCAGGTCCCCCAAAAGCAGTGGGCAGCAATCTTGTGGCTCTCCTTTTCAGATAAAGGAAGAGACAAGCTCCTCACTGTTAGAGAGGAGGATGCTGATGATTATGAGGTCCTGAAGAGTGCACTGATAGATGGGTTTGGCTTAACCACTGAGCAGTACAGGTTAAAGTTCAGAGATACCCAGAAGGCACAGACTCAGGACTGGACTGACTTTGTTGATTGTGCAACCAAGGCTCTAGAGGGTTGGCTGGTTGGCAGTAGGGTTACTGATTTCAAGGGATTGTATAATCTGATGATGAGAGAACAGATCCTAAATAATTGCCAGAACCAGTTGTTGCATCAGTACCTGGTGGACTCTGATCTGACCTCTCCCCAAGAATTGGGAAAGAAGGCAGACAAATGGGTCAGAACCAGGGTGAGGCAGAAAACCCAGAACCAAGGGGGTGACACTAAGAAGCAAGATCCTAAAGGCTCTGAGAAAGGTGGGGATAAGTCAAAAGACCAGAAGTCTTCACAAGGGCCCCAAAAATCTGCATCTGGTGGGGAGTCACAGTCCAACAAGGGAAAAGGCCAAAAGAAGCCCTGGTGCAAATTCTGTAAACAGAAAGGGCACTGGACTTCTGATTGTACCAAGTCCAAAGACCAAACTACCACCACTCCTGCCCCTAAGGCAACTGTGCCCCCTAGCTCAGCTACTGGTGGAGGTGGTACGCAGAATAAGGGTGTAGTAGGGTTGACCCTGGGTTCTGAAGTGGATTCTGACCTAGTCAGAGTGACCACTCAGGCAATGCTGATTTGTGAGGGAAACATTGACATGTCCTTCCTAGTAAGCCCCAGTAATCTGGGCAAGTACAAACAGCAGCCTTTGATAAATGGCAAACAGGCTTTGGCATTTAGGGACACAGGTGCTAGTGTCACCATGGTGGCAGAGGACCTAGTGGACCCTGGACAGATCATCCTGGGTGAAATGTACCAGGTGACCAATGCAAGCAATGTCCAGACCAACCATAGTCTGGCAGTTGTGAATTTCTCCTGGGGAGGGGTAACTGGCCTCAAGAAGGTTGTAGTCAGTGCAGACCTCCCTGTAGAATGTCTGTTGGGCAATGATCTAGAGACTTCAGCCTGGTCTGAAGTAGAGTTATGGACTCATGCTGAGATGTTGGGCATCCCTGCAGAGGTATTTGCTGTGACCAGGTCACAAGCAAGAATGCATGACACTGAACCAGCTCTGGATCCTGGAACAATGGACCAGATGCTTCCCAAGAGGAGGAGCAGTAGGGTTAAGGCAGTGCCTTCCCCTCTGTCTCAGATCAAGGATTCACTTCCAGAGGGAGGTGAAGCAGAACCTGAAGAAGGAACTGCCCCAGAGGGACTTGAACCTGACCAGGTTGAGTTCTTGGGGGCAGGGGGCCCTTCCAGGGAAGATCTGAGCAAGGAGCAACAGTGCTGCCCCTCTCTTGAACCCCTCAGATAGCAGGCTGCTGCTGAGGCTGCTGGGAGTGCTAGTGGGTCCCATAAAATGTATTGGGATGAGGGACTCCTATATTCTGAGGGTAGAGACCCAGCCCCTGGAACCACCAGGAGGTTGGTAATACCTCAGAAGTTTAGGGGGTTCCTCTTGACCTTAGCACATGATATCCCTTTAGCAGGTCACTTGGGCCAAAACAAGACCTGGGACAGGCTTGTTCCACATTTTCATTGGCCACATATGTCAGAGGACACAAAGGAGTTTTGTCGCTCCTGTGTCACTTGCCAAGCCAGTGGTAAGGCAGGTGGCACAACAAAGGCCCCCTGATACCACTACCTGTGGTGGGGGTACCCTTTGAAAGGGTAGGGATTGACATTGTTGGTCCCCTTGACCCTCAGACTGCATCTGGGCACAGATTTATCCTGGTGGTAGTGGATCATGCCACCAGGTACCCAGAGGCAATTCCTCTGAGGACCACCACAGCACCTGTGGTGGCAAGAGCCCTCATTGGAGTTTTCTCCAGAGTGGGTTTTCCAAAGGAGGTCATTTCTGACAGAGGTGCCAACTTCATGTCAGGATATCTGAAAGCAATGTGGAAGGAGTGTGGTGTAACTTATAAGTTCACCACCCCTATCACCCACAATGCAATGGTTTAGTTGAACGCTTCAACAAAACCTTGAAAGGAATGATTAAAGGACTCCCAGAGAAGCTTAGGCGGAAATGGGACCTTCTTCTTCCTTGCCTGTTGTTTGCCTACAGAGAGGTTCCACAGAAGGGGGTTGGTTACAGCCCATTTGAGCTTCTGTTTGGGCATCCTGTGAGAGGTCCACTATGTTTGGTAAAAGAGGGCTGGGAGTTACCTCTCAAGCCCCCCAAACAAGATGTGATGGACTATGTACTTGGTCTCCGCTCCCGGATGGCGGAGTACATGAAAAAGGCAACCAAAAACCTGGAGGCCAGCCAAGAATTGCAAAAAGCTTGGCATGACCAAAGGCTGTGCTGACTGTATACCAGCCAGGACAGAAAGTGTGGGTGTTGGAGCCTGTGGCCCCAGCAGCCCTCCAGGACAAGTGGAGTGGCCCCCATACAATAGTTGAACAGAAGGGAGAAGTCACCTATCTGGTGAATCTTGGCACTCCCAGGAGCCCCCTAAGGGTGCTTCATGTCAACAGATTAAAGCCATATGTTGACAGGGCTGACATGGGCTTGCTCATGGCAACTGATGAGGACCAGGAGGAGGAGAGTGACCCTCTCCCTGACCTGCTCTCTCAGAACCCTGATGATGGGTCAGTAGATGGTGTTGCTTTGGCAAGCAGCCTCACTGACCATCAGCAAACTGAGTGCAGACAAGTTCTGCAACAGTTTAGACATATGTTTAGCCTGACCCCTAGTCAGACTACCTGGTCCACCCATGAGGTGGACACTGGGGACAGTCTGCCTGTCAAGAATAAAATCTACAGGCAACCTGACCATGTCAGGGACTGTATCAGGACTGAAGTCCAGAAAATGTTGGAGTTAGGCGTGATTGAGCCTTCAGATAGCCCTTGGGCTAGCCCAGTAGTCCTGGTACCCAAACCTCATACCCAGGGTGGTAAGAAAGAAATGAGGTTTTGTGTAGACTACAGAGGCCTCAATGCAGTCACTAGGACTGATGCCTATCCCATACCAAGGGCAGATGAGCTGATTGATACTTTGGCCTCAGCCAAGTATCTAAGCACATTTGACCTAACAGCTGGCTACTGGCAAATCAGATTAGCTGATGATGCAAAAGCCAAAACAGCATTTTCGACTCCTGGTGGGCACTACCACTTTGTGGTGATGCCCTTTGGATTGAAAAATGCACCTGCCACTTTTCAGAGGTTGGTGAATAAAGTTCTGGCAGGGATGGAAACTTATTGCTCAGCTTATCTAGATGATATTGCTGTCTTTAGTTCCTCCTGGCAGGATCACCTGGTCCACCTCAGAAATGTTTTGGAGGCCCTGCAGAAAGCAGGCCTCACTATCAAGGCCACCAAGTGCCAGATAGGGCAGAGTCAGGTTGTGTACCTGGGCCACCTTGTAGGTGGAGGCCAGGTTCAGCCTTTACAGAGCAAAATCCAAACCATAATGGAATGGGTTGCTCCAGCCACCCAGACACAGGTGAGAGCCTTCTTAGGCCTGACTGGGTACTATAGGAGGTTTGTCAAGGGATATGGATCTATAGTGACCCCCTTGAATGATCTTACCTCTAAGAAAATGCCAAAAAAGGTTCAGTGGACAGCTAGCTGTCAAAAGGCATTTGAAGACCTAAAGCAGGCCATGTGCACTGCCCCCATCTTACAGAGTCCAGACTACACCAAAAAGTTCATTGTCCAAACAGATGCTTCTGAGCTGGGTGTGGGAGCTGTACTGTCTCAACTGAATGATGAAGGTCAAGACCAGCCAGTAGCTTTTATTAGCAGAAGGCTGACCCCTAGAGAGAAACGTTGGTCAGCTATAGAGAGGGAGGCCTTTGCTGTGGTATGGGCCCTGAAGAAGCTGAGGCCATACTTGTTTGGTACTCACTTCATAGTTCAGACTGACCACAAGCCCCTCCTATGGCTAAAGCAGATGAAAGGTGAAAACCCAAAACTTTTGAGGTGGTCCATTTCCCTACAGGGGATGGACTATACAGTGGAACATAGGCCTGGGACCCAACATGCCAATGCAGATGGACTCTCAAGGTATTTCCACTTTGAACACGAAGACTCAACTGGTCAAGGTTAGTTTAGTGTCCCTACGTTTGGGGGGTTGTGTAGGAGAGTAGGATCTGCCTCTTATGTTGCCCCCACTTTTTTCTGATGTTAGCACTGGTTTCTGGCTATAGTCTGGCTGGGTCCCTGCCAATCAGGGCCCCAGCCTCTCTGTTCTCTCTAAACGACATGGAGTGCACTCTAGGTGCACTAGTGATTGGATACTGTGGTGCCTTATGAGTCCCTAGTATATGGTACCTTAGGTGCCAAGGGCATAGGTACTTCACAGGCCTCCCAGGGGCTGCAGCATGTGTTATGCCACCCCTGGGAAGCAGTCTAAATCTGACACCACAGGCCTGCTACTGCAGCCTGGGTGAGGTGGTGCTAGCACCCCTCACTGAGATATAGGTTTCCTATATCTCTCCTGCACACACATATAAACCTATCAGTCACCCCTAAGGCAGGCCCTATCAATCCTGAGGGCAGGGTGCTTGGCTTCTATGTGAGGGGGTGCCTCTGCCTGAGCAGGGCCCCTCTGCAGCTCTCAGAGTCTATTCTCTGGTGCTGTTTGTGGATGCGGTTAAACCATATACTATTTTAGTGCATTATATCCTCGCGGTAAATGCTAACTTTGGAATGGCTGCATCAAAACATGTCGTGTTTGGTGTCAAACATCTTGGAATACTACCCCCCGCCAATCTTGGCGGCGGGGGTAGCATTCCACCCTTCTAGAGGGATAAGACATGTACCTGCTGTGGAAACGCGGTAGAATCCTAAAGAGCCCTGGCATCACAAAATGGATGCCACCAGTCACAGACACTGGGCTGCCCTCCTGCTGATGACCGAAACTCGCAGTGGAGGAAGCCCAACAATAGGCATCCTGTCACAGGGAGGTGTAACCACCTCCCAGACAGGGTTTAGTGTATTGGGGCTGGGTGGGTGCACTCTTAGAGTGCTTTGAAGTCCTGCACTGGGGGAGCAGAAGGCTCCTCTGTGCATATGCCAGTTCAAACCAGCTCAGGGGCTACCTGCCCCTGCTCTGGCGCAAAACTGGACAAAGGGAAGTAGGTGTAGCCACCCCCTCCCTTGACCCTCCCATAGGTGGGGTCATAGAGCTAGTCCATCCCCTCTTTTAGTATAAGAGGGGAACCTTGCCATTGCAAAGCAGATAACCCCTGGACGACGCTCTACAGAAGAATCCTGGCCCTTCGACGTTCCACTACCTTTGGAAGACAGAAGAATCTCCCTTGGAGTCAAGGAGTGACTCCCCTGCTTGGCAGGCACCAAAAACGACAACGACGGTCGCAAACTACGCCGCTCCCGCCGGAGTCCGAAGTCCCTGCAGCCCAAGAAGTGGATTTCCTGACCTCTCCCAGGCCATCGTGAGTCCCCAGCAAAGCTGAGGCAAGTGGACCCCACGAGTAACGAGGAACCGCGACCCCTGGGTACCGTGCACTATTGTCGAGTGCAACCCCTTCACAACGTTCTACGAACTTGTGCTTTGGACCACGTGTGGTCCCGACCTCCAGCAGGAATCCCTCCGAAGATCAGAGGCCTACACCGTCCCGAGTGACCGTGGGCCCCTGTTGAGTGATTCCGCCAGAGGTGTCTTCGCGATCCCTTGCCCGCCGGCTTGTGGGTCCCCAGAAGACTTCTTAAAGAAACCAAAGGGCTCCCCTAGTTGCTCCAGGCCTGCCCTGACTTACCCTCGCTGGGTGAGTCCCTCAGACCTTGCTGGTCTGCGCCATCGACTTTTCTTCATCTCCCCGAGACTTGCTGCTGCCAAGGCGTGTTGGCTCCAATCGAGTTGCCGACACCGCAGTCAGCTGCAGACGTCGAGGGACCCACCGAATCCAGCTCCTGGTCGTTGTCGACACCTCCTGGACCACGTGGCTGAAGAGTCAAGGCACCCGCAACCGACCTGAATCAACCGACGACGGTGGGCATCCATCTTCCTTGCCCCGGGTCACTGCCAAGTGACTTTGAACACTGTCCCCTCTGCTTTCAGGTCATCCTTCTTCAGAATCCAGGCTTGGATTCCACCGGACACTTCTTCAGCTCCCGCAAGCAGCAAGTCTTCTTTGTTCGCCATTGAAAACGACGCCGCGACCCGACACCAAAGGACACCTGTGCACCCGGCTTCCCTGGGTGAGGTAACTCCAGCACTACGGTGCTCCTGTGGGTGTGGGCCCTAGAACTACTTACCCTGTAAGTGACTTGCTTGTAGGTTCTCCCGAAGTATCCTAAAACTCTGTATTTCCAACCGCGACTTGCCCCATTGAAGTTAACGGCGATTCGCGCCTGTGTATCCACACTGCACGCGTCCCCCGTGGGTCCTTTACTTACCTGCCTTGGGTGGTTTTGTGAGGCCCCAGCACTTCTGAAGGCCCTAGGCCTTGTCTCCCTGCAAGTCGTTGTTTCTAAGTCTCTTACTTAGTATATGGTCTGGTACGCCCCTAGGGCCCCAGCCATATTTTGTGCTTAACTTATTGTGAAACGTTGATTTGTGCATATGTTTGTCTTCTAATCTCATAAAGAGATTAGTAGAGAGTTATTTAGAAATAAATACATATATATTTGATATATATACCTGTGTGGTGTCTTTTCATTTGGTGATTCAAGAGATTATATGGTAAAACAAGCTGCTTTACATTCCTCCGAGACTTAGCCTGAAGGCTGCTCTCCACAGCTACCACTAGGATAGCTTTCTTTAAAAGGTTGTCTTAAACCTATCTACCATAAGAGTCGATTTGCCCTAGTGCAAGGTGTCCACTTTAATTAGTGAACAGCATATACCAGGCCAACTTCTCACAAATACTGACCCAGGGGGAAACATATCAACCAACGAAAAGACCCCAGCCTGAATTTAGACAACAAATTCCTTTCATGCACATCATTTACATATAAAAGATACGGGGCAATGTAGGGAGGAACTTGTATAAGACAATAATCCCTGACAGTGGGTTTGGCTACTTCAAACAATTCCCTAGACGATTCTTTATGTTTTCGGAAGCTCGCCAAAACCCTCTGACGGTCCCCTTTACCAATTCGTTCTGGGTGTTCATACAAAGAAGAACACCCAAGTTCCGTAAGACAAGTTTTAATGTATTGGAGCCAGGGGATGCAAAGGCCTCGAGTACAGTTTAAACAATCTCTAATAATTGCCCGATTAAAATCAGCTTCTTCATTTGTCCAAATGGAACACCAGGTAGCTAGTGGTGCAGCCTTTATGGTATCTTGGACATACTCGAGACCCAGCTCCAAATGGAGGGGAAAATGTGGCGAGGAAGGGGGCACTCCTAAAACTCTACGGCAAAATCTATTCTCCTCCAGCTGCATGGCAAGTACGTCCCTGCATCCCCAGATCCCCATACCATATGTTAAAATCGGAATACATTTACGCTTATAAATCTCTAAAATTGGGGCTATGGGCTTTTTACCTATAGACATTGCAAGTGAATAAGTAGTACCAACTGCGCGTGTAAATCTTGTTATTCTATTATTTATGCAGGTATGCCACGTGCAACCTTCATCAAAATCCAGGCCTAGATACGGGAAGGAGCTAACCCTTTCCAGCTTTTTACCCTCTATAATCAGACTACAGGACTTGGTGTTTTTGGGGCCACAAATCAGTACAAAAGTTTTCTTATAGTTTGGCTCCAGCCCCAAAAGTTTTCATAAAGTTAACATAGCTGGAGATAAGTTTTTTTAGGTCAATCGCAGTCCTTGCCATAAGGACTGCGTCATCCGCATAAAGGAGCGCTGGCACAGCCTTGTTTTCAACCTGCGGCACATCAGCCCCAACTGTGACTAATGTTTTCTCCAGATCATTTGTATAGAGGAGAAATAAAATTGGGGCAAGGACACATCCTTGACGCACCCCACGCCTAATACTAAACTGTTCTGAGCATTCACCAGCATTACCATACCTCACTGAGGCCGAGAGATCGTGGTGGAGGAGCCTCAGAAAGGAAACCAGACCTGCATCGACACCCATGTTTACTAAAATGTCCCACAGCTTAGAGCGTGAGACATAGTCGAACGCGCTGGTTAAATCCATGAAAGCTAAATGAGTAGGGGTGCCCTTCGCATATTTATATTTAGCCAGAATGAGGTGCAGATTTAGACACTGCTCGATCGTGCCTAGGCCCTTCCTAAACCCATACTGGGTAGGAGCCAAAATATTGTTTGCATTTATCCAGTCCAAAAGGCGATCTAGTAAATATTTTTAAATACCTCTATTTGCCGAGAGCTTGCTTAGTGCTCTGTCTGTTCCGGTGTGTGCCGACCCTGGTCCGTCACGGCTGTTGTGCCGATTGAACGGAGGGTGGACACACCAACCTTGATCCCTGCCTCACTTCCGCCGCAATTCTCTTCCGGGTTGGACGCATTCTAGTTGTCCACCGGAAATCATTTAAAAAGCTCGATGGTGCGGACGCGCGCAGCGGGCGCGCCGCTGGCGCGCCAAAGGCGCGCCTAAGGCAAGCCCGCCTGCGCCCGTCCGCGCCCAAACGGGTCCAGGGGCCAAGCATCATGCTCAAATCCGGTCTTACTCAGCACAAGAACTAAAATCTCTGCACTCTGGTAACTATCTACTCAATGCCCCTACTAACGCTAAACTAATTAAGCTAGGAATCATGGAAACAAGGGCTACCTTTCCGGAAATTATTATTTCCGTTCAGGCTACAATGACCACACAAAAACAGATTAGACATACTAATTTTAAACCTACTATATTCTATCTCAACACTCGGTCAATAGTGAAACACCAGCTTGAGATATTTAATTTATTAGATTCTAACCGACCTGACATCTTATTCCTAACGGAAACTTGGTTGTCACAGAATTCAGCCCCAGATATTCTAGCAGCCCTTCCTAATGACTACTATATCCTGCAGGCAAATCGTACATCAGGGATGGTAGGTGGGGGAGTAGCGGCCATTGTTCATCATGATCTAAAATCTATAATCTTAAGCCCACTTGATTTACCTTTAGTAGATAACTTAGTCTTTAAGCTGGAGTTGGCTTCAACTTCCTTAATTTGTGTGCTACTCTATAGACCACCCAAGAATATGTCCTCATTTCCTCATTCCTTAGCTGAACAGTTGGCTCAGCTAACCACCAACAATGCCAAAATATTACTGCTTGGTGACTTTAACTATTGGGCCAATGATACTCAAGGCGGTCCTCATGCGAAAGATCTGAATGACCTCCTTAGTGGGCTAAACCTTAGCCAGCAAATAACTATGGCAACACATAATAAAGGACACATATTGGACCAGGTATGGTCAGCTAACATCACGCTATCTGCACTGACTATCTCTCCCTGCATTTGGTCTGATCATTTTTTAATCCAGTTTATTATCAACGATGTTGCTAAAGTAAAACCTCTTAGTCTAAAAACATCAGTAGCTAGGAATTGGAACAATATTAATAAAACGCACTTCTATGCCACATTAGCAAATACAGTCCCTGTACATCAGACGTCTATCAATTTAAGTGAGGAAAATCTCACAGCATGGCTCACTATGGCCAGCAATGAACATGCTCCATTAAAAACAATACGTACAGTAAGACGTCATGAGGCACAAAGATGGTTCTCTTCCGACTTACAAAAACAAAAGCTAGCACTTCGTCAATCAGAAAGGAAATGGAGAACTAGCTATTCTTTAGACAACAAAGAGAGTTATTTGATTCAAATGAAAGAGTATAAAAAGTCAATCTCTTCCGCAAAGGCTGCCTATTTCTCCTCAAAAATTATGAGCTCTACTAACAGGTCTAAAGAAATATTTTCCATTGTGAATGAACTATCCAATCCAGACAGAGTTACACTAAAATCTACACCCAGTCAAGTCTTTTGTAACTCTCTCAATTCATTCTTTATTGACAAAATCGCTACTATAAAATCCAGCATCCCTCATTGCCTTGTCCCTGAGGGTCCATCATTAGCGCTGGAAAATCCATGTTCCATTGAACAATTCCCAGCTATAGACAGTACCATTTTTTTGGACCTTCTATCTAAAGTAAAGTCGGGATCACCTATCGATAGTTGTCCGCCTCATATTTTGAAAGATATCTTTACCACCTTCCCTGGTCCGGCCTTGGCACTTCTTAATGACTCTTTGGCCCAGGGCTGTGTCCCAAAAGCGTTTAAACCCAAGGCAGACCCCAAGGACCTCAAGAACTTCCGACCCATCTCTCTGCTCCCGTTCCCCGCGAAGGTCACCGAGAAAATCGTCAACAAACAACTGACCCGCTACCTCGAGGAGAACAACATCCTGGACCCTTCCCAGTCCGGCTTCCGCAGCAACCACAGCACCGAAACCGCCCTCATCGCCGCCACCGATGACATCAGGACCCTGCTAGACAACGGAGAAACAGCAGCCCTCATCCTCCTGGACCTATCAGCCGCCTTCGACACGGTCTGCCACCACACACTACGAACACGCCTTCACGACGCCGGGATCCAAGAGAAGGCCCTGGACTGGACCACATCCTTCCTTTCCGGCAGAACACAAAGCGTCCGCCTCGCCCCCTTCCGAGATCATCTGCAGCGTACCCCAAGGCTCCTCCCTCAGCCCAACGCTTTTCAACATCTACATGGCACCCCTCGCCCACGTCGCCCGACAGCACAACCTCAACATCATCTCCTACGCCGACGACACCCAGCTGATCCTCTCCCTCACCAAAGACCCTCACACCGCCAAAGCCCACCTCCACGAAGGAATGAAGGCCGTCGCCGAATGGATGAGGACCAGCCGCCTGAAGCTGAACTCGGACAAGACGGAGGTCCGCATCCTTGGTTCCAACCCTTCAGCCTGGGACGACTCCTGGTGGCCAACATCACTGGGAACAGCCCCGCCACCCACCGACCACGTACGCAACCTAGGGGTCATCCTCGACCCCACCCTCTCCATGACTAAGCAGGTCAACGCCGTTTCCTCATCCTGCTTCAACATCCTCCGAATGCTCCGCAGGATCTTCAAGTGGATCCCCACCGAAACAAGAAAAACAGTCACCCAGGCCCTCGTCACCAGCAGGCTGGACTACGGAAACGCCCTCTACGCAGGAACGACGGCTAAGCTCCTGAGACGGCTGCAACGCATCCAGAACGCCTCTGCACGTCTTATCCTCGACATCCCCCGACGCAGCCACATCACACCCCACCTGAGAGACCTGCACTGGCTCCCTGTCAACAAGAGGATAACCTTCAAGCTCCTCACCCACGCACACAAAGCACTCCACAACTCCGGACCAGCCTACCTCAACAGACGACTCAGCTTCTACACCCCCACCCGCCAGCTCCGCTCGACCAGCCTCGCCCTCGCCACAGTCCCCCGCATCCGGAAAACGACCGCCGGCGGCAGATCCTTCTCCCACCTCGTCGCCAAGACCTGGAACACCCTCCCCACCAACCTCCGACAGACCCAAGACCTACTGGCCTTCAGAAGACTCCTCAAGACCTGGCTCTTCGATCAGTAGCAGCACCACCCCCTCTTCCCCCAGCGCCTTGAGACCCTCGCGGGTATGTAGTGCGCTTTATAAGTGACATGATTGATTGATTGATTGAAAGCAGCAACGGTGGTTCCCTTATTAAAAAAATCAGGTGCGGACCCTAGGGTTCTGACCAACTATCGGCCCATTTCCCTGCTCCCCTATTTGGCAAAAATACTGGAGTCTCATGTGGCCAAAAGCCTCTGTACTTTTGTTGAACAGTCCGGCTATCTTGATCCAAATCAAGCAGGGTTTCGCCCAGCCCATTCCACTGAGGCAGTGATACTCACTGTTCTGGACACGCTTCGGAAAGAAGTTGACAAGGGTTCCCCCAGGTCCTGGTGTTATTAGATCTATCTGCGGCATTTGACACGGTCGATCATGGTATTCTGATCGACCGTGTCAGGACTGCTGGCATCAAGGGAGGGCATCCAACTGGATTGAGTCATTTCTTGAGGAACGCACTCAGTCAGTGCGTCTCTCCCAGTTTTCTGCACCTAAAATGGCAACGACATGTGGAGTGCCACAGGGCTCCTCGCTGTCTCCCCACTTATTCAATCTCTATCTCCTTCCCTTACTTCATTCCCTTAGAAACAGGAAAGTATGTACGTACAACTACGCAGATGATATGCAACTGGTGTTCTCTATCAATAACTCACCTGAGTCGATATCCGAATTCCAGGCAACAATGTTGCACATTCGCGACTGGATGAACAATAACCAGCTAAAATTAAATCCGGACAAAACAGAAGTGATTCTGTTGGGAGGTCCCTTGAACCCATGGAATGCACTGTTTTGGCCGAGTGAATTGGGTTCTCCACCCAATACTTCTGTCTCAGCCAAAAGTCTAGGAGTGATTATTAATAGTGATCTTACCATGAAAACTCAGATAGGAGCAGTAATTTCCACCTGTTTTTTTCAATTGAGGAAAATAAGAAAGATTAGGAGATTGCTTACACAGGAAGCCTTAATTCAAGTGGTCCTAGCCATGGTAATATCACATTTGGACTATGCCAATTCTTTATATTTTGGCATACCACTTTATCTCATCAAGAGACTGCAAATGGTACAAAACCAGGCTGCCAGATTAATATCCCAACAACCAAGATGGGAACACATCACTCCCACCATGAAAGAACTACATTGGCTTCCCATACCACAAAGATGTGCGTTTAAGGTTGGTTGCCTTATTTTTAAAACTCTGTATGGTGCCAGCCCAAAATTTATATCTAGACTGGTTCAGAAATACGTACCTGCACGTAGCCTACGCTCTGCACATAAGAACCTTCTAGTCATTCCTCCCTATAAACGGAAACGAATGGGAGGCTGCAGGTTTGCAGTATTAGCTCCCAGTTTCTGGAACACCCTTCCTTTGGACATAAGAACTTGTACTGAATTCACAAGGTTCCGTAGACTTCTTAAGACTTGGCTATTCACCCAAGCTTACAACTAGTTCAGACAATTGAATTCAGGAGGCCTCAACAGTTCCTTAAGTTAGCGCCAAGAAACCAACTGGTGTACGAGCGCTCTATAAGAATTTTTAACATAACATAACAGTACAACTCTCCCGATTATTTTTGCCGAAGAGGCCAAAAGAGATATTGGACGATAGCATTTCGGATCATGCACATCACCCTTTTTAAAAACAGGCACTATCACAGATGAACGCCAAGCTTTTGGGACTCCCTCACTGCAGACTGAATTAAAAACAGCGGTAAGTACCGGGGACCAGAATACTGGATCTTCCTTGAATAAATCCAGAGGAATTCCATCTGGGCCCGGTGCCTTCTTACCTTTACTGTTAACAATTGCTTTCTGGACTTCCCCTTCATTAAAAACAAGGTTTTGGCATGTTAGATTCAGCTGTGATGGGGCATCCTCAGCAGCAAAATCAGCAGAATAGAGGCCAGCATAGTGGGTCACCCAAGTCTCAGGAGGGATATGGACAGTTACCTTGTCAGCTGTTAGGGTGGGAGATAGAACTGACCGTACAGCCTTCCAAAAGGCCTGAGGATCTTTTGAAAGACAGGAGCTCACCACTAAATCCCACTTCTCCTCCTTCAGTGCTAACTTTCTTTTTTTTGTGGCAAGCTTATACCGCTTCCTACCTTCCCTTATCACGATCTGGTCTCTAGGATTTTGTTTTAAAGCCCAGCGTAGGGTATTATTAGCCTCTCTACAAGCCTTATCAAACCAGGAATGAGCCTGAATACAGGACTGGGAAATGGGTTTAGAGAGCAGCTGTTTGACTTTATCTAGCGGGTAACAAAACCTTGTATAATACGAGATGGCTCACGTGGTTCACAATTACAGCTAGACACCAGAGCAGAGCTAATCGGTATTACCTGCAACATAATACTATTCATGCTCGCTGTGCGCCAGACCACCCTACGCCCAGCATCTTTGGTGGATAGTGTCAGAAGGGTTGAAGGCTTGGGCTTCTGTCCCCTGTAGGGTAACACTATCTTAGCAGAGATAGGATTGTGGTCACTATGCAGCTTGATAAGGACCTCACATTCCTTGATGGAGGAAAACATGCTCCAGGAAACAAATACATAATCGATAGTGCTTCCTATGCCTCGTCCAGTAAAGGTGGGAATATAGTGGTCAGTCAAATTGGGCGCCATATTGATCATACCTCTTTCTAACAGGTGGGAAAATAGAACCCGTCCCCTAGCGTCCATCACAATTTGGTCCAGCTCGGGAGCAGCTGGATCAAAGGTGGATTGGGGAAGCGGTAATGAAAACCCCAATTTGGCATTAAAATCCCCCACCACCAATAACTTAAAAGGACGATCCACTCGAGCCTCTCGCTCCGCGAGCATGTCAATCAACACAAAAAGCCCTTCGAAATTGCCTTTAGATGTAAAATTATTATTATAAACATTTACCAGGTACAACTTAAAAGTATCCAGGAAAAACAAAAAGCCTGCGCCTCCCCCTGCTCCCGAAATAACTGAGCAATCATGCCAGCAATTTCCACTTTAAACCAGGCTGACAAGCCCCCCTTAGCTCTGCCAGATATAGAAGGAACAGCGGGCAAACTAAAACATGTAAATCCATCAAAAACAATATCCTTACACTCACACGTTTCTTGAAAAAAACGATATCATAAGTCATAATAAAAGACCGCCATCCCTCCAATACGATCTTTGAGGCTATACCTGCTATATTCCAATTTAGAATTTTCAGACAAGCATTATCTATATGTCCTTTATCAATAGTTGTACTCACACTTACCCCATCGGGGGAGAAAACAGTAAGGGACCGGGGGCAAGTAGGAAACAGAAGTTAAGTTAGTGGAATCCTCCAGACTAGACCCAGTACAAGGTCCTACCCGAAGATAGTCATACGGTAGAATATAGTTCATTTGTACACTAGGACTGGGATTACAAGGATCCCTACCCACCTCCTCTGAACCTAACACCAAAAGTGCAGGGTTAGGTCGGGAAGAAGAAGGTGTTTGTATAGCAAAAACTGGACTGGCAAGTGATCTGTCCGCCTCCTGAAAAACAGGGTAGGCGGGCACCTCCCCATAACGTCAATCTATTTCTTCCAAACCAGCCAGTGGGGCAAATCTATTAGACAAGTGAAATGGTAGTGAAGGGGAGGACCAGAAAATGCAAAGTCTCTGGTAGGAAGACTACCAGAGATACCCGATTGACCCACCAAGTGCTGATAAAAAAGCCAAGTGGGACTATCTTGATGGAACTATATTTAACCATTCCCATTCCAGCTTTATACAGTATTTCCTGAACTACCTTTGGCGAACGGAAGTTTACCACAATAACATCTCCACTTTTCCACAAGCCACTACCCCCAATATCTCTCGCCCGCCTGGCCATTAAAATATCTCCTGAAATATCCCAGCTACCAGTAACATTGTTGTTCAGCCAATGAATAGATTTATTTATTAGGCCTCTTGTAGTTTCCACATTAGTTTCTGTCAGCCTGGGCACATTAGTCAGTACTACGTATGGAGCCGGTGCTGGAGGAAGATCTAACACTGGAAGAATGGCCATGTCAATGGGGCAAGCTGCCGGGCAAATAACAGGAACAGATGTTGGCAAAATTTCAGCTGGCTGGGAGGTATCCTTGCTCTGGTCGATAGAGGTAGAAATGAAATCACTGGCCGAATACTGGGTGCAAGTAGAAATTGAGGGCCAAAGATCAGATAGCTTTGCTATATTTGATTCAATTATACCCAGTCGATCCAGAATGGGGCGTAGCTTGGAGTCCAATAGCTCACTTAAGCATTTGTTCAGATCACCCCATGTATTCTCATTAGGACCCGCCAGCCCCCCCAGTAAAACACCCTCTACAGCTTTCTTTTGAAGAAGGGGATTGCTGATTTTGGCAGAACCTCGCGACTTAGAAGTTTTGGCAATTTTCCTCCTCCGCTTGGTTCTAGGACCACTTTCCCCTTCCGAGGCACAGGGCTGATCCACAACATCAGGACTTGTTGAGCCAGGCACCGGCTCCCCTCCAAGCTCAGCCCCTACGATTACTGGACCTACACTCTCCCTACAGGGCTGAGTCACGGATGAGGTCAAAGTCCTTAGTGCCTCTGGTGGACTTCTTACCCCCTCAACACCCTGTATTGGTAAGGGCTCATTGCAACTCTGATCAATGTAAGGATGGTTGACCTCTTCAGTTGTAAGGGAAAGGCGACGTTCAACCAACCGGATCTCGCTAGACACCATATCCACGGCACGAGTTAAGTAGTTATCAATTGTCGAGCGCGTGCGGGGAGGTGGTAACATGCTAGGCAAGCTTGGGGCCCCTTTTCTCTTACTCATTTTTGGGGGTTTGTTTAAAAGGATAATGTAAATTAGGCGTAACTCAGACGCGGCGAAGGAGTGGACTGATTATGCTGGCGTTCCTCACACCACAAATAAAAAAAAACACAAAGAATCACACCCTTCTCAAAGTAATTAAGGTCAATAGAACACTATACCTCATATAGAGAAGAAAATTCAATATGGATATCCAGGAGATCCATTTCACACCTTAGGGGGGTGGCCCAGCCCAGCCTTCTCCGGACTTTGACGGGCGCGGACGGGCCCGCCCTTTGCCCGGGCTTTGCCCGCGCTGCGGGAGTCAACGGGTGCTTTTCTGCGCCTCCAGGCGCGTCGCTGGCTTGGTGGCGGCCCTCCTGGTGCTGGTGCCGCTGGGAAATGGAGTTCAGAACTCCGTCAGGCCCCCGGTGCAGTTTGCTGCCGTCCCGCGCTGCGGGAGTCAACGGGTGCTTTTCTGCGCCTCCAGGCGCGTCGCTGGCGTGGTGGCGGCCCTCCTGGTGCTGGTGCCGGTGCCGCTGGGAAATGGAGTTCAGAACTCCGTCAGGCCCCCGGTGCAGTTTGCTGCCGTAATAGTCATTTCAAAGGATCCTTCAAAGCCATATCGAATGTTTCCTTGCCTCAGTTGTAGGAGTAAACACAAGAAGACGTTTCTTTTTTGGGCAGTCGATTTGAAATATTCTTGCAGGAACCTCATGTTGTGATTGTCCCATTTGATGTCAGGGTTCTTTTGTGCCCATTCCAAAATCAATTTAAGGGGCCCAAAACCATGATTTTCGGACATTTACTATTTTTGTACCTATGTGTAGACACTTGATGCACCCTTTCAATCTGAAATTCATGTGGTATTGTTGCCTTTATTAAGGAGCCAATCCAATGTTACCAAATTGCTGTCCTGTTTTTGCTCTTCCCCAGATGGCTAAAAATTACATTTATCAGTTGTGGTTATAAATCAGTTCTAACCCCACAGATAAACAGACCTTCACCAGTTCACAGTTTAGACTTTGCCTCACTTAAAACTTTTGTGATGCAGTCCAAGGCCTTGTCTGCACCTTTGTAATGCAGAAATAACACGTCAGCAGTTGCTGGCAGAGCCGGTAATGATCAGCCCCAGGCTGAAGTAATCACAGTGGCAAGCATTATTCCAATATATTCTACTGGACACCTATGAATTGTGATGCCCTGTACCTAGAATTTGGCTTAGAGGTGCCATTTTGACTCTTCCAGGTTGTGCCGCAGTATACCACTGTTGGAAAGCAGCAGCTCTTGCAGTTGAATCGACAGTGCACAGAAGGACTAGATTCTCTGTCTTCTGAGTTCTTCAGACCTGGTCGAGTCACAAATTTCTTACAGGGGAGCATAGGATGGACAGAACTCAAGAAGCAGCCATCTTGCTCCCGGCCAGGCCTCTCTCCGGTAGATTAGCTTTCTTGAAGTATTTCTGTAGCCTACATTAGAGAGTATAAACAATAAATAAGAGATACATGACATGCATTTTCGGTTGCTCAGTGGATATATCCATTTCCATGTCCTATTTGAAAACCTAGTGCTTATTTTCGGAAGGGGTTTCCTAGACATTACAGAATGTTATCAGAGCTTCATTGAAATTCAATTCCATACAATTAAGCGGGTGTAATGTCCATTTCATATACTTGATTTAAGTGTTAATGATCTACTACAAAAAATTGAAGCAAGCACCTCTCTTGAGATATTTTCTTTAATTTAATTAGTTTTTTGATGAAGTAGTAGTCTTTGCAACAGAAGCACCGTACATAGCAACAAGTGGTATGTACACCCATCCCTGGGGGAGTGATAATTACTTGAAATTACAATGGTGATATTTGATTATTTAAATGATGAGATCCTGGTATGGTTCTTGAGACATGGACATAGTATTGCAGTGAGATACATTTAGGAATGCATTATTTATGGTATCTACATATTTACTCTTGCTCAGGTGGAGGAGGAGGAATAATCAAGGTTTCAGAGGCAAAGTTATACTAATCTGACTAGGAGAAGTTTGAGGTTGCATTTAAATTTAGAGAGGGGCTTGGCTCTGAGTCATGGTGGGAATGTATTCCAGAGAACCCAGGTAGAATGGTGTAGAGCGATGACTGGGAGGAGAGTGGCCTAGAGAACAGGGTCAGCGCAAGAGGACCAGCACGCCCCCTCCTTTTCCTTGAAGCACATCCCATCAGTAGGTGAAAGGGCACCCTAATGAAGAAAAAACTGATGTTCTGTTGTTTTTTTCTACTTTGGGGATAAAAAAAACCAAGAGGAAAATATTTCTGGTTTATTCTTGTTTCACAGTTATTATCTGGAGTATCCTTTTCAGGATGCATGGATCCTCACCTACCTAGGTAGCATGCTTCATCATCGGGTCATGCTCTATGCTGGGCAGGCAGTGCAATACCTAGTGGGCCCCTCACAAATGGGAGCTCATTAATGGAGATCTTTTCTTACCCATATCCCAATAGGGTTGTGGTGAATGGGTGGTGATAGTGGGTAAAGTGAGAAAATCAAAATTGCCTATAGATAGCCAGTATGTACTGCTTTAATTCTCTGAAGGTAATCTGTGACAAAGTTAAAAGCTAGTGCGGACCAATAGTGGGCATCCCAAATCACAAGAAAGCTGTTTGCTATTGGACAGCCATGGAATACGCAAAGTAAAGCTCAGGTTAAGGCAATCCCTGATACTAGCACAATTTAAACCAGTAAACTCTGATGTCCAGATTTTATGCCATAATAAAATAGGCCGTAGCATGATTAAGTCTGTTAGAAACGGTACTCCCAATTCTGCATGACAAACTGAAGTCGAAGAGTGTAGGAAAGTAGGATCTGCTTCTCATGGTTACCCTCGCTTTTTGCACCCACTGTTTTGACTAGTCTGGCTGGGATCCTGCTATTCAGGACCCCAGCCTATCTGCTTTCTCCCTTAAATTGCAATGTATGTACTTTGGTACAACTCCAGATTGGATACTGGGGTACCCTTATCAGTCCCTAGTATATGGTACACATGTACCCAGGGCATAGGTACCCCAGAGGCCTCCCATGGGCTGAAGCATGTATTATGACTTTTAAAGCTTTTATCTGCCGTTTTTTATTCTGTATACTGTTTATGGATGGAAATAAGAATGTTAATGCTTTTAAGATACTTTGTTATCGAAATAAAGCTTTTATGATGGTATTATGCCACCCATGAGAGGCCATGCTAAATGGAACCTCAGGTCTGCTACTGCAGCCTGTGTAAGCTGGTGATTGCACCACTTACTTTAGATATAGGTTCACTATATCTATATATATATCACTACACTTAAAACTTTGTAAGTCACCCCTATAGCAGGCCTTAACAATCCTGAAGGCAGGGTGCTGGGTTTTGCGTGACAAGGTGTTCTTGCATGAGCAGGGCCCCTCTGCAGTCTTCGGAGACCATTCTCCCGGGCTGTACGTGATACTACCAGACATATAGGTAGTGGTGCATTATAACCTCGCGGTAAATGCTATCTTGAAAACGACTGCAACAAAGTATGTCGTGTTTGGTGTCAAACACCTTGGAATCATACCTCCACACCAGTAACTGGTGTGGAGGTATGATTCCTCCCCTCACCGAGGTTCTGGGGGTACCTAAGTCTATCAGTACCAACTTTCTCGAGCCTTACAGCACAAAATGGATGCTGCCAGCCACAGACACGAGTCTGCCCTCCTGCTGCTGAGCCAAGCTCGAGCAGGGGAAGGCAGCACAATAGGCATCCTGTCACAGGGAGGTGTTACCAACTTCCAGACAAGATTTAGTGTATTGGGGCTGGGTGGGAGCACTGTCTCAGTGCCAGAAAGTCTGCACGAAGGACACACTTGGTGTCCCTGTGCATAGTCCAGCTCAAACCAGTTCTAGGAGCCATTTGCTCCTGCTCTGGCGCAAAACTGGACAAAGGACATGGGAGTAGCCTCCCCCTATCCTGTCCCTCCCCTAGGAGGGTCCCTAGAATCTGTCCAACCCTCTCCCGTGGGTATAAAATGGGTTACCTGGCTACAGGATATGAGATTTTACGTGGACAAGATTCTGCAAGAAGATACCACTACACTTCGACCGTCTGGACACGCTGGACTTCGCTGGACCTTCCTTGGGCTCGACTTCGTCTTCCCTTGCCGTCCCCCGTCTCGCCAGTGTCCGTGATCCATACAGACTCTGTGCAGGACCCTGTGGACCTCCAAGACAACAGAAGAATCTCCCTTGGGGTGAAGGAGTCACTCCCCTGCAAACGCAGGCACTGTAACGCATCTGACCGGTCTGCTGATCCTGAGCTCCTGCAGACTCCGAAGGCTCCAGCAACACAGGAGGTGGGTTTCTGAAGGTCTCCGAGGTTGAGCTGCCCTCTTACCGAGTTTGAGGCAGATATCCCTCGTGGGGATTGCATAACCCTGTGCACCGCGTACATTTGCAGCTGCATATGCTTGTTGTCGTGCAACAATTCCGTGCATTGGGCCATGTGTAGCCCTGACCCCAGCGCATTTTTCCTGAGAAGGACTCTGGCATCCTCACACTCTGTGCCCTGCTAGCTGGTATCCTGTGAAACCGCCTGAGGTCCCCTCGTGACTCCTGTGCCTCCGGCCTGTGGGTCCACTTGAGGGCCAACTTTGCTTTATTTGGGCTCCCCTGGTTTCTCCAGGCCTGCCCTGACTCCCCTTGCTGTGGTGAGTCTCCTGGTCCTTGCTGGGCCAGATCGACACCGAATTTGACCATCTACGGTGCTTGCCACTGCCAAGGCTTGTTGGTGCTCCGGCCGGACACCGACCCCTCAGCACTCGACATCCTTTGTGGGACAGCTGGTATCCAGCTCCTGGTCATCCTAGACGTCTCCTGGTCTGCACAGCTGAAGAGTCAAGATCACCGTCAACACACCTGAAGCACCCGACATCGGTGGGCATTTGTCTACTGAGCCCCTGGTCACTCCAAAGTGACCCAGACTCTGCCCCCTCTGCTTTCAGGTTCTTCTCGTCTAGAATCCATGTTTGGATTCCCCCGGACACTTTTCTTACTTCCAGCAGCAGCATTTCTTTGTCGACATCCATAGAGAACGACGAGGGTTTCCGACGCCACTTCGTACCTATGCACCTGGCTCCTCTGGGATAGGTAACTCTGGTACAAAGGTATCCACAGGTGGGGTGGCTCTCCAAACTCTTAAGTTCCAAGGGTTGTCTTCGTAATCTGCTGGGAAGGGTCCTTAATCTCTAATTTTCCAACCGCGACTTTCCCATTGAATCGTACGGAGCACGCGTTCGTGTTCTCACTCTGCACCCTTCCTCCGTGGGGTCCCTATTTACTCACCTTGGGTGGTTCCTTGGGGTCCCAACGATTCTACACCTTCTAGACTAGGTCTAGTCCCGAGTCGTGGTTCTTATACCACTTATTTAGTATATGGTTTGGTCTCCCCCGGGAGCCCACTGTGTATTGTGCTACTTACGTTTGATTCTTTGCAACTGTATTATTTGATTTGTGTTCAATCCTCGTGTAGAGGATACTAGGGAGTGTTATATATAATAAATACATATTTTTATAACTACTGTGTGGTTTCCCTTTCATTTAACCAATACTACACGGTTGCATTCTGGTAAAACAACCTGCTTAACATTCCTTCAAGACTTAGCCTGAAGGCTGCTCTCCATAGCTACCACTAGGATAGCTTTCTATAAAGGTTATCTTTAACCTAATCACCATAAGGGTTGTTTGGACTGGTGCAAGGTGCCCACTTTAATTAGTGGACAGCATATACCAGGCCAACTTCTCGCATTGGTGTGCAGCGGTTGGGATTCAAGCCTGCAGTGTTTTACCAGATAAATCTTTGTATTGATTAACTGAAAAACCACTAGTATCTAGGAACATATAATACTAGCTTAAGATAGTAAGTTCTACTGAACTTGGGGTTGGGTAAGTCAAGGGTCTAGCACACCCTTTCTCCAACCTAAGAGAGTTTAGTTCCTACTAGGTTAGGTAGGTGCCTACACCACACCACACTTAGTTATGTCTTCTAATGGGAATGCCACTGGTGGCATCCTGCCTACTAAATATGATGGCTTTACATTCACAAAATTAAAAGCCATGTGTGTATCTAGGAAGCTGAAGACGGAGAAATGCCAACACTCAACGCCTCATTGATGCATTACTGCTAGATGACATTAGGAAGACTCCTGGGTCAGATGAGCAGGTCAGAGTGGGTGGTACAGGGGAAGAAGATAGGTCAGGAGGGGATACCTTCTATGACCTGGACTCAAACCCTGGACAGGAGGATCAAAATGATCCACCCCTGAACAACTCAGATCCCCAGGAGGAAGAAGAAGAGGGTCAAGGAGACAATCACTTTATTCCTCCAGGGAGAGTGCAGAGTTTACCAAGGAGATCTAGGTCTCCCTCTGCTGAGTCAGATCATTCTAGTCATTCTGTAGGGACCTCTGTTTCTAGCAAGAGGGACAAATCTTATGACAGGGAGTGCCAATTTCTAGAGCTTGAGAAAGCTAAGCTTAGGCTCAGGCAACAGCAATTGGCCCTGGATAAAGAGTCCCTAGAAGTCCAGAAGCCTAGAAATAAATAAATTGGGACTAGAGTCCCATGGTGGCAGCAATAGTGTCCCTAGGGTTAGGGAACACACCTTTGATCATAGGAACCTGAGCAAGATTGTCCCTCCCTTCCATGTAGGGGATGACATCCAGAAATGGATAACTGCTTTGGAGAGGGCCTGTAAAATACAGAAGGTCCCTCAAGAGCAGTGGGCAGCTATCTTGTGGCTCACCTTTGCTGACAAAGGTAGAGATAAGCTCCTCACTGTTAGAGAAGAGGATGCTGACAACTATTCAGTCCTGAAGAGTGCTCTCATTGAAGGGTTTGGCTTAACCACTGAACAATACAGGATTAAGTTCAGAGACACCCAGAAGGCACAGACTCAGGACTGGGTAGACTTTGTTGATTGTGCCATTAAGGCTCTGGAAGGCTGGTTACTTGGTAGCAAGGTGAATGATTTCAAGGGATTGTACAACTTGATTATGAGGGAGCAGATCCTTAATAATTGCCAAAACCAGTTGTTGCATCAATACCTGGTTGACTCTGATCTGACTTCTCCCCAAGAATTGGGAAAGAAGGCAGATAAGTGGGTCAGAACCAGAGTGAAGCAGAAAACTCAGACCAATGGTGGTGACCAGAAGAAACCAGACTCTAAGAACTCAGAAAAGGGTGGGGACAAAAATAAAGATCAAAAGTCTTCATCAGGGCACCAAAAACCTGCATCTGGGGGAGTCACAATCCAACAAGGGAAAAGGCAAAAGGAAACCTTGGTGTTACATATGTAAAGAAAAGACCCATTGGACAAAGGATGCCAATTGTCCAAGGGCCAAGGATTCTACTCCTACCACCACTGCCCCTAAGGCAACTGCTCCCCCTAGCACAGTTTCAAGTGGTGGTACACAGAACAAGGGAATAGTGGGGTTAACCTTGGGCTCTGAGGTGGATTCTGGCCTAGTCAGAACTACAGCTCAGGCTGTTCTAGTCTGTGATGGAGGCATGGATATTGCCTCCTTATTTGTTAGTCCCAGTAACCTGGGCAAATACAGACAACAGCCTTTAATAAATGGTAAGGAGGCCATGGCATACAGGGACACAGGAGCAAGTGTCACCATGGTGACAAAAGATCTTGTGCACCCTGACCAGATCATACTTGGTGAGATGTACCAAGTGACCAATGCTAGCAATGTCAGGACAGACCATTCCCTGGCAGTTGTTAATTTCACCTGGGATGGGGTAACTGGCCCTAAGAAGGTTGTGGTAAGTTCAGACCTCCCTGTAGAATGCTTGTTGGGCAATGATTTGGAAACTTCAGCCTGGGCTGAAGTGGAACTCAGGACTCATGCAGCAATGTTGGGCATCACTGCAGATGTGTTTGCTGTGACTAGGTCACAGGCCAAACAGAAAGCCACTGAACAGGCCCTGGATCCTGAAAAGATGGACCAGGTGCCTTCCAAGAAGAGGAGCAGGAAGGGTAAGGCTGTGTCTTCCCCCACCCCGGCTCAGAGTGAGGGTCAGTCTTTTGAGGAAGATGACTCCAGTCCTGTGGAAGGAACTGTCTCAGATGACCTTGAACCTGATCAGGTTGAGTTTTTGGGGACAAGGGGACCTTCCAGGGCAGATCTGAGTCAGGAGCAGCAAGCCTGCCCCTCTCTTGAACCCCTCAGACAGCAAGCTGCTGCTGAGGCTACAGGGAATGTCAGTGGGTCTCACAAGATCTATTGGGATGAGGGACTTCTATATTCAGAGGGTAGAGACCCCAAGCCTGGTGCCACCAGGAGGTTGGTTATACCTCTGAAGTTTAGGGGCTTCCTACTCACCCTAGCACATGACATCCCCCTAGCAGGACACTTAGGCCAAAGCAAGACTTGGGACAGGCTTGGCCCTCACTTTCACTGGCCTCATATGTCAGAGGACACTAAGGAGTTTTGTCGCTCCTGTATCACTTGCCAAGTCAGTGGTAAGGCAGGTGGTACTACAAAGGCCCCCCTGATACCACTACCTGTGGTGGGGGTTCCCTTTGAGAGGGTTGGGATAGACATAATTGGTCCCATGAATCCTCCAACAGCATCTGGACATTCTTATATCCTGGTGGTGGTGGACCATGCTACCAGGTATCCAGAAGCTATTCCCCTTAGCACCACCGGGCCATCCTGGGGATTTTCTCCAGGGTGGGTTTTCCTAAGGAGGTCTCAACAGACAGAGGTACAAACTTTGTCTAGTTACATAACTGCAATGTGGAAAGAGTGTGGTGTAAACTACACGTTTACCACACCCTATCGTCCTCAATGCAATGGGTTGGTTGAAAGGTTCAACAAAACCCTAAAGGGCATGATAATGGGGCTCCCAGAAAAGCTCAGGCAAAAATGGGATGTTCTGTTGCCCTTCCTTCTCTTTGCCTACAGACAGGTGCCACAGAAGGGGTTGACTACAGCCCTTTTGAACTTTTGTTTGGTCACCCAGTTATGGGTCCATTGTGTTTGGTGAAGGAGGGATGGGAGTTACCTCTCAAACCTCCTAAACAAGATATTGTGGACTATGTACTTGGTCTCCGCTCCAGGATGGCTGAGTATATGAAGAAGGCATCCAAAAACCTTGAGGCTAGCCAGGAATTGCAAAAGGCCTGGCATGACCAAAAGGCTGCCTTGACTGTTTACCAGCCAGGACAGAAGGTGTGGGTGTTGGAGCCTGTGGCCCCAGCAGCTCTCCAAGACAGATGGAGTGGACACCACACCATACTTGGGCAAAAGGGAGAGGTCACCTACTTGGTGGACCTTGGAACTCCCAGGAGCCCCCACAGGGTGCTCCATGTGGACAGGCTCAAGCCTTATGTTGACAGGGCAGACATGGGCTTGCTCATGGCTACTGATGAGGGACAGGAGGAAGAGTGACCCACTCCCTGACCTCCTCTCACAGAACCCTGATGATGGCTCAGTAGATGGTGTAGCTTTGGCAAGCAGCCTCACTGAGCAGCAACAGTCTGATTGCAGGAAGGTCCTCAATCAGTTTAGGCAAATGTTCTCACTGACTCCAAGTCAGACCACCTGGTGTACCCATGAAGTGGACACAGGTGAAAACCTACCTGTAAAGAACAAAATTTACAGGCAACCTGACCATGTCAGGGACTGCATCAGGACTGAGGTTCAAAAGATGCTGGAATTGGGAGTCATTGAGCCCTCAACTAGTCCTTGGGCTAGTCCAGTGGTCTTGGTACCTAAACCTCACACCAAAGATGGTAAGAGAGAGATGAGGTTTTGTGTTGATTACAGAGGACTCAATGCAGTCACTAGGACTGATGTTCATCCTATTCCAAGGGCAGATGAACTAATAGATACTTTGGCCTCAGCCAAGTTTCTGAGTACTTTTGACTTTACTGTTGGCTACTGGCAAATCAGACTAGCTGAGGATGCCAAGCCAAAAACAGCATTCTCAACCCCTAGTGGGCACTACCAATTTGTGGTGATGCTTTTTGGCTTGAAGAATGCACCTGCCAGGCCTGGAAGTCTATAGTGCAGCTTATCTAGATGATATTGCTGTCTTTAGTTCCACCTGGGAGGATCACCTGGTTCACCTGAGAAATGTTTTGGAGGCCTTGCAAAAGGCAGGCCTCACTATCAAGGCTACTAAGTGCCAGGTAGGGCAGAGTCCGGTTGTATACCTGGGCCACCTTGTGGGTGGAGGCCAGGTTCAACCATTGCAGGGCAAAATCCAGACCATCATGGAATGGGTTGCTCCAACTACCCAGATTCAGTTCAGAGCTTTATTGGGCCTGACTGGGTATTACAGAAGATTTGTAAAGGACTATGGGTCCATAGTGACTCCCTTGAATGATCTTATCTCTAAAAGAATGCCCAAGAAAGTTCAGTGGACAGTTAGCTGTCAAAAGGCATTTGATGACCTCAAGCAGGCCATGTGCACTGCTCCCATTCTGCAAAGTCCTGACTATTCCAAACAATAAATTGTTCAAACTGATGCATCTGAGTTGGGGGTAGGGGCTGTGTTATCACAATGGAATGCAGAGGGTCAGGATCAGCCAGTAGCTTTTATTAGCAGAAGGCTGACCCCCAGAGAGAAACTTTGGTCAGCTATTGAGAGGGAAGCCTTTGCTGTGGTTTGGGCTCTGAAGAAGTTGAGGACATACTTGTTTAGAACTCACTTCATTGTTCAGACTGACCACAAGCCCCTCTTGTGGCTAAAACAGATGAAGGGTGAAAACCCCAAACTTTTGAGGTGGTCCATTTCTCTACAGGGGATGGACTATACAGTGGAACAAAGACCTGGGAGTAACCATGCCAATGCAGATGGACTCTCCAGATATTTCCACTTAGAACATGAAGACTCAACTGGGCAAGGTTAGTCTCATCTCCTTTCGTTTGGGGGGGGGGCGGTTGTGTAGGAGAGTAGGATCTGCTTCTTATGGTTACCCACACTTTTTGCTTTTTGCACCCACTGTTTTGACTAGTCTGGCTGGGATCCTGCTATTCAGGACCCCAGCCTATCTGCTTTCTCCCTTAGATTGCAATGTATGTACTTTGGTACAACTCTAGATTGGATACTGGGGTACCCTTATCAGGCCCTAGTATATGGTACACATGTACCCAGGGCATAGGTACCCCAGAGGCCTCCCATGGGCTGAAGCATGTATTATGCCACCCATGAGAGGCCATACAAAAAGGAACCTCAGGTCTGCTACTGCAGCCTGTGTAAGCTGGTGATTGCACCACTTACTTTAGATATAGGTTCACTATATCTATATATATATCACTACACTTAAAACTTTGTAAGTCACCCCTATAGCAGGCCTTAACAATCCTGAAGGCAGGGTGCTGGGTTTTGCGTGAGAGGGTGCTCCTGCATGAGCAGGGCCCCTCTGCAGTCTTCGGAGACCATTCTCCCGGCCTGTACGTGATACTACCAGACATATAGGTAGAGGTGCATTTTAACCTCGCGGTAAATGCTATCTCGAAAACGACTGCAACGAAGTATGTCGTGTTTGGTGTCAAACACCTTGGAATCATACCTCCACACCAGTAACTGGTGTGGAGGTATGATTCCTCCCCTCCGAACCGAGGTTCTGGGGCTACCTAAGTCTACCGGTACCAACTTTCTCGAGCCTTACAGCACAAAATGGATGCTGCCAGCCACAGACACAAGTCTGCCCTCCTGCTGCTGAGCCAAGCTCGAGCAGGGAAAGGCAGCACAACAGGCATCCTGTCACAGGGAGGTGTTACCACCTTCCAGACAGGATTTAGTGTATTGGGGATGGGTGGGTGCACTGTCTCAGTGCCAGAAAGTCTGCACGAGGGGCACACTTGGTGTCCCTGTGCATAGTCCAGCTCAAACCAGTTCTAGGAGCCATTTGCTCTGGCGCGAAACTGGACAAAGGACATGGGAGTAGCCTCCCCCCTGTCCTGTTCCTCCCCTAGGAGGGTCCCTAGAATCTGTCCAACCCTCTCCCGTGGGTATAAAATGAGTTACCTGGCTACAGGACATTAGATTTTACGTGGACAAGATTCTGCAAGAAGATACCACTACACTTCGCCCGTCTGGACACGCTGGACTTCACTGGACCTCCCTTGGGCTCGACTTCGTCTTCCTTTGCCGTCCTCTGTCTCGCCAGTGTCCGTGATCCATACAGGCTCCGTGCAGGACCCTGTGGACCTCCAAGGCAGCAGAAGAATTTCCCTTGGGGTGAAGGAGTCACTCCCCTGCAAACGCAGGCACCGTAATGCATCTGACCGGTCTGCTGATCCTGAGCTCCTGCGGACTCCGAAGGCTCCAGCAACACAGGAGGTGGGTTTCTGAAGGTCTCCGAGGTCGAGCTGCCTTTTACTGAGTTTGAGGCAGATATCCTTCGTGGGGACCGCATAACCCGTACCCCTTTTCCCCACATACATTTGCAGCTGCACATGCTTGTTGTCGTGCAACAATTCCCTGCATTGGGCCATTTGTAGCCCTGACACCAGCGCATCTTTTCTGAGAAGAACTCCGGCATCCTCGCACTCTGTGCCCTGCTAGCTGGTATCCTGTGAAACTGCCTGAGGTCCCCTCGCGACTCCTGTGCCTCCAACCTGTGGGTCCACTTGAGGGCCACCTTTGCTTTATTTGGGCTCCCCTGGTTGCTCCAGGTCTGCCCTGACTCCCCTTGCTGTGGTGAGTCTCCTGGTCCTTGCTGGGCCAGATCGACACCGAATTTGACCATCTACGGTGCTTGCTGCTGCCAAGGCTTGTTGAGGCTCCCGCCAGACACCGACCCCTCAGCACTCGACATCCTTCATGGGACAGCTCGTATGTGGCTCCTGGTTGTCCTAGACGTCTCCTGGTCCGCACAGCTGAAGAGTCAAGATCACCGTCAACACACCTGAAGCACCCGACATCGGTGGGCATTCGTCTACCGAGTCCCTGGTCACTCCAAAGTGACCCAGACTCTGTCCCCTCTGCTTTCAAGTTCTTCTCATCTAGAATCCATGTTTGGATTCCCCCGGACACTTTACTTGCTTCCAGCAGCAGCATTTCTTTGTCGACATCCATAGAGAACGACGAGGGCTTCCGACGCCACTTCGTACCTATGCACCCGGCTCCTCTGGGATAGGTAACTCTGGTACAAAGGTATCCACGGGTGGGGTGGCTCTCCGAACCCTTAAGTTCCAAGGGTTGTCTTCGTAATCTGCTGGGAAGGGTCCTTAATCTCTAATTTTCCAACCGCGACTTTCCTATTGAATCGTATGGAGCACGCGTTCGTGTTCTCACTCTGCACCCTTCCTCCGTGGGGTCCCTATTTACTCACCTTGGGTGGTTCCTTGGGGTCCCAATGATTCTACACCTTCTAGACTAGGTCTAGTCCCGAGTCGTGGTTCTTATACCACTTATTTAGTATATGGTTTGGTCTCCCCCGGGAGCCCACTGTGTATTGTGCTACTTACGTTTGATTCTTTGCAACTGTATTATTTGATTTGTGTTCAATCCTCGTGTAGAGGATACTAGGGAGTGTTATATATAATAAATACATATTTTTATAACTACTGTGTGGTTTCCCTTTCATTTAACCAATACTACACGGTTGCATTCTGGTAAAACAACCTGCTTAACATTCCTTCAAGACTTAGCCTGAAGGCTGCTCTCCATAGCTACCACTAGGATAGCTTTCTATAAAGGTTATCTTTAACCTAATCACCAAAAGGGTTGTTTGGACTGGTGCAATGTGCCCACTTTAATTAGTGGACAGCATATACCAGGCCAACTTCTCGCATTGGTGTGCAGCGGTTGGGATTCAAGCCTGCAGTGTTTTACCAGATAAATCTTTGTATTGATTAACTGAAAAACTCGACATCCTTCATGGGACAGCTCGTATGTGGCTCCTGGTTGTCCTAGACGTCTCCTGGTCCGCACAGCTGAAGAGTCAAGATCACCGTCAACACACCTGAAGCACCCGACATCGGTGGGCATTCGTCTACCGAGTCCCTGGTCACTCCAAAGTGACCCAGACTCTGTCCCCTCTGCTTTCAAGTTCTTCTCATCTAGAATCCATGTTTGGATTCCCCCGGACACTTTACTTGCTTCCAGCAGCAGCATTTCTTTGTCGACATCCATAGAGAACGACGAGGGTTTCCGACGCCACTTCGTACCTATGCACCCGGCTCCTCTGGGATAGGTAACTCTGGTACAAAGGTATCCACGGGTGGGGTGGCTCTCCAAACTCTTAAGTTCCAAGGGTTGTCTTCGTAATCTGCTGGGAAGGGTCCTTAATCTCTGATTTTCAACCACGACTTTCCCATTGAATCATACGGTGCACACGGTCGTGTTCTCACTCTGCACCTATCCTCCGTGGGGTCCCTATTTACTCACCTTGGGTGGTTCCTCGGGGTCCTAGCGATTCTACACCTTCTAGACTAGGTCTAGTCCCGAGTCGTGGTTCTTATACCACTTATTTAGTATATGGTTTGGTCTCCCCCGGGAGCCCACTGTGTATTGTGCTACTTACGTTTTATTCTTTGCAATTGTATTATTTGATTTGTGTTCAATCCTCGTGTAGAGGATACTAGAGAGTATTATATATAATAAATACATATTTTTATAACTACTGTGTGGTTTCCCTTTCATTTAACCAATACTACACGGTTGCATTCTGGTAAAACAAGCTGCTTTAACATTCCTTCAAGACTTAGCCTGAAGGCTGCTCTCCATAGCTACCACTAGGATAGCTTTCTATAAGGGTTATCTTTAACCTAATCACCATAAGGGTTGTTTGGACTGGTGCAAGGTGCCCACTTTAATTAGTGGACAGCATATACCAGGCCAACTTCTCGCAAAGAGCTCTTGGGAACAGCGAGGAGATGCTTCAAAAACTCGTTTTCCATCTTTTCAACACCCTACAAGTAGTATGTCCCTCACTCCTGCCCCATAAGTGGCAATAGGCAATCATTTGACCTTACAGATCTTTACCATTTAATTCAGGAGGTTCTCACCTAGTCTCCTGGCAAAATTCGACAAGGCAATGGTCGAATGCCTAAATGTAGCTTCCTAGCATTGATAGAATGGGCCCATGAGCCCTCTTGTCAAAAAGTATCCCAGATACGAGAAAGTCGCTGTAGTACAGATCATTGTACCATTGATTTTTATGTCACAACACTTTGCTGAACTTCTCCCACATTTCATAATAAATGTTTTTGTTTGGTTAACTAAGAGTGCAGGACCTGCATATAGGTAACGAACTTGGTGAGGAGGCTCTGAAGGCCCAGGGGAGTTCGAGCCATAAGAACAGCATCATCCACATAGAGGAGGGTCGGGATAGGTCGGTGTACGATTTGTGGGAGGTCCTTACATTTATTGACTAACTTGCTCCCTAGACTGTTTATATATAATGAAAATAAATAGGGTGCCAGTAGACAACCCTGCCTTAGCCCTCTCTCTATGCTAAAGAATTGAGTGCTCCCCCGGCACCATAACGAATCCTGACTTTACTTCCAGAGTATAGCTCCCTTAAAAAGTGGATAATAGATATCTCCACCCGAAGGTCTACCAGGATATTCCACAACTTATCATGTCTGATGCAGTCAAACGCAGAGATAAGTCTACAAAAGCCAGTTAGATATTCCCCTTTTGATCTTGGTGTACTTCGCAATTATGAGTCAATCCCTGCTCAATGGTCCCTATGCCAGAGCAAAATCCGCATTGTAGGTCTGAAAGGATTTCATTGGATTCTGCCCAGTCCTGGAGTCTGTTCAAGATAATGCGATCAGCTGTCTTCACTAGTGACTCGAGGAGGGAGATCGGCCTATAGCACGCAGGATTTAGACGATCGCCCTTTATATAAATAGGGACAATAATTGACTCTTCCCAGGTTGGTAAAAATCCTGTCCTGCCGCATGCACCTAATACCAAAGTCAAAAGAGGGCCCCACAGTGAGATGTTAGCCTTGAACAAGTGCACTGGGTATGCCATCTGGGCCTGGTGCTTTCCCTCCTTTACTTGAATATATTGCTCTAATGACCTCCTCTAAGCTAAAGGAGAGACTAATAGGGCTGTGGAGTGAGGGGTCGGTTACAAATTTAGCAATGTCCTGGCTTACTGCTTCTGACTCAATAATGGCAGTTGAGTAGATACTAGAGAAATGATCAATCTACTCTGCTTCCAAGATTGCATCCTCCATCCTAAGACGTTCCTCTTCTCTCAGTGGTGGAGAGGTACTTACCCGCCAGAATGAATTGTTGTAATAGTTAAGACTTGCTTCATACAGTGATTCCCAAGCTTTATCTCTCAAACATATTTTCCTCTGTTTCACAGCCCTCTTGTAGTCGGTTCTACAAGCCTGTACCTCATCTTACATCTGAGGGATTTATATATGGCCTCCTTTAATCTTTTGTGGGCATTAGAGCACGCAGAATCGAACCACCCATTTCTCAAATGGGTAGAACTCCCTCTGGTGACAGAAAGCCCCTCCTTGATCCCTCGTGTAATCTCCATAAAAGCCTCAGTAAGAACGCGTAGATCAGCTGAGTCGTCTAGACGTATCTCGAAAGCCTCTCTATGTGTGCTAATTAACTACTTTAAAAAACCCTCAGGGTCAACCTGAGACCAACGCAGTATGTACCCGTTTAGAGAGGCCAGCACAATATCAGCCATGCAGGGGGTTTGGCTAGAGGGCTGACTTTGGAATGAATTAAAGGAAAGCTGAACACTCTGGGGGAAATGATCGGTTTATGCAATGTCGTGAGTAACAAAATTATGCGCACTAGCAGAAAATCAATTAGACAATAACACAAAATCTGTGATACTTTTTTTATTTTATTTTGATAGATTGCACACATAATATACAGCAGTGCAGAGAACATCTCTGCCATTGTACATTGGTCAGTGAAAGTGCAAACAATTTTCTACATGTTGCAAACCAAACCCCCCCCCCCCCACCCATCCCAACTCCCCAAAGTCAGCAAGTACAGTGTTGCATATAAATACACAATTTGCATTTTGTCTACAGCTATACGGATGTGATGGGCCGGCCCAGAGTTATAGCATGGCTAAATGTGTACATTATCATGTCGCCTGCAGGTCAGGGTTTTGTAGCAGAAACAAAGACAGCGGCGCCCAAAAATCTTTTGGTCTTGAGGCTATGGGTAACTCTTCTGCATATATGCTCATTTGCTCTTTGCAATACACCAAGTCGCGGATCCATTTCCGAAGCGTTGGGGCAGAACTAGCACCCCAATGCATTGCAACTGCTCGCTTAGCAAATAAAGTTGAGATTGCAACTAGTCGCCTATTGCATGGTTTGAACTGCTTCAGCAAGCCCAGCAGGCATACTTCAGGAGTGCATGGGACTTGTTCTGTGATATGTCTGATAACATTCGTACAACCCTGCTACAAAATACATTAATGGTGGGGCAAGACCATGCCAAATGCAAGAAATCCGCTTCTTCCCGCCCACATTGTGTACAGCTTGCCTCTTCTCGTAACCCGAATTTCTTGAGTTGGCTAGGGGTATAATACAACTGGTGCAAATACTTGACGTGTATAATACGGAGATTACAGTTTGCTGTTAGCCGACCAGTCAAACTGCAACAGGACTCCCAACTCTCCAATGTCCACGGCGAGGCAAGCACAGCATTCCATTTTATTAGCGAGGGTGGGTCAATTAGCGCATTCTCTTTCTGAGAGACATTATAGAGCCTAGTGATCAGCCCCCTGCTTTCCTCCCCAGCTAGCACCACCCGCATTGCTTGAAGAGCCGTTGGTTCTGCAGGAAACCCTGGGTAGATGGATCTTATCGCTTGGCGCACCCTTACAAAGGTGAACCCTAGCATGGTGCTATATTCCCTCTCAGCCTGAAAGTCTGCCAAGGACTTGAACACCCCGTTATGGTACATATCTCCTATCCTTGTGACCTTCGCCCTTTGCAGTACTCTTAGCGCTCCCTTTTCCTGCGCAGATGATATGCCTGGGTGCGCCGCTATCGGGAATTCCGGAGTATAAATATGCTCCAGCCCAGCTCGCTTGGCGAGATTTTTCCACTTCCACGCAGTACATTTCACAGTATTTATTTCTTTGCTCGCCGCACCCTCTCCACCCTGCAGAGTCATTGCTATCAGCGATGTTGGATGCGCAGTGTCAGCCTCGACCGCAGTGTGTGGAAGAAACTTTTGGGGGAAAAAGCAGTAAAGGGCATATTGTGCTTGCGCACATAAATAATAAAGGCATAAGTCAGGCGCCTCAAATCCACCTCTTTCGAATGGTTGTGTGAGCACATTCCAGCTGCATCGCGGCTTTTTTCCTGGCCACACTAGGGACAGCAGACAAGATTGGAGGGACTGAAAGAGTGCCATATTAAGCCGAATCGGGATATTGACAAATAGATATAGCAGCTTAGGTAAAATGGTCATTTTTAGGTCTTGCCTACGCAGCGCGCATGCGCTGCATAGGAGGAGACCTCTTGAAATCGATTTGCTTTTTCGCCGAAAAACGTGCACGCTTTGCATTGCTTTCAATGGCAACGCGTGCACGTTTGGCGATTCCCTTGCGGGAGCGAGCTTTGGCGACATCTGTTTGTAATTAACTTGCAAACAGATGGTGCCCCTGCTTGCTCCCGCAAGGGAAACGCTTTGTGGGGCTGTGTGACTCTGTTTATGTCTTGCCTGAGCCAGCGCGGTCGCGTTAATTTGAAACATATGGGGAAACGCGGCGCTTTCATTTTCGCCGCGGTGGGCACAAGCGCGCTTGCGCGCGCACCACTTCTGGGCTTGTCTTGTCTATTTCTTCCTCCCGTCTCTGTTTGAGCCCCTTAATAAAGCCGATGGTGATGGACAAAGATTACTGCTTCAAAGGGAGACGAGGCATTGAACCATCTCCTTGCCCAACAGACAGCGGGACCGGGAACCGAGCAACAGCGTTTACACAAATGTAATGTACTCACTGTACCCGGACAGCCCAGCCGCTGCTGACGGGACACCTGACCTCCCCCGGCTGCTCCTCCTAAGCTTGGCTCGGCTGGTAGCGGCGTCTCTGGAAAGAGAAATATCAGTCCTGCTCTTGAATCCACGTTTCCACTGTGACCGGAATCTTAAAGAAGGCAGCAGTCCCAGCCCAGAGCCACAGCACGCGCTGGCTGGTGCGCGTGCCCCTCCCCCAGCCCGGGTTCAAAAATCAAGACCGTATCGTGAAGCGCTTCAGAAAACAACAAGTTCTCACACGGAGGAACCAAGGAACACCGTGGTCTATTCCACGCGCGCCCCACAAATATCTGCATTCATGAAACATATTACTTATATCTATCCTCAGTCCATTTTGTATCACTCCTCAGGTGTTTTCTTCTAATGTATTATTTGAAAATTCACCAAAATCGTTATGAACGTTTTTATCCCATCACCCTTTTCTTCTTCTGGTACTCAGCAGTTCGTCTTTATTTCTCTGTCCATTCTTCTCTTACTCCATTTTTTTTCTCTCTTCCAGCCCACCCCAATTTTGCACCACACAGGCTCTCTCTTCTCCGTTCTCTCTATTCCTTCTCCTTGGACCGCTTCAAACCTCTCTATAGAACCTGTGAGTCACGGGTTCATGTCCCACTGCAATCGACTCAGCCTTTCATCTTTCAAAAATCAACAATAAACATGAGCAATTAAGTAGTCACATCTTTTTATAGCAGGGCTTAAATGTCCAGTGAGACATAATTGCATCACTATTGTTGTCTCTTTTGTCTCACCATCAGTTTTCCATCCTATCAATCCCTGATTCCCCGCTTACCCTAGTTCTCTCATCGTGGTCTTGCTCCATCCTCTGTTTAACCAATGTCACTCCCTAATATCCCTTTCGTTCTTTCCCTTTGAACGCTATATATACGGCCATTATTTGCTGCTGTGTTCAAACTCCACGTTATTCCTATCTTCCCTGCTACTGTTCTTTATGACCTGATTCTTTATTGTCCCCCTCCCCAAACCCTTCCTCTCCTTTCTCTCTTCAGCACCACTGTCACAGTCCCTTAATTTTCCTTCTGGCAAGCTTTTCTCATTCTCTTTTTTTTTTATACTTTGAATTTCTATCCTCCGTTTTAATGATCTGTTTCACCTTTCTTAGCGGCCCCGTGCCCTGGCCAACCTCTCCCCCTCTCCATCCTTGGTACCAGACGTTCCGATCACAGCCCCTGGCCAAGCACCCACCCACCCTTGGGTGTCAGACTTGTAGTTCCTTCAACCCAGCCCACACTACCCTGCCCTCCTTCTGTTCGGTGCCATCGCCAGGTCTGTTGTTCGAACAATGGAGTGACTGAGTGCTTGGGCCACTGAGATGTGCTGTACACCGTGCCTGCTGATGCTGCCGGCACCTGTGGGTGCCCCTCACCTGCTGCCCCGGCAGTGCCCTTGCGGATCGCCTCTTCTGCACCCAGGAGGTCACCATGGTCCAGCGCTTCAGTCTCCGGAGGCAGCTGTCTAAGGTGGGTCTTGTCCCGTCCCCGTCCCTCCTTGGTGTCTGCAAACTCGGCAGGCGGTGGCAGGGAGCGGCAGCCTTCCCCTTTGTTCTCTTTAAGTGGCACATTTTAGGCTCATAAAGAAAAGGCTCTTGGGGTCTGTGAAGGCGGCACCGTCTCCTGCAGCTCCACTATATTAGGGTACCTTGCTGAGTCAACTTGGCAGCCCCAGGCTTGCAATGTTACAATCGGATCCTCTAAAATGTTCAAATTGATATTTGCAGATGGACTGTGCTTTGTGCAGCTTTGATGTCAGGTGGTGGTGGATGCTGTTAAGTGACACAGAGGAAGGACTGCGTTTTATTGCTCAATGATGCCGAGGTGAAGCTGGAATAGCTGATTAGTGTTAGTTGTAGTCCGGTTTCATCTAAAAAAGCGCACAAATATACAGAAGTGTTTTCTGTTTAAAGCATCTGCACCTAATATGTCCTGGTAAAACCCTTTTTAACCCACTGGGAGCCCTCCCCCCCCACTTCCAGTGGCCACTGTGACACACTCGAACATAACTCAATATCTTCTGACGGGTACACCCAGTTGCACGAGGCCAAGGTGGCTCCAAGCGCACTTCACTAATTCCAAAATATCCAGTATTATATCCTGCCATCTCTCCGTAAATGCATTGGATCAAACTTAAATACGGCTGGCAGAACTGCCAAGTTATGCTTCAGCATTCTAATAAATGTCTATTTACACCTCATTATGTACTGGTGGAATGGTGTTAAAATTCACTATCTCTGGCCACAGCTGCCATTTCTATCTCAATGTGTACTTATTAAAATATCCCGCAGAAAGCTTCCATGGCCGTTCCCAGCAGCTAGTTAAGCACCGAGCCTGGTCTCGGTATCTTCAGGTTTATTGGTTTCGTGACCTCCAGGCCACTGCCCAGCACAGTAGAACTTTCAAATGTTTGTGACCTGACAGGATGGTTGCCCAGTTCATTTACTATGTGCTTTCTTTTCACGGTATAACTTGGTTAACCTAAAGAGCACAAGAGGCCGTGCTGTGTCTCAGGCTTCAATAATTCTTAGGAGTTTTGCTAGAACACAGTTAACCATTTAAGTATCTGGTAGTAGCATAGCCAATAGGTCTCGCCTTTGGGACCTTATAAGTATTTAGTTATGCAGCACAATATCCTTGGTGCAACAGCATCAACTGTTGCATTGCTAAACACTTATAAGGTCCCAAAGGCGAGACCTATTGGCTATGCCAATGCTTGTTACTATTGCGATTCTGTCTGCAAGCGAGAGGGGGAGGCGAGTCCATCTCGTGACCTGATCCGAGATTTTGGTAATAGCCCATCCATAATTCATAGTCAACACAACATCCGGGTCTCTGTGAACTCATATGCCTAGATATTTCACCGGGTCTGTGGACCATGCCAATGGGAAGTCTAACGCCACTTCCCTGGTACCGGCCGTCAGCGGAAACACAGTGAATTTGGCCCAGTTAATGCCATGGCCAGAGTAGCGCTCGAATACCACGTATTCGCAGAGCAGAGCACGGAGATATGTTTCCGGTTCATGAACGTACAGCATCATGTTGTCCGCATAGAGGGAGACAGCAAGCGGTCTCAGATTAAACCTCAATGGGGCATGCGCATGTTTCTGGCGAATTTTACAGGCCAACGGCTCAAGCGCCAGGGAAAAGAGCATCGGGACAAGGGGCAGCCTTGTCGAGTGCCCCTGTTTATTGGAAAGGCCGCCGAGATTCACCCATTTACCCGAATTCGGGCCACAGGCTCGGTGTAAAGCAGGCTTATCCATTTTAAAAAGAAAGGCGGCATTCCCATTCTCCGCAACACTGTAAACATAAAACCCCATCGCAATGAGCCGAAGGCTTTTGCAGCATCAAGTAACACTGCAACCGCCTGAAAATCCGACTCAAAATAATGATGCAGTGCAAATAGCGTCCGTAAGTTATGTGCTGTAGAGCGTTTGGGGACGAAAGCGGACTGATCCGTTAGGACCAGCTTTGGGACTAATGGTTGTAGCCTGTTTGCAATTATCCGAGCTAGAATTTTTACATCAATGTTAATTAAAGATAGAGGCCGATAGGACTCACATTTATTAGCTTCCTTTTTCGGTTTCAGTAAGGTAACTATTAGAGCCACTCTCAATGTGGGGGGTAGTATCCCAGTGTCATATGCTTCGGCATACACATTCAAGAGTCTGGGCGCTATCTCGTCAATATAAGCCTTATAGAACTCACTTGGCAGGCCGTCCAGGCCAGACGCTTTGCAGGTTGGTAATGACATTATAGCTTCCTGTAGGAGAGTAGGATCTGCTTCTTATGGTTACCCCCACTTTTTGCTGATGTTTCACTGTTTTTCGACTTTAGTCTGGCTGGGGCCCTGCTATCCAGGACCCCAGCCTAGCTGCTTCCTCTCTAAAATGGATTCCATGTGCCTTAGGTACACTTCAGATTGGATTCTGGGGTGCCTTATAAGTCCCTAGTATATGGTATACTATGTACCCAGGGCATAGGTACCCCAGAGGCCTACCAGGGGCTGCAGCATGTATTATGCCACCCCTGGAAGGCCCTCCAAAATGACACCACAGGACTGCTACAGCAGCCTGAGTGAGGTGGTGCATGCACCCCTTACTGAGATATAGGTTCACTATATCTCACTATATCACTGCACATATAAACCTATCAGTCACCCTATGGCAGGCCTTATCAATCCTGAAGGCAGGGTGCCTGGTTTTATGTGAGAGGGTGCCCATGCATGAGCAGAGCCCCTCTGCGGCCTTCGGAATCTATCCTCCGGGGTTGTCTGTGAGTGCAGCCTGACCATATACTCTTAAGTGCATTATATCTTAAACGGTAAATGCTAACTTTGGGATGGCTGCACGGAAACATGTCGTGTTTGGTGTCAAACACCTTGGAATCATACCCCCACACCAGTCCCTGGTGTGGAAGTATGATCCCACCCTTCTAGAGGGAGAGACATGACAGCACCGGTATACTCTGTACCAGCTAAAAGGAGCCCTGGCATCACAAAATGGATGCTGCAGCCACAGACACGAGTCTGACCTCCCACTGCTGACCGAAACTCCGGCAGGGGAGGCCTGGACAATAGGTTTCCTGTCACAGGGAGGTGTTACCACCTCCCAGACAGGCTTTAGTGTATTGGGGCTGGGTGGGTGAACTCTCTGAGTGCTTTGAAGTCCTGCACTGGGGGCACATTTGGTGTCCCTGTGCATACCCCAGTTCAAACCGGTTGCAGGGGCTGCCAGCCCCTGCTCTGGTGCGAAACTGGACAAAGGAAATGGGTGTAGCCACCCCTCTTTCCAAACCCTCCCATAGGTGGGTCCCCTGAGTTAGTCCAACCCCTTCCTTGGGTATAAGTAAGGAACCCCTGGCAACAGGACTTTAGATATCCCTGGATGAAACTCTGAAACTGAATCCTGGACCTTCGACGATCTTTTAAACGCCAGATGACTGAAGAATCTCCCTTGGAGTAAAGGAGTTACTCCCCTGCTTGGCAGGCACCAAAGACGCATCTGTCCGGTCTGCATCTCCGAAGCTCCCGCCGGACGCCAACAACCCTGCAACCCAGAGGGTGGATTTCCAGACTTCCCAGAGGCTGACCGGAGTCCCCAGCAAAGCTGAGACCCGTAGACCTCGTGGATACCGTGGAACCGGAACCCCTGGACACCGTGCACATTTGCAAGTGCATAAGCTTCTGGTCGATCCTAGAGGCTGTGCTTTGGGTTATTTGTAGCCCTGACCCCGAGCAGTGAATCCACCGAAGATTGCCGGCCTGACCACTCCGAGTGACCCGTGGGCCACCATTTCGTGATTCCGCCTGAGGTCCCTTTGCGATCCCTTGTCCGTCGACTTGTGGGTCCCTCAGAAGGACATCTTTGATTTCAACAGGCCTCCCTGGTTGCTCCAGGCCTGCCCTGACTCTCCCTTGCTTGGGGAGTCCCTCGGAACTTGCTGGTCCGCTCCGAAGCCTTTGTTCTCTTTCTGCGTGGGTTGCTGTTACCAAGGCTTGTTGGGTCCAAACCGGGCCCCGACACTGCAGTCAGCTTCTACCTTCATGGGACAGCTCGATTCCAGCTCCTGGTTGTCGTCGACACCTCCTGGTCCTCGTGGCTGCAGAGACAATCTTCACCTCTTCGAACTTGAAGCACCCGACATCGGTGGGCATTCGACTATCGTGCCCCTGGTCACTGGCTAGTGACCTAGACTCTGTCCCCTCTGCTTTCAGGTTCTTCTCATCCTCGATCCAGGCTTGGATCTCTTCGGACACTTCGCATCTTCTCGGCAGCAGCACTTTTCAGCCAGCGGCCATTGAAAACGACGGAGCGGCCCGACACCATTTGACACCTGTGCACCCGGCTTCCCTGGGTGAGGTAACACGAGTACTACGGTGCTCTCGTGGGTGTTGGCCCTAGAACCCTCTAAGTCCAAAAGGGTTTGTTCCTAGTCCACTCCGAAGTGTCCCTAAACTTTAAAACTCTAACCGCGACTTTCCCCATAGACACTAACGGAGCTCGCGGCTGTGTTCACACACTGCACACGTCCCCCGTGGGTCCCCTGTGTCACTACCTTGGGTGGTTCCTTGGGGTCCCAACGATTCTACAGGCTCTAGGCCTTGTGTCTAGTCAAGTCGTGGTTCTTATACCACTTTCTTAATATATGGTTTGGTACGCCCCTAGGGCTAATCGTATATTGTGCTAATTTACTGTGTTATTTGACTTGTAACTTGTGTATTTCGACCTCTAGCCTCATAAAGAGACTAGTGGGTAGTGTTTAGTAATAAATACATATATTTTATATATATACCTGGTGTGGTTCTCCTTTCATTTGGTCATTCATGAGATTATAGACTGGTAAAACAAATAGCTTAACACTCCTTCAAGACTTAGCCTGCAGGCTGCTCTCCATAGCTACCACTAGGATAGCTTTCATTTAAGGTTGTCTTTTAACCTACCATGAATAAAGATCGTTTGGACTGGTGCAAGGTGCCCACTATAACTAGTGGACAGCATATGCCAGGCCAACTTCTCACATTGGTGTGCAGCTGTTGGATTCAAGCTTGCCTTTGTTTTACCAGATAATCTAAAGTGAGTGACTAACTGAAAACCACTAAAGGTACCTGAGGTACATATAATTCAAGCTTAAGGTTACAGTAAGTTCTACTGAACTTAGAGTTGTGTGTCAAGGGCTTAGCACACCCTTTCTACAACTCAAGAGAGTTTAGTAGGCCACACTAGAGTAGGTAGGGCATACACCACACCTCACTAGTGATGTCTTCAAAGCCAGGAGCCAGTGGGTCCCTGCCAGAAGCCCAAGGGCTTCCACCATCCAAGTATGACAACCTCCAATTCTTGGAATCGAAAGCATTGTGTAGTACTAGGAAGTTGAAGACAGGAAAAACTGCAAACACCCAACGCCTCATAGAGGCACTGCTGTTGGATGATCTCAAGAAGGCGTCAGGGTCTGAAGGGGTAGGCAGAGAGGGTGGGGCAGTAAATGAGGAAGGGCCAAGGGGTGAAGAATCCCATGACCTGACCTCTGAAGCTGGCCAGGAAGATGACAATGATCTTACCCTGAAAATCCAGCTCCTCCTGTAGATGAGGAGGAGGACCAGAATGGCCCCCTCTTTGTCCCACCAGGAAGAGTTGAGAGTGTGCCTAGAAGGTCAAGGTCACCTTCTGTGGAGTCTAACCATTCTGACACCTCAATAGGGACCTCTGTTTCCTCTCATAGGAGGGAACCCTCTCGTGAGAGGAAAGAGAGACTGCTCAAGTATGAAGAAGCTCAGCTGAGCATCAGAAGAGAGCAGGTAGCTTTAGATAGGGAGTCCCTAGAGCTTCACAGAGCAAGAAAAAAGATGGGACTAGAGTCCCATGGTGGCAGCAACTTCCCTACTGGTAGAGAAAGGTCTCATGACCATAGAAACCTGAGCAAGATTGTCCCTCCCTACTAGAGTGGGGATGACATCCACAAATGGATTACTGCACTGGAAAGGGCCTGTAAAGTTCAGAGGGTCCCCCAGGAGCAGTGGGCAGCAATCTTGTGGCTCTCCTTTGCAGACAAATGTAGAGACAAGCTCCTCACTGTAAGAGAAGAGGATGCTGATGATTACCAGGTCCTGAAGAGTGCACTGATAGATGGGTTTGGCCTAACCACTGACCAATACAGGTTAAAGTTCAGAGATACCCAAAAGGCACAGACACAGGACTGGGTGGACTTTGTAGATTGTGCTACTAAGGCTCTGGAGGGCTGGTTGCTTGGCAGCAAGGTGTGTGATTACAAAGGATTGTACAACTTAATTATGAGGGAGCAGATCCTTAATAATTGTCAAAATCAGCTGTTGCATCAGTACCTGGTGGACTCTGATCTGACCTCTCCCCAAGAATTGGGAAAGAAGGCAGACAAATGGGTCAGAACCAGGGTGAAGCAGAAGGTTCAGAACCAAGGTGGTGACCCCAAGAAGCAAGATTCTAAGAACTCTGACAAGGGTGGGGAAAAGGGTAAAGACCAGAAGTCTTCTCAAGGCCCCTAAAAATCTTCATCTGGGGGGGAGTCCCAATCTAACAAAGGTAAAGGCCAGAAGAAGCCATGGTGTAAAATCTGTAAGCAGAAAACCCATTAGACAAATGACTGTACAAAGTCCAAAGACTCAACTCCAGCCACCATTGCCCCTAAGGCAACTGTTCCCCCTAGTGCAGCTACAAATGGTGGTGTCCCAAGCAAGGGTGTAGTAGGGTTAACCCTGGGATCTGAGGGGGCTCTGGCCTAGTCAGAGTGCCAACTCAGGCTATGCTGATCTGTGATGGAGGCATGGATATGGCCTCCTTATTTGTGAGTCCCAGTAATCTGGGCAAATACAGACAGCAGCCTTTAATCAATGGAAGAGAGGCTTTGGCATTCAGGGACACAGGAGCAAGTGTCACAATGGTGACAAAAGATCTTGTGGCTCCTGAGCAGATTATACTTGGTGAGATGTACCAAGTGACCAATGCTAGCAATGTCAGGACAGACCATTCCTTGGCAGTTGTTAATTTCTCCTGGGGAGGGATAACTGGCCTCAAGAAAGTTGTGGTAAGTGCAGACCTCCCTCTTGAATGCTTGCTTGGCAATGATCTAGAAACTTCAGCTTGGGCAGAAGTGGAGCTCAGGACCCATGCAGAAATGCTGGGGATCCCTGCACATGTTTTTGCTGTGACCAGGTCACAGGCCAAAATGTCAAACACTGAACAGGCCCTGGATTCTGGAATAATGGACCAGGTGCCTCCCAAGAGGAGGAGCAGCAGGGTTAAGGCAGTGCCTTCCCCCCTGACTCAGAGTACAGATCAGTCTCCTGAGGGAGATGATCTTAGTCCCGAAGAAGGAACTGTCCCAGAGGAGCCTGAACCTGATCAGGTTGAGTTCTTGGGGACAGGGGGCCCTTCCAGGTCAGATCTGAGCTAGGAGCAGCTGAGCTGCCCCTCTCTTGAACCCCTCAGACAGCAGGCTGCTGCTGAGGCTGCTGGGAATGCTAGTGGGTCCCATAAGGTCTATTGGGATGATGGACTCCTATACTCAGAGAGTAGAGACCCCAAGCCTGGTGCCACCAGGAGGTTGGTAATACCTCTGAAGTTTAGGGGTTTCCTATTAACACTAGCCCATGATATTCCCCTAGCAGGTCACCTGGGCCAAAACAAGACCTGGGACAGAATTGTCCCTCACTTTCATTGGCCCCACATGTCTGAAGACACCAAGGAGTTTTGTCGCTCCTGTGTCACCTGTCAAGCCAGTGGGAAGGCAGGTGGAACCACAAAGGCCCCCCTGATACCACTACCTGTGGTGGGGGTTCCCTTTGAAAGGGTGGGGATTGACATAGTTGGTCCTATGGATCCTCAGACAGCCTCTGGGCACATATTTCTCCTGGTGGTGGTGGACCATGCCACTAGGTACCCAGAAGCTATTCCATTTAGGGCCACCACAGCTCCTGTGGTGGCAAGGGCCCTCTTGGGAGTATTCTCAAGGGTGGGTTTTCCTAAGGAGATAGTATCAGACAGGGGTGCAAACTTCATGTCTGGTTACTTGACCACAATGTGGAAGGAGTGTGGAGTGAATTACAAATTCACCACACCCTATCACCCACAATGCAATGGTTTAGTTGAGAGATTCAACAAAACCTTGAAGGGCATGATCAAAGGTCTCCCAGAGAAGCTTAGGCGGAGATGGGACGTCCTTTGCCCTGCCTTTTATTTGCCTACAGGGAGGTGCCTCAAAAGGGGTTGGTTACAGCCCTTTTGAACTTTTGTTTGGCCATCCTGTTAGGGGCCCATTGTGTCTGGTGAAGGAGGGATGGGAGTTACCTCTCAAACCCCTAAACAGGACATAGTGGACTATGTACTTGGTCTCCATTCCAGGATGGCAGAGTACATGAAAAAGGCAACTAAAAACCTTGAGGCTAGCCAGGAATTACAAAAGACCTGGCATGACCAAAAGGCTGTACTGACTGTGTACCAGCCAGGACAGAAGGTGTGGGTGTTGGAGCCAGTGGCCCCAGCAGCTCTCCAAGATAAGTGGAGTGGCCCCCATACAATTGTTGAACAGAAGGGAGAGGTTACCTACTTGGTGGACCTTGGAACTCCCAGGAGTCCCCACAGGGTACTTCATGTCAACAGATTGAAACCATATGTCGACAGGGCAGACATGGGCTTGCTCATGGCTACTGATGAGGGACAGGAGGAAGAGAGTGATCCACTCCCTGACCTGCTCTCTCAGAACCCTGATGATGGATCAGTAGATGGTGTAGCCTTGGCAGGCAGCCTCACTATCCAGCAACAAACTGACTGCAGAAAAGTTCTCAGCCAGTTCAGGCATATGTTCTCCCTGACACCTAGTCAGACTACCTGGTGCACTCATGAAGTGGACACTGGGGACAGTCTGCCTGTCAAGAATATAATCTACATGCAGCCTGATCATGTCAGGGATTGTATCAGGACAGAGGTCCAAAAGATGTTGGATTTGGGAGTCATTGAACCCTCAGATAGCCCTTGGGCTAGTCCAGTAGTCTTGGTGCCCAAACCTCACACCCAGGGTGGTAAGAGAGAGAGATGAGGTTTTGTGTAGACTACAGGGGTCTCAATGCAGTCACTAGGACTGATGCCCATCCCATCCCAAGGGCAGATGAGCTTATAGATACTTTGGCCTCAGCCAAGTTTCTGAGCACATTTGACTTGACAGCTGGCTACTGGCAGATCAGACTAGCTGATGATGCAAAGCCAAAAACAGCATTTTGTACCCCTAGTGGGCATTATCAATTTGTGGTGATGCCCTTTGGTTTGAAGAATGCACCTGCCACTTTTCAGAGGTTGGTGAATACAGTCCTTACAGGTCTGGAAGCCTATAGTGCAGCATATCTAGATGATATTGCTGTCTTTAGCTCCACCTGGGAGGATCACCTGGTCCACCTCAGAAATGTTTTGGAGGCCCTGCAAAAGGCAGGCCTAACTATCAAGGCTACTAAGTGCCAGATAGGGCAGAGTCAGGTTGTGTACCTGGGCCACCTTGTGGGTGGAGGCCAGGTTCAACCATTGCAGAGCAAAATCCAGACCATCATGGACTGGGTTGCTCCAACTACCCAGACTCAGGTGAGAGCCTTCTTAGGCCTGACTGGGTATTACAGAAGATTTGTCAAGGGGTATGGATCTATAGTGACACCCCTGAATGACTTAACCTCTAAGAGAATGCCAAAAAAGGTTCAGTGAACAGTCAGCTGTCAAAAGGCAGTTGATGACCTGAAGCAGGCCATGTGCACTGCTCCCATTCTACAAAGTCCTGATTACTCCAAAAGTTCATTGTCCAAACAGATGCATCTGAGTTGGGGGTAGGGGCTGTACTGTCACAGTTGAATGATGAAGGTCAGGATCAGCCAGTAGCTTTTATTAGCAGAAGGCTGACCCCCAGAGAGAAACGTTGGTCAGCCATTGAGAGGGAGGCCTTTGCTGTGGTTTGGGCTCTGAAGAAGCTGAGGCCATACTTGTTTGGCACTCACTTCCTAGTTCAGACAGACCATAAGCCCCTCTTATGGCTAAAACAGATGAAGGGTGAAAACCCCAAACTTTTGAGGTGGTCCATTTCCCTACAGGGGATGGACTATACAGTGGAACATAGACCTGGGAGTAGCCATGCCAATGCAGATGGACTCTCCAGATATTTCCACTTAGAACATGAAGACTCAACTGGTCAAGGTTAGTTTAATGTCCCTGCGTTTGGGGGGGGTTGTGTAGGAGAGTAGGATCTGCTTCTTATGGTTACCCCCACTTTTTGCTGATGTTTCACTGTTTTCCGACTTTAGTCTGGCTGGGGCCCTGCTATCCAGGACCCCAGCCTAGCTGCTTCCTCTCTAAAATGGATTCCATGTGCCTTAGGTACACTTCAGATTGGATTCTGGGGTGCCCTTATAAGTCCCTAGTATATGGTATACTATGTACCCAGGGCATAGGTACCCCAGAGGCCTACCAGGGGCTGCAGCATGTATTATGCCACCCCTGGAAGGCCCTCCAAAATGACACCACAGGACTGCTACAGCAGCCTGAGTGAGTTGGTGCATGCACCCCTTACTGAGATATAGGTTCACTATATCTCACTATATCACTGCACATATAAACCTATCAGTCACCCCTATGGCAGGCCTTATCAAACCTGAAGGCAGGGTGCCTGGTTTTATGTGAGAGGGTGCCCATGCATGAGCAGAGCCCCTCTGCAGCCTTCGGAATCTATCCTCCGGGGTTGTCTGTGAGTGCAGCCTGACCATATACTCTTAAGTGCATTATATCTTAAACGGTAAATGCTAACTTTGGGATGGCTGCACGGAAACATGTCGTGTTTGGTGTCAAACACCTTGGAATCATACCCCCACACCAGTCCCTCGTGTGGAAGTATGATCCCACCCTTCTAAAGGGAGAGACATGACAGCACCGGTATACTCTGTACCAGCTAAACAGAGCCCTGGCATCACAAAATGGATGCTGCAGCCACAGACACGAGTCTGACCTCCCACTGCTGACCGAAACTCCGGCAGGGGAGGCCTGGACAATAGGTTTCCTGTCACAGGGATGTGTTACCACCTCCCAGACAGGCTTTAGTGTATTGGGGCTGGGTGGGTGCACTCTCTGAGTGCTTTGAAGTCCTGCACTCGGGGCACATTTGGTGTCCCTGTGCATACCCCAGTTCAAACCGGTTGCAGGGGCTGCCAGCCCCTGCTCTGGCGCGAACCTGGACAAAGGAAATGGGTGTAGCCACCCCTCTTTCCAAACCCTCCCATAGGTGGGTCCCCTGAGTTAGTCCAACCCCTTCCTTGGGTATAAGTAAGGAACCCCTGGCAACAGGACTTTAGATGTCCCTGGACGAAACTCTGAAACTGAATCCTGGACCTTCAACAATCTGTTAAACGCCAGATGACTGAAGAATCTCCCTTGGAGTAAAGGAGTCACTCCCCTGCTTGGCAGGCACCAAAGACGCATCTGTCCGGTCTGCATCTCCGAAGCTACCGCCGGACGCCGATGACCCTGCATCCCAGAGGGTGGATTTCCAGACTTCCCAGAGGCTGACCCAAGTCCCCAGCAAAGCTGAGACCCGTAGACCTCGTGGGTACCGTGGAACCAGAACCCCTGGACACTGTGCAGATTTGCAAGTGCATTAGCTTCTGGTCGATCCTAGAGGCTGTGCTATGGGTTATTTGTAGCCCTGACCCCGGGCAGTGAATCCACCGAAGATTGCCGGCCTGGCTACTCCAAGTGACCCGTGGGCTGCCATTTCGTGATTCCGCCCGAGGTCCCTTCACGATCCCTTGTCCGTCGACTTGTGGGTCCCTCAGAAGGACATCTTTGATTTCAACAGGCCTCCCTGGTTGCTCCAGGGCCTGCCTTGACTCTCCCTTGCTTGGGGAGTCCCTTGGACCTTGCTGGTCCGCTCCGAAGCCTTTGTTCTCTTTCTGCGTGGGTTGCTGTTACCAAGGCTTGTTGGGTCCAAACCGGGCCCCGACACCGCAGTCAGCTTCTACCTTCGTGGGACAGCTCGATTCCAGCTCATGGTCGTCGTCGACACCTCCTGGTCCTCGTGGCTGCAGAGACAATCTTCACCTCTTCGAACTTGAAGCACCCGACATCGGTGGGCATTCGACTATCGTGCCCCTGGTCACTGGCTAGTGACCTAGACTCTGTCCCCTCTGCTTTCAGGTTCTTCTCGTCCTCGATCCAGGCTTGGATCTCTTCGGACACTTCGCAGCTTCTCGGCAGCAGCACTTTTCAGCCAGCGGCCATTGAAAACGACGGAGCGGCCCAACACCATTTGACACCTGTGCACCCGGCTTCCCTGGGTGAGGTAACACGAGTACTACGGTGCTCCCGTGGGTGTTGGCCCTAGAACCCTCTAAGTCCAAAAGGGTTTGTTCCTAGTCCCCTCCGAAGTGTCCCTAAACTTTAAAACTCTAACCGCGACTTTCCCCATAGACGCTAACGGAGCTCGCGGCTGTGTTCACACACTGCACACGTCCCCCGTGAGTCCCCTGTGTCACTACCTTGGGTGGTTCCTTGGGGTCCCAGCGATTCTACAGGCTCTAGGCCTTGTGTCTAGTCAAGTCGTGGTTCTTATACCACTTTCTTAATATATGGTTTGGTACGCCCCTAGGGCTAATCGTATATTGTGCTATCGTATATTTACTGTGTTATTTGACTTGTAACTTGTGTTTAGTAATAAATACATATATTTTATATGTATACCTGGTGTGGTTCTCCTTTCATTTGGTCATTCATGAGATTATAGACTGGCAAAACAAATAGCTTAACACTCCTTCAAGACTTAGCCTGAAGGCTGCTCTCCATAGCTACCACTAGGATAGCTTTCATTTAAGGTTGTCTTTTAACCTACCATCAATAAAGATCGTTTGGACTGGTGCAAGGTGCCCACTATAACTAGTGGACAGCATATGCCAGGCCAACTTCTCACACTTCCTTCACATCTTCAACATCGAAGGGTTGCGTAAGATACTCCCTCTGACCAGCTGACAGCCAGCCCAGTGCTATGTCATCCAAATATCTAGCAAGCTCTTCCTCCCTAACATCCGGCCTGTCTCCGTACAGCTCCGAGTAAAAATCTAAAAAGATTTTACTAATGTCAGAATTGGAATATCGCATATCTCCCTCTCCATCTCGCATTTCTATAATGTTTGCTTGTCCTCTGGGCATGGCTATTTTTGTGGCAAGAGAGCGACTCGGCCTGCCACCCTCCCCATAGTATTGTGCCTTACTGCGTCTAGAGCAGTGTAGGATCTCCTGATCAGCTGTTTGATTGTACTCAGTTACGAGGTCTCTTATTTTGGCAAGTATTTCTGATTCAGGCCCACGTTCATATTCCCTCTCTAATGCTGTGATTTGTGCAGCCAGCGTTTGCATTCTCCGTCGGAGATCTTTCAAGACCCCAGCTTGTGCGCCTATGCATTCTCCTCATATTGTCACTTTAAAAGCTTCCCATAAGGTCCCCGCACTCTCAACAGATCCCTCATTCTCAATAAAAAAGTTCCCGATAGCGGTCCCAATGGTGTGCCGAAAAACAGGGTCCGTAAGAGAAAACTGCTGCAGTCTCCATTGAAATGGGGGTATCACGCATTCTGGGACCTGTAGGTCCATGGATAAAGGAGAATGGTCAGAACGTGTTTTTGGCAGGTGGGCTACCGTGACTACCCAGGGACATACCTCCTCTGATGTAATCCTGTAGTCCAGTCTGGACCATGATCCGTGCACTGCGGAGATGAAAGTGCTCTCATGAGCAGTGGGGTTAAGCAGTCTCCAGATGTCCCATAGCCCTGCAGCATGCATTACCTCCTATCGTACCTGTGAGGCTCGTGTCCCCCTCATCCCCACAGTCTGCGATCTGTCCATTGCCGCGTCCATACCCAGATTAAAATCACCACTCCAAATAAGCGCTGCAGGGGGAAACAGAGTTATTCTTCTCCATACATCACTAAAGAACACATTGTCATCGACATTGTGGCCATAGATATTGACCAGCAACACTGACGTACCCCCTAGTCTACCCAAAGCCATCGCCACCCTGCCCTGCTCGTCTGTTTCTGAGCGGATCAGAGTAAATGGGGTTCCTTTTTTGACTAATATCGTCACCCTACGTGCATACGAGGAGTACGATGACGCGACTCTCACCGCAGCCCATTTTGCCCCCACATGTTTGTCAGTCCATTTAGTAAGGTACGTTTCCTGCAGGAAAGCAATGTGTACATTAATCCTATCCAAATAGGCTAACACAGACCTGATCTTTTTGGGGTTATTGAGCCCGCGCACGTTCCAGGTTAGAAACTTTGTTGTACTACCCATGCCAGCAGTACATTCTCATTACAATCACACATTTCCTCCCATCCAGCGACCCTAAATGGTAGAACGTGAGCATCGTGTAAGCAGAACACCATACTTGCTGTGAACCCATCCCTGCCTGCCCACCCCCTCCCACTTCAGCAACCCCAACACGCTAAAGTCATGCTCCGAACCCCCTAACCACCCTCCCAAACAACAAAACATCACCCTAACCATGCAGGGATTAGAATCATTTTGTGCATACTTCACATATAACAGTTGTGACAGTTCCCCACATGAATCCCTTCCCCCCACCCTCTTCAGCTGCCCCAACATGCCAAAGCCATCCCCTATAGCGAACAACATAACCCAATGCACAGACATGAACAGGAAATAAATGTGGGGTATACCCATAGGGGGTCGCTAGAGCGCTTTCAGCCTCCCAGGTGTGAAGGGAGGTGGCTGAACAGGAGCACTCCATCTCATCCACTAATTTGTTACGCAGCAGAGTAATATTCCAATAAACCATATATTGGCAGTCAGTACAGTTTTCGAGCCTGCTCACATCAGACAAACGACAATGTAGCATTATTCTGACAAACTGGTGCAAGCAGATAGCAACTTGTGCGGGCCTTAGTGTATAATAGTACTCCTCAATAGACCCGTCAAGCATTGTCTTAGCAGGTCATTATGTCTCAGGCCACTTTGCAACAGAACGAATTGCAGGCTCCCTCAGCCCTATAGACACAAAAATAAACAGTTGTGCGGCAATGTTCAGATATCTGAGTACATGCATATAAGTACGCATACAGGCCTCATTGTGGAGATACGTCCGTCAGTAGACTTGTCAGCCTCCCAACAGGTTGGGTCATCGAGTAGCCGGTCACGTGGTTAGTCCTCCTCATCCTCAGGAGGCTTAGATTTCTCACGTCGGGATCGCCTGAGCGACTGTGCGTATTCCATGGTGGCTTTGGGATTGATGTAAATTTTGTCTTTATCCTCCACCCCTATACGCAACCTGGCAGGATACAGCATGGCATATGGCACTTTCTCCGCAATCAGCAGCTTCTTGTCCGGCTGAAATTCCCACCGGGCAGCCTGAACCGTCGCCGTGAAGTCCGGGAAAAAGGACAGATTATTACCTTGATGAGGTATTGCGCCCTTCTCTCGGGACATTCTGAGGATAGCGTCCCAGTCCCGGTAATTCAGAAGACGGGCAATTACAGGCCTCGGAGGGGCCCCCGGTGGAGGACGGGTGGCCAAAGCCCGGTGGGCTATCTCGACCACCAGCATTGCAGACAGGTGCTCAGATCCAAAAATTTCTCGAAGCAAATCCTCTACATACGTCTCCATCCTGCCGGTATTAGTTGATTCCGGCAGGCCCGTGATCCTGATGTTGTTACGGTGGGACCTAGCTTCCAAATCCTCGTTTTTCGCTTGGATTACTGCGAGCACCATCTCCATGTCGAGTGTCTTGGTAGTAACAGCTTCCAGACCATCCTCCGCGTCGGATATTAGTTTTTCTGCCTCTCCCAGTCTGGCGCCCTGTTTGTCCAATTTAGCAGACATATGATCCATCCTTAGGTTGAGGGCGTCAATTTTCCCGTCAATTGATTGTAGGCTACTCTGCATGGCCAACAACGTGGATTCCAGTGAGGTGGTACTCTCCGCCGGGACATCCAGTTCAGAGTCAGATGTAGCTCCCCGTTGTGCCTTACTTGTTTTGTGAGCTTCGAAATTGAGGCGCTGTTGCGTTTTGTCCGGTTTATCCATTTTGTGGCCTGGTACTGGCAGTGAGATGCCGCAGCCGGTCACGCTTCGCGAGCAGACCGCACGTCGCCGCTTCCGCAGGTGAGTTAGTGTGCAAACACGGTAGTGGCAGTCTATCAGACCCCTCCTCAGCAACCCAATTAGGATCCTCTAGCAAGTGGAACAGTGCTCCCACAGGTGCCCAAGTATCCCTCCAATGGCTGTAATATGGACACGATGCAATCTGCAGGTTGAACTATGTCCCAGCGCACCTAGGATCTCGCCAGAGTGATGCCCCCAGACTAGCACAGAGGTTGGGAATGCAGGACAGGCCTCGTGCCCTTCCACACGCACCTTTCGGATTTTAAAGGAGGCTCCTGGGTTCCACGTGCACAGTGTGTCCCACCTACACCACAGAGGAGGACAAGCAGGCCGAGAGTCCAGCGTCTCTACCTGATCCACACTCCCACCGAGCAAGACCAGCAGATCTGAGGAGGTATCTTGGCGTCAGGGCGCGGGATTTCTCTGCAGGCCCTGTATCACCTACTCTCGATGATATGTTCGTCGTGTGTATACTTAGCGGCCTGTCGCGGGTCACCTGGCAAGGCCTTCGGTATCGCCTTCCGCAGCGATGCAATTCCGCTGGTACGGCCAAGCGGGAAGCACAGCGTGAGGCCTTCTATGTTCCTGTGCTGTTCTCCGGGCCCTTTCCTTCAATTCTGTATCCAGCCAGGGAGTCCAGGCCCAGCGTCCCAAGTTTTGCGGCCCCCGGGGCCGAACACCCACCGCTGGTGTAGGCAGGGGCAGCGAGTCCTGATCACGGACACCTCCGCCGCCCTCCAAGTGTCGCGCGCCGCCAGCGTCAACCAGCGTCTTGCCTCGGCATCTCGCAGCAGGGACCACCGCTCCCGCCCAGGGCACGCACTCGATCCCCGGGGGCTCCGCTGTAGATTTGGCAGGCTTCCAGACACTCCCGCCGCCGATCCGTGAACCCCGCAAACGGAGAGCGGCCGCCCAGGGACTCCGGTAGCTTGGTACGTTAATCCGCGCCCGCTTCTCAGAGCCTGCATGCAAGGGCCGCGATGCAGCCGCCCGCCGCCATGATGCCCACAGGCCCGATCGGACAGGGCCGTCTAATCACAGATTTCTGCGCCCAGCAACTTTCTGAAATCACCCCAACTGCGCGCAGGGTGTGGTGAAGGCTTCGCCCCCAGGGTGTAGGGCGAAGGATGGCGCGATGAGAGCAGGATAATGAGCGGAGCGATAGTTCAGCCGGCGGAGCTGCACTAAGGCACAGCCATCTTGCCGTGCGCCCTCTAGCGCCCCCCCAAAATCTGTGATACTTATTGTCACCTCTGCCATTGAAGGTACATTTAAATGGGGCACAGGGAGAGCAAATTTTATTAAAAAATGCCAAGTCAAACTTATATAATAAATCATTCAGCTTGTCCCCAAAGCAATTATGTGTGAAATGGGATTGTGGCAGATTATCAGAATTAGTAAAGCCGCAAACCTTTTTGGAAGGCATCTTGCACAAATATATGTTAAAGCTCTCCCCAAGATAATCAGGTCCTTTTTCTTTCCTATACAAGAAAGCTCTAAATCGTTATCTAACTGTCGAAGTACAGCAAATATATCAAGTGACGCAGTGTTATTATAAAAAATAATCACTACTAGCTTGATGACTCTTGAGACTTCACAAACAGTCATCTGATAATATGAGTTATATGCCACCATGGTTGTTTTGGTGAAGGGGAGCTAGTTGGAAACATACAGTACATACTCCTCCCTTCGGTCTACCATGGCTAGACGCAAGAGGTGGGACATATGTTCTGTATACATTAATGTGTAGAGGTTCCAGGAGCCAGGTCTTCTGTAAACAAAGAATATGGAAACCTGCTATAAAGTCTAGCTGTTCTGTATTGTTGATTTTTTTACGAATAACTGCCACGTTCTGGAATAGAAACAGATCTTTCTATTGGCTATTGCATGATACTATTTGTACGGGGCTGTTACTTAGAGGGGAGGTGATTGCAATTGGCGGTGTCCCTGATTCATCTACAGACTGTGAAGAAGAACCTGTATGGGTCCCATCAAGTCTATGGGGCCTAATTCGCTCCCCCTCATGGTCCCCACAATGTTTCTCATTGAGACAATCTAAGCAATCTAACATTGACAAGCTATCATAACAGTTTTAGGTTGAGATAGCATAGTGGAAGTCAGTCGGTGTGCCAGGGTTGGATTGTGTCACAAATCTGTGTACATCAGGTTTTATTACTAGATGGTAAAAGTATCCTAATGGAAGAAGTGTTATGTTATGTGTCTGACTCTGAAAAATAGTTTCCGCCAGGCGTGGAATTTTTAAAGACAACACCACACAATAGCCTGGTAAAGGTTTACGACCCTTTCCTACACATTTAACTCTCCTGACCTTCTTTATATCTTCAAAAAGGGGCACTGTTAGTCCCGATCTAGTACCTATCTAGTTTAAGGACTTATTCCTCAGAGAAATCCAGGTTTCATTAGCTTGGGGTGGTAAAGTAGGTACATTGGCCAAAACTATTATATATGGTGTAGTGGCTGGGAAAAGGTCCAAAAAGTCAGTTGTCAGGGTTAATGGACCTACAAGTGAATCACCACAACCAAACGTGTCTCTGGCTGTACAAGGTAATCTCTCACTGTTGGACATGCCTGCACCCATGGCATGTTTATGCTACTGTCTGTGTATGTGGTTTAATGTCCACTGAGTACTTCTTACACATGCATTGTTAGCAGCTGTCTCTATCAGGTGCTCATGTGGAAGTGAGGGGATAAAGAGTAGCTGTGTATCATTGTGGGCATAGGAAGTGGCAGAGGGCAGCACACATGCTTTCACATGTGTGATAAGTTTGTGCTCTCAATATCATATGGGTTTACAGGGTAATTAGATCCCAAATTCCGTATTGAACGTAGTAGATACAGGAAGTAGAGTACTCTGTTGTAATGTTATGTTATGAGGAATTTGTAAAGCGCAGCTTTTACTCCGAGGAGCATCATGGGGCTGAGCAGATCACTAACAGACACCCTAGGGTGACTGAGACTGGGAAATGATTTAGATGAGTGCTCTGCATAGAGCATCAGGGGCCGTAAAGATCCAGGTTTTCAGAGCTTTTCTAAAAAGGGTTTCTGATTGGATGAAGCAAAGGTGATTGGGGAGTTGGTTACAGGCCTTGGTCCCAATCACTGCAATTGATTTCCCCCCTTTTGAGACACATCTGAAAGCAGGGGGTTTTAATAGATTTGCGTTAGTACAGCGTGGCACATAACGTGCAAACCTAGGCCGAACGTAGTGGGGGCCTGAGGAGTTAAAGATTCTAAAGGTAATTATCAAGATCTTAAACAGGATTCTTTTGTGGATGGGTAGCCAATGTAGTGCTTCCAGTGCAGCAGATGCTGATGAGCTCCTGGGCCGTTTTAGTACTAGTCGGGCTGCAGCATGTTGTGCCATCTGTAATTTGTGTAGGACCGACTTATTTGCTCCTGCATAAAGGCTGTTGCAATAATCCAATTTGGAAGTGATTAGGGCCTCTGCGACTGCCTGTCTTGCCGTACAGGGGAGAAGGTTGAAGAACTTTTTAAGTGACTTTTTTCAGATGGAAGCAGGTTCCAGCCACTGCTAGGGATTGCTGGTGGAAGAATAGTGCTGAGTCAAATTTGACCCCCAGATTCCTAGCTACCGCTACTGTATTGGGAGGAGGTGGAATGTCGGAGGGCCACCATAGACTAGGGTCGCTTTCCCTAGTGGCATGATTTCTGTTTTTTCTGAGTTACATTTTAAGTGGTTTGCTTTCATCCAATGAAAGACTGCTGTGAGACATTGACGGAGATTTTCCTCAGCCAGTGTGGTATTTTTATCTAAGACCAAAATTAGCTGCGTATCGTCCGCGTATGAGATGGTCTCGATGTTAAAGGATGATATCAGACTAATCAGGGGGGCCATATAAACATTGAAGAGCACTGGACTGAGAATGGACCCTTGTAGAACCCCTGGAAACCAGGGGTTTTTCTGCTGACTGGTATTGTCCGAGAGTGATGACTTGTCTTCGGTTTTGTAGAAACGATTTTAGCCAGTCCAGGGCGAGATGAGAGATACCATATGACGCGAGACGGTCCAGGAGAATGACATGTGAGACTGTGTCGAAAGCAGCTGATAGGTCTAATAAGACCAACACAGCATTCCTTCCCTGGTCTAAAGCGGCTTTAAGGGATTCAGCAGTGTACAGGAGGGCTGATTCCATAGAGTGCTGAGGCCTGAAACCTGATTGATTAGGGTGTTAGATATTGGCTCCTTCCATATAGGTCATAAGTTGAGAGTTAACTAGTTTTTCAGTAATCTTACTAAGACATGGGAGTAGAGAGATGGGTCAAAGATTGGTAAGGGTGGTGGGATCAGCAAGTTGTTTCTTTTGGAAAGGTTTGACTGCTGCAAGTTTCCATTCATTGGGAACTTCTGCTAGTGATAGAGAAGCGTTTATTATATTGTTGATGACTGGATTGACAGTATGTGTAATAGCATGTAAAATTAAGGGGGACATGGGTCAAAAGGAGAACCTGATTTAACTGCAAGAATAGCCTGACAGGATTGTTCTGGGCTAATGGCTTGAAAAGCTCAAAGGGATGGTCTGTTATTTCCTAGATCGGCAATTGTAGTAGAGAGAGGAACGGAAGGTACTGGGAAATCTTGTTGTAATGACTGGACCTTCTGTTCGAAGTAGTCTTCTATGCGGTCGCAGAGAGACTGTGATGGGGGAATCTCTTATTTAAGGGATATGGGGTTAGTGAAAGAGTTGACTATCTTAAAGATAGTTTTTTGGTTTGCGTTGGCCAGTTTGAGCATCTTGGTGAAATAGGATTTCTTGGCAGCTTTGATTTGTTGGTGGTAGTTTTTAAGAGCTGCTTTGAACCTGGTTAGTTCATCGCGTTTGTATTTTTGTCACCGTCTACGTTCCAAATTCCTGCAGTGGCTATGTAGTTCTTTCAGGTTTTGGGTATACCATGGGGCAGAGGGTTTCTTAAACGATCGGTTATTTTATGAGGCAGAAGGTGCAAAACGATCCCTCAGAACTGACATCCACTGTATGAAACGTTGGTTATCCACTGCTAGATCCCCCGACAGCCTAGGCCTGCAGACTGAGGCTTCTAAACTGAGGTCTGGAAGGACTGCCATATCATTCCACCTGGGTCTGGCGTTTTGAATGGTGGGATGTGGCCCTTAAGGTTTTTCGTATGCTGATATCTAATTTCTAGAGGTATAAGCTTGTGATCGGATCAAGTTAAGTTAACTGGTTAATGGTCTTTTCTTCTTTATTTGAAAACAAGTGAAAAGCAAAGAACAGCCGATACATGTTTCACCCAAAAGGCCAGCCGGCCAGGGCTTTCTCAAGGCTGGTTGTAAATGTGAGTATACAAATAAATAGGAAACAGAATGTTCCACAAAGTGGACATATTGATACATCAAGGTGTCCAGATGTAGACCGGAGAGAATAGTGTCGTATGAGGAAAAGGTCAGACAGTGCTGTAGAAAAAGTATGTGTAGTAGAGAAAAGTAGTGCGGTGATGGATACCCACTTGAAAATGATCCAAGAAGCAAGCACCAGTGATAATAGGATATTTGTAGAAGTGGGATTAAGAAGTGGAAATAGAAGAAAACTATACATAAGTATGGCAATTATTGTTCATCATTAGCAACACATAGGTGATATTGTACTTACCTTAGACTAGGTGACCTCTGGGTGAAACCACCGGATTGGTATGTGCCACAGCCCAAATTGGGTCCTGACGAATTCGGTGTGAGCCCTGGTAACACCCATTATCTGCAAATGCTATTTAAAAAAAAAATCTTTTTATTGGTAGTATGCATGTGAGGATCAATGTACAGACATCATATTACAAACATCAGTGCAATATATTGTTGCCCGGCTGTAAGCAGCAGCTCGGCGCTGTTCCTGGCTTATGGAGCGCTACCTTTCGGGGGCCATAAAAGGAGATAGTTTTACAATTTAACCTTGGCCATATTGCTGGTACAATTTTCTAGGGACCTTTAATATCCCCCCATCATAATAGTCCATTTGCAAATGCATCCTGTAATCACATTACTACTTTTGATTTGTTTTTTTCCTGAAATGAAAAATAAACAAAGCGAACAAACTTCTATCGCTATTTGACAGCTTCTGGCGGAGTGGGCGACCCTCCATAGGTTGCAGCAGTGTGTCTTTCTTCAGTGTTTAGGCAAGGTTCTGGCATGGTACAGTATCTCATATCTCTGACCCCTATACACAGTGGTGGGTATATCTGTGCGGGGGGCTCGGGGGCCCGTGTGGGCGGGTGTACTCCTAGGGCGGACTGGCAATGAGGGCCTAGCCTATCTTTGGGGCAGTCCAGCCATGAGCCTGAGGGTGTATTGGATCAGAGCGTGGGTGTATATGCGTCGCTGGGGTGCCGCCCCCAAATGAGTGAAGTCCTAGTGCTATTGCCACTACAAACCCACAGGGAGGGGGAATGCAGGGGTGCAGGAGGGGGGGTCCCCATCGGGGAACCATGTTGTGTGGGTGGCCCAGTATCATCCCCAGAGGAGTTAGCGCTGGTCCCATCTTCGTGGTTTGCCCCCTGCGCGAGGTCCAACATAACGTTCCAGGTCTCCAAGTCCCTGTCCGCATTCTCATCCGTGCGAACCTGTCTGAGTCGACGCTCCTCGGCTACCCCCCATCTGCAAGCACTATTTGCAGCACACATTCTTCATGGCGGGCTAGTGTTAACGGCACTGCAGATTTAGTCTTCAGTAGGTCCAAATAGGTGGCGGTGGTAATTCCCACTTGCTTTAGCCTAGTGGTGAGAGAGTCCAATGAGGATTAAACAGACCATTCCAATGATTTAACAATGTCACGTAGAGTCTTGACGTTTTCAGCAGAAACTTTAGAGGCTTTGGTGGCTGCCATTTTTGTTGTAGCCTTAGAAGGGACGGATCTAGAGGAGACTTTGTTTGTGGCATTTACCCTCTTAGCCTGGACATTATCTGTAGCCAAATCTGTGTTTAAGGAACAGGACTTTCTAGAAAGTTTGGGTGGTGGAAAGGGAATCTGTTTCTCGTAAGGAGATGGAGTCTAACACAGTTTGTACGCACCCGTTGCAACCGTTATCAGGTACCATGGGTTCGTCACTGCTAGAAAGAGTAAAAGAGGCAGGATTGGGACTGAGCCTGTGTCGTAGGGGCCGCTAACCATTCACCACAGGTAACAGACTTTCTTCAATGCCTGTTATTTGTTTGTCAGTTGCCCCACTGGCACATGAGATGTATTTCAATATTGATAAGTGTGTTTGTAGTTGGTTTATCAACAGCTGTGGGGTACTTCCTCTTACCCATCCTCAAGACTCAAGGAGATTAAGACAAATGTTACCCAATAAATTCACACACAAGCCTAACTGGCAGCAATCTTGAGCACTTAAATAAGATGCCTCCCTTGTATCGATGTCACGTACCTCAGTAGAAAGATAGAGAAAACAAAATTAAGTCCCCGAACCATGTAAAATGTCGATTCTTACGGTCAGGTTCAGGATAAAGAGGCCCAGAAAGAAGCGGGGCCAAAGAGAGTGGCCCTGCCTCTGATGAGCTCAGACACCCCGTCCTTGGCCCTGGCATCGCAAGCGTGCCCCGTGGAGCGAGCATGCACATTGCTTTTCAGCACGCCATTGGAGGCATGCCCTCTTTCCACTACAGCTTGCAGGTGAAGCCCTGGAATGTTGGAAGATGGGGGATGCAGTCCCCAGTGCTGGTGAGGGTCCGGGGGTTTCACACTAAAGAGTCTAAGACAGAGCGGGCCTGCACAGCGCTTTTTAGTGTGTCGATGGAGGCCCGCCCTGTTCCACAACAGCTTGCAGGTGAGGCCCCGGAACGTTGTGAGATGGGGGATAGTGGCCCCACCGATGGTGAGGGTCCCGGGGTCACTTGCTTCAATGCCACACTCGAGTCTCCCATAGCACGTGCCTGCACAGTGCTTTTTCAGCATGTTGATGGAGGCCCTTCCCACAACAGCTTGTAGGTGAGGCCCCTGGAACGTTGGAAGATGGGGAATGCAGTCCCCAGTGCTGGTGAGGGTCCTGGGGGGTTACTGGCCTCAGTGCCACACTCGAGAGTCACAGGATATCCCTTTAGAGTTTCCCTCTGCCTGCGCTCGTCCTCTTTTTTTCTTCGACCAAAGCCGATGATAAAAAATTTCACTCCTATTTGGACGACTCTGATCCTGCAAGTATCAAAGGATGACGATTCAGTCACCAGGATCTCATAGGCGAACTAACAAGGCAAAACAATGCAGCAATAATGCCGAACATTTGGAAGAGACAAACTGTTGCCTCTACTAGGAACTTTTTCACATAACAATCATGTAATTCAAGCAAAATCACAGTATTTACACCCAACCGGATGTATGCTGTATCACCGGGTAGGCGATGATCATGGAGCAAAGGGTGGGCTAATCATCATCTCCATGTCCTTAATAGAATTGCAACTTTCCGTTACAAATGCTAGGAAATCTTTCATTTTATGTCAGGATCCGGATGCGAGGAATATGCCAATTTAAAGCTTATCTACCACCAGAGCCGCAATGGAGGGAACTAGCTTGAAATAAAACCTCTTAAATGTCGAATCAGAATACCAGTCTGCAGGATACATGATGTCCTCCAAGCGAGCCCCAAGAGCGAACGCCTTCGACGTTATAGTTCCTCTGGTAGAATGAGCTCCAGACACCATACTGTCGATACCTGCCTCCTGCATTGCCCATCAAACCCATCTTGCAATGGTCGGGGAGGAAACCGCCTTATGCAGTTTGCGAAGGGCAATAAGTAACTGTCGTTCCCCATGGGGACGGAGCTCTTCAGTCATAGTCTCATACACCTTAACACAGCAAACCACACATAGCTTTGGAGAATCTGAGAAAGCTGGGTATGAAATGAGTCTGGAGTCCCACTAGTACGCTATGACACATGAAAGGTAACTTCATCAGGAGTAAATGTCCATCCTGTAACATTTAGGGCCCGGACATCTGAGACCTTTCTGCAGGACACCAAATACAACAGAGTGGCCAGCTTGGCTGACAACTGTTTCCGAGAAAGGTACTTGTTACTAGGCCAGGAAAAGAAAAGTTTCAACACTTTGTTAACATCCCAGAGAACCAAATATCTCCGCTACGGAGGGAGAGACAATCTGATACCACTAAGAAGTTTCCAAACCAAAGGACGTTCTCCCACTGGTTGACCCCTGACGTGGGCATGTCTTTAGGAAATTGCGTACCGAAAGGAGTTGACTGACCTATAGGCCATCCCTTCCACTGCCAAAGAGGCCAAAAAGTTCAAGATGTGGGCAACATCTGTTCCCACGGGATCCAAATCTTGTTGCTGACACCAACCCAACTATCGAGACCAAGCCGATCTGTAGCATTTGATTGTACCGTCCGCCCAGGCTCTGGAGAGGAGATCCGCAGCTTTTCGCAAAAGCCCTGGGACTTGCCATCATGACCTGTAATTCTCCAAGCCATAAGCGGGAGGGCCCATTGCTCATCAATGTGTGGGGACTCCTGAAAGGATTCATGAGTCTAGGGCTCGACGTATTGGAAAATCCCAAGAAAGTTCCGGAAACTAAACTGGCAACTTCCATTTCGGGGTCAATACCACCAGATCTGCCAGCTTTCGGCTCATCTGCGCCATGAGCCTCATTATCATGGCAAAAGGAGGAATGGCATAACCTGTCTCCCTTGACCAATCTTGGAAGAATGCGTTGGTTGCTAATGCACTGGGATCTGGTCTCTAACTGAGGTACCAGGAAAGTTGATGATCTAGATGGGATGCAAAGAGGTCTATCTTACAAGGATCCCATAGAACTGAGAGGGCTTGAAACATGACCAGAAACAGTTTCCCCTAGCGCTGGGTGCCTGCGTTGGGGTGAATGATTATGTGTAGGCAGGTGCCCCTTCTTGCACATTAAGAATCCAGAATGGCGATTTGTATCTCCTATGTGTGCTGCATTGTGCAGCACACATAGAAGTTGCAAATCGGCATTTGTTTAATGATTGTTAGTGTCAGAAGGAGTCCCTTCCTGCACATAAACAATCATACATGGCGATTTGCTGTTTCTGTGTGTTGTACAGTGCAGCACACATAGAAACAGCAAAAACTTGGAGAAATTAATCATTTCTCCTTGTTTCACCATGTTAAGACCAGGTTTTTTTGGTCTTAATTTTAGCACTGCGCCATATTCACACCACCCTTGTAAATAGAGGACAGAGTCAAAATCAATGGGTGTTGCAACGTAACGCCCAATGCAACGCCCATTGCCCGCCCCTTTCACCCTAAGTGTAGCATGAAAGGGGGTCTTATTTACAAGGTAGCGTTAAGCCACGTTAAGTGGCTTAACGGCATCTTGTAAATAAGGCGATGGACTTTTAAAAACATTTTTTTATTGGGTTTTCAATAAAAACAGTTAACAATATATCTGAGTCATGCAAAATCATTCATCATGTTATACAGCATATTTTTACACATATCTTTCTTGTCTTTATTTTATGTATCTGCGTTAAGTTCTACGCCCAGGCTGTCACTTTTTTGTGTGGCATCTGAATTCAGAATGTCTTGATGTTCCAACAAGTACGTTGTTAGTGGTTCCCAAAAGTCTTTTGGTCATGACACTGTAGGTAGTTCTTCCTCATATGTCTTTAATTTATCTCTGCAGTACACCATGTCCTTTGTCCATTTCGGGATTGTGGGACTAATTTTGCTGTCCCAGTGCATCGAGACTCTCCATTTTGCAAACAGAAATGCTATTGCCACCAACTTCCTCTATGCTGGTTGTATCTTATTTAATAATCCTAATAAACATTCGTACTGAGCATTCTAGTTCGCATTTCGTGATCTCTCGTAACAGTTTCACCACCTGCTGCCAGTACTCCCTGACTTTCCGGCAGTTCCATTATAAAAGTTCAAAGTCCGCATCCTGTGCACCACATCTACGACAAGCTGCATCAACCCTTAGACCATGTCTACATAATTTCATAGTTGTATACAATATTTGATGCAAGTACTCGTCGTGTATAATTCGCAGGTTACCGTTTGGGGTCAGCATTTCAGTTAATTTGCAACAGAATTGCCATTCATCTTTATTAATGGGCATGTCTAGTATTTGGTTCCAGCGCTCTGGCACCTTTGTAGTGCTTTGCGCTAGCTCTGTTTGCATTGCTCTGTATAACTTGGCCACTATTTGTTTGTTTGTGGAGTCATTAATTACCATTTGCAGTGGCGCCAGTGTAGGTGGTTCTGCAGGGAAATTCGGATATAGTGCATTGATAGCTGCTCTCAGTCTATGATAAGTAAATTAGAATAATAGTGTTTGGTTACTTACATAGTGTAGGTCCATTGTCTCTATACATTTCCCTTCTATATAGAGATCTCCTATTGTGCTCACACCCATCTGATGTAGCATAGTTATGCTTCCTTTACTTGTGTCACTGATAATGATGGGTGATTTGTTAGTGGCATTGGTGGCGCATAAAGTGGTAGCTTACGCGCCATACTTCCCATCTTTCGCCATGCCTCTGCTGTGGCCTGCACTGTGTTTATTTCTTTGCGGGTTATTTCCACTCTTTTGTGGGGCACAATATTACTGAGAGGAATGGGGTGAGCATCCCCTTCTTCTGCAGCTAAATGTGGCAAGTATCTCACTGGGTGATACCAGTAGTGCGCATATTGCGCTTGAGCGCATAAATAGTATAGCATGAAATCTGGTTCTGCGAAGCCCCCTTGTTTGTACAGTAGTGCCATTGTTTTCCAGTCTATTCTCTGGTGCTTCCCAGACCAATCTGACTATATGTGTTTCTATCGTTTTGAAAATATGATTTGATAGAGTTATGGGAATATTATTAAACAGATAGAGGAATTTAGGCAATATGACCATTTTTACAATGGCTATCCTGTCTGCTAATGATAGTGGGAGCTTAATCCACTTCTCCACTTGCGTTTCTAACTTTGTTATTGCTGTCCCGTAATTTGTTTTGATCACTTCAGTTGGGTCTCTATGTATCCATATTCCCAAGTATTTAACTGAGTCACTTTGCCATTCTAGGGGGAAGTCCAGGGGGCATGGTTTAGTGACTTCCATCAGCGGGACCACCGTGGATTTACTCCAGTTTATGTTAAGCCCGGAGTATCTTCCAAATTTGATATACTCTCTCAAGAGTCTAGATAGATTGTTCTGGGGATCCCGGATGTATAGCACCATATCATCTGCGAATAGTGATATTCCTATGGGGCCTTGGTGGAATTTTAGTGCTGCATCTGCATGTTTCTGCCTCACTTTGCAAGCTAGTGGTTCAAGCGCTATAGTGAATAGTAGCGGGGACAGCGGGCATCCCTGCCGCGTTCCCCGCTGAATACGCACCTGTTCCGACACCTGTCCATTCACTTTGATCCTAGTAACGGGGTCTGTATAAAGGAGTTTTATCCATTGTATTAGTACCTCGGGCATTCCCATTCTCTGCAGTATTGTGAATAGGTAGACCCATTCTATTGAGTCAAAGGCTTTGGCTGCATCTAGCAATACAGTCGCTGCCTCCTGCTCTGGATTCAGTAGGTGTTGGAGCGCAAATATAGTACGTATATTATGGGATGTCGACCTTTCCAGTATAAAGCCAGATTGGTCCGGCAATATAACATTTTGCATTAGTGGCGCTAATCTAGTGCTATTATTTTGGCCAGTATTTTGGCGTCTGTATTTATAAGGGATAATGGACGGTTAGAGTTGCATCTATCCTGTACTTTATCAGGTTTAAGTAACGTTATTATTAGAGCTTCTCTGAGGGCGGGAGGCAGGTATTGTTTTGTGTATGCATCCTTATACATGTTTACTAATTGTGGGCTGAGCAGATTGGTATATTCTTTATAAAACTCGTTAGTCCATTTGGTCCTGGCGCTTTGCCATTAGGTAGTGACTTTATGGCCTCTTGGACATCTAGTATTGTTATCAGTTGCGCTAAGTATTCTCTCTGCCCATCTGATAGCCAAGCTATCGCGATATCCTCTAGATATTCCATAATTTCGTCCCTATCTGTTGTCCCATAGGATGCGTACATTTTACTGTACGCTACCATAAATGTTTTGGATATCCCTTTAGTATCGTAATGCGTTACACTGTTATTGTCAGTGATTTGTGTGACTATTTGTTGTTTGCTTCTAGTTTGTATTTTTTGGGCTAGCGTGTGTCCTGATCTACCTCCCTCTCCGTATGCTCTCGCTCTTTGGCGTTTTATTATGTACTTGATTTCATCTTCTGCAAACTCATTGTATAGTGTAACCTGCTCTCTTATCTTCCCTAGTGCCTCTGCACTGTGTGTTTGTTCATAATCTTCCTCTAGCTTTTTAATTGTATTTTCTGTGTTGTGCAATTTTGTACGTATATCTTTCAGTATTCCTGCGCTTGTACTAATGCATACTCCGCGGACAGTTGCCTTGAAGGCCTCCCACACTATACTTGGATCCTCCACCGAGCCCACATTAAGCTGGAAGTACTCTTCCACTGCGTCCCTTATAGTTTTGCTATACACAGGGTCTAGTAAAGATTTTGCGTTAAATCTCCATATGTATTGGGGTGGTGTATAGGTAGGTATGTCCATTACCATCATTACAGGTTTGTGATCTGAAAGTGTCTTTGGGAGGTGTTGAATGTCCGTTACCTAGCTGTTTGCTCTTATTGTAGTTAGCCAATAGTCAATCCTAGACCAACTCATGTGTGCAGTTGATGAGTATGTACCCTCCTTCTTGCTTGGGTTCCGCATTCGCCACGTGTCTAATATGTCAAATTCTTCCATTCCATCTAGCATCGCCTTAGCGGCTTGTTTGTGATGTTCTATCATTGCGGGTGATCTATCACAGGTCTCATCTAGCGTCACATTTAGATCTCCACCCCATATAATTTCCATCTGTGGTAGCTCCCTCAATTTATCATATATGGTACTATAGAACCCGGGGTCATCTGTGTTTGTCCTCTGTGTGTTTACCATCCATAACTTAGTGCCACGCAGTATACCAGTGAGAATCATATATCTGCCTTGGTCATCCTTGATAACCCTGTCTAATTGGAATTGCACCCCCTTCTTGATCATTATCAGCACTCCTCTTGAGTATGAGGAATACGAAGACGCTATTGTGACCTCCGCCCCTCTTTTCCCTATCGCTTTGTCAGTGTGTGTGGTTAGATGCGTCTCTTGCAGCATGGCTATTTCTATTTGGTGTCTATCAAGATATGCCAACACTTGTCTAATTTTCCTGGGATTGTTTAGGCCTCTTACATTCCATGTTATGCATTTTATCAATTTATTACGACTTTGCTTACTCAATTCTCATTGAGCTCGTGGATACATATACTTGTATAGCCCTGCGCCAGTATGTACTCATCTGTTGCATGACTCATGAACACGGCAACTTTTTCTAACAGAAGAAACAGTCCCCCCCCTTCCAACTCCTGCATCCCAAACATGCTGGAGAATACCCCATTTTGCCATTTAACATAAAGGTTTATAACAACTATCATTTTGTTCCTAGAATTACTTATTAATTGGTGTACAACAGTTTGGGGCTTACTCACTGTGGGGGCACGTCAGAGTCCCATCTTACGCCCCGGTTAGAAGGGGGGCAGGCCGCGAGCATTACCTTACACGATCAGCCACTTAGTTACCATGCATTAGGACTCTAGTCCATTAGTTCTTATTTGCCAGTTTGTCTGCTTCTCTCGTATTACAGCATCTCTTCTCAATATTCCTTGCATTGCCGTTATATTTCTAGTACCAGTCTTCCTCCATGTGTTGTCTTTTTTGTTTATTTCCGTTCAATATCGTGTCTGTGTATTCCATGGCTGCTTTTGGAGTGTGAAAGATCTTTTCTTTACCTTTATGCGTTATTTTTAAGCGGGCCGGGTATAGCATTGCATATAAGATTTCTGCTTTCTTCAAACAATACTTCACCTGTAGGTATTCTCTTCTAGCTGTCTGTACTTCTATTGTAAAGTCTGGGAAAAAAAGCTGCGTGTTTCCTTGGTAGTTTAGGTCTCTTTTTTTCTTAGGACCGTGTCTCTATCTCTGTAGTTTAAAAGTCTGGCCACAATTGTGTGCGGTTGTGCACCAGGCGGTGGTCGAGGGGCCAGGGAGCGGTGTGCTCCTACGATCAGCATGGGTGACAATGCTTCTGGTCCAAAAATGTCTTTCAGCAGACTTTCAACATAATTGTCCATTCGCCCCGTGTTGGTCAATTCGGGTACCCCCACTATTCGAATATTATTGCGCCTTGAGCGCGCCTCGAGCTCCTCGTTCTTGGCCTGTATTACTGCCATCACTTTCTCCATATTGAGGCTTTTGTTCTTTAGTTCTTGCATGGTGTCTTCTGTGGTTGATAGTCTGTTTTCCATTTTGTTTATTCTGCTCGTTTGTTGATCCATTTTGGCAGTTAGGTGGTCCATCCACAAGTTTAGATGGTCAATTTTCCCGTCTATCGATAGCAAGCTTTGCTGCATGGCAGCCAGCGTGGTTACGAGATCGTCTGTGGCTGGTCATTGTTCTTCCATTGTTGACACTGCTTCTCCAGCTGCTCGTGTGCCTTTTTTCGGTTCAAACGTTAGCTTTGGTTGTGCTTTATCTGTCTTCCCCAACTGAGCTGTGGGTGCACCTTTAGTTTTATGCCCGTACAGTGAGGAGCCCGATGTACACTTTGCTTTGTCGGCTCTCTGCTTTTACCCTTAATTCTTGGCGCACTTGGCTGTCTGCCTGTCAGTGCGGCTTGGGTCTGATTGAACTAGGCAGATTACAGTGCCCGTCTTACCTCCTTATTCTTTGCGTCACTTATCCTCTGCAGTAGTGTCTTGGTGTGCTTTTTTTATGTGCTCTTTCACTGTTATATTTTTCTTAGTCCCTTTTTAAGCTCTATGGTCTTGCTGCATTTAATCAGTTTGCTTTATAGCATAGTCTCTGCAGTTTTCAGTGATTTGTGTTTTACTGCCTCGGTTCTTGCCACACTTCACTTGTTATCGCTTCCACCTTGCGCCCTACAACTGGTATATTCAATGCCTGCGTTTTATGCTGTGTTCTGCATTCGCTCACTTGTTTTCTATATCGGCATCTGGCGTATGTGGCTCTCGCCTGTTTTGCTGACCTGTGTTTGCTTTATCCTTTTGACTACAGGCGTGCGCGCGTGAGCCCCCAATTCCAAACCACCCCTCCGTGCCTCTTTTGCGGTGATGGCTGTGGTCTCAAGATCAGGCCGGTCTATGTGCTGTCTGGGGCTTTCTTTTTCCGCCTCGCTCAATATAGTGAGGTCCGTTGCAGCAGTGATATTTGGCCCAGAGCAGCAGGCTCGCTTGTGACAAGGCCTACTCTCTGTTCATTGGTCGTGAACCAGCAGGCCCCCGGCCTCAGTCTTCCCGCTCCGTGCGACCCTTAGTGCCCCGTTACCCGCTGTTCCGCAGCCGATCTGTTCGCTGCTTGGGCACACTACTCTACTCACGCCCGTTATCGCTGAATTAATTCCAGGCGACTATTGTTCCTGCCTCGCTTGTCCGGTCTTCTTAAGGCGCGCGCAGGTAGGCCCCAGACCCAGGCCGCCGGCCTCGCGCCTTTTTCCCCCTTGAATATCGGCCGCAGTCCCTGGGTCCAGGCCAGCCCGCACACCGCCCGGAGCGCTCTTCTGTTCCTTCGCCTGCAACAATCAGTTCTATGCATGCAGTTGCTTTGTGAGACTTTGGCGGCCGGCATGCTCACAACTATGCCTCCCGCCCGCTTCGCCGATTTGCTCCACGCTGCACTTACTTGCTTGGGCGAGCCCGAGCAGGTTCCCGGCCTCAGTCAACGCACCGTGTGCAGACCTCAGACTCGGATTTGTCCGCTTGTCCGGGGCCAATCTCTTTATTGTTAGGGCACACTTCTCCGATCGTGCCTGTAGTCACAGGGTCCTTGCACAGCTCCTACAGTTTATTCTCGCTCGCACGGTTTCTTCATCGTAGCAAGGCCGCCATTTTGCCTGACCTTGCCTGACGCTGCCGCCGACTTGGTGTTTTCAGGCACGATTTTGGTTCACATTAAGCACCTCTGATACCACCGTTGTTCCGACGCTATAGCCTCTTCTTTTATAACGTTGACGCTGGCCGATTACAGGATTATGTTAGATTGTGGGCTGCCGGCCGAGCTGCACTATAGCCCACGGCCATCTTGCTGTGGGCTCTCTAGCGCCCCCCTAAGGCGATGGACTTAACACCACTAGAACGTCTTAAAAGGTGATGTTCTTGTTGTGGTGAGCCTCAGCAAGGCCTACCCTTCTCTGCACAGAGTCCTCAGACACTTAGGAAGAAGTTGGCACAGAAACTGGAAATAGAAAAGACAGAGTTTATTAAACCTCATGAGGTGGAGCTAACATTCGCACATCACCCTTCAGTAATGCATGAAGTAGCACACTGAATGGAAGGATCCTGGTCCTTTTATACCCACACAGGGGCTCAAATGAAGGCGGTACTAACACAAATGCTGGTTTTAGGTACATATAAGGTCATACAGAGAATGCACAGTCGACAAGTGGGTGGAGCTAACAGTTTCTACTTTTAGTAGACACATCCTGACATTTATAAACTCGGAACAGCTGCAAGCTCAACTGAGCATGTGCAAAGCAAGAGGAACTAAATATAACTTGTCTCTAGGCAGATTTCAAGAGCAGTTGACAGGAAGGTAGGACAGAGCACATGGCGAGCACATGGTAGCACATGGCAGCCAAAATGGCTGACAGAAATACAAAATGGATTCCACAAAGCGGACAATTTAGCCTCTAAATACAGGCTGTCTTCAGTTAATGCTTAACTTAAATGCTGCCAAATTACAACAGACGACCCTTTTAGCATTGGCTGAAGACATTCGTTTATCTGGGGTAATCTAGATATTCATCCCGTACATCTATTAACATTATTTCGGCCACCTCTTTATTCAACATTTGTTGGGCCTTTGTTTCAGCAATGTTCCCTCTGGCAGGTATACAAGCAGAAATGCAAATGGAGCAAAGCATTGGACCACATTGGATACATACACAGCATGTAAAAAATATTATAATTATTACACACAGGATAGTCAGTAGCTTCCAGCCCCAAGCAGAAACAAGAGTCCAAAACCATCCAGCAAAAGTCCAAGTTCCAGTCTCTGGATGAATTTCTGCAGCAATCTTATGCAATTTTGATATTGCGTCATATACTGAAGGTGAGTGATCTGGTATGAATACACAACAGCTGCTACCGATGATGCGACATGCACCACCTCGATCAGCCAAAATTACGTCTAGCACCATCCTATTCTGGAGTGCTACAATCCTTGCAATCTGTAGTTCCTCTGTAATGTTCCCAAGTGCCATAGCTGTCTGATTAGTAACAGCTTCCACAACACGAGTCAGTCGCCTAATCTTCCTGCTATTTAATGCAGCACCCACAAAGAAAAATAAGCCCAAATTGAAATCAACATATTGTTGTAGGGTAGTGTCGGTTTGGTCAACTTCATCCATACTTATTGTCCTCTTATTTCTGTTTGTGGAAATGTCATTGTACAGTTTAAAATCACGGTGATACAATGCAGGTGCCAGAAACACAGGGGGCAACAGAAAAGATACATAGCAGATTCCTGACCACCCAACAGGTAATTGATAATATCCGTTATTTCCGCACACAAAATACGTGTTATGCGAGGCTGTGAAAGTGCTCTTATTGGCATCGTCAATGGTCAGGATTACAGTACACTCGCTCCTCCCCACTGGAATTCTTCCAACACTACAAATACACAAATCTGCTTTAGCTTTTGTCACAGAAATCACAAAAGGTCCAATGTTCTTTATTATTCTCACATTTGTGAAAACATATGGTGTTGAAATATTGTCCGGTTGATACTCTTCCCATTCCCATTTAGTCCCTTTGGCTTGTGGATAACCTTCTTTATTTTGATAACATACTTTATTAAGTTGAAAAATAATCCCACCTACTGAAGGCTTTCCATATGCAAACAAGAGCGCATACCAAGCTTGACAAGAACCATTGTGAGAAAATGGAAGAGGAATAAAAGGTGTTCCTCCTTTCTTTTGATGTGCAGGTATCATCCCACACACCCAACAGTTGGTAGTATTTGTAGCATTGTGAGTATGGTGCAACATCTGGATAAAAGTATTGTTCAGGTAAGATTGTCGATGCTTTTGCTCATGGTAAGGAAGAGTAAAGTAGTGGTGTTCCACGGGTACTGGCGTAGTGGCAACAAAAAGCTGTCGAACAGGAGCCACCTTCTCGATGTACCACGTAATTGCTGCCATAGCCACCATAGCAACAACAAACACTACAGCACAAATGATTTGTTTTTTCATTTTAGCAGCAGTAATGATTGATCTTTCTGAAAACTTGTTGAAAACAGTCGTTGGAGCTCTTCTCCCTGGGCAGCCGCTGATTTCTTCACCATGGGCCAAAGCGGGTGTCACTACACTAATACAGGGCTGATCCCCCTCCCCTTGCCACAATGGCTCTCCGTTTCACTAACCCAGGGTGGTAGCTCAACCAGTCTTTTTCAAAACTGCAGATCCTTTCCTCGGTCTCAATTGATATCTGGATACTCCAGTGATCGTGTGGTCCGGGAAGACTTCCGCAGATTCGTCAGGTGAGATAGCTTGGCCTTTCTCCGTCTCCAGAATCTCTCGATGGTCGGTCAACACAGCAGGTTCCACCAAGGCAGGCGACACGCGTTTGCAGTGTGTGCTGTGGATCCAATTCTTTCTGTTTGTCACTCGAACTGCTGTCCTTGTCGCAAGGAGCACCTGCTCTGGTCCTCTCCACCTTGGCTCCAAGCTGTTCGATCTGTCGAAGACCTTGACCATTACATGGTCACCAGGACGGAGTTCGTGGGCCTCACCTGTAGATCTGTCAGGAAGAGCTTCTCGAACCTGTTGATGAATAGAAATCAAACTGTCAGTTAACTGTGCCAAATAATCATTCATCAGAACACAAGGAACATCATGTATGGGGCGTGGCTTAGGAATTCCCCAAATGTTCATTGGTCTTCCAAACACCACCTCATAGGGGTAAGACCTGATCGTGAATGTGGCACCGATCTTATGGACAACAATGCCAAAGGTAGTGCATCTGGCCACTTTAGAGACGTGGAAGCCAGTATTTTCGCCAACTTTGATTTTAAAGTAGCGTTATACCTTTCCACCAATCCTGCTGATTGCGGGTGGAAAACTGTATGGAATTTCTGTTTGATCCCTAATCCTTTCAGGACATGCTCAACAACTTGCCCAATAAAATGAGGTCCATTGTCACTCCACAAAAGTTTACAAACACCGTATCTAGGGAAAAACTCCTTTAGAAGCACCTTTGCTGTGGTGAGAGCAGTATTATCCTTCGTAGGGTATGCCTCTATCCATTTGCTAAAGGCACATACCACCACTAGGACATATTTCAGATTATTGCAGCGTTCGAGTTGGATGTAATCCATCTGCAAAACTTCAAAAGGTGCGGTTGGTGTAGCAAACCCTCCTGTAGGAGTTCGTGTCCCTTTTCCAGGATTATACTGCCAACAGATCAAACAGGACTGTACTACCCTTTTGGCTGTGCTAGCAATTTCAGGATGCTCCCAAATTTGTGTAAGCAATGTAGTTATTGCTAGAGCTCCAACATGTGCCAGCCCATGTGCCATTTGAACCATAGGTTGTAAATAGGCCGCAGGCAATTTCCATTTATTCATGTCTTTGTTACGCCAACAACCCTCATCATCTAATATTCCTTCTTTAGACCATTGCTCAAGCTCTTCCACAGAAGCAGATCTCTGTATATCCAATACTTCCTCTCTAGCATCATGCCAACGCTCAGCTTGTGATTTCACTACGTACATGGGTGTAGTGCTTCGCTGCATCGCAGTCTCACGGGCTACGCGGTCTGCAAAGGCATTGCCTTGTCCTATTTTGTCAGTCACTTTCTTGTGTGCGCTACACTTCATAATAGCAACTTTCTTTGGGTATGTAAGTGCAGTCAAGAGATTATGCACTAACTCTCCGTGCATTATCTGCATCCCATGGGATGTAAGAAAGCCTCTTTCCTTCCAGAGTAGGCCAAAATCATGAACCACTCCAAAAGCATAGCGACTATCCGTGTAAATGTTCACACACAAGTCAGTGCTAAGCTCACACGCTCGTGTCAAAGCTATTAGTTCAGCTGCTTGAGCTGACTTCTGAGGTATGCGAGCTGTTTCCACTACTGTCTCAAGCGTGGTAATTGCATAAGCAGCTGAAGTCGTGCCATCTGGTAACTTCAAACAGGACCCATCAACCCACAGTTCCCCATCTACATCTGGAAGGGGCGTATCTTGCAAATCGATGCGACCCTTTGTCTGTTCCTCAGTAAGGAATATACAATCGTGAGGCTCCTTTGACTGAGACTGAGTCGCAGGATATGGCAACAAAGTGGCGGGGTTCAGTGTCGCACATCTCTTCAAGGTAATATGAGGTGCTAGCAGTGTCAATTCGTATCCTGTCAAACGAGCACTAGTTAAGTGCTGAGTCTTAGTCTGATTCAAAAGGGCATCTACTGCATGGGGTACTAGCACCAACAGTTTGTGTGACAAAACTATCCCTTCACTCTGACGTATGGACACAGCCGTCGCTGCAACTGAACGGAAACACCCAGGCAATGCACGAGCAACAGGGTCAAGAACTGCAGAAAGGTATGCACAAGGACGCTGTTTGTCCCCGTGTGTCTGTACTAAAACTGACAATGCACATCCTTCTTTCTCATGTACATAGAGTGTAAAAGCCTTCGTGTAATCTGGTGTGCCTAACACTGGTGCAGAGCAAAGAGCTTGTCTCAACTGACAAAAAGCATTTTGACATTCATCTGTCCATGGAAGGGGGATCGGAGTGTTTTTAGTCAAAAGTGCTAGCAAGGGTTTAACAATGTGTGAAAAACCCAATATCCATTGCCTGCAAAACGAAGTCAGACCAATGAATGCACGGACATCTTTCTGCGTGGAAGGTACTGGGGTGTCTAAAATTGCTTGAATGCGATCTGGTGTCAGTGCACGGCCCTCCTTAGACAGAAGGTGTCCTAAATAGGTCACCTTCGGTCTACAATATTGCAATTTCTTTCGTGATACTTTATGGTGGTGTGTAGCAAGAAAAGAAAGCAAAGACAAAGTGCATTTCTCACACTGCTCAGGTGTATCGGCTGCCAACAAGATGTCATCGACATATTGTATGAGAGCCACTCCTTTAGGCAAGGTAAAGGAATCAAGCTGTCTCTTCAATGCTTGACTGTAAATACTAGGACTCTCAGTATAGCCTTGAGGAACTCTACAAAATCTGTATGATCTATTATTCAAAGTGAAACCGAACAAATATCGGCTATCAGGATGAATAGGAATCGAGAAGAAAGCGTTCTTCAGATCAATTACAGAAAATGTAGTTGCTGTTGGAGGGACCAGGGTAAGCAATGTCGTTATGTCAGAGACTACAGAGTACTGTGGTACTACAATCTTGTTGACTTCTCTCAAATCGATAATAAATCTATAAATCCTAGTGTCAGTATCTTTTTTCAAAATGGGAAGAATCGGACTATTGCAAATATTGTAAGGAACTTCTTCCACAACCCCCACCTTAATTAAATCATGTACAATATGTGTGAGTGCTTCTTCTCCTTCTCGAGAAATTTTATACTGAGGCAGTCTTGGCAATAAAGCGCCCTCCTTGACACTAATATGTACTGGTGGAATAACCATTTGCCCTACATCAGTGTCCGAAGTAGCCCACAAAGTACTAGGGAGTGAGGCTAGTGCAATGTCCTCTTTAACAATACAAGATCTCTCAATCACAGGGTAGTTGTCATTCAAAATAACCCGTACTCCCTCCGGAGAACACCTTATCGTAGCCCTGAAATATTTAAGCATATCAAGACCCACAATATTGTCTGGTGTGTTTGGAGAAAGCAAAAACGGACATGGAGCAGTAAACTTATCAATATCAAATGCAAGTGGTTGTGACAATGGGCTAAGGGAAGGTGTTCCATCGAAACCTATCGATGTAATGGTTAAGCCAGACAGGGGAGCCCTTGGAACCAATTGTTTAGACAAGGCGCTACGAGTAGCTCCTGTATCAACCAGAAACTGATCAGTAGAACCCAAAACATGTGCTGTAACATAGGGACCCCTCTGATCTACTGGAACTTCAATTGATTCCTTACCCCATCCTAGGCAATCCTATGCATAAGCAGAATCTTGAAAATCAGAGGGCACATAGTCAGACATTTGATATTGGTTCCTTCTATCAAAAGTGTTAAACCCATTCTGCCCACGTGTATTAGCATCAAACCGAGCACGATCATTCGCGCTTCCTCTAGGCCCTTGATATCCTGAACGATTTCTCATTTGTCCCCGACCACGTAGATTCTGCTGAGCACGCAGCACTGGACAATCAGAAAGCCAATGTCCAAATTTTTTGCAGTACGCACACTGATCAACAGACAAATTCGAACGGGCAGAGGAAGGAAAGGACGAACCATAAGATCCACGTCCACCTCTATCATTATCTCTAGAAGGCGGACCATAAGCTTGAGCCAACATAACCTTTGTTTTCAACTCTTTAGACTTTTTGTCCTCATTACCTTTGGCTTCTAATTCTTGCCGCTCATAATACTGGGCCATAGTTAAAAGAGAAACCGGAGAAGATGTAGTCCATGAACTCTCACTGGCCTTTAAGCGACTAGCTATTCCTGGCAAAAGGTTTGCGACATATTTATCGACAAACAGATGCCTACCTGTGTCATCTGTCAATGACTGGCCACTAAAATCGTGAAATGCTTCTTCAAAGCGTGTGAAGAAGTCAGAAACTGATTCATCTACCTTTTGCTTGCAAGACGCTAGCACTGTCCAATCTATCTTTTTAGGGGGAATGATCGTCTTTAACTTAACTAATATAGCTGCCGGAAGATTTAAAATTAACTGACACGGTTTCTGTGCAGGTTCTCTATCTTCATCTAACCGCTCTAAATCTTTCCACAATGCTCCAAATGTCGCATTATCATCTATTTTGCGCACAGTTCTCCACATATCAGGCGGTAATATTAATCCAAAAAACAAATCAATATCCGACAAAGTCATAGTACAAGAGCTGATTGCACCCTCAACTTCCTCATAAAAGGCTGCTGGATTCTTTCGCGGGTCAGGCAATGCATTTTTAAGGGCCATAACATCTGCTCTATTCCAAGGAGTGTAAACCCAATTATAAATAAAGTACCCTTTCGCATTAAGAGAAGTCTTATCATCCTCTGTACCCGTTCCTTTAGGAGGAACATATAAAGGCGCGGCTTCCCGCATGGGTTTCACATGAATTACAACATTCTTATCTGTTTCAGGAGTAGAAGTTCGTGCCATGCTGATCTGAGATGCTAGTGCAGCTGTTTCTGCTGCCTTTTTCTCCTCTCCAAACGGGCTGCTTCAACACGCAGTTTAACCAAGCGTCTGATCGTGTCAGCCACCTGGGAGAAGACAAAAAGACCGTCACGTAATTGTTTACAGTTAGTTGCTACATCATCGGGCTCCACTTCTACCGAATACTTCCTAAATTGTTCAATAACCTCTGCAGCAAATGGATCGGTAAAATATATTTGCTCCCTTTCCTGCCATCCTTTTATACTATCTAAAAGTTCAGAAGCAGTGGTAGTACTACGAATGGCTTTACGCGCAGTAGATCTAATGTCAGATGCACGCTCAGCAGATAGCATGGAACGAGTTTCTCGAGCTTTGTCCTGGTCTGAAAAAGAGTCCTCATCTGACTCATGAGGAGCAGAAGAAAAAATATACGGAGGTGGAGAACGATCTAATAACAAGAAATCATCTTGTGGTTTATTAAGGATAGGATAAAGGGGCTGCCTAACAGCGTATTGGCCAGTCACCTGTAAATGGCGTTCCCTATCTTCCCTCTCTTTAATTTCTTTCATCTCCTTGTTTTTTAACTCTAATGCTTTCGCATAAATGGTCTTTCGCTGTTCTTTGTCAATCAAGGCTTGCTCACGCTTCATTCGCTCACGCACTTCTTTCTCCCACATTCGCACACAATCAAACATATCTTGCCTAGTCTTTCGTTTAAACATACATTGTTCCACATACTGAATCTTTCGCAAATCAAATGACCCATACATAGGCCAACGCAACTCAGGATCTTTACTAGTATATTTGTTCCATAACGTGCAGTACATTATAGAAGAAATACCATACTTAATATACATATCCCTATTAGGCGTCCCCTCCGGGGGGGCTGGTTGTGCTTTGTCAAGTCTCAAATTGGTACCACTACAAAAGCAACACATCCTACGAAGTGTGCTGAAAACAGGCATGCCAAAAAATAGTGCAAAATATGCAGTATTATAATCAAAGTAGCGCTTAAGGTACTTTTCGTACGTTGCGCTGTTCAAACAATTTTAAATAGAGAAAATTCTCCTCATTACCTGCCTATATGTATTGCAATACATATATAATTACAAAACAGATTCCAAAATTGGCCAATCATACAAACAAAGCCACAGTAAGTGTTACTAAAACTACCTTACCAATCAAAGGCATCAAACCAACAGCAAGTGCCGCAAAACGGCTCTTACCAATCAAATGGTGTCCAGGTTCCAACTGCCAAGTTCTCAAATCGACCAAATGGTCACTGCACGGCGAATCAACAGAAGAGATCTCAGTCAAGGACCGGCGCCGCCGGGATGGTCAGATCAGAAAGAAAGGAAAAACGCCGTGGGTGCCAAGACTCTGGTCTCCTCAGGCAGCGATCGCGTCCAAAAGCGAGATTCCAATCCTTCGTCGCGACCAGTCCTTCGGGCATCCGAGTCGCTGATGAGTCCCACGTTGGAAGCGCCAATTTGTTGTGGTGAGCCTCAGCAAGGCCTACCAGTGCTTAGGGGTTCTCCCTTCTCTGCACAGAGTCCTCAGACACTTAGGAAGAAGTTGGCACAGAAACTGGAAATAGAAAAGACAGAGTTTATTAAACCTCATGAGGTGGAGCTAACATTCGCACATCACCCTTCAGTAATGCATGAAGTAGCACACTGAATGGAAGGATCCTGGTCCTTTTATACCCACACAGGGGCTCAAATGAAGGCGGTACTAACACAAATGCTGGTTTTAGGTACATATAAGGTCATACAGAGAATGCACAGTCGACAAGTGGGTGGAGCTAACAGTTTCTACTTTTAGTAGACACATCCTGACATTTATAAACTCGGAACAGCTGCAAGCTCAACTGAGCATGTGCAAAGCAAGAGGAACTAAATATAACTTGTCTCTAGGCAGATTTCAAGAGCAGTTGACAGGAAGGTAGGACAGAGCACATGGCGAGCACATGGTAGCACATGGCAGCCAAAATGGCTGACAGAAATACAAAATGGATTCCACAAAGCGGACAATTTAGCCTCTAAATACAGGCTGTCTTCAGTTAATGCTTAACTTAAATGCTGCCAAATTACAACATTCTGTGTGCCGTTAAGTTCTTGACATATGCCCCTGTGTGTGTTGGCAGAGGCCCCTCCACTGCGGGAACCATATAGTGATCATCTGTGGCAGGAGTACCCCTTGGTGGAATAGAAACCTCCGAAATGGGTGGGGTCCTGCCATTGCCCCCTTCTGGAGGGCAGACCTCTACCAGGGAGTTGGGAGCGAGAGTGGCCGGCCGAGCGCCCCCTGCCACAGCTGGTCCGTGGGAAAACCCGGAGAGTGAAGATACGTTTTATGGAGGATTGTGCCTTGTCTAGCAAATTGAAAGTAGAGACAAATGTTCCGAGCTCCTTGATGAAAGGTGCGCCAAAGAGCCCACCCTGTGCCACCTGTCCCACTTCTGAAGTCGCTAGTTCACCTAACTTGGGATCTATTTTGATTTGCAGAAACCTGCGCCTCTCTGTATTGGCACAGTTTGCATTACCCAGGGAAAAAACAGTGGGCTGGGCCCAACCAGAGAGTACCTCGGTGGATATGAGCGCCATGGATGCCTTAGCATCCTCTGCCATGTCCAAAATTTTGGTCAATGACCCAGTCAAATCAAGCAGTTTGTCCTGGCATGACTGCCAGGAGCGGTCAGTGCCTTTTTTCTGGTCCCTAACAAATTTGGCTAGAAAAGTGGCCATTCTGGGGTCAATCTCGGATGTAGCCGTGATTTTACTGTCCAATGAGGGGTGGGAGCATTCTGCCCACAGGCGGTAGCGAAACATCTGGGGGGGGGTGTAGTGACTCCAGGCAGTGTGGGGGACACCCTGCACCAAACAGAAGTGTGGTCGGAGAACGCTTAGCTAGGATGGGAAATGCTGAAACGTTCTCCGATCTGTGCCGGCAGGGAGAGAAGCACCCATGTCGGGATGCGCAAGGATGTGCACCCTCTAGCGGCCAGATGACCACTGCGCGCCCACTCCGTGGCTCCGCAGAGTCTGCCGAATGAAGTAAACACTAATCAGCTTCGAAGGAGCGTCAAAGTGTTCCCGTGGCCACTACGAATACACACCATACAGTAATAATCAGAGCAAAAACAATAATACACTATGTGCAGTAATAACGAGAACAGACTTTAATAATATGCTACACGCTTTAACGGGGGACCATGGTCCTGATACTCCTCTCGCTATTTCTTTTTCTTTTATCCCCCATTAACCACTAGCGATGACAACTATTCAATATACCAGCCAGGAGCTCCACTCTCTAAATAAAGCATACTCCCTGGAAGCAGGCATCATTCTTCCTCAAATCACTAGGATTTCCACTGCTCAAGAATGTCTCCCTATCAGAGGGCAAGCCAAATTAATAGACAGTAACACCAAACACTCACAAATTAACCTGGAAAAACCAGAATCTACTCACCTGATAGGCCTTTATTGCAACGCACGCTCTCTCCCTAAACACGCACTTGAAATATGGTCTCTATTGGACTCCGAGAAACCTGACTTCTTTTTTATTACTGAAACATGGCTCCACGAATTCTCACAACCCGACCTTTCAGTAGCTCTACCCCATGACTACCAGTTGATCAGACAGGACAGAAAAGATAAGAAAGGCGGCGGCATAGCAATTGCTTTCAGAACAGATACTAAAATATACACTGTAGAGGCCGTCCAGGCAGACTGGGGTGAAATCTGTATCTTTACAATAGAGAGCTCAAGAAAGGAAACCTGGAAAGGTGCCCTTCTCTACAGACCGCCTGGAAATAAAGCCCATTTCTCTAGCAATCTAATAGAGACAATTGCGCCATACGTCTTGGCCGCAGATAATTTTTTTCTACTAGGGGATTTTAACTATCATGCCGAGCACCTAACAGACCCTCATACACTTGACCTTATCACCAGCCTTCACACACTAGGTCTAAAACAACTGGTGACAGGCCCCACCCACATCGCAGGCCACACCTTAGATTTATTATTTACCAATTCCCCTCATGTAGATATAGATCAACTCCTCCCCATCCTATAGTCTGATCATCACGTAATAAGGTTCCATATGCGCGGGATACTGATTAAATCACATCCCACGAAAGAACATAAACTAAGCAGGTCATGGAACAAGATAAATCTAGAATCATTCTCTACAACCTTTGTTCCCCTTTCTCCCTCCGAAATAGCTGTCAACCAGGCAGCCAAAAGTTTTGAGACAGCTATTAGCATGTCCCTTGACATAATTGCTCCTAAGAAAAAAACTAAATGTCCGAAGAAACTGTCCCCCTGGACACCCCTGATTTAAAAAGCGAGAAACTCGCCGTTAGGAAGGCGGAACGCAAATGGAGACTCACAAAAAATATCACTGACAGGCATCATTACAAAACATTATATCACCACTACATGGATAATATAGCCATGGCCAAAAGAGCCTATCTAGGAAACAGAATTAACCAAGCCTCCAACTCTCATAAAGAGCTATACAAGATCGTGAAGGAATTTACCAACCCCCCCTCCTGCCTACCATCTCATACTGCCTCCCAGGAGTGGGCTGACTCCCTTTCAGCTTTCTTCGTAAATAAGATAAATGACATCCACAAACTATTCCCCCAATCGATAAATACTTCGCCAGAGCAAAGTCCTGTTGAAACTCTCCCCCGGTACACCAACTCTCTTAGAGAATTTAGTACAATAACAGAGGAAGATACCTCCGCCATATTAAGAAAGATGAAATCTGGCTCACCGACTGACCCAGCATCCTCTCAGATTTTATCCAAGATTGGACTAGCTCTTATTCCCAATCTAACTCAAATTCTCAATCTTTCACTATCACAATCCACAGTACCCTCACACTGGAAAGAAGCCATCGTTAGACCGATTTTGAAAAAGCCATCAGCTGACCCCAACCCACTATCTAACTACAGACCAATCTCTCTCCTACCCCTGTTTGGCAAAGTAATGGAATCAATGATTAATAACCAACTGTCTAAACATTTAGAAAGTAACAATCTCTTAGATCCATCTCAGTCGGGTTTCCGGTCTCATCACAGCACCGAAACGGCTCTGGTAGAGATAGTCGATAACATCAGGCTCTCTCTGGATGCCAGACAATACGCTATTCTGATCCTACTTGATCTGTCGGCTGCCTTCGACACCATCTCTCATGGCATCATTTTGGAGCGCCTACGGGGGTGTGGTGTCGAGGGCCCCGCTTTACAATGGATTAAGAGCTACCTAATGGACCGGGCCACCAAGGTACAAATAGGTGGTTTCTCGTCCAAAAGCCAGATTATTGATAAGGGAGTTCCCCAGGGATCAATTCTAAGCCCTACACTTTTTAACCTATACGTGTCACCTTTGGCTAAAATAATCAGAGCCCATGGTTTTGATACTGTGTCCTACGCCGACGACACGCAATTATTAATCACTCTCGGTCCTGATCACACCGATACGCAACACAGATTTAAACTGTGTATGTCAACTGTTAACGACTGGATGTCAAACAACCATCTACTGCTCAATGCGAGCAAGACAGAGATCATGCTCTTCGGTGATGCTCAACACATTTGGTCTTCCGACTGGTGGCCGCCCTCACTGGGGCCGTGTCCCCCGCCCAAGGCAGCAGTCCGCAATTTAGGAGTGGTTATGGACAATAAACTCTCCATGGCCGACCACGTAAACTCCGTGGTACGTACAAGCTACGGCCTAATGCGATCCCTCAGGAAAATCTTTAAATGGATTCCCCTTTGCTCTCGTATGCCCCTGGTTCAGGGATTAATCATTAATCGCTTGGACTATGGTAACGCGCTGTTTGCATCCATAAACGAAAAGCTTCTGTCCAAGCTTCAGGTTCTGCAGAACACCGCGGCAAGGCTAGTCTTAAATCTCCCCCCCGCTCTCCATCGGCTCCCAGTCTAAAGATTCTCCACCGGCTCCCTATCAGAAAGAGGATTAACTTCAAACTATGTTGCTTGGTACATAAAACACTCAACAATAATGGACCAATCTATCTAGCAAAGAAACTTACCAAATACCAGCCAGTAAGAACCCTCCGCTTTAACAGCAAACATTTTTTAACCATCCCCAAGGTCTGCACTGTAAGGAACGGTTGCAGGTCCTTCTCCAGAACTGCGCCTGAGCTATGGAACGCACAGCCTGTACAGCTCCGCCTGGAAACTGACCACAAAACATTCCGCAAAGCCCTCAAAACGTGGTTATTCTAACACTCTGCCCTGCCCTTCCTAGATTTCTGTTTTCAGCCAGCGCTATGAGACCTACGGGTGATATATGCGCTCAATAAATATCTAATACATGCATACATACAAGAAAGAGGATGAGCATTGGCGGGCAGAGGCTCAAAAGAGATATCCTGTACTCTGATTAGACATTGGATTTTGTCTTCTTTCCCCAAGGGTTATGGGAAATGAAGTGTTTGTATACATATTCAAATGGCTGCTGTTTGAATAAAATAAAGAACGTGTGGCATAATCCTTGCATCCGGGTCCTGACATATAATTATTTTCCTTTTGTTTTTTTTTTATCCCCAAAGTAAAAAAAAAAAACAGAGCATCATATTTTTCTGTAAACAGTTAAATTCAGGGAGGATATGTGACAGACCACTAACACCCTTCTATTACCCCTTCTGATTCTTGACACCCTAATGAAGACCCAGCACCATTGGTGACGCCAGGCCCTAACCAACTAGATGTTGGAGGAGGGGTCTAAGGATAGGAAGTTGCCAAATCCAGGATTGTCGCAGACCACCACTGCCTCCATCCTGGGCCCCAATTGTCACATTCACAAACTGATCTTGTGTGGTGGTTCTGGGGGAAAGAGCACCCTTGGAAGCAACCAAACAGGTGATACAGTGGCAATCGCCTAATGGCCCTTGAGGCTTCAGCGCGCAAGTACCATCCTATCCCCATCTTCTAGACTACTAAACAGCAGCAATGATAATGAGGAGGCCCCCTGATCTAAACTAAACTGGAATAATGACTGAGCTACCCAAAATACTGGTTCAACTCCATCTCTATCTCAGGCGCCAGTGTAGAAAGAAGAGAGTGGTTAATGCAACAAGTAGCAAGAGATCTTAGAAAGATTAAGGTAGAAAACCACAACTCGTGCCCTTGTATTTCAGGTCCCATTCTGAATGTATGGCAGAAGGATGAAAACCCCACCATCCACAGCTTCGCATCACCCTAGATAAAAGTCAGCTAGGCTCATATGTGAGAGAGAAACAACACTTCTTCCAACAAGGCCACACAGTCTCAACACAAGTGATAACCCAGAATTCAAGCACCCAAAAGTTCAAAGACTGCCTCGGTTTTACTATTGAACTTTGGTGTAAAACTTCATCTTCTGAAACCATAGTGACAGTGACCCCATGCCAAGGGACAAAAGAGGCACAATCTAAAAGAGTTACGGAGAAACCCCAGCAGGCAGACCAAGACCCCGCACTGAAAGAGCAAGGCACAGGATAGCCCAATATCCACTCATAAAGAGTGAGAGATGGGTTCCAAGGAAGCCCCATAATGCACCTGTATCGGGGGACAAAGCAACACAAAGCATCAGAAGAAGCCAGAGTGTAACAAACCAAAGGTAGCCTTCATGAAGGTACAAACCATAAGCACCTGACCTGCTGGAGATGGAAGGTTATTTAACCTAGAAATTATGGAAGAATGAACCATACTTAAACATATGAAACTCAAGAACACCACAAACGTTTTAGGTAGTTCTGGGGTCTGAGGTAGGGGATGAGTGGACAGCGGCAGGGGGCACTTCAAGGGAGTTACTGATTTGTTGTTCAAAAAAGAAAGAAATCGCCAGAGACAGAAGATTGCAATGCAAAGTGAGAGATGATCCCATCTGCACAACAACATGCAATTGACTTCCACAGAGTAGTGAGAGGACTTCCCAGGCCCTTAGCTCCTCACCAAAGGGAGACTTGTTTAAGATCCTCTGTATTGAAAATCTGAAAGACGCAGTGTTTAGCAAGAGCTGAAGCTCGTTGTGCGGCATGCTAATCCAGTGCAATTTTGGACTTTTGGCGGTGGGGCTTTAACATCCTTAATGCATTCTTGACCGAGGTGTCCTGATTTCCACAGAGACGTTTTCCCTTGTCCATTGACTGAGGCTCTTGCTAAACACATGTCTTATCCTCCTGCGCCTTAATTTGGACTACCTTTGCATAATGCACATGGACACGAGGCGGTGGGGCTCCTACTACTTTTAACATTGATGATTAAGGTGCTTTTCTGACTTTGACTGAGATACTTCCTTCTTAAAAAAACAAATTTCATTCAATTTTTGTATCTGGTACAATAGCGGCCCAAGGAGACTATATATAAATGAGATTACAAGGCAAATGTTATTTTGGACCAAATAGGTATAGTATAATCCAAAGGAAAGAAAAAGCAATTGAACAATAAACCAAGACAAAACCCACACAGATCCAGCCCCCCCCTCCCTCCCGCCCCCCCAGCCATTTAGACATTTGTCTAACTGAATAGTTCTCTTTAGTGCATAGAGAGATGTTTAGATTATCTGCGATATAAGAGATTCTGGTGATTCCACCACCGGCAGGTCTATACCTCTATAATTTGCCCATCGTTGCCATATTTTCTTATGAATCTGTGGGCAACCTCGCGCCTGGAACACTGCCAATTCCATGCCCATGCACCAGTCTAGGGCCTTTTTCCACTTTCCCAAGGATGGTGGAGTGGTACTCTTCCAATGTTGTGCAATATCTCGCTTGGCCAGCGTAAACCCTAGGAATAGAAGGTGTTGTTTGTACCTATTACTGCCTATTTCATCTCTGCTGTGGAGTAGTACTAATTTGGGATCGACCGGGATATGCCAGGCCAGTACTTCTGCAAGACAAGTCAGGATTTTGTACCAGAAAGGTTGGAGGATGCTGCAGCTCCATACAGTGTGTAGGAAAGTACCCGGTTCCTGGTTACACCTGAGACATATCGGCGACGAGACTGCACCCATGCGCCAAAGGCGGTATCTGGTGAAATAGGCTCAGTGGAGGAATTTGAATTGGATTAGGCGGTAGCGAGATGCTATAGCGGCACCGCGAGGACTCGCAAGCACCTCTGTCCAATCATCGTCGGATAGGTTTGGTATATCACTCTCCCATTTTTGTCGAAGTGAATCTATTGTTGTGTGTTATGATCCTTTGATGTATTTGCCTGATCTTGTGTGTGCCTATATCTCCCATTAATAGTCACCCTTCCAGTGGATGGAATTCTGGGAGGTCTGTAAGTGTTGCTATGTATGGGGTCAGGGCGTGCCTCATTTGCAAATATTTATAGAACTGGTTACGGTGAAGGTGAAATTCCTCCTGCATTTGCTGGAAGGATTTAAGGACTGTTCCCTTCATTACATCATCTAATGTGGAGATACCAATAAGATCCCATGTGCAAAATTCGGATAACGGTCCCACTTTTCGTAAGTATGACCCCGACCATAGTGGGGTTGTTTGTGTTAACCGCCCCTCCCATCCCATCTGACGGACCGCCCATCTCCACAACTGAATCACTACCTTGGTGATGGGGGTAATTGATTTAAGCGGCTGCAACTGTATAGTAAGCCTAGCAATGGCAGGGCCTCCATCGTGATTCTCTCTACCGCGAAAGCAGGGTCTATTTGGGAATTATACCACCAATCGTTGATGTTGAGAAGGTGGGAAGCGGAGTAGTAAGCGAATATATCAGCGGCTGCAATCCCGTCACAATAGGTGGATTGCGTGCATGTTCGCAGCGCGACGCGTGTAGCCCCGCCTCCCCATAGGAAGCTGGTAAGGATTGCTTTTATTTGTGTGAACCATGATTGGGGAATGCCATAGGGGTAATTCTGTAGACGATATATAATCCTCGGCAGCGACACCATTTTGAAGATAGCTGACCTACCATAGAGGGATGGGGCAGTGAGGACCAAGCCCGCACCTCGTCTTTAATCGTGAATATGAGGGGCTTTGTTGTGCATCCATGACATCGACTGGTCTGGTGATATGAAAACACCCAGCTATTGAAAACCGCCTGATGCGAGTGCCAACTGCGAAGCCCACGTGTCGCGTCCCTGATATGGATTTGGCCGGCCAACGTTTCCCCAAACACTCTAAGGATCTGCAATATCCGCGGGCCAGAGAACCCCAGGTCTGAAAGAAAAAACAGGACATCATCTGCGTACAATGCAATCTTGTCTGACACCTCTTGGGACCAATTAAAACCTCTGACTAAGGGGTCTCGCCGCACCCATATTGCTAATGGTTCTATAGCGAGTGCAAAAAGGAGCGGGGATAGTGGACACCCCTGTTGCGTGCCCCTGCCGATGGGGAATGGGGTCGATAAAGCACCAGTCACTCGCACAGACACAGAGAGATCAGTGTATAGGAGGCGGACCTATGCTAGGAATTTTGGGCCGAAGTTTAACGCTTGTAATAAGAGAAATAAATAATTCCAGTCTTGAGAATCAAATGCTTTATCGATGTCTGCGAGTAGAACCTCCGCGGGACGTTACAAGCCTTGGTACCATGGCAAGGGCGTTGTGTACCCGCCGGATGTTGTGGTGTGTAGACCGTTGTGGCATAAAGCCGGATTGGTTGGGGTGGATGAGTTCCGATATGTGTGGCAGGAGGCGGTTTGCAAGGATTTTGCCCAGAAGTTTGGCTTCTAGGTTTAGTAGAGAGATGGGGCGATATGAAGATGGGTCGTCAGGGGGACGCCCTAGTTTTAGAAAGACCACAATCTCGGCATGACGCCAATCAAGCGGGAGAATCCTTTGTTCGAGGGTTTCTTGTAGGGCCCTCAGCAGGTGGGGGCTCGTCTGGGAGATGCACCCAGTAAGAAATTCACTCTGGAACCCGTTTGGACCAGGGGCACGACCTGGGCGCATATCATGGAGAGCAGTGGTAAGCTCTTCTATCGTAATAGGGGCATCCATTTGGTCACGTATAATATTTAAGCCTGGCTTGGGCGGTATATCGCGTAGGAATTCTTCTTTCCCTTTTCCTATACAAGTCAGTGTAGTACTCAGCAAATGCTTGAGCCACCGCTTGGGGGTTAGCGCAGAGAGTACCATCAGCAGCCCGCAGTTCCGGTGTAGGGGTCTGTGATTGTGTTGCTTGACATAAGCGATGCAAGGTCTTGCTCGATTTGTCACCCCATTGGGAGATTCTGTGTTGGGTCACCTGCCACGCCTGCTGTGCTTCATTCGTTAGTAATTGATTAATTTGTCGTTGCAAGAAGAGGAGCTGACGGTGGGCCCGATCTCCCCCTCCCACCCGCATCTCATCCTCGAGAGCTCGCTGGCGAGACTCCAGGTCTACTATCTGTGCGAGGCGTGCCGTTTGGCCCCGGCACGATAACTGATATCAACCCCGCATATGGTGAGTTGGAAGGCCTCCCATAAAATTATTCCTGAGGACGCCGAGTCCGTGTTATGTGCAAAGTAATTTGTGACAGCTTGATGAAGGGTTGTCACATACTCAGGGTTCCTCAGGTGCCAGGGTGACATACGCCATCGGAATCGGGATTGCTGGGGTCCCATATGCAGTTTGAGTGTCATCGGGGAATGGTCAGAGAGACCCTGCGGGAGAATAATGGTAGAGGCAACCCGGTGGACATACGATAATGGAAGGAAAATATAGTCTAGGCGAGAGAGAGTCCCCCGTATGGGTGAAAAGAAGGTATATGCAGTGTCAGCGGGATGGTAGGCCCTCCATGCATCAGACCACCCCAATGAGGATGCTAGAAAATGTAGCTTGGATGCATTCGTGGCAGGGTCATGTGCGCCATTGTTCCATCTATCTGTGAGCTGCATGATGTCATTCCAATCACCTCCCATTACTGAGAGGCCACCCGGCAATGCACTCCATAACCATATGACTCTCTCCACGAAGGTGTGTCCTAGTGGGGGGGGGGGCATAAAAACTGCTCAAAACCAAGGGCTCCCCATATAATGTACATGCTGCTATGGTATACCGACCCCCTGGGTCTAGCCAGGTCTGGGTGCATATAAAAAGGATCCTGCAGTGGATTAGGATAGTTGTGCCCCGAGATCTCCGGGGGAATCCAGAATGGTACATTTGGTTGAATCCGTATCGTGCCAGATCGGGGTTTGGTTCCCCATCATATGTGTCTCTTGCATCAGCAATACGTCTACATCCAATCTTTTGGCTTGTTTTAACACTGCACCCGGCTTAATTTTATCTAACATTCACTGCACATTCCAGGTCATAATGTTGATCTCACCAGATTGAGCCATTTGCATGACTATCCTTAATTATTTCTTAGGGATAATGGTATGTCTGTGCGAAGCATGTGAGGTCAGGCAGGTACGTATGTCTGTGCCTAGTCAACAATGAACAAACCGTATTTAAAATGAACATCCCGACCCTCCTCCCCCCACCCTAATACCTCGAAGAACTTGAAGCACCTGTCGCAGTGGGGGTACTGCCGGGACCCCAACAGGGGACCCCACACCAATGGATCCCCAGGAACCCCACCCTCCCAATCATCGTCTATAGGACGTGAGTTGGGATTCATGAGGCCGACCGTGACCTTTAGTTCCCCCATTAAGGCCACATTCCTGCATCATTGTCCCACAAGCAATAGAAGACTAGTGAGAAAAGTATAGGGGAGAAGAAGAAAAAGTAATACGATACAGGTGAATTAAGAGTCTTCTCCCAGAGTCTGGGAGAGCCAGTTGGACCTCGATCTGTGCCTTCGCCGCGATGAATGCTTTTTTGGACGATTCTGTCTAGTGTTCTGGGAGGAGTCTGATTCCAGTGGTGGCGGAGTATTGGGCTTAAGCAAGGTGGTCTCGTCAGTCCATTTGAATATCTCGTCTGGAGTATCGAAGAATATTGTTTTGGACTTGTAGATTACTCACATCCGTGCGGGGTACAACAACATATATTGGATGTTAAGGTTTCTCAGTTTGCGCTTGGCCGCTGTGATGGATTGGTGCTGTTGTTGCACAAGGCGCGTATAGTCTGGGAAGATCATGATGGTTTGCGAGTCATGAATCAGCTTGACTCTATGGTTCCGGGCAAACTTGAGGATCACATCTCTGTCCATGTAATTTAGGGGCTTGGCGATGACCGGGTGGGGCCGCACCCCGGGGGTAGGCTTCGCCACCAAGGATCTGTGGGCTCGCTCCACGACAAAACATGTGGAGAGGGAGCCCTCCGGCATAAGGGAGCGTAGCCATTGTGACATAAATTTGGTTGCTGAAGTCCCCTCACAGCCCTTGGAAAATCCCACGAAGCGTAGGTTGTTCCGTCGCTCGCGGCCCTCCGCATCCTCCACGCGTGTGGCAAGTTCCTGGCTGATGACCGTGAGGCGATTGACTTTTTGTTGCAGCGTTGTGACTGTGTCTTCCACGCCTGACACTCGAGTTTCTGCTTCGGTGATCCGATCCACCGAGTTGCGTAGATCCTGGTGGAGAAAGGAGACCTCCACACCCACGGAGCCGATCTTAGCATCCAACATGTCCTGGAACTGTGTGATTGCCGCTAGCAGAGCTGCGTTATCCGGTACAGGGCCTCCCGTGTCCGATCCTCCCGCAGCACCGGCAGGGGTGGTAGTATAGTGGTCTAAAGTGCTCTGTTTCGTGGAGGGCGCAGATGTCTTATCTTTTGTCATGTTGGTAATGAAGACGATCACCGCCAGCAACAGTCTGCCCACTCGGGCAATAGCCAGCAGGTGGGGCCGCCTCAGTGTGTGGGAGAGGCAACTGGGGGTCGGACCTCATGGGCTCGGCCCGTCCCGAGCAGCAAGCCGCACCGGGGATATCCCGGCTGCTTTCACCACTCAAGACTGACCGCAGGTGGACCCTATAGGAGGATCACACTCGCCGGACCACCAACCCCCAGCCGCTCTCCACTCCTTCTCCAGTGGTAGGCTGATGGCTATATGGTAAAAAAGCTGCGATGGGGCCAGACTGGGACAGGCCTGCGCTCCCATGTCCACTCACCGATGATGCAGCGTGCCGATGCACCCCACGTCACCCCAACATCCACAGCTCTCAGCCTTAACATTAATATCCCAAGCGGAACCGTCTATCTCAGTCGGAAGAATGTAAATGGGGCCCTTGGAGCCGGATGTTATGTTATTAAAATTTATACAGCACACGAATACCAAGCGGCGTCTTGGCGTTAACAGTCCTGAAGCGAGCTGGAGCACTATTCATTGAATAACTAGGTCTTTATGGCTTTCCTGAAACATGTCAAAGAAGGGAGACTTCTGATGGTGATGGGGAGGGTGTTCCAGAGCTTCGTAGCACCCACTATGAAGCTTCATAGTCAGGCACAGCACTCACTCACACTGCGAGCCCCACCGCAATGTCCGCCTCACCACCACAAGCTCAATCACAGGAAGCCCGTGCCGAGGGTCCGGTCAGCCCCTGGTGTGCCACACTCCACGCGGGCCGTGTATATAAACAGCTGCGGCCCAGTCGTCAGCAGTAGTAAGGCCCTGATGGGCCCTGGAGGATCAGTCCACCACCAAGCATGGCCCGCCGCCAGGAGGCAATCCTGTCACTGTTAAGGGTAGGCGTCAGGGGCCACACATACTCGGGCCTCGGGGCCATGCCCGATTTAACAAACGCCGCCGAGTCCTTTAAAATTAACCCAATAAGCAGGTAGGCCCTCCCTGGCTCACTGCACCTCTAATGTTGCTGCAGGCCTCCTGTGGCGTACGTTGCCGGGCGCCAGCTCCTCCACCCGGCTGATCACCGGTGAGGCGGCATCAAATCTCCCCGCCTGGAGTACTTTGAGGTCCCGGGGGCCCGTGAACGCCGCTCAGCCCCACAGTCAGGAAAGCAGTCCCCGGGGAGTGGTCCGGACCATTGGCGCCCTAACCACAAGCCACAGTGGGGGCGACCCCCCTCCCCCAGCGGGACAGGGCCGGTTGCAACGCCCACCAGCCCAGGAGCGGCACAATCTCACCCCGCTGTGGGTCAGTTAAAAAAACAGGGCCTTCACCGTCTTTCTGCCACCAGGGCCTCTGCAATAGCTGGACGCAGCCGCGCCCGTCAGGCAGGCACCGATCCGCCCGGGAGTTCCCCGTGCCGCTCAGTGCGCCTGTAGGGGGCCACTGCTCCGGGAACGACCCAGGTCCCGCCGCAGGTCTCCCCGGTGTTTGTGGGATCGACCTGGACCGTCAATGTGGGGAAGTAGAGAGGATTTCCCAGGATGTTGATCACAGTGGGCCGGAGCGCTTCTAGAAAGCGTCCGCCATGTTGGCTCGTCCGGCCACGCCCCAGAGATACTTCCTTTTAACTATTGACAAAGGCTCTTCTTATGAGATGATCTTTAAACATTGTTGTCATACCTTTTGGGTTTTTGACATCCCTTAACCTCCCATTGATCTACGTGAGAATCGGTTTCTACTTTTGCTTATGCTCAAAACTTTTCTCAGTCCTGAGGATGACCCTTAACTGTGGGTCGAAACACTGCGTACGTTGTGTGCAATTGGACACTTTGGATTAATCTCAAAGTTTGTCCATTGCTTCCTTTATGTTATTCACATTTCTCTATTCTTTATATTACTTTATACACTGTGATCACCTGAGCACACTTATGAAAAACTAAAAATACTATATACTTAAGCTACCTTTTTGTCTGTTGTCACTGAATCATGTTTAAACTATGCTTGACAAATCATATCATTTGATGATTTAATCACATTGATGGAGAGTTTTTACCTATTAATAATTGCTGGTTGTGTAGCCATTCCACTAGGAACCATTGTTCTTTTTTCTCGCTTGATTGCCCCTTGTTGTAGTTGTTAAAAAGGACAACCCCGATGCCTTGTTAATTAGTTGTGTAAGCTTAGAGCAGAGATAAAGACAGGGTTCTCACTCAGTGATCAAAGTGGGGCAATAATAACAGAGAAAGAAATAGCACAAACATTCAGGGGATATTACAGCAAACGGTTGAAAACACCCAGGATGAGGTGACTGAGGCAACCTTAAAAAGTCTTCGACCCCAAAACATCTGAAACATCAAGCAGGCACATGAGATAAATCCATAATTATAGATGAAGCAATATCAATCTCTGCTAGCCTGCAAATAAGCAGGGTCATGTGTCTGTAAGGCTTTACATTGCTGTTTTGTAAGACTTTTGGTCAGCTCATAACCCCAATTTTAATACACCTCTTTAACTGTATTTTAGACACCAGTAAGCTAGCCAATTGAATGAGAGGGGCACTGATGATCATACTCCACAACCCGTGGAAGGGCCAATCTAATGGTGCCTCAAATAGACCTGTTTCACTTTTAAATATAAACACCAAACAATTAATGTGAATTCTTGTTCAAACCCAGAAGAAAATCTCATACATGAGGCTTCTTGCACTACCAGTCAGGGATTTCAATCCATCTTGGGCCCGGCGGGACAATTCAATCGCCTGTCGACTATGTAGCTTCCAACGGGAATCCTGGTTTCACCTTCTGTGTTGTTGTCCAAAGTTGACTAGTGAGAGACAGCGTCTGGTAGTCCCCATTTGCAGGACCCATGGTCTCAAACATTGCAAAGAAGTCTCAGACCTGTGTTTTTCTGCCAAAACAATGCAAATTGCAGCCAGATTAGGGAAATTCACAGATGCAATCCGGGTCGCCCTCACAAACACAACCAAAGCCACCAGTAGTAATTAGTTGGCCGTCCAGCCAGAATTACAGCGACTCCACGGCTCACATAGCGCAGAAGGAAATAAAATCAACCAAGTTTGGCAGATCAACCGTGCTTTTTCCATAGACACTCCCAATCGAGGGTTGGAAAAGTTAAAAGTGTTCAATAAATCGAACACTAAACCGCTGCGTTAAAGAGCCCGTCTAAGTTATAAAGGAACTACAGACGCAGTTGCCATTTCAATGCACTAGCACTTCAGACTCAGCCTGGGCCGTTGTTTTAATGATTTTATAAACCTTAGTGAATCCAGACATTTTAGGTGGAATCTGCATGATGGTTATGTATTTTAGAATTGTTTTTTCTTCTTTTTTCTCTTTTTTTCTTTCTTTATTCTCCTTATCTCTTTTCTCTTTTCTTTATGTATGAAAATGCAGCAGATTGTATCAATTTTAATTAATTGAACAATAAAGACATCTAAGGCCTTTGCTACCCAAAATCCCAAACCCACCCTACATCCTAAAAATTCTCCTGTCACTAAAAAAACCCATACCTAGCCTAAATGCTAAAAATCCCCTTGTCACCCAAAAACTCAAACCCACCCTAAACCCTAAGATGACCCTTGACACTAAAAAAAGCCTACATTACACCCTAAAAATACGCTTGCCATCCATAAAGCCATAGATATGCTAGACCCTAAAAATCCCTTTGCCACCCAAAAACCAATACCCACCCTTAAATGACCCTTGCCACCCAAAAACCCAAACCCATCCTAAACATTTCCTTGCCATACGAAACCCATACTCACCCTAAACTGTAAAATAACCATGGCCACCCAAAACCCCATACCCACCCTAAAATTACCCTTGCCTCCTAAAAACCCAAACCTGCAAAAATTACCCTTGCCATCCAAAAAACGATAGCAACCCTAGATCCTAAAAATTCCTTGCCACCCAAAAACCATACCCACCCTAAAACTACACTTTCCACCCAAAAAACCAAACCCACCCTAAACCATATAAATGTCCTTGCCACCCAAAAGACCCATACCCACCCTCAACACTAAAAATGCTTTGCCTCCAAAAAACCCATACTGACCTTAAACTGCAAAAATTACCCTTGCCACCCACATATCCCAAACCTACCCTAAAAATACAATTGCCACCCAAAACTCCAAACCGACCCTAAACACAAAAAATTCCCTTGCCACCCAACAACCCATACCCACCCTAAAACTACACTTTCCACCCAAAAACCAAACCCACCTAAACCATATAAATTTGATTGCCACCCAAAAGACCCATACCCACCCTAAACACTAAAAATGCTTTGCCTCCAAAAAACCCATACCCACCTTAAACTGCAAAAATTACCGTTGCCACCCACAAACACAAACCTACCCTAAACCCTTAAAATACAATTGCCACCCACAAACCCAAACCTACCCTAAACTCGAAAAATACAATTGCCACCCAAAACCCCTTACCAACCCTAAAAACTAAAAATATCCTTGCCACCCAAAAACCTATACTCACCCTAAATTCTAAAATGACCCTTGCCACCCAAAATCCCAAACCCACCCTCAACCGTAAAAATACCCTTGCCACCCAAAAGCCCATATCCACCCTATAATTATTCTACTCACCCAAAAACTGAAACCCACCCTACACCCTAAAATGTCCCATACCACTCAAAAACCCATACCCAACCTAAGCCCTAAAAATTCCCTTGCCACCTAAAAACCCATACCTACCCTAAACCTTAAAAATTCCTTGCCATCAAAAAGTCATACCCACCCTAAAATCCTAAAAATGACCCTTCCACCCCAAAACACAAACCACCCTAAATCCTAAAAATTCCCTTGCCATCCAAAAACCCACACCTACCATAACCCTAAAAATCCCATTGCCACCCAGAAACCCATACCCACCCGAAATAGTAAAATTACCCTTACCACCGAAAAACCCAAACCAACGTTAAATCCTAAAAATTCATTTTCACCCAAAAACCCATACCCACCGTAAACCATAAATTCCCTTGCACCCAAAAACCCATACCCACCTCAAACCCTAAAAATTAATTTGCCATTCAAAATTCCATACCCACCCTAAACCCTAAAAACTAGAGTTGCCACCCAAAAACCCATACATACCTCAAACCCTAAAAATTCCATTGTCACCCAAAAACCATAACCATCCTAAAGCTGAAAAATATGCCCTTGCCACCTAGAAGCCCATACCTACCCTAAACCCTAAATATACTTTTGCCATCCAAAACCCTACCAATTCTAAACCCTAAAATGACCTTTGCTCCCCAAAAACCCAAACCCACCCTAAATCCTACAAATTCTCCGCCACCCAAAAACCCAAACCCACCCTAAATCCTAAAAATTCCCTTGCCACCCAAAAACTAAAACCCATTCTAAATCTTAAAAATTCCCTTGCCACCCAAAAACCATACACATCCTAAACGCTAAAAATTCCCTTGCCACCCAAAAAGCCATACTCAACCTAAACCATAAAATGACTCTTGCTACCTAAAAACCCAAACCCACCCTAAAAATACCCTTGCCACTCAAAAAGCCATAGCTACCGTAAACCCCCAAAATTCCCTTGCCACCAAAAAACCCATAACCACCCTAATCCTTAAAAATAACATTGCCACCCAAAAGCCAATACCCATCCTAAACCTTATAAATAGCCTTGCCACCCTCATGCCCATACTTACCCTAAAAACTCTCTTGCCATCCAAAAGCCATACCCACCCTAAAATGACATTTGCCACCCAAAAACCCAAACCCACCCTAAACCCCAAAATGACCCTTGCCACCCAAAAACACATACCCACCCTAAGCCCTAAGAATATCCTTGCCACCCAAAAACCTATAATTACCCTAAATCCTAAAAATTCCTGTGCCATCCAAAAAAACACATAGCCTCTAAACACCAAAATGACCCTGGTCACCCAAAAATCCAAACATCCCCTAAACTCTACAAATTATCTTGCCACCCAAAAACACAAACGCACCCTAACCCCCTAACATTTCACTTGACACTTAAAACCCATACCCACCCTGAAGCCTAAAAATACCCTTGCCATCCAGAAACCCATAACCACCGTACACCCTAAACTGACCCTTGCTAGGCAAAAACCCAAACCCACCATAAAAATTCCTTCTGCACCCAAAAACCACACCCACCCTAAAAATTCCCTTGCCACCAAAAAACCCATCCCAATCCCCCAAAAATATCTTGCCACCCAAAAACCCTTACCCACCCTAAACCCTAAAATGACCTTGCCACCCAAAAACCCATACCCACCCTACACCCTAAAAATATCCTTGCCAACCAGAATCTCATACCTACCCTAAACCTTAAAAATTCCCGTCACGCAGAAACCCATACCCATTCTAAGCCCTAAAATTACTGTTGACATCCAAAAACCCATACCCACCCTAAACTCAAAATATTCCATTGCCACCTAAAACACATACCCACCCCAAACTCTAAAATGACCCTTGAAACCCAAAAAGCCATAGCTACCCAAAAACCTAAAAATTCCTTTGCCACCCAAAAACCCATACCCACCTTAAACGTAAAAAAATCCCTTGCCACCTAAAAACACATAACCACCCTAAACCCTAAAATGACCCTTGCCACTCAAAAACCCATAGCTACCCTACACCCTAAAAATTCCCAAGCCACCCAAAACCCATACCCACCCAAAACCCAAAAAATGTACCTTGCCACCCAAAAACTCATACCCACCCTACACCCTAAAAATATCCTTGCCACCCAGAATCTCATACCTACTCTAAACCCTAAAAATTCTCTTGCCACGCAGAAACCCATACCCACCCTAAGCCCTAAAATTTCCCTTGATACCCAAAAACACATTCCCACCCTAAACACTAAAATGACCCTTGCCACCCAAAAACGCATAGCTACCCTAAACCCTAAAAATATTCTTGCCACCCACAATCTCATACCTACACTAAACCCTAAAAATTCCCTTGCCACCCCAAAACCCATACGCTTCCTAAACTCTAAAATGTCCACTGTCACCCAAAAACCCAAATTCACCCTAAATACTAAAAATTCCATTGTCACCCAAAAACACATACCCACCCCAAACCCTAAAGTTGCCCTTTCCACCTAAAAACCCAAACCCACTCTAAATTGCAAAAATTACCCTTGCCACCCAAAAACCCATAGAAACCCTAGATCCTAAAAATTCCTTTGCCACCCATACCCACCCTAAAACTAACACTGTCACCCAAAAACCCAAACCCACCCTAAACCATATAAATTTCCTTGCCACCCAAAAAACCCATACCCAACCTTAACCCCAAAAATTCCCTTGGCACCCAAAGTCCCATACCCACCCTAAACCCTAAAATACCCTTGTCACCCAGAAACTCTTACCTACCCTAAACCATAACAATTGCCTTGCAACTCAAAAACCCACTACCATCCTAAAGTCTAAAAATACCATTGCCACCCAGAAATCCATACCTATGCTAAATCCTAAAAATGCCTTGCCATCGAAAAACCCATGCCCACCCTAAACCCAAAAATGACCCTTGCCACCCAAAAACCCATACCCACCCTTAACACAAAAATATACTTCCCACCTAAAAACACATACCTACCCGAAAACCTGAAAATGACCCTTGCCACCCAAAAACCCAAACCCACCCTGAACCCTAAAAAAATACCCTTGCCACCCTAAAATCCATAGCTACCCTAAATCCTAAAAATCCCCTGGCCACCGAAAAACAGATACCCTTCCTAACCACAAAAATTCCCTTGCCACCCAAAAACCCATAGCCACCCTAATCACTAAAAATTCCGCTGCCACCCTAAAACCCATAGCCACCCTAAACCTTAAAATTTCCCTAACCACCCAAAAGCCCATACCCAACATAAACCCTAAAAAAACCTTGCCACCATAAAACCCACACCTACCCTAAACCCTAAAAATTCCATAGTCACAGAAAAACCCAAACACACTCTAAACTTTAGAAATACCCCTGCCACCCTAAAATCTATAGTTATCCTAAACCCTAAAAAACCATGTGCCACCCTAAAACCCATACTTAACTTAACCCTAAAAAATCTATTGCCACCCAGAAACCCATACCCACCCTAATTCGTAAAATTACCCTTACCACCGAAAAACTCAAACCCACGTTAAATCTTAAAATTCCTTTGTACCCAAAAACCCATACCCACCCTGAACCCTAAAAATTCCCTTGAACCCAAGAACCCATACCCACCCTAAACCCTAAAAAATCACTTGCCCCCTAAAATTCTCTACCTACTCTAAACTCTAAAAATTACAGTTCCCACCCAAAAACCAATACCTAACTTAAACCCTACAAATTCCCTTGTCACTAAAAACCCATACCTATCCTAAACCCTAAATATACTTTTGCCATCCAAAACCATACCAATTCTAAACCCTAAAATGACCTTTGCTCCCCAAAAACCCAAACCCACCCTAAAATCTACAAATTCTCCGCCACCCAAAAACCCAAACCCACCCTAAACCTTAAAAATTATTTTGCCACCCAAGCACCTATACCCACCCTAAACCCTAAAATTTCCCTTGCCACACAGACCCATCCTAAATCCTAAAAATTCCCTTGCCACCCAAAAACCCAAACCCATCCGAAATCTTAAAAATTCCCTTGCCACCCAAAAACCATACACATCCTAAATGCTAAAAATTCCCTTGCCACCCAAAAAGCCATACTCACCCTAAACCATAAAGTGACTCTTGCTACCTAAAAACCCAAACCCACCCTAAAAATACCCTTGCCACTCAAAAAGCCTTTGCTACTGTAAACCCCCAAAATTCCCTTGCCACTAAAAAACCCATAACCATCCTAAACCTTAAAAATAACATTGCCATCCAAAAGCCAATACCCATCCTAAACCTTATAAATAGCCTTGCCACCCTTGGAGAAAACACGCTATAAAGCGGCCCTGACAAAGTATAAACATCTTATAATCACAGAAAAAAGTAAATAGTACACCAGAATGATAGAAACAGCACAAAAATTCCACTAAGCAATTGTTTCATGTAGTTTCTAATCTGGCAGGGCCAGTGGTTAATACCACCAAAGAGACATCTCAGTCACTTTGTGACTCCTTAGCTAGCTTTTTTCAAGACAAGGTAAGCCAAATTTATTCTAATTTTATTACGCCTACGGGTGACTTGAACCAACTAGATGACAATAACAGGAATAGTGATTCCCCCAGCTTCATGGAATTCAGGCCAGTGCCGGTGGAACAAGTCATTGACCTGGTTAAGACAGTCAAATCAGGATCCCCGTCTGACCCATGCCCCCCATCAGTCTTAAAAATGATTCCTGACCTGATAGGTACTAATTTAACGAGCATTTGTAATGCTATGTTTTGCTCTGGCTCCTACCCCTCTACATGGAAAAAGGCTATTATTCAGCCATTGTTAAAGAAAAACAATCTTGACCCACAAGATACCAAAAACTACAGACCAATTGCGCGTCTACCTTTTCCAGCACAGATCTTTGAAAAGGTCATGAACATCCAGCTAGCGCAGTTTATAGAACAGAATAAGCTGTTAGATGACACCCAATTCGGCTTTAGGAAAGGATATGGCACGGAGACTGCACTGATCAAAGCATCAGATGAAATAAGAATGGTGCTGGATAGAGGAGGCGCCGCAGTCCTGGTGCTTTTAGATCTATCAGCAGCTTTTGACACGGTTGATCACGCCACCTTGATCAACCGTGTCTCAGCGATAGGTGTCGGACTAAAGGCCAAGGCCCTTCTGTCCTCCTTTCTTTTCAAACGGACTCAGTCAGTCAGTATGGGTGATTATAACTCATCAGTTTTCTCTCTCCCCTGTGGTGTTCCACAGGGATCGTCGCTAAGTCCAACGTTGTTTAATATATATGTGGCGGACTTAGCACGAGTAATTAAAAGCTTTGGAATGGGCCTCACGTCTTATGCCGACGACACACAACTGGTGCTAGCGGTGCATAAAGACGGAGAGGCAGTGGCGGCTAGCTTTCATGACGGCATGCTGGCTATTAGTTCATGGATGGCTAACAATTGCCTTAAATTAAATTCAGACAAGACCGAGGTAATGGTCTTCGGTAACCTTACCCCTGGTTGGTCTCCAACATGGTGGCCAGTTGATCTGGGATTACTCCCCACCCCTGTCAAGAAGGCCAGAAACTTAGGCGTCATGTTTGATGAGAGCCTCACTTTCAAACAGCATGTGGCCTCTTCTTCCTTCTATGTTTTAAGGATAATAAAAAAATTGCTACCTCTCCTTCCGATGAGCACTGGAAAAACACTCATCAGTGCCCTAGTTATGTCAAGAGTTGACTACTGTAACGGCCTCTTAATCAACGCTCAAGAAAATGTTTTGAACAAGCTGCAACGGATACAGAATACAGCCGCCAGGATATTGTCTGGGACTCCGAAGTTTAAGTCAATTTCCAATGTAAGGCGCCAGTTACATTGGCTGCCCATAAAAAGTAGAACTAAATTAAAGCGCTATGCATTGCTTATAAGGCAGTTCATGGTTTAGGACCCGAATACCTGAAAAAATCTTTTCCGCAGAAGCTAACCTTCTGATCGTTCCCAGAACAAATAAAGTTAACTGGGGCGACAGAAGATTTGTAGTGGCAACGGCTAAACTTTGGAATCTGCTCCCCCTACAAATTAAGTCCAGCCCAACGTTACTATCCTTTAGGAAACAAGTGAAAACCCGGCTATTTGAGCAATAAGGGGCCTCCGCTTTTCTTTACAGTCCATAGCGCCGAGACACCCAGGGGTATTTGTTCGCTCTAGAAATTGTTAACATAACATAACATAACCCTCATGCCCACACTTGCCCTAAACCCTAAAAACTCTGTTGCCATCTGTTAGGTTTGGGGGTCTCGAGTTGGCATAGGTAGGTATCTGTGACAAATAGGGACCCTTGCGTCTAGTCAGGGTAAGGGACTACACTCCTAAAATAACCCCTGCTCAGCCCCTTGGTAGCTTGGCACGAGCAGGCAGGCTTATCTCAGAGGCAGTGTGTAAAGCATTTGTGAACGCATACAGTAATACAGTGACAACACTACAGATGGACACCACACAGGTTGTATTATAAAAAATAGTATTTTTATATAGACTTAACACAAGACCAAACGACAGAAATCCACAATACTGTACTCAAAAATAGACTTTAAAATGTTATAAAATAGCTCAGTTCTCTCAAGTTCTAGATGCGACACTTTACTCTCAATGTACCTTGCATGCGTAACGCAAAGAAAACAAAAGGGTCGCAGGGAAGGTGATGCGTCGGTTCCTTGCACTCAGGGGACTGGATGCGTTGGTTCCTTACTGCTGCGCAGGGGAGTTGATGCTCGCTTCCTTACTGTGTGGGGAGGTGATGCGTCGGTTTCTTACTGCTCTCTGGTGCGATGCGACAAGATGGCACCTCAATGCGATACTCTTCTCCGGTGCGATGCGACAGAAATGGCGTCTTGGTTGCGATGCAACAACGTTGGTGTGATGCGTGCACGCCCGACGGCCGTGCGGCGACTCGATGATCTTTGGAGCCACGACAGACCCTGCGACGCGCTTCTCCGGTGATGCGATGATGACCTCTGTGGCAGCGCCGCGCTTCGGCGATGCGATGATGACAGCGGCAGCGGCGGCGACACGCTTCTCGTCGTTGCATCGCGCTTCCAGCTCCCAGCAACACGCAGTCTCTCAGAAGGCCCAGCACAACAGCAGGCACTTCAATTCCCAGCAAGGGAATTCAGGGGGGAGCTGGTTGGTGAAGTCTTGTATCCATGAGACTTCAGGCAGGAGGCAAGCTCTAGTTCAAGCCCTTGGAGATTCTTCTTCAAGTTGATAGAAAGCACACTCAGTCCTTTTCTCCTCTCTTTGGTAATGAAGCAACCACTGCAGGCCAACCCCCAAACACACAGCACAGGGGTAGTCTCCTCCTTCAGCTTCCTGGTTCTTCTCCTCAGCAAAGGTTCGTCTTGATTCCCAGAAGTGATCTAAAGTTCTGGGGTCTGGGTCCCAATATTTATACTACTTTTCTCTTTGCTCTCTGAAGGCAGAGAGGCCTTTGCCTAGTCCAAACCAGTTCTGGTCAGTCCTGGAGCACTTTGTTTACAGGACTCCTTCTCTTCCTTTGACAGTGCAGGCCAGGGACATCAGACACACCACAGGAGGTGGAGCCAGCATTGTGGAGGAAAGGCACAGCCCTATTCAGGTCCCAGGTGCAACTCCTCCCTCCCATCTGCATGCAGATCTCTCTATTCAGCTCTGTGCTGACTCACCCTGTCTCCTGGAACCCCCAGCCCCTGTCACTCAAACTCCAGACAAGGAATACACAACCTAGCAGAGGCAGGCTTGGATAGTTAGGCAAGAAAATACCTACTTTCTAAAAGTGGTATTTTCAAACACAGAATGTTAAAACCAACTTCACTAAAAGATGTATTTTATCATTCTGAGTTCAGGCATACTAAACTCAAATTTCTACCTGGTTCCCTGAGTCAGTTTGGATTATAAAATGTAATAATCTAACTGCCCATTCTGGCCTATGGGGAACAGGTAGCCTTGCAATAGTGAAAAACGAAAATGGCTGTAATTCACTATTAGGACATGCCACACACATCAGGCCATGTCCTACCTTTTACCTACAATGCACCCTGCCCTTGGGCCTACCTTAGGGGTGATTAATATGTATAAAAGGGAAGGTTTAGGGACTGGCAAGTGGGTGCACTTGCCCAGTCAACATGGCAGTACCAGACTGCACACAGGCCCTGCAATGGCAGGCCTGAGACACACTTTACAAGCTGCTCCGGTGGGTGGCACAACCAGTGCTGCAAGCCCACCAGAAGTATTGGATTACAAGCCCTGGGCACACGCAGTGCTGTACTAGGGTCTGACAAGTAAACCAATCAAGCCAATCATGGAGTCACTAATCCATACATCAATTTACCATAGAGAGCATATGCACTTTAGCACTGATCAGCAGTGAAAAAGTGCCCAGAGTCATAAAACAGCCAACAACAGGTCAGAAAAAAGGCTAGGAGAAAGGCAAAAAGTTCAGGGATGACCCTGCAAAAAGGGCCAAGTCCAACACAATCCAAAAGCCATACCCACCCTAAAATGACATTTGCCACCCAAAAACCCAAACCCACCCTAAACCCAAAAATGACCCTTGCCACCCAGAAACACATACCCGTCCTAAGAATATCCTTGTCATCCAAAAAACCTATAACTACCCTAAATCCTAAAAATTCCCATGCCATCCAAAAAAACACATAGGGGCCGAATCCGATTCGGGCCGGAAAAAATACCGACCGACTCGGTACGGGATTATAGTCCGACCGAAACGTACCGGCGTTGCCCGACCTGGGAAGTACGATGAAATGCATGGAAATCACGACCGACTCGCACGGAACTCAAGGCGAACGACCGACCCGGCCGGAAACAAGCTATCCGGCCGGGAAACCACGCGAATCGCACCGACCGACACGCACCAGGAAACAACCCGAACGAAACGTACCCGCGAACTCCGACCCGCGCAGTACGATGCAATGGGTGCAAAATCAGACCGACTCGCACGGAGCCCAAGCCGTACGACCGACACGCATACAAAAGCCAGCCGAACAAACACAATACCCCGCGAACTACGCGTACGCCGCATATAAAACGGAGCTGAAACACAGCGGGAACGACTCGGACAGGCGCGCACGAGACAACTGCAACGTCCTACTCGGTCAGAAGAACAACTCCTACATGCACAATAATCACTAATGAAAAAATACAAAAAAAAGGGCCAAACAAGCAATGACAAAGCCAATAAATACAGGGGGAGAAAAAAATGGAACAAGGACACACCCCCAACTCCACCTACATAAAGCCCACAAATCCCTACCATGATCCTTTGCAAATTCCACTGACCTGCCAGCACACAACACCATCACACAGCAAACACAGACACACACACAGCTCATCCAACACAAAAGCCACACACCATTAGCACCTCAACAAATAGCACCCTCACACACACACAGCAAAACCTACACACACACACCCTCACTTGCACACACACACACACCAGTCACCACCACCACCACCCATCACCATGCCCCTAAAGAAGAATCCAAAGTTCCTAGATAGTGAATTGGAAGTCATGGTAGACGAGATCCTGAGGGTAGAGCCACAGTTGTTTGGCACATTGGTCCAACAGACCCCCATGTCGCAGAAAACCAAGATGTGGGCGAGGATCGTCGACAGGGTGAACGCACAATCACCATGTTTGCGCACAAAGGAAGACATCCAGAACAGGTGGTATGATGTGCGCAGGAGGGTCAGAGACCTACTCAAGAAGGATTACCTCCTGAGCCAGCACACCGGCAGTGGCCCTCCTGCAAAACAGTATACCTCAGGCCCTGGGAGGAGAAGGTGCGGGCCATCCTACCACCAGTGAGCGTATATGGACTAACAGACATCCCAGAGCCTGGTGAGTACACAACTAATATACACAATATTGTGTGCCAATACACACACATCACTCTCAAGGGGACAGTCAAACCATCCACCCCTAGCAAATCAACAGCAACCAAAAGATAATCATCCCAAGATGTGTATGTCAGTTAGATTAACACAATACATGCCATCTCATAGTGATATGTAACTGTGTCATGACATGTACAAACCTAACAACAAATAGAGCAAGGCAGTGGTACAAATATAACCAACAAACACTGCCTGATATTTTGCCACCACTAGAACACCACCTCACAGGGAAGCTCACTTAAAGGAAGGAATTCTGTGTATGCTGGTGAAGTTAGTGTAGCCAATAGCATGATGGGAGTTGTAGTCACAGATATTGGTCACCCTCACAATTGGCCCATCAACACCACTCTGAACAATGCTCACATCACAGGGAGTGGATAAGGACTGACAAGATGGCTGACACTGGCTACTGCTGTGGGGTGCACAAGGCCCTGCTGGGAACTGTGCACCAACAAACAGCAGGACACCACTGTCAGCCATCTTGCCATTGCTGTCACACTCACACACAGTGAAGTCCACTCTCCACTCAAAAGCAAGGAAGTATGGGCATGCTGGGAAGGGGGGTGTAGGCAATAGCATGATGGGAGTTGTAGTCACAGATATTGCTCAGCCTCACAATTGGCCCATCAACACCACTCTGAACCATGCTCACATCACAGGGAGTGGAAAATAACTTACAAGATGGCTGACACTGGCTACTGCTGTGGGGAGCACAAGGCCCTGCTGGGAACTGTGCACCAACAAACAGCACAACACCACTGCCTGACATCCTGAAAGCAACTTGCACTCTCTGCAATGCAAGCACGTTGCATGGTGGGATATCTGGCTGGGTGGGAAGGAGGACTCACAGCACTGACCATAGTTACAAGCAGCTCACCTCACACACCCCCTCAACACAAACTCCACATAACCCACCTGGGAGAATGCAATGCCTCACATACCAAATGAAGATCCCACAAAGAACCACCACCCTGGGTAATGCTGTGTGAAGCACAGGGACACACCTGGGACTTGTAGCCAAACAAACGCAAGGACAACACTGTCAGCCTTCCTGTCAGCACAGGCACACTACCCCACAGGGAAGCACAGTCCAAAGGAAGGAAGTACGGGCATGCTGGGAAGGGGGGTGTAGGCAATAGCATGATGGGAGTTGGAGTCACAGATATTGCTCAGCCTCACAATTGACCCATCAACACCACTCTGAACCATGCTCACATCATAGGGAGTGGAAAAGAACTTACAAGATGGCTGACACTGGCTACTGCTGTGGGGAGCACAAGGCCCTGCTGGGAACTGTGCACCAACAAACAGCACAACACCACTGCCTGACATCCTGAAAGGCAACTTGCACTCTCTGCAATGCAAGCACGTTGCATGGTGGGATATCTGGCTGGGTGGGAAGGAAGACTAACAGCACTGACCATAGTTACAAGCAGCTCACCTCACACCCCCCTCAACACAAACTCAACATAACCCACCTGGGAGAATGCAATGCCTCACATACCAAATGAAGATCCCACAAAGAACCACCACCCTGGGTAATGCTGTGTGAAGCACAGGGACACACCTGGGATTTGTAGCCAAACAAACGCAAGGACAACACTGTCAGCCTTCCTGTCAGCACAGGCACACTACCCCACAGGGAAGCACAGTCCAAAGGAAGGAAGTACGGGCATGCTGGGAAGGGGGGTGTAGGCAATAGCATGATGGGAGTTGGAGTCACCGATATTGCTCAGCCTCACAATTGGCCCATCAACACCACTCTGAACCATGCTCACATCACAGGGAGTGGAAAAGAACTTACAAGATGGCTGACACTGGCTACTGCTGTGGGGAGCACAAGGCCCTGCTGGGAACTGTGCACCAACAAACAGCACAACACCACTGCCTGACATCCTGAAAGGCAACTTGCACTCTCTGCAATGCAAGCACGTTGCATGGTGGGATATCTGGCTGGGTGGGAAGGAGGACTCACAGCACTGACCATAGTTACAAGCAGCTCACCTCACACACCCCCTCAACACAAACTCCACATAACCCACCTGGGAGAATGCAATGCCTCACATACCAAATGAAGATCCCACAAAGAACCACCACCCTGGGTAATGCTGTGTGAAGCACAGGGACACACCTGGGACTTGTAGCCAAACAAACGCAAGGACAACACTGTCAGCCTTCCTGTCAGCACAGGCACACTACCCCACAGGGAAGCACAGTCCAAAGGAAGGAAGTACGGGCATGCTGGGAAGGGGGTGTAGGCAATAGCATGATGGGAGTTGGAGTCTCAGATACTGCTCAGCCTCACAATTGGCCCATCAACACCACTCTGAACCATGCTCACATCACAGGGAGTGGACAAGGACTGACAAGATGGCTGACACTGGCTACTGCTGTGGGAAGCACAAGGCCCTGCTGGGAACTGTGCACCAACAAACAGCACAACACCACTGAATGACATCCTGAGAGTCAACCTGAACCCACTGCAAGGGTGGCATGCTTCATGGTGGGATAACTGGGCCAGGTGGAGAAGGATGGCCGGATGTCCACCAAATACAACCAATGCTGGCCATGCACACACCTCAACATTCATAGTGAAATGCCCCAGGTATGCATGACAATGTGCTACACCAATATCAACCTCTTACTGTGACAACTTAGGACAATGCAATGTACATGCCCGCATCCAGAGGTACAGTCACAACTGTCAGGTGTGTGAACCATTGATGCCTGTAGAAACATTACATACAATGTGTGTCTCTTCCAAATACAGGTGACGATGATGGGGACACAGCAGCAGGCGAGGAGGAGTCCCTGTCCCAGACTCCGGGGGTCACAGAGCTCACTGGTGTGGAACAGCCTCTGCCCACCTCGGATGGCAAAGACCTACCTGGCACCTCCGGTCTGAGTCATCATGCAGCACCAGCTGGACCAACATCTGCACCCCCTGCACCCACCCCTTCCAACAACTGCCAACATACAGACCACCCCCGCCGACACGGACAGACCAAGGACCACCGCTGACAACAGCACAGGGTCCCAGGCCCACCGTGGAGCAACGGATGACAACACCACTAACAACCCCCAAGTGGGCCTCGGGTCACCTGTGCGTGCCACCGCAGGTCCTGCACGTGTCGCCAGGGGTGGTGGGAGGGGTGGTAGACATAGGTCACTGCTTGCAGAGGGGTCTGGACTGCATGATGACCCACAACTGGCACGCATCGCTGATGCGTACCAGGATAGCACCGGAGAGGTCAGACAGGTAGTGGGGATCCTCAAGGACATACAACAGCAGCAGGCTGCCCATCATGCCCGCTTGGACTCCCACATGGCCCGTGTGGAGACACACATGGCCCGTGTGGAGACACACATGTCGGGCATGGAGTCCAAGTGGGATACATTGCAAGAACTCACAGCGGTGCATAGGGACATATTGACATGCCTCCACCAGATTAGCACCAACATGGCCACACCTCCCTGTGTGCCCACAGCATCTGGTGCTGCAACAACTGACACCGCCACAGGGAGGGAGGAGGACTCTGGCGGAGAGTCCCCTGCACCGCAGCAGCCTGCACGTGAGGGCCCCCCCCAAAGAAGAGGGGTCGTCCGAGGAAGGAAAACTGAGAGGTTGATGGCCACGTACATCCCCCAGGAAGCCAACACCTGTTCCGGAAATTCTCCTTTGTGTGCAAACGTTTCACCCTGTCGAATGCAACACTACTTTCCCACATGACATGGGGAGTTCAAGTTGGACTAATGTATCATATGACTGTGGACTTCACTCAGGACATTTCTGCTACCAAGACTTCCAACTCATCTGGGAACTTTGGATCACAATCACAATGTACAGCACCCTCCATCCTGTGCACTATACACACACACATTTCTGTAAATAAAATCACTAGTACACCATACTTGCCACTGTTGTTATTCAAATGTGGATACTGTTATGGTGATGATGTTCTGCTAAATTACACTGTGTATGCTAACTGCTACAGCAAGTACAACACCGTCGTGTGAGTCATGGTGACGTGACACATATGAGGGAGACACACCACTAGGGCTACACAACACAGACACCAGGGCCATCGGACTCATCGCCCACAGTGATGTTGCCAGGAAATACAGTGGAATGCACAGACACCACACCTATTCAGAGGCTGTGTCAACTAGCCCACAGGTGCAGTAAGCAAATGTCAGTCAGATGTGTGACCACAGACAACGCACATCCCAAAGTGAAGCACAGGTTTATTACACATTATGCAACATGTTGTTTCCACTACAAATGCAAGGTTTATCCCACGTGGCAGTGGCCACACAGTCAACAAGTGCAGAAGATATGAAGTCCAGGGGTGTGTGGCACATCACTTGTAGGGAAACTACTGCTGCCACCCTGAAAGCTGAATCATGGTGTCGGGGGATCCAAGTTGACCAAAGTACACAGTAAGCACCCTGTGAAGGACAGACATGACACACAGTTAAAATCACTGTAGAACAGGACAGTACTGCAATACTCATGCCCAATACATGTCACAAGACAACTACACAAAACCAAGTTAGCATGTCAGAACTGTTGGGGAGTTCAGACTACCTGGAAGGACACATTGCTGCACGCATCCAGTCAAGTAGCACATGGCCACACTCAAACAGCACCCAGAGCACCACCCACACATATCATGCAAACTCACGCCATTCACATTACATCTCCCTGGATACTCACATTCAGCTGAAGAAGTTGGTGATGAGCTGTGTGCGGACATCACCATCATCATCATCACTGGCATCGTGGTCCAGGCCAGGATCCTACACAGGTGGCGGACGTTGGTCATCGTCATCCAGGATGAGAGGCAACTCCTTCCGCACTGCCAGGTTGTGTAGCATGCAGCAGACGATGACAATCTTGCACACCTTTGCTGGGGCATATGGGAGGGCCCCTCCTGTCTTGTCCAGGCAGCGGAAGCGGCTCTTCAGGAGACCAAAGGTCCGCTCTATCACTCTCCTGGTCCGACCATGTGCCTCATTGTAGCGCACCTGGGCTGGTGTCACAGGGTTCCTGAGAGGTGTCAGCAACCACGGCATGTTGGGGTATCCGGAGTCACCTACGGACAGACAAGTGCACATTAGCTGATTTGGAAAAGTGGGTGGAATACTACAGATCAGAACACACACAATGGTACAAAGTCAGTACACACCGACAAGCCAGGCACGCTGGTTCTGCATCTGTGCCATTATCCTCGGGATGCGACTACTCCTCATCACGTAGGCATCGTGTGCTGAACCAGGGAAACGGGCACACACATGTGTGATGCTCATATCTGCTAAACATACCACCAGAGCATTGATCGAATGGTAATGTTCACGGTTCCGGTATGCCTGCTCATGTGCCTGTGGTGGTATCAAAGCCACATGTGTCCCATCAATGGAGCCAATGACATGTGGCATCCTCCCCAGGGCATAGGAGTCACTCTTGACGTCAGTGAGTTGTTGACTTGTAGGGAAATAGATGTACTGGTTCAGACATCTCAACATTGCCTCCAAAACATCGCGTAGCACACGGCTGAACATAGTCTGTGACATCCCACCGGCAGTCGCCACAGTGTGTTGAAAGGTACCGGTGGCAAAGAAGTGTAGGGCTGCCATTACCTTCACCTTGGGGGTCAGCGCCGTAGGGTACGTCCGGCCAGGTTGCAAATGTGGTGCCAAGCGCACTGCCAAATCCTCAATCAGCTGCCTGGTGAAGCGGTACCGTCGGATGCTGTCACGTTCCACCATCGTTGCCAGGTCAGGGAATGGTCTATGGACAGCTGGAGCCCTGCAGTGCATAGGATGAAGAAAGAAAGATTGTCAGTCACCCCACAGATGTGCCTCTCACCATACTCAATTTCACATGATACATCATTAACGAGACACAAGTACTTGATGTGTGTGCCGTTCTGTTCGGACATAACTCGCACCTACATGGCCATCATCTTAGTTCTCAGTACAACATGTGTGCACAACAGGTACCAGGTTGTGCTATGGGAAACCATTAGGCTGTATCAAAGTACCCATTTACTGCTGTCACGTTCCACACACACACACCACAGTGACATGTCTGGACAGATGCGCCACAGGCATCACAGCACATTGACAGGTAGAGTCCCAGGGACCCTGTCTTGCCACATGGACACTGGCATGACATGGCTATCATGTACACGTCAGAAAAACAAACATGACTCCCACAGGTAGTGGCCCCTGTTGCCTCCGCAGGACAGACATGGACGTCAGTGACACACACACGCACAACATCAAAGTCCATGCACAAACAACGTTGCTGTGGAGACTGTCTCCCATCGTGCACATGGAATCAGAGACATCGGAAACACAACATGCACACAGACTGTGGAGGGACATCACTATTGTGGCAATGGGTCATCCTGTTACGTACATGCCTTCCCCCATGGGACCCTGGGGGTATGTGACATGTCACACACATACACAACCTGGAAATGTGACCATGCCACATGCTCTGAAATAAACTGTTGCACATCACAGTGGTCATGTGCACAACACACAAAGGACCCTGTCCCCATGAACACATGCACAGCCTGGGTGTGGATGCCCACCAGTGCCACCACAGAAACCACATGTCAACCCCCATACACAGAAAAGGTAATGCAGCCTTACATGCCTTAGGAAACAGTGTGGAGTGGGTGTGGTGTTGTATGTGTGCCCCTGGGTCTCTGGCAGGTATATGTGGCTGGCATATGTTCACCAGTGACAAGCATGGTGACATATGCGACTGACCTGTACAGGTACGCGTTGTACAGCAATGGACTGATCGGTGTGCCCGGCCGGCCCATTGCATATGATGTGTGCGGGTACGCGTTGTACAGCAATGGACCGATCGGTGTGCCTGGCCGGCCCATTGCATATGATGTGTGCGGGTACGCGTTGTACCCCGAAATACACGTTGTACAGCAATGGACCGATCGGTGTGCCCGGCCGGCCCAATGCATGTGTTGTGTGCGGGTACGCGTTGTACCCCGAAATACGCGTTGTACAGCAATGGACCGATCGGTGTGCCCGGCCGGCCCAATGCATGTGTTGTGTGCGGATACGCGTTGTACAGCAATGGACTGATCGGTGTGCCCGGCCGGCCCATTGCATATGATGTGTGCGGGTACGCATTGTACCCCGAAATACGCGTTGTACAGCAATGGACCGATCGGTGTGCCCGGCCGGCCCAATGCATGTGTTGTGTGCGGGTACGCGTTGTACAGCAATGGACCGATCGGTGTGCCCGGCCGGCCCATTGCATATGATGTGTGCGGGTACGCGTTGTACCCCGAAATACGCGTTGTACAGCAATGGACCGATCGGTGTGCCCGGCTGGCCCAATGCATGTGTTGTGTGCGGGTACGCGTTGTACAGCAATGGACCGATCGGTGTGCCCGGCCGGCCCATTGCATATGATGTGTGCGGGTACGCGTTGTACCCCGAAATACGCGTTGTACAGCAATGGACCGATCGGTGTGCCCGGCCGGCCCAATGCATGTGTTGTGTGTGGGTACGCGTTGTACAGCAATGGACCGATCAGTGTGCCCGGCCGGCCCAATGCATGTGTTGTGTGCGGGTACGCGTTGTACAGCAATGGACCGATCTGTGTGCCCGGCCGGCCCATTGCATATGATGTGTGCGGGTACGCGTTGTACCCCGAAATACGCGTTGTACAGCAATGGACCGATCGGTGTGCCCGGCCGGCCCAATGCATGTGTTGTGTGCGGGTATGCGTTGTACAGCAATGGACCGATCGGTGTGCCCGGCCGGCCCATTGCATATGATGTGTGCGGGTACGCGTTGTACCCCGAAATACGCGTTGTACAGCAATGGACCGATCGGTGTGCCCGGCCGGCCCAATGCATGTGTTGTGTGCGGGTACGCGTTGTACAGCAATGGACCGATCTGTTTGCCCGGCCGGCCCATTGCATATGATGTGTGCGGGTACGCGTTGTACCCCGAAATATGCGTTGTACAGCAATGGACCGATCGGTGTGCCCGGCCGGCCCAATGCATGTGTTGTGTGCGGGTACGCGTTGTACAGCAATGGACCGATCGGTGTGCCCGGCCGGCCCATTGCATATGATGTGTGCGGGTACGCGTTGTACCCCGAAATACGCGTTGTACAGCAATGGACCGATCGGTGCGCACGCATTGGCTGGGGCCTGGCATGGCAACGGACGCGTTTTCGTGGCTCCAACGAGTCTGATGCAGTGAATTCAGTTGGCCAGCCACAACAATGTTGCAAAATCATGGATGTCATGAATTTGAAGATTTGAAGGATGCTGTGGGCGTGTATTAGTGCTGCTATTCCATGGATTGGTCAGATTCAGAAGATGCAAACGACTTGGACCAATCACTTTGGACACATGGGACAGTATCTGCCTCTGCAGCACACATATAATGCTGGCTGTTCCCCTGAGAGCTCACTTGCCTGCACTACATGCTCCAGGACGACATCTGCCAACAACACTGCTGCTGTCTCTGCATCCTCTGGCTACTGCAATGGCACGTACTGTGGATAGAGCCCCAGCCTTCAGCCTTGAGGAGAACCAGGCCCTGCTGGACAGCCTCCTTCCACAGTACAGCAAGCTGTATGGGAAACCAGGGGAGCAGGTGAGTGTGCTGTCCACTGCCTTACCAATTGTGCATGTTGTCTGACTAGCAGGACTTACAGTGTGCACACCACTGGCTAGCATGCTCACTGAGTAGTTGTCACACCCCAAAGTGTGTAGTTACATGCACTGAACAGGTACAGTGCAGTAACAGTGCATTCCAAAAAGGTTTACTCCCCATGCAATGACACCATGTAGTGACTGCTGGCAAACTGTTCATAGCCATTGTTGCACTGCCTATGTACATCATATGCCCCTGTGATTGAGACATGTATATCCAACTGTGTGATGCACGGATATGTTGCATGTGTAGTAATGGCCTTTTTCACTTTGTCATCCTCACAGGTCGATGCCCACCAGAAGCAGGAAATCTGGCTGACCATCGCCCGGGAAGTAAGATCTGTGGGGGTCTACAGGCGCAGGATCCGCAACTGCCAGAAGAGGTGGCAGGACCTTCGTGGCTGGACCCGGAGGATCGCAAGGGTCCAGCTGAAGCTGTCGCCTCCTCACAGGAGGGGCGGACACTGGACCCTGACCCCCCACATGCTCCGGATCCTGGCGGTGGTCTTCCCTGACCTGGATGGGCAGCTGAAGGCCAGACAGCAGCAAGGAGGGGTGAGTCCATGACTGCACTGTGCACTTTGTCTGACATGCTATGTGCCCTCCTCTGGCCTGGTTAAACTTCCACAGTACATCAGTCATGTGGTCCAGGACCCATGTCCCTCATTTGTGACATGCCCACTTCTCCTCTGATACGCATATGTGTGGCCCTTACAGTCAGGAAATTGTGTCACTTGGGGACTGTGTCATTGCATTTAGCTTCGCTCAAGGTGGGGGGACAGCATTTGTTCCCGTGACTATGTTGTGGGATTCATGTGTGGGTCAATTGCTTACACAATACCTAAATTCTGACATGTAATCTGGGTGTAACTTTGATATGTGGTCCACTTGCTGATCTGAATCACCACATGTCCCTGGGGAATTTGGCACACACCCATGCTGCCGGTGGGAACAATGTTTGGGCCTCAGGAGTATGTGTATCAAGTGTGTCACACGTGCTTAGCCACATGCCTACTGTCCAGGACTCATTCCTCTTACAGGTGGAGCTGGACAGTCATGCCTACTCCAGGGCATACAATACACTCTGTACTCCCACTCCCGTGTACCATCTGGCATGTTGTGATCAGTGAAATGTTCCCTCAGGTGTCTGCCTCTGTGTCATTGTGCTGTGTCCTCGTTGTCAGGACTACTGGTATGTTTATCGGTTAGGGCTCAGCATGCCAGCGGAGATGTGACCATGATAGACGATACTTCTGTGATTTTTAGGTGTCTGATCACTTGACTGTGCACACAGGTGTATGCGACTGTGACTTTCAGGCAGCTGTTTCTCATTCACAGCACACTGTGAGGTGCTCATGTTCAGAGAGTTGTGTTTCATGTCCCCCATATGTCCAATTGGTATGACGTGGACAAGTAGTAGTACTGATGATGTGGTTTTTGGGGGATGGACATGTGCACTTGTCAGTTACATAACTTGCATTCCCCATGTCCTAGGATTGTGACACAGTGCAGACTGTTGTTGGCTGGCTGCCATGCCCATGTGACTGGAGACAGTGATGTATGACTTTGCACGCATGCCTGTGTCATGGCATTAAACTTCCTAAGAGTGATCCTGCAGGGGAGTGACATGTGCAACATGCACCCCATTGTGGCATTGACTATCCGGACATGGGTGCATCATGGTGTGTGGTGCTGGTATGCATCACATGCATTTCTATTTAGGCTCTGGCCATCCCTTCATCCGGACACCTGCACTGACTTAGTGGCAAGAGATGTGTTGTGTGCATGTTCACATACTTCACCGTGTTCCCTGCAATGTCCAACAACTGTGTAGGTGGTGCATGTGTCCACACTGGGGTCTTACCATCAGACAGGCACCAGACAGATGGGTGCAAGGGCAGGAGGGGTGTGAGTCCCATGGTTGACCATCAGACTGACAATTGGCTTCCACAAATCTGTGTGAGGACTTTAGGCAATGTTCAACTAAGGATGCCTGGGCTGGCTCTGTGATGTGCTGTACTTACTGTGGTGTGTGCGGTCAGTGCAGGTGACTGATGTTTGTCTGTTTCCCTAATTGTTTGCAGATACATCCACGGCCACAGGAGGGGACAGCTCCACGGACCAGGAGGAGCAGCGGAGACAGACTGGGTCAGCGTCCGACGAGTGGTCAGAGGGACCCAGTGGCACGGAGGGCGAGGGGAGCCACACCGAGGAGTCCTCAGCACCATCCACCTCAGCTGAGGACCACAGCAGCTCGGAGGATGACTCCCTTGTGGAGGCGGGTGTCAGCAGCCACCAAAGTCAAGCTAGTCTGTCTGGCCCCGCCACCACCACCACCACCACCGCCCTCCCATTGGCTCCCATTCCTGAGGTCTGTGGAGGCTCCCGTGCTCGGGAGCGTGTCTCCTTCATGCCAGGCACCGCACCCCCTGCCCCTGTGTCCCCTGCTGCCCTGAGTGAGGAGTCTGTGTACCTCCTTCGGCAGCTCCATGTAGGGCAGACAGCAATGATGACTGTCCTCCATGCACACACCACTCTGTTGACACAGCTGGTGTCGTTCATGGAGGGCATCTCGACGGGTATGTCTGCCCTACAGAGGAGCAATAGGTCCATGGACTCCTCCCTGACGGCAGCAGTGTCCCTCCTCCAACAGTCCCTCACCCCTCCCACCTCTGCCCCATCCACACTTCCTGCCACCCTACCTGTCCAAAGCACATGCACACCTGCACAATCACCCAAACACACAGACACGAGCAGCACAGACACACCCAAGAGAAAGGCAAGACGTGCACACAAGCATCCTCAGGGGACTGATACCACAGACACAGGGGATGGGGAACACACACACACACAGGCATCCACCGTCACTCCGCAGTCCTCCAAATCCTCTCCCTCCAAGACCCCTTCCCTTGCCTCACCTTCTACCCCACCTACACAGCAGCTCTTCCTGTGTGACCTCGGCCTCTTCCCCTCCAATCCTGCTGATCCAGCATACCGGGAGAAGAGGAAGTCACCCACACAGAGGGGAGTGCCCCTCACCCCCGGACACCCTCCCCCAGGTGCAGGCAGACACAGGACCCCATTAGGAAGTCCCCCCGGACCAGGAAGAGCAAGACCCCACTACCACCACCACGCAGCTCCACCACCCAGTCTCTCTCCTCCATCCCCCAGGCCACCACTCCACAGGTTCCCCCGCCACACCCTGCCCCAGGTTCCCCCACACACTGATACCGCATCCCCAGACTGCTTAGGCCCTCCCCCTGCCACTTGCTCTTCCACACCCAACCCAGACGCTCTGCCTGTTAGTGCCACTGGTGTGGGGACCGGGTCCCCCCTCTGTCCTGCCCACCTCATCTGCCCACCCTTCCACTCCCTTGAAGTTATGCACTGCAGTGGAGTCCACAACCACCACGTCTGACTTGGGCACTGCAGTGGGGACCCAGTCCACTACATCAGACCAGCCCACTGCAGTGGTTTCAGCACCCACACCAACTGACTTGTGTAGCATGGTGGTGCTGGCCCCCCCTGAGTCAGACACCTCCACTGCAGTTGCCGGTGACACTCCTGCACCCACCACCCCTTCACTGCCTCACTCTGCCATCCCCTGATCCTGTCCCTGTGGTGCCTGGCCTGCCCCTCCAAGGGGGATGTCCCGCTGTCCGTACCAGTGCAGGCAAGCAATGGGTGACCAGTTGTCACTTGTCACCCTGTTGGGACATGGATTTTGGACTGGCCATTGGCCTTAGTTTCTTTTGGACGTCAACTTTTAATTTTACATTAGCTGAATAAAGCCTCTTTCTGTTTAATTGAGGTGTTTCTTTTGATGTACATGATGTAGATGAGTAGCATCCTGCATTTGCAGTTGTTATAGTGTTCAGATCAGGAAAATGAAGTGTTGCTGTGATGGACTCCATGTGGTCCATGGGATATGTGTCCTGTTCTACTCTGGATCTATGGCATCCTTTGCTGCAGTCTGAGGGTGTAATGTTCAGCATTTGACACAGGGATGTACGTTTTGCATTTGTAAAGGAACATCTTTGTCTTACACTGATGCACATCTGGTGGGCTTACCACTGTTCAATGTTCCGATTTCCCTGACTGTGTGCCCATCTCCACTGGACATGCAGTTTTGCACATCAATGTTGAAGGACTCATCTGTGTATACAGTGCAACTGGCTTGACACGTGTTTTGGGTGTATGCAGATGACTGACGTGACACTCCCGTACCCAGGCTGATGTGAGCAGAGCCTTCTGTGTGTTGTAGTTGTTGACTCACTGACGGAGTGTCCTGCTGACATGTTTGAGTCGTGCACAGACAAGGTTTGGCACAGCGGACCTTCCACAGGAGTGGAGTGCCCTCATGGCAGTGTGTAATCCCGTGACATTGCGTGTGCCCGTGTTGTGTGTTGTGTAAGCATGTCTGTGCGTGTTCCCTTCCCTTTTCCTACACAGGCTGTGTCCCTAGGGATGTTCCTGTTTGTGTTGCTTGCAGAGTTGGTCTGTGTTCATCCAGCATCTTGGACCTGGTATCTCTGTGATGTGGTTGCATGGCAAACTAATGTTCATGAGGTTGTCATCCCAGGTTGTCTTTGTTGTCAGGGCTGGGGATGTGGGCAAACGGTGATGGGACACATTCAGGATTCCTCTTGGCACTTGTTGTTTACACAAGTCATGTGAATTTCAGTTTGTGGTAGCTTTCAGTGATTGTGACACGGTGTGTGTGTGACTGCTGCCACTCCTCAGGGTCAGAGCTGCAATGTTGGAAGTTGTGTACGTGTGTTCTTTGTGTGTCACCTTGGCTTCTTCGTAGGTGTGTGACTATGGCCAGGATCCCATTGATTGTGGTGGATTTCACATCATGCCCATGTACGGCGTACTGTGCTGTGTGTCAGACATTGACGAGTCTTGTTGACTGGCCATGTGTGATGGGTATCTGCACCTTAGTTCCCCCCCACCACCCCTGGGATTGTCATGGGTGCATGTGCACGGTCACCAGTCCATGTGAGCTTCACTGCTGCACATTGGTGGAGATCAGGGTGTGTGGTGTTGAGTGTGCAAATGTGAGTTGTTGCACGGCTGGACCCCTACCTCCATATTGGCCTTGGCTGGCAGGCTGTGCTGATTGATTGGAGCTTGTGTAGGTGTGATGGCAGTTTGTTGCTCAGGACACATGGCTGTGGTTCACAGTGTGAACGACATCTACCTTTGTCATCACAGTGGGATTGTCATGCAGGCTAGTGTCAGCACAATGTGGGGTCCCTTGGGGTAGTGCTGTGGTGGGTCTGTCTCTTGCTGTGTTAGTTGCTGTTCCTACAAGCTTGTGTGACATGTGTAATTTGGCCTCCCTCTCAGCTGACGATGCCTGATTGCCCACATAGGGGTATCCGATCCATGAGTAACTTTTGTATGGCACTGTATACACATCTGTGTGATTGGAGTTCAGGCCTCCTCATGTGTTGTGTGGTTGCCTGGGGACACTGGCACACGCCCCCATCACCTGTTGTGTTTGAAATGCAGTGTGAGTCTGCCTGTTTGTGTTTGTGCATTTGCACCACTGCATTGGCATTTCTGTAGTGTGCCATTGTCTGTATGTTGTTTGGTGGCTTTCCCCAGCTGTCCCTGGGACTCCTAGGTCATCAGTCAGCACAATGATCATGGTTTGTATGTCCCATTGATGCCATGGTATGGTATTTGTTCACCTGACATCGACAGTCTCCACAGGATATCTACATTTGTGTGTCCATTGGTGCAGATATGTTGCTCAGCATTATGATGGTCACTTCTGTCATTGTGTTATTTGTGAATATTGACAATGTGGTCCCCCATGGGTGATGTTTGTATGCACATGGCCAAAACGATGTTTCTGTGACACTGCACTGTTTGCCCCGCCCAATCTATGTTGCTATGGGACACAAGCACTACTATGCCACTGATGTGTTTGTTGTTGTGTGACCAGGAATCATCCATACAGTTTGGCTTTCGCAGCTTTTACCATGACTACACTTACCTTATGATCACCGTGGTGATGGTGCTTTTGGCCCCATTGCCACACTGTTCAAAAGGTGCATCAGCTATGGACCCCACACTTACCTTTTGGTCACTGTGGTGATGGGGCTTTAGGCCCCATGGCCACACTGTTCAAGAGGTGCATCAACTATGGACCCCACACTTACCTTTTGGTCACTGTGGTGATGGGGCTTTAGGCCCCATGGCCACACTGTTCAAGAGGTGCATCAGCTATGGACCCCACACTTACCTTTTGGTCACTGTGGTGATGGGGCTTTAGGCCCCATGGCCACACTGTTCAAGAGGTGCATCAGCTATGGACCCCACACTTACCTTTTGGTCACTGTGGTGATGGGGCTTTAGGCCCCATGGCCACACTGTTCAAGAGGTGCATCAGCTATGGACCCAACACTTACCTTTTGGTCACTGTGATGATGGGGTGTTCGACCCCATGGCCACAGTGGTCATGGTCTGCTTGAATTGTGGAGGCCACACACATTTATGTGTGACACATGTGATAGTGGGTCACATTGTATGTTCAATGTCATGTTCAGTGTTGTAGGCATTTGACACAGACTACACACGCTTGTCATGGTGTTGGGGGGATATAATTTTCTGTCATTCCTTATGTGGGAGTATGCTGGTTGTGTCATGCAGTACTTGTCCTATGAGTAGGGGTGGTGGTAGTGGCAGGCATCCAGCCCCCTATGGGTGGGGATGGTAGTAGTGACAGGCATCCAGGCCCCCATGAGTAGGGGTGGTGGTAGTGGTAGGCATCCAGCCCCCCTGAGTAGGGGTGGTGGTAGTGGTAGGCATCCATCCCCCTATGGGTGGGGATGGTAGTAGTGACAGGCATCCAGGCCCCCATGAGTAGGGGTGGTGGTAGTGGTAGGCATCCAGCCCCCTGAGTAGGGGTGGTGGTAGTGGCAGGCATCCAGCCCCCCTGAGTAGGGGTGGTGGTAGTGGTAGGCATCCAGCCCCCCTGAGTAGGGGTGGTGGTAGTGGCAGGCATCCAGCCCCCCCTGAGTAGGGGTGGTGGTAGTGGTAGGCATCCAGCCCCCCTGAGTCGGGGTGGTGGTAGTGGCAGGCATCCAGCCCCCCCTGAATAGGGTTGGTGGTAGTGGTAGGCATCCAGTCCCCCCTGAGTAGGGGTGGTGGTAGTGGCAGGCATCCAGGCCCCCATGAGTAGGGGTGGTGGTAGTGGTAGGCATCCATCCCCCTATGGGTGGGGATGGTAGTAGTGACAGGCATCCAGGCTCCCATGAGTAGGGGTGGTGGTAGTGGTAGGCATCCAGCCCCCCCTGAGTAGGGGTGGTGGTAGTGGCAGGCATCCAGCCCCCTGAGTAGGGGTGGTGGTAGTGGTAGGCATCCAGCCCCCCTGAGTAGGGGTGGTGGTAGTGGCAGGCATCCAGCCCCCCTGAGTAGGGGTGGTGGTAGTGGTAGGCATCCATCCCCCTATGGGTGGGGATGGTAGTAGTGACAGGCATCCAGGCCCCCTGAGTAGGGGTGGTGGTAGTGGCAGGCATCCAGCCCCCTGAGTAGGGGTGGTGGTAGTGGTAGGCATCCAGCCCCCCTGAGTAGGGGTGGTGGTAGTGGCAGGCATCCAGCCCCCTGAGTAGGGGTGGTGGTAGTGGTAGGCATCCATCCCCCTATGGATGGGGATGGTAGTAGTGATAGGCATCCAGGCCCCCATGAGTAGGGGTGGTGGTAGTGGTAGGCATCCAGCCCCCCCTGAGTAGGGGTGGTGGTAGTGGCAGGCATCCAGCCCCCCCTGAGTAGGGGTGGTGGTAGTGGTAGGCATCCAGCCCCCCCTGAGTAGGGGTGGTGGTAGTGGTAGGCGTCCATCCCCCTATGGGTGGGGATGGTAGTAGTGACAGGCATACAGGCCCCCATGAGTAGGGGTGGTGGTAGTGGTAGGCATCCAGCCCCCTATGGGTGGGGATGGTAATAGTGACAGGCATCCAGGCCCCCATGAGTAGGGGTGGTGGTAGTGTCAGGCATCCAGCCCCCCTGAGTAGGGGTGGTGGTAGTGGCAGGCATCCAGGCCCCCATGAGTAGGGGTGATGGTAGTGGCAGGCATCCAGCCCCCCCCTGAGTAGGGGTGGTGGTAGTGGTAGGCATCCAGCCCCCCCTGAGTAGGGGTGGTGGTAGTGGTAGGCATCCATCCCCCTATGGGTGGGGATGGTAGTAGTGACAGGCATCCAGGCCCCCATGAGTAGGGGTGGTGGTAGTGGTAGGCATCCAGCCCCCCCTGAGTAGGGGTGGTGGTAGTGGCAGGCATCCAGCCCCCCCTGAGTAGGGGTGGTAGTGGTAGGCATCCAGCCCCCCCTGAGTAGGGGTGGTGGTAGTGGTAGGCATCCATCCCCTTATGGGTGGGGATGGTAGTAGTGACAGGCATCCAGGCTCCCATGAGTAGGGGTGGTGGTAGTGGTAGGCATCCAGCCCCCTATGGGTGGGGATGGTAGTAGTGACAGGCATCCAGGCCCCCATGAGTAGGGGTGGTGGTAGTGGCAGGCATCCAGCCCCCCCTGAGTAGGGGTGGTGGTAGTGGCAGGCATCCAGGCCCCCATGAGTAGGGTTGGTGGTAGTGGCAGGCATCCAGCCCCCCCTGAGTAGGGGTGGTGGTAGTGGTAGGCATCCAGCCCCCCCCTCAGTAGGGGTGGTGGTAGTGGCAGGCATCCAGCCCCCCCTGAGTAGGGGTGGTGGTAGTGGTAGGCATCCATCCCCCTATGGGTGGGGATGGTAGTAGTGACAGGAATCCAGGCCCCCATGAGAAGGGGTGGTGGTAGTGGTAGGCATCCAGCCCCCTATGGGTGGGGATGGTAGTAGTGACAGTCATCCAGGCCCCCATGAGTAGGGGTGGTGGTAGTGGCAGGCATCCAGCCCCCCCCTGAGTAGGGGTGATGGTAGTGGCAGGCATCCAGGCCCCCATGAGTAGATGTGGTGGTAGTGGCAGGCATCCAGCCCCCCCTGAGTAGGGGTGGTGGTAGTGGCAGGCATCCAGGCCCCCATGAGTAGGGGTGGTGGTAGTGGCAGGCATCCAGCCCCCTGAGTAGGGGTGGTGGTAGTGGTAGGCATCCAGCCCCCCCTGAGTAGGGGTGGTGGTAGTGGTAGGCATCCATCCCCCTATGGGTGGGGATGGTAGTAGTGACAGGCATCCAGGCCCCCATGAGTAGGGGTGGTGGTAGTGGTAGGCATCCAGCCCCCTATGGGTGGGGATGGTAGTAGTGACAGGCATCCAGGCCCCCATCAGTAGGGGTGGTGGTAGTGGCAGGCATCCAGGTTCCCTGAGTAGGGGTGGTGGTAGTGGCAGGCATCCAGGCCCCCATGAGTAGGGGTGGTGGTAGTGGCAGGCATCCAGCCCCCCCTAAGTAGGGGTGGTGGTAGTGGTAGGCATCCATCCCCCTATGGGTGGGGATGGTAGTAGTGACAGGCATCCAGGCCCCCATGAGTAGGGGTGGTGGTAGGCATCCAGCCCCCCCTGAGTAGGGGTGGTGGTAGTGGCAGGCATCCAGCCCCCCCCTGAGTAGGGGTGGTGGTAGTGGTAGGCATCCATCCCCCTATGGGTGGGGATGGTAGTAGTGACAGGCATCCAAGCCCCCCTGAGTAGGGGTGGTGGTAGTGGCAGGCATCCAGCCCCCCCTGAGTAGGGGTGGTGGTAGTGGTAGGCATCCAGCCCCCCCTGAGTAGGGGTGGTGGTAGTGGCAGGCATCCAGCCCCCCCTGAGTAGGGGTGGGGGTAGTGGTAGGCATCCAGCCCCCCCTGAGTAGGGGTGGTGGTAGTGGTAGGCATCCATCCCCCTATGGGTGTGGATGGTAGTAGCATCCAGCCCCCCCTGAGTAGGGGTGGTGGTAGTGGCAGGCATCCAGCCCCCCCTGAGTAGGGGTGGTGGTAGTGGTAGGCATCCAGCCCCCCCTGAGTAGGGGTGGTGGTAGTGGTAGGCATCCAGCCCCCTATGGGTGGGGATGGTAGTAGTGACAGGCATCCAGGCCCCCATGAGTAGGGGTGGTGGTAGTGGTAGGCATCCAGCCCCCTATGGGTGGGGATGGTAGTAGTGACAGGCATCCAGGCCCCCATGAGTAGGGGTGGTGGTAGTGGCAGGCATCCAGCCCCCCCCTGAGTAGGGGTGGTGGTAGTGGCAGGCATCCAGGCCCCCATGAGTAGGGGTGGTGTTAGTGGCAGGCATCCAGCCCCCCCTGAGTAGGGGTGGTGGTAGTGATAGGCATCCAGCCCCCCTCAGTAGGGGTGGTGGTAGTGGCAGGCATCCAGCCCCCCCTGAGTAGGGGTGGTGGTAGTGGTAGGCATCCATCCCCCTATGGATGGGGATGGTAGTAGTGACAGGCATCCAGGCCCCCATGAGTAGGGGTGGTGGTAGTGGTAGGCATCCAGCCCCCTATGGGTGGGGATGGTAGTAGTGACAGGCATCCAGGCCCCCATGAGTAGGGGTGGTGGTAGTGGCAGGCATCCAGCCCCCTGAGTAGGGGTGGTGGTAGTGGTAGGCATCCAGCCCCCTATGGGTGGGGATGGTAGTAGTGACAGGCATCCAGGCCCCCATGAGTAGGGGTGGTGGTAGTGGTAGGCATCCAGCCCCCTATGGGTAGGGATGGTAGTAGTGACAGGCATCCAGGCCCCCATGAGTAGGGGTGGTGGTAGTGGCAGGCATCCAGCCCCCCCTGAGTAGGGGTGGTGGTAGTGGTAGGCATCCAGCCCCCCCTCAGTAGGGGTGGTGGTAGTGGCAGGCATCCAGCCCCCCCTGAGTAGGGGTGGTGGTAGTGGTGGGCATCCATCCCCCTATGGGTGGGGATGGTAGTAGTGACAGGCATCCAGGCCCCCATGAGTAGGGGTGGTGGTAGTGGCAGGCATCCAGGCCCCCATGAGTAGGGGTGGTGGTAGTGGCAGGCATCCAGCCCCCCCTGAGTAGGGGTGGTGGTTCGTGGTAGGCATCCAGCCCCCCCTGAGTAGGGGTGGTGGTAGTGGTAGGCATCCATCCCCCTATGGGTGGGGATGGTAGTAGTGACAGGCATCCAGGCCCCCATGAGTAGGGGTGGTGGTAGTGGTAGGCATCCAGCCCCCCTGAGTAGGGGTGGTGGTAGTGGCAGGCATCCAGCCCCCCCCTGAGTAGGGGTGGTGGTAGTGGCAGGCATCCAGCCCCCCCTGAGTAGGGGTGGTGGTAGTGGCAGGCATCCAGCCCCCCCTGAGTAGGGGTGGTGGTAGTGATAGGCATCCATGCCCCCATGAGTAGGGGTGGTGGTAGTGGCAGGCATCCAGCCCCCCTGAGTAGGGGTGGTGGTAGTGGTAGGCATCCAGCCCCCTCAGTAGGGGTGGTGGTAGTGGCAGGCATCCAGCCCCCCTGAGTAGGGGTGGTGGTAGTGGTGGGCATCCATCCCCCTATGGGTGGGGATGGTAGTAGTGACAGGCATCCAGGCCCCCATGAGTAGGGGGTGGTAGTGGTAGGCATCCAGCCCCCTGAGTAGGGGGTGGTAGTGGCAGGCATCCAGCCCCCCTGAGTAGGGGTGGTGGTAGTGGCAGGCATCCAGCCCCCCTGAGTAGGGGTGGTGGTAGTGGCAGGCATCCAGGCCCCCATGAGTAGCGGTGGTGGTAGTGGCAGGCATCCAGCCCCCCCTGAGTAGGGGTGGTGATTCGTGGTAGGCATCCAGCCCCCCTCAGTAGGGGTGGTGGTAGTGGCAGGCATCCAGCCCCCTGAGTAGGGGTGGTGGTAGTGGTAGGCATCCATCCCCCTATGGGTGGGGATGGTAGTAGTGACAGGCATCCAGGCCCCCATGAGTAGGGGTGGTGGTAGTGGTAGGCATCCAGCCCCCCCTGAGTAGGGGTGGTGGTAGTGGCAGGCATCCAGCCCCCCCTGAGTAGGGGTGGTGGTAGTGGTAGGCATCCATCCCCCTATGGGTGTGTATGGCATTGGTGATGCCCATCCCACCCCTATGGTTGTGCTGTTGCTAGTGTACGTCATTTGTGCATCCCTATGTGTGTGTGACATATTTTGGGTACGTGTAGTTTGTTTGTATTGTTGGTGTTTGACTTACCGTCTGCGCCGTACGCGTCCGTACCGGTCCCGGTAATAGATGTAGAGTATAGGTAGGACCTGCGCGATGGGATTCATGGTTGGGTCGTCTCGTTCGGGTTTCTCGTGTCTTCGACTCGTACTCGTCGCTGGCTTGTTCGTCTCGTAGCCGTGGTTCGTCTTGTGGCGCGAAACGGAGCTTATGTGCGGCTCTCCCGGATGCTGAAACGTGACAGACGTAGCGACTGGTTCGGCGCGTACGGAGCGCGCATCGTACTAGTCCGGCCGGAAGGTGCTGTGTATTTTGTTCCGTGCGACTCGATTCGGCGTTTACGGATCCGGCTCGGGCGGGGAACAGGAGCTGGATTGGGTGAGTACGGCTCGCTCGGGAAATGGGTTGTTATACGCATCGTACTTGTTCGTCCGGACGGGTGTACGAATCGGTCGGGAAACACGCATTCAGCTGGGTTTTTTTCCGGACGAATACTGTTAGGTGCCCTACCGGCCGAGATCGGAATCGACCCCATAGCCTCTAAACACCAAAATGACCCTAGTCACCCAAACATCCCCTAAACTCTAAAAATTATCTTGCCACCCAAAAACACAAACGCACCCTAACCCCCTAACATTTCCCTTGCCACTTAAAACCCATACCCACCCTGAAGCCTAAAAATACCCTTGCCATCCAGAAACCCATAACCACCGTACACCCTAAACTGACCCTTGCTAGGCAAAAACCCAAACCTACCATAAAAATTCCTTCGGCACACAAAAACCACACCCACCCTAAAAATTCCCTTACCACCAAAAAACCCCTCCCAATCCCCAAAAATTCCCTTGCCACCCAAAAAGCCATACTCACCCTAAACCATAAAGTGACTCTTGCTACCTAAAAACCCAAACCCACCCTAAAATTACCTTTGCCACTCAAAAAGCCTTTGCTACTGTAAACCCCAAAAATTCCCTTGCCACTAAAAAACCCGTAACCACCCTAAACCTTAAAAATAACATTGCCATCCAAAAGCCAATACCCATCCTAAACCTTATAAATAGCCTTGCCACCCTCATGCCCACACTTACCCTAAACCCTAAAAACTCTCTTGCCATCCAAAAGCCATACCCACCCTAAAATGACATTTGCCACCCAAAAACCCAAACCCACCCTAAACCCAAAAATGACCCTTGCCACCCAAAAACACATACCCGTCCTAAGAATATCCTTGTCTCCCAAAAAACCTATAACTACCCTAAATCCTAGAAATTCCTGTGCCATCCAAAAAAACACATAGCCTCTAAACACCAAAATGACCCTAGTCACCCAAACATCCCCTAAACTCTACAAATTATCTTGCCACCCAAAAACACAAACGCACCCTAACCCCCTAACATTTCCCTTGCCACTTAAAACCCATACCCACCCTGAAGCCTAAAAATACCCTTGCCATCCAGAAACCCATAACCACCGTACACCCTAAACTGACCCTTGCTAGGCAAAAACCCAAACCCACCATAAAAATTCCCTTGCCACCCAAAAACCCTTACCCACCCTAAAACCTAAAATTCCCTTACCACCCAAAAATCCATACCCACCCTACACCCTAAAAATATCCTTGCCAACCAGAATCTCATACCTACCCTAAACCTTAAACATTCCCTTGTCACGCAGAAACCCATACCCATTCTAAGCCCTAAAATTACTATTGACACCCAAAAACCCATACCCATCCTAAACTCAAAAAATTCCTTTGCCACCCAAAAACCCATACCCACCTTAAACGCAAAAAAATCCCTTGCCACCTAAAACACATAACCACCCTAAACCCTAAAATGACCCTTGCTACTCAAAAACCCATAACTACCCTACACCCTAAAAATTCCCTTGCCACCCAACACCCATACCCACCCAAAACCCAAAAAAGTTACCTTGCCACCCAAAAACTCATACCCACCCTACACCCTAAAAATATCCTTGCCAACCAGAATCTCATACCTACCCTAAACCCTAAAAATTCTCTTGCCACACAGAAACCCATACCCACCATAAGCCCTAAAATTTCCCTTGATACCCAAAAACACATTCACACCCTAAATGCAAAAAATTCCCTTGCCACCAAAAAACACATACGCACTTAAACACTAAAATGACCCTTGCCACCCAAAAACGCATAGCTACCCTAAACCTAAAAATATTCTTGCCACCCACAATCTCATACCTACCCTAAGCCCTAAAAATTCCCTTGCCACCCCAAAACCCATACGCTTCCTAAACGCTAAAATTCCCACTGCCACCCAAAAACCCAAATTCACCCTAAATCCTAAAAATTCCCTTGTTACCCCAAAACACATACCCACCCCAAACCCTAAAGTTGCCTTTTCCACCTAAAAACCCAAACCCACTCTAAATTGCAAAAATTACCCTTGCCACCCAAAAACCCATAGCAACCCTAGATCCTAAAAATTCCTTTGCCACCCATACCCACCCTAAAACTAACCTTGTCACCCAAAAACCCAAACCCACCCTAAACCATAGAAATTTCCTTGCCACCCAAAAAACCCATACCCAACCTTAGCCCCAAAAACTCCCTTGGCATCCAAAGTCCCATACCCACCCTAAACCCTAAAAATACCCTTGTCACCCAGAAACTCTTACCTACCATAAACCATAACAATTGCCTTGCCACTCAAAAACCCACTACCATCCTAAAGTCTAAAATACCATTGCCACCCAGAAACCCATACCTATGCTAAATCCTAAAAATGCCTTGCCATCAAAAGACCCAAACCCACTCTAAAACTTAAAAAAATGTCTTTGCCACCCAAAAGCCCATACCCACCCTTAACGCAAAAATGTACTTGCCACCTAAAAACACATACCCACCCGAAAACCCGAAAATGACCCTTGCCACCCAAAAACCCAAACCCACCCTGAACCCTAAAAATACCCTTGCCACCCAAAAATCCATAGCTACCCTAATTCCTAAAAATCCCCTGGCCACCGAAAAACAGATACCCTTCCTAACCACAAAAATTCCCTAGCCACCCAAAAACCCATACCCACCCTAATCCCTAAAAATTCTACTGCCACCCAAAAACCCATATCCACCCTAAACCTTAAAATTTCCCTTGCCACCCAAAAGCCCATACACAACATAAACCCTAAAAAAACCCTTGCCGCCATAAAACCCACACCTACCCTAAACCCTAAAAATTCCATAGTCACCCAAAAACCCACACACTAAACTTTGGAAATACCCTTGTCACCCTAAAATCTATAGTTATCCTAAACCCTAAAAAACCATGTGCCACCCTAAAACCCATACTTAACATAACCCTAAAAATCTATTGCCACCCAGCAACCCTTACCACCCTAATTCGTAAAATTACCCTTACCACCGAAAAACCCAAACCCACGTTAAATCTTAAAATTCCTTTGTGCCCAAAAACCCATACCCACCCTGAGCCCTAAAAATTCCCTTGAACCCAAGAACCCATATCCACCCTAAACCCTAAAAATTCATTTGCCACCTAAAATTCTATACCTACTCTAAGCTCTAAAAATTACAGTTCCCTCCCAAAAACCCATACCTACCTTAAACCCTAAAAATTCCCTTGTCACTAAAAACCCATACATATCCTAAACCCTAAATATTCTTTTGCCATTCAAAACCATACCAATTCTAAACCCTAAAATGACCTTTGCTCCCCAAAAACCCAAACCCACCCTAAATCCTAAAATTTCTCTAGCCACGCAAAAGCCCAAACCCAACCTAGACCCTAAAAAACCCTTGCCCCCATAAAACCCACACCTACCCTAAACCCTAAAAATTCCATAGTCACCCAAAAACCCAAAGCCACCCTAAACTCTAGAAATACCCTTGCCACCCAAAAATCTATAGTTATCCTAAACCCTAAAAAACCATGTGCCACCCTAAAACCCATACTCAACATAACCCTAAAAAATCCATTGCCACCCAGAAACCCATACCCACCCTAATTAGTAAAATTACCCTTTCCACCAAAAATCCAAACCCACGTTAAATCCTAAAAATTCCTAGGCACCCAATAACCCACGGGTACTCATAGTACGGCCCGCGGGCCGCCAGCGGCCCGGCAAGCCTTCCTTGGCGGCCCACGGACCTTGCAGACATGTACCTGTGTTTGTTTTTTTTCCGTTTTTTTTAATTGTCAGCAAATAACGCAGTTGCAGCAGCGCGGACTCTGAGAGACTGCTCTGTGGGGGCCAGGCGATTCTTTAAATGACCATTCACTTGTTAATGAGGCTTTGTTGTATTAGGGGCGCTAAGAAGAGGTGAAATACAACAAAGCCTCATTAACAAGTGAATGGTCATTTAAAGACCTGTGAAGTACTTGGGTGCGGCTGTGTGTGTGCCCGGGAAGCTGTCTCAGCCCGGGCTGACACACACACGCGGGGTGAGATGACAGAGGGTGACAGAGAGAGGGGTGACAGAGAGAGGGGTGACAGAGAGAGGGGGTGACAGAGAGAGGGGGTGACAGAGAGAGGGGTGACAGAGAGAGGGGGAGACAGAGAGAGGGGAGACAGAGAGAGGGAGACACAGAGAGGGAGACAGAGAGAGGGAGGGGAAGACAGAAAGAGGGGGAGACAGAGAGAGGGGGAGACCGAGAGAGAGGGAGACAGAGGGGAAGACAGAGAGAGGGAGACAGAGAGAGAGGGAGACAGAGAGAGAGGGAGACAGAGAGAGAGAGGGAGACAGAGAGGGAGACAGACAGAGGGAGAGGGAGGGAGACAGAGAGAGGGAGACAGACAGAGGGAGACAGAGGGAGGGAGACAGAGGGAGGGAGACGGAGGGAGGGAGAAGGGAGGGAGACGGAGGGAGGGAGAGGGAGGGAGACAGAGGGAGACAGAGGGAGGGGGAGGGAGAGGGAGGGAGGGAGGGAGACAGACAGAGGGAGAGGAAGGGAGACAGAGGGAGACAGAGGGAGGGAGGGAGAGAGACAGACGGAGACAGAGGGAGATAGAGGGAGGGAGACAGAGAGGGAGAGGGAGACAGACAGAGAGGGAGACTGAGGGAGACAGGGAGGCAGAGGGAGGGAGGCAGAGGGAGGGAGGGAGGCAGAGGGAGGGAGGCAGAGGGAGGGAGGCAGAGGGAGGGAGACAGAGGGAGGGAGACAGAGAGAGGGAGACAGAGAGAGGGAGAGAGACGGGGAGACAGAGGGCAACAGACAGAGGGAGGGAGACAGACAGAAGGAGGGAGACAGACAGAAGGAGGGAGACAGACAGAGGGAGGAGGGAGACAGACAGAGGGAGGGAGACACAGACAGAGGGAGGGAGACACAGAGGGAGGGAGACAGAGAGGGAGACAGAGAGGGAGACAGAGAGAGAGAGAGAGGGAGACAGAGGGAGGGAGACAGAGGGAGGGAGACAGAGGGAGGGAGACAGAGAGAGGGAGACAGAGAGAGGGAGGGAGACAGAGAGAGGGAGGGAGACAGAGAGAGGGAGGGAGACCGAGGGAGGGAGAGAGAGACGGGGAGGGAGAGAGAGACAGGGGGAGGGAGAGAGAGACAGAGGGGGAGGGAGACAGAGGGGGAGGGAGACAGAGGGGGAGGGAGACAGAGGGAGAGAGGGAGAGAGGGAGACAGAGGGAGGGAGACAGAGGGAGGGAGACAGAGGGAGGGAGACAGAGAGAGGGAGAGAGACGGGGAGACAGAGGGCAACAGACAGAGGGAGGGAGACAGACGGAGGGAGACAGACGGAGGGAGACAGACAGAGGGAGGAGGGAGACAGACAGAGGGAGGAGGGAGACAGACAGAGGGAGGAGGGAGACAGACAGAGGGAGGAGGGAGACAGACAGAGGGAGGGAGACACAGACGGAGGGAGGGAGACACAGACGGAGGGAGGGAGACAGAGAGAGGGAGACAGAGAGAGGTAGACAGAGAGGGAGATGGAGACAGAGAGAGGGAGACAGAGAGGGAGATAGAGACAGAGGGAGGGAGACAGAGAGAGGGAGGGAGACAGAGGGAGGAGAGAGAGAGACAGAGGGAGGGAGACGGGGGGAGGGAGACGGGGGGAGGGAGACGGGGGGAGGGAGACAGAGGGAGGGAGAGACAGGGAGGGGGAGACAGAGGGAGGGAGACAGAGGGAGGGAGGGAGAGGGAGGGAGACAGAGGGAGGGAGGGAGAGGGAGGGAGACAGAGAGAGAGAGGGAGACAGAGTGAGTGAGACAGGGGGAGACAGAGAGGGAGGGAGAGAGGGAGGGAGAGAGAGAGGGAGACGGAGAGAGAGAGGGAGGGAGAGATAGAGGGAGGGAGACGGAGAGAGAGAGGGAGGGAGAGATAGAGAGAGGGAGGGAGAGATAGAGAGAGGGAGGGAGAGATAGAGGGAAGGAGACAGAGCGAGAGAGAGAGAGAGATAGATAGATAGATAGATAGATAGATAGAGAGAGAGATGTGTGTATGCCGGGTCTGGTGGCTCAGTGGATGAAGGCGTCCGCTGCAGGGGCCTGTGTTCAACCTCATGGTCCTAGTTTTTTTTTTGCTCTAGCCCCGCCCCCCTCCCCCACTGACCCCGCCGCCACCGGTGCGGCCCTCAGCCAAAACCACACTGTAAATTTGGCCCCCGAGAGAAAGTTTGTGAGTACCCATGCAATAACCCATACCCACCCTGAACCCTAAAAATTCCCTTGAACCCAAAAACCCATACCCACCCTAAACCCTAAAAATTAATTTGCCACCTAAAATTCCATACCCACTCTAAACTCTAAAAATTACAGTTCCCACCCAAAAACCCATACCTACCTTAAACCCTAAAAATTCCCTTGTCACCAAAAACCCATACTTATCCTAAGCCCAAATATACTTTTGCCATCCAAAACCATACCAATTCTAAACCCTAACATGACCTTTGCTACCCAAAACCTCAAACCCGCCCTAAATCCTAAAAACTCCCCTACCACTAAAAACTCATACCTACCCTAAATCCTAAAAATTCCCTTGTTACCCCAAAACACATACCCACCCCAAACCCTAAAGTTGCCCTTTCCACCTAAAAACCCAAACCCACTCTAAATTGCAAAAATTACCCTTGCCACCCAAAAACCCATAGCAACCCTAGATCCTAAAAATTCCTTTGCCACCCATACCCACCCTAAAACTAACCTTGTCACCCAAAAACCCAAACCCACCCTAAACCATATAAATTTCCTTGCCACCCAAAAAACCTATACCCAACCTTAACCCCAAAAACTCCCTTGGCATCCAAAGTCCCATACCCACCCTAAACCCTAAAAATACCCTTGTCACCCAGAAACTCTTACCTACCCTAAATCATAACAATTGCCTTGCCACTCAAAAACCCACTACCATCCTAAAGTCTAAAAATACCATTGCCACCCAGAAACCCATACCTATGCTAAATCCTAAAAATGCCTTGCCATCAAAAAACCCATGCCCACCCTAAACCCAAAAATGGCCCTTGCCACCAAAAAACCCAAACCCACTCTAAAACTTAAAAAAATGTCTTTGCCACCCAAAAGCCCATACCCACCCTTAACGCAAAAATGTACTTGCCACCTAAAAACACATACCCACCCGAAAACCCGAAAATGACCCTTGCCACCCAAAAACCCAAACCCACCCTGAACCCTAAAAATACCCTTGCCACCCAAAATCCATAGCTACCCTAATTCCTAAAAATCCCTGGCCACCGAAAAACAGATACCCTTCCTAACCACAAAAATTTCCTAGCCACCCAAAAACCCATACCCACCCTAATCCCTAAAAATTCTACTGCCACCCAAAAACCCATATCCACCCTAAACCTTAAAATTTCCCTAGCCACCCAAAAGCCCATACCCAACATAAACCCTAAAAAAACCCTTGCCGCCATAAAACCCACACCTACCCTAAATCCTAAAAATTCCATAGTCACCCAAAAACCCAAACACACTCTAAACTTTGGAAATACCCTTGTCACCCTAAAATCTATAGTTATCCTAAACCCTAAAAAACCATGTGCCACCCTAAAACCCATACTTAACATAACCCTAAAAAATCTATTGCCACCCAGCAACCCATACCACCCTAATTCGTAAAATTACCCTTACCACCGAAAAACCCAAACCCACGTTAAATCTTAAAATTCCTTTGTGCCCAAAAACCCATACCCACCCTGAGCCCTAAAAATTCCCTTGAACCCAAGAACCCATATCCACCCTAAACCCTAAAAATTAATTTGCCACCTAAAATTCTATACCTACTCTAAACTCTAAAAATTACAGTTCCCTCCCAAAAACCCATACCTACCTTAAACCCTAAAAATTCCCTTGTCACAAAAAACCCATACATATCCTAAACCCTAAATATACTTTTGCCATCCAAAACCAAACCAATTCTAAACCCTAAAATGACCTTTGCTCCCCAAAAACCCAAACCCGCCCTAAATCCTAAAATTTCTCTAGCCACCCAAAAGCCCAAACCCAACCTAGACCCTAAAAAACCCTTGCCCCCATAAAACCCATACTCAACATAACCCTAAAAAATCCATTGCCACCCAGAAACCCATACCCACCCTAATTAGTAAAATTACCCTTTCCACCAAAAATCCAAACCCACGTTAAATCCTAAAAATTCCTAGGCACCCAATAACCCATACCCACCCTGAACCCTAAAAATTCGATGAACCCAAGAACCCATACCCACCCTAAACCCTAAAAATTAATTTGCCACCTAAAATTCCATACCCACTCTAAACTCTAAAAATTACAGTTCCCACCCAAAAACCCATACCTACCTTAAACCCTAAAAATTCCCTTGTCACCAAAAACCCATACTTATCCTAAGCCCAAATATACTTTTGCCATCCAAAACCATACCAATTCTAAACCCTAACATGACCTTTGCTAACCAAAACCTCAAACCCGCCCTAAATCCTAAAAAATCCCCTTGCCACCCAAAAACCCAAACCTATCCAAAATATTCCCTTCCCATAAAAAACCCATACTCACCCTAAACTCTAAAATAACTCTTGCCACCCAAAAAACAATACCCGCCCTAAACCCTAAAATTACCCTTGCCACCCAAGAACCTACACCCACCCTAAAACCTAGAATTACTCTTGCCATCCAAAACCCCATACCCAACTCAAATCTTAAAAATACTCTTGCCACCCAAAAACTCATACTCTCCTCAAACCCTAAAATGGCCCTTGCAACTAAAAACCCAAACCCACCCTAAAAGCAAAAAATTCCCTTGCCACCCAAAAACCAAAACACACCCTGAAAATTCCCTTGCCACCTAAAAAGCCATACTCACCCTAAACCCCATAAACTACAGTTGCCACCCAAAAACCCATACCTACCATAAACACTAAAAATTCCCTTGCCACCCAAAAACCCATACCCACCCTAAACCCTAAAACTATAGTTGCCATCCAAAAATCCATAGCTACCTTAAACCCTACAAATTGCCTTGCCATCCAAAACCAATACCCACTCTAAACCCTAAAATGACCCTTGCCACCCAAAAACTCATACCCACCGTAAGCTCTAAAAATACATTTGGCACCTAAAAACCCAGACCCACCCTAAACCCTAAAATTATCTTCACCACAGAAAAACCCATAACCACCTCAAATCCTAAAATTACCTTTGACACCCAAAATCCTATAACTACCCTATATCCAAAGAATTCCCTTGTCATCCAAAAACCCAAAGCCACCCTAAACCCTAAAATCACCCTTGCTACCCAAAAACCCAAACCCACCCTAAACATTCAATTGCCACTCAAAAAAACAAACCAACCCAACCCTAAAAATTCCCTTGCCACCTGAAAACCCATATCCACCCTAAACCCTAAAAATTCCCTTGCCACCCGAATACCCATACCCACTCTAACACTAAAAATTCCCCCGCAATCCAAAAACCCATACCCACCCTAAATCCTAAAATGACCCTTGACACCCAAAAACCCAAACCCATTCTAAACCCTAAAAATTCCCTTGTCACCCAAAAATCCAAATCCACCCTAAACCCTGAACATTTCCTTCCCACCTAAAAACACATATCTACCCTAAGCCCTAAAATTAGCCCTAAATCCCAAAAATTCCCTTGCCACCCAAAAACCCATACCCACCCTAAATGCTAAAAATTCCCATGCCACCCAAAAACACCCAGCCTAAACCCTGAAATTACCCTAGCCATCTAAAAACCCAAACCCATTCTCAACCCAAAAAATATCATTGCCACCCAAATACCCATACCCACCCTAAAATACCCTTGCGACCCAAAAACCCATACCTACCATAAACCTTAAAAATTCCATTGCCACCAAAAAAAAACCTCTAAACCCTAAAAATTCCCTTGCGACCAAAAACACCCATACCCACCCTAAACCCTAAAAATTCCTTTGCCACCCAAAAACTCTTACACACCCTAAACCATAAAATTAGTTTTCACACCCAAAAACCCATTGCCACCCTAAATCCTAAAATTACCCTTGCCACCCAAAAATGTATTACAACCCAAGACTTTACAAATAGCCTTGGCACCCAAAAACCCATACCCACCCCAGACCCTAAACATACCCTTGCCACCCAGACAGACAGACAGAATACGCTTTATTCGATTTAAGAAATATTAAACCATAAAAGCACAATACATTTTAAAAAGAACATACATTACATCAAGATAATTTGGGTAAAAAAGATTAAAAAACACAGACAATTTAAAAAAGGGGAGGACCATCCATTGTCGTCCGGTATCTAGCCACCCCTTTCAGGTATTTGGCTATGTGATCAGTCACGGTTCCATCATTCAGGTATTGCAACTTTTAAAAGGCAGGTCGACATTGTCTCAGGCCATACAACTTTAAAATAGGTAAAATCCATTTTATCCTAAGCATGAAATAAAACTTGCAGAAAAACATAACATGAATTGTCGACTGAGCAGAGGTGTTGTCGCACGGGCATACACATAGGGAGCGAGACCAGTCGTTAGTATTTGGAAAAGTGACCCTGATGTGAAAGATTCCAAGGCGTAAGCGGGTCAGTAACAACCTGTCATAGGCTCCAATAATATCTAGTAAGTATGGTTGCGTTCCTGATTGAGTCAGGAGTAGTTGGTGTGCTCTTACTGACGGTTTCACAATATTAGTAACTAGATTAATAGACTCCAAATGATCGAGACATAGTGATTTTAATTTGTTCCTAGTAACATTATTCAAACTGTCAGGATTAGCAAAGTACTCGGGGTGTTCTAGGTCCTGTAGGAAATTTTTAACGTAGGTCAACCAAGGAATGCGGTCTGCCCCATCAAGAGACAGACAATCGTTGATCAAATCCCTGTTCAAGCTAGTAGAAATGCCGGTCCAGACATTATGCCACAGCAGGATAGGCTGCATTTTAATCTGATTGGACAGGTAGGACAGACCCAGCTCTGCGTGGCATATGAATGTGGCTGTGCTTTTTGGGACCGCTAAGAGATATCTTAAAAACCTATTTTCTACTAGCTGCAGGCACTCAACGTTAGCATAACCCCAGATGCCCGCTCCATACATAGCAATCGGTATACATTTAGCTTTGTAGATTATTAGTAAATCAGTGATTGGGCGCTTTCCTAGCTTTCTAGCAAAGTAAATCAATGCGCCAGTTGCTTTACAAAATAATAATTTTCTAGATTCAATAGCTTTCGCCCATAAGCCCCTTCTTTCAAATACAATGCCCAAGTATGAAAAGTGATTAGTAAGTTCGAGTTTCCTATTATTAATGAAGAAATCTCGACACTTGATACTAGGCTTACAGCATTTCATTGTAAATGTTTTGTTAATGTTTACATGAAGGTCAAGATTTGACATGTAGGCAGAAAAGCTAGAGATAACTTTTTGTAGGCCAAGGGGGTACGAGCCAGTAAGACAGCATCGTCCGCATATAACAATGCTCCAATTGGTCATCTATCAATACATGGTAGATCCTGACAGTCACTACTCAGTTTTACTCCCAGGCTGTTAATGTAAAGGGTGAACAGGAGGGGCGCTAGCACGCACCCCTGCCGCACCCCCTTCTTTACAGGGAAGCTGTGGCTGAGTTCGCCACCTCTTCCATAGCGCACCCGGGCCCTGGCATCTAGGTAGGACTGTTTTAAAAAATTTAAAATAGGTGGATCAACCCCCATGGTCTCTAAAATGCTCCATAGCTTCTGGTGGTTGACGCAATCAAAGGCTGAACTCAAATCAACAAACCACAAAAATAGACTCCCCCTTTTGGCCTGTAGATATTTGATATTTTCCCAGCAGGAGATTCAGGTTCAGGCTCTGTTCAACAGTGCCCAGACCTTGACGGAAACCATACTGTAACTCTGAGATTATGCCCTTTTCCTCCACCCAGAGCTGGAGGCGGTTTAAGACAACACCCCCGGCCACCTTTGCAAAAGACCCCAGAAGTGATATCGGTCTATAACAGGACGGGTCATCGCGATTGCCTTTCTTATAGATAGGGACAAGTATGGACTCCGTCCAGGTGGCTGTGAATCCCAAAGTGCAGCAGGCCTTTAGGACCATTGCTAGCAGGGGTCCCCAGAGCGCTGGACTTGATTTAAATAGATCCACTGGTATGCTGTCTGGGCCCGGGGCTTTACCACCCGTACTCGCATTTATAGCTAAAATCACCTCCTGAGTATCAAAATCAATCTCAATCGGAAGATAATTGGAGGAGTTTGTGCTTAAAACCTCTTCATTTTGGGGATCCACCAGATTGTTATAAAGGCTAGAAAAGTGAGTCACCCATTTATCCTCCCCTATTGTTATTTCGATGCTGGGCATATTACCTGAGGCAAGAAAGGGGGCATTCACGGCCTTCCAAAAACCTTTCATGTCTTTCAGATCTGATGCTCGTTTCAGATTTTGCCATAGTTATAGCTTTATGGCCGACTTGCGTTCCTTAAGGGACAGCTTGTACGCTAATCTAGCCCTTTTTATTGCTCCTCGGTCTTTTATGGGCTTATGTAAGGCAGTTATCAGAGCTGCGTGCGCTTTTGAACATTTGGAGTCAAACCAGCCACTCTTCTTATCTACCCGGTTTTTGCTTTTTACCCGTAATCTATTTTGTATAGACTGAGATATATTTATAAAGGAGCTAAGAACGTCAAGCTTGTTAGCAGTTTCGTCGAGGCAGACCATGAAGTCGTCTTTACAGCTAGTTAAAAGGTGCTTACATAGTTGTAATGTGTTGACGCCTGCCCACTTGACTGTATAGCCATTTTGTCTATTAATAACAATATCTTCCGCCGGGTGGGTAGCCAATGTTTTACTAGTTAGCACCTTGGCAGGAAGATCTAGGAGAACACTGATGGGGTAATGGTCGCTAAAAGCAACGGGATGTATTTTAAAATAGTGTATTCTTTCAGCGTATCTGTTTGATACTAGTATGTGGTCTATGACAGAGGACAGGCCACGGCCATTAAAAGTGCTACTAAAAGGAATTGGGGATAGACATAGATTATTAGCAAAGCCCAGATCCAGAATATATTTTAACAAATTGAGTCGGTCGCCAAGAGCAGAATGTAGAAAATGGGACGAGTCATTATCATCATCTAGTTCAATACCACAAACATCTCCTATCGTGTGTGGGCAGGGTCCACAATTAAAGTCCCCTCCCCAAATTATGCAGTAGTCTTTGCCGGTGCGCTTTTGAATGTTATCCAAGTCTCTCTGCAGATGCATTAGGGTTTGTTCAATATCCACGGCAGGTATCAGAGGTACCGTGCACCGTACTCGGCAACACGAGGAGCGACGTCCGTGTGTGGGATCAAACTACTAAGAAATAAGATTCTGGACTTCTGGGACATACAGGGATCCCTTGGATTTAACATTGAGAAGTGAGACGTCGCGAGATATTGAATCCCAGTGTGGGTTGGAATTAACACCACTAATAAAGGTTATACACAGGAAGACAATAGCCTTGATAAAGTCGCGGGATTAATTCCCATGTAAGCGACGAAACACGTGTCGGCTGTCTGAACATCGGAAAATAAAAAGGAAAAAAGAAATAAGAACTTACCTACTTGTATTTTACTTATGCTCACATCAAGCATGTTTATGTATATTGTGACATAACAGACGTGTGCTGAGGAATTCCTTTGTATATCCACGGCAGGTATATTATTATAAAAATGTATTAGAACTAAGTAATGAATATTGTCTATATTAATTTTAAGCACCTGATATTAGGTCTTGGACTCCACAAAGTCTATCTTGCGTGCATTTAACCTATCGGAAATGTAGGTACAAAGGCCACCCTTATTCCTCCCTGACTCGAAGAAACTGCCGGGGTAAAGAATGTTTTATAACCATTAATATGTTGTGTATTATCTGTCCAGGTTTCTTGAGTACATATAATATCAAATTTATGGATAAATTCCAGCCAGGCAGGGTTAGTCATTTTGGCTTTAAGGCCTGCCACATTCCAAAACAGAATTTCCATTTAATTAGTTCTAGGCACAGGCTGAAGTGCACAATCGATAGGGGGGGGACGGCATAGGGGCCATTGAGATGATGATCAAGGCTATTTGATACGTCACTATGGGAGGTATTTATGATAAGTTGAGTTGTTCCGTTCTGAGTATTGTAGTTAATGGGAATATCTCCTGCCTCAGCGTCGGCTTGCTCGACGTTAGCCACGAGAACTATACATGGCGAGGTTGGACCCGGTGAGTTGTTTCCCGAAGTTTGGGTTTGAGCCACATTACTACTTCTATTTCTAAGTCAATCAATGTCCTCCAGGGAAGAAAGCATCTCAAATCTGTTAAACAAGGGTAGGCTGATTTGGGAGTGGTTCATGGGGTAAGCCGGGGTCTGCTGTGATGCATTAGAAATATGGTTTATAGGAGGGTAGAAATAGCCCAGGGGCAGTACCTTTATACCATGATTGATCACATAATTGGAACCCTGTCTGCGCAAAATCTCTTGTGTTAGATTTGGCGTTCTGAATGTAAAAACAATGCAGTCGCCAGGGAACCTTTTTTCTCTTTTCCCCACCCATCCCACTCTTCTTGCCATTTTAAACTCCCTAAATAGGACGTCGGTTAGGCCGGATTTGGATCCGAGCCAACAGAGGGCCTTATTTCGTAAGGACTCCCAAGATTCAGTTGACTTTGAGGTAAGTTGTGGTACATTCGCCAATATTATTGTGTATGGAGTGGCCTCTGGTGGTAAATTTAAGAGCACCTTCTCCCCATTTACCCTGTCCCTTTCCCTTGGAATAGTACACAGGTTAGGCAACCTTAGAGAATCACTGGGCGCTATTTGGGCTGGCGCTTTGTTGTGATTTAAATTAGGAGTGCTCTTAGAGCCAACACATGCCCCGGAGACCGATTGTAAAATATCTGCCAAGGGGGGCTGAGCTGCCCTGCCGTCATTCAATGTGCTCACTGGGCGGTTATGCAGTGTGTTAGCCCTGTACTTTACTCAACAGGTCCTCAATGACCGATGTCATAGCCAACAATTTCTCTAGGGGAACCAGGGCTGACTTTTGATGATCAGGAACATTGCCAGGCCCCTGGCCCTCCCTCGACACCTGGGGGTTCACGGGGATGGAAAACAACTCTATGCGTCCAAACAAGTTAGTCAATACGCCATCCAGATGCTCTAGGCGACCGTGCAATAGAGCAAAGTTTTTGTCTATGGATTCCTTAATCCTTTCAAGGACGATGTCCTAGGCGGTCACACCAGCAGTGATGGTGGCAGTTTTATCCTCAAGGGGGCAAGGCGGCATTAGCAAAGAAACGTCCATAGTCTGTGTACCTATGGAACAGGTCGTCACCTCAGGATTACACTGAGGGTTACGCTGAGGCCCCTTTTGTTGTTTTTGCTTCTGTGGGCCCACACCCTTCTTGCAGTTCACAGATGCCTTCATCTTTGCCCTTGTGCCATCTGTGGGGAGGTGGGACGTCCGGGTCCTGGCGGCTATGCCGGGCCCGTTGATGGTATCCATATGTGGTGCTATCAATTCATCATGTACAAGGGCCGGGGTATCCAGGGCAACCAGTGCCGCCCCCGAAATGAGGGGAGATGAGCAAGTTTGGTTCTGGGGAATACCACCCAGGTTGTGTGTTCCTAGTGAGGATCGCCTCGGCAGAAATGAGGGGTCTAGAGACAGCCGCCTCTCTGTTAATTCAATTTTGTGACAGAGTAGTGATTCTGCCCTCATTATGAAGGCATCCAAAGTCCCCTTGGTTCCCTTACTCTTGGTTAGGTTGTCAGTGTAAGTCTCTCCGCCACGTAAATAAGTGCAAATCACAGAGCGCGCAAAGCACGGAGGCAGAAAAGGAAATAGAGAAACATTACAGTACCTGGTGATCAGAGAAAGATTGCGGGGAGCCTGTTGTTAGGGAGGGGGCCCAGCCCAGCCTCCTCTGGGCTCCGACGGGTGTGGACGGGCCCGCCCTTGCCCCGGGCTTTGCCCGCGCGTGTCCCGTGCTGCGGGAGGCTGGCAGCGCTCTTATCGCGCCTCCAGGCGCGGGCGGCAGCGTCACGGCCGGCGCCGCTGCAGGGCCGCTGGGAGATATAGTCTCCTGGTTGCCGTTCCCCTCACGGCGGGAAGATGTCGAGCTAGGTGGCCATTCACCTCACGGCAGGTAGGTAATGCTGACAATGGCCGTTCCCCTCACGGCGGCGAAATGTGCAGAGAGCAGCGTCCCTTGCCACCCAAAAACCTATAACCACCTGAAACTCTAAAAATTCCATTGCCACCCAAAAAACCATACCCACCCTAAACCGCAAGAATTCCCTTGCCACCCAAAAACCCATACCAATCCTAAACCCTAAAAATACCCTTGCTACCCAAAAACCCATACCTACCCTAAATCCTAAAAATTCCCTTGCCATCCAAAACCCATACCCACTCTAAACCCATCAGTCCTTACTCATTACTATGTAAATCAGTGACTGTTGTGCCAAAGCTGTAGCTTGCGCTATCTCATCTGCAAAAACATTTTCTTGTCCCACCTCATCTGTTACTTTCTTGTGTGCACTACATTTGATGATAGCTAATCTCGTTGGGAGAGTGATAGCATTCATAAATCTAGAAGTGAGATGTCCATGCTATATCTTGCTCCACTAGAGGTAATAAATCCTCTTTCGGCCCATAGGTGGCAGAAGTTGTGGGCCATGCCAAATGCGTACTGACTATCGGATATATTTTCATTTAATCCTTCTGACAATTCACATGCTCTAATTAAGTTTCTTAACTCTGCAGCCTCTGCTGATGTTTGTTCTAGTCTACTTGTCTCAACTACAGTGTAATTGGTGGTAATTGCATAGGCAGCAGAAATAGTCCCATCCTGCTTCTTTAGACAAGAGCCATCTACAAATAAAGTGCCACCAATAATTGGCATTGGTATATCCACCAGGTCCACTCAATCCTTTGTCTCAGTTTCAGTAACAATCACACAATCATGTTGTACTTCATCCTGTTCCAAAGGAAGAGGCATCAGAGTGGCGTGATTTATTGTGTTGCATCGTTCCAGAGAGACATTTGGGGCCATCAGTGTCAGTTCATGTTGCGTCAATCTGGCACTAGTTAAATGTGTTTTTGTTTTATTCAATAGTATGTCGACTGGATATATATGGATCCATACATATACTGTAACCTCATGTCGCAAAATAATTGAATCTGCCTGATTTAATGCCGCACAACACACAAGATGATGGACGGAATGCTGCACATTGGCAAACATTCACCCCCAGTCACAGATCTGGGTTTAATCCATCGTTATTTTGCTTCACCACGCCACCCCAGTTCAGACATAGCCATATGCAAATCAGTCTTGACCCTGTGCCTCATGGGAACAGTCCAGACCGAACTGCCAAGCCATGTCTTCCCTGGACCGGAATCAAGCATCCTAGGACCGGTTTCAGACTATCAGCCTTCATCAGCCAGGATAGCTTGACTCCAGTGGCGTAGTGAGCACGGGACCCACGTCTGGGCATACCCTTCCCACTTAGGGCAAAATGCAAAACACACAAGATGATGGACGGAATGCTGCACATTGGCAAACATTCACCCCCAGTCACAGATCTGGGTTTAATCCATCGTTATTTTGCTTCACCACGCCACCCCAGTTCAGCCATAGCCATATGCAAATCAGTCTTGACCCTGTGCCTCATGGGAACAGTCCAGACCGAACTGCCAAGCCATGTCTTCCCTGGACCGGAATCAAGCATCCTAGGACCGGTTTCAGACTATCAGCCTTCATCAGCCAGGATAGCTTGACTCCAGTGGCGTAGTGAGCACGGGACCCACGTCTGGGCATACCCTTCCCACTTAGGGCAAAATGCAAAACACACAAGATGATGGACGGAATGCTGCACATTGGCAAACATTCACCCCCAGTCACAGATCTGGGTTTAATCCATCGTTATTTTGCTTCACCACGCCACCCCAGTTCAGACATAGCCATATGCAAATCAGTCTTGACCCTGTGCCTCATGGGAACAGTCCAGACCGAACTGCCAAGCCATGTCTTCCCTGGACCGGAATCAAGCATCCTAGGACCGGTTTCAGACTATCAGCCTTCATCAGCTAGGATAGCTTGACTCCAGTGGCGTAGTGAGCACGGGACCCACGTCTGGGCATACCCTTCCCACTTAGGGCAAAATGCAAAACACACAAGATGATGGACGGAATGCTGCACATTGGCAAACATTCACCCCCAGTCACAGATCTGGGTTTAATCCATCGTTATTTTGCTTCACCACGCCACCCCAGTTCAGACATAGCCATATGCAAATCAGTCTTGACCCTGTGCCTCATGCCGCTGCAGCAATATTTTGGAGGCAGTTTGGTAGGCCTCCTGCTGCCGGATCCAATGTTGAGGAAAAATAGGCACATGGTATATTCTTCTCTCCTTGTTTTTGTGTTAGTCCAGCCAAAGCATAGCCATCTTTTTCATGCAAAAAGAAAGCAAAGCATTTGGTATAATCAGGGGTACCCCCAGCAGGTGCATTACAAAGAGCTTCTTTCAGGGTGATAGAGGTATGTTGATGTTCTGCATGCCACGGAACTGGGTCAGATATGTCTTTATGCATCAAGGATAGTAAAGGCTTCGCTATCAAGGAAACATTTGGTATCCATTGTCTGCAGAATGAGGTCTTGCCGAAAAAGGCATGTATGTCTTTTTGTGTGGTAGGTTGCGGTGTATTTTGAATTACCTTTATGCGATCTGGTGACAGCCTTCTCCCCCCTTTTGACAGGAGGTGACCTAAGTAGGTGACCTCCTGTTGACAATGTTGTAATTTTGATAGCGAAACCTTATGTCCATGTGAAGCCAAAAAGGACAGTACTTTATGTGAAGCATTCTTGCAATCTTCTTCACATTCTGCAGCTATTAGAATATCATTTACGTACTGTAATAACGTAGTTCCTGATGGCAGTATACAATTATCTAGCTGTTTCTTAAGTGCTTGACTGTAAATACTTGGACTTTCTGTATACCCTTGTGGTTGTGAATGAAGACATAAGATTTACCTTGAAAACTGAAGCCAAACAAACATTGACTATCTTCATGAATGGGAATGCTGAAAAACGTGTTTTTGAGATCTATTATGGTAAAGCATTTTGCATTAGCTAGGATAGAAGAAAACATTGCGGTAATATCTGGAACTACTGGATACTGGGGCTGAACTATTGTTAATGGCTCGCAAATCAACTACTATACGATATATTTAATTTGTCCTGTACCATCATCTCATTTGACCAGAGGTGAAATATGACTATTACATACATTTCCAGAAACTCATCGCATTATTCCCTTATCCAATAAATCCAGCATAACTTCTTTTAGTCCCTGGTCACTTTCCTTGGATATCTTGTATTGAGGTATGCGAAACAGCACAGCATAATGGTTCACTTTTATATGAATTGGGTCTATGTGCATATGCCCAGTGTCATTTGGTCCTTGGGCCCATAATTTTAGATCTATGGACTGTAATTCTTGGGGCAAAACATGTTTCCCTGTCACCATATAGCTGTTGGTCTGTGCATCTTTTTTTACATGTCATGTATATGCCATCTGGTGAACAATATATGGTGGCATACATCCTTTTGAATGCTTTTAATCCTAGCAGATTTAGGGAGCATTTGTCTGTTAATACAAATGGCATTTGTCCTGTCGAAGGACCATTAGTAAAATCAAGCAGTTTTGAAATAGGACTTGTCACAACAATATTAGCGAAACCCACCAATTTATCTACTTTTCCGGAGAGATGCATGAGGGAGCGAGCAGTGGGAAATAGAGGTATTAGTAGGGCCTGTATCTATTAGAAACTTATGCTCTTTACGATGAGCTGTCATCTTGACATGGGAGCCAGATTGGTCTACAGGTAGTGGTACTCGCTCCTCTATCTCTCTCTTGGGCCTCCCTATTGGGTCCAGTCATAATAATCTTCCACCTCCATGTATTCTTGTGCGTGAAAAGCGTTATTATGGCCATCAAAACAATTAGCACTCGCATCATGTCGTACATTTTCTGTCCTCCTCCGTCCTCAGCCTCTACCGCTGCCTCTCAATAATTCTATTTGTAGCCCTTGTCCTCTTCCCTGAAGAGAAGGACATTCATTTTTCCAGCGCCCTTCTTGAAAACAATAGGCAGAAGTATTACAGCCTATCAATGTTCTTTGTGGCGCGGAGCTGATTGCGCTTACCTCCTCCCTCTACTACTTCCTCTTGCCCTCACATTACTTCCACATCCCTGCAATCTTCCTCTTTCTGAATATGCCTGCTGCATCAATGCTTTCGTTTTTGTCCATGTGCTTTCATATATTTTTATACTGTCTCCTAACTCAGTCAATAAATTGTTGACAAAGTGAATGGCGAATGTTCAATGCCCTGCTACTGTTGTTAGATCCTGCCCACCGTGAGCCTGGAATGTTTCTCAAAGTCTACTAAAGAGATCTGTTACTTCCTCGCTCGCCTTTTGTTTACATGCTCTTAATTTAGCACAATCAACCTTTTCTCGAGGCAAAATGTATTGCAATTTCCTAATCAATAGTCGAGGCAACAGTAAAATACTTTGCGGGGGCAAATCTCCTGCGTTTCTATTTCTATCATCCAGTTCTAAGTTAGACCAAACTATGTTCAGTTGTGCGTGGTCATTCTGTCTCACCACATCCCATATTTCCTGAGGCTTGACATAACCAAACAACATATGGATATCTTTCAGGGTCATGGGAGCAATATTAGTGGCTTGTTCCAAATTGCCATAGAATCCCTTGGGGTCTTTCCTAGGATCAGGGAGATCCTTTTTTATTGCCATTAATTCTGTCTTTGTCCATACGTATGAACAAACTGGGGGACAGGGTTCACTTGTCCAGCCCGAGTGGGTAAAGGGTGTATTTCCCTCATCTGCAACATTTTCTCTATATTAATACCCCCCCGCTCCACTAATATAATCTAAATCTGGAATTTTCAAAAGTTGATGGGAGGCACGTGCGTGCCATGCATAACATTGCTCAAGCCAATTTTCACCTTTGCACTCCGACAAAGTGGAAACATCACTATTTCTCCATAACTGGACTAATTCTTGTGGGAGCATTTCACTACCTTCCGTTCTTCTTACTATTTCTCTAAATAAATCAATTAGGTGATGTGCCATACATTGAAGAACATATTTTTTTGTCCTTGAGGGCATGGGGTGAAATGTATTAAATGCATTTTCCTTTGTTACTTCCCCTTTTTCCATCCATTCATAAGCCATTGCCCTAATTATTTTCTTTTCTTGTTTATCTACTTGCGTACGTGTACTCATTGGAGTGCCTGTATCCAAAGAGGAACGTTGCATGGGCGTCTTATATTTAATTGATGACCACTGTAAAAGGGGTAACCATTGAGTAGAATCACCAGACTGGGAAGGGGTAGACCCTCCAACTGTCTGTAATACGGGGGTAATAACAATATTGACCCTATTTTTGGACTCGCTGATGTCCCAGTATTAGGCGTATCCTGGATAACGTTTGGCACTATGGAAATAGGTAGAGAAGGTGCTGGAGGTGCGTTTGAAGCGATCCACACCAGAGGGGGTATTTGTGGCTGGGGCAATGGGGGTACAGGTTGTTGGGCCATATTATACGGGGGTGGTTTATCCAAAAGGTCTGTTAAAAAGGGGTTTTCTTTATTTTGGCCCATTTTTTGGCTTGCGATACAAAACATTTTTCTGTTCTGTCCTCATTTTAAGTTCCCTGTCTGTTTGTTCAAAGTTTTCCTGTATTCTCCTAGCATCATATCTATGTATGTTTTCCTTCATTCCTAGTGTGTGCGCATAATTCTCCCATATTTAAAAACTTCCAACACTGCAGGATGTACTTTTCTTTGCATTAAACATTCTTGTAAGTACTGCAATTTTGAAAGATCAAAAGTTCAATTACGAGGGAACTGTAGTATACTTGGCCCTCTAGTTTGTTTACACATTCACCGAGACTCCTTTCTTTACCATTAATATCCAACCTGGCGCTATCTTCAAATGGAGTGGGACTTATTCATCTAATCTATTCCCTGAATTTATACAACAACACTTTGAAATCCATTTCTTCATTTTAGTACAACTAGTACCCATATTTGTTGACAATTCAAACCAATACCAATACTAATACCAATCCCAATATGACCGGTCTATACCAAAAATTCCAATACCAATTCCAAAAATTCCAATACCAATGCAACAGAACAATTTTACCAATTGTTTTCAATCTGTTGATGACGTGTGGCCACTGGTCTTTAGACAAAACGCCTACTCCAAAAGATCAGTCCTCAGCTGGGGAGATCCTGTTGTCAGGAGGCCTGTTTGGGACTTCAGATGGCAGCTGCCTGAGAAACTCAGCCTCCTTAAATTGCAGGGTGCCCCACGATCAGTCGGTTCCAGGTCGCACCTCCATGACCACAGTTTTTTAAACCTGTTGGATGTCTCTCGGCGAGGTCCTCTTCGTGGTTGGCAATTGTGGAAATCGATCTCTTTTAGTCTCCACTTAATCAATAAAGAAGCCAGTAGCCGAAGGTCTGCCAAAGTGACTTGTATTAAATATAGACATGCAGGTACACATAATCACAGCACTAGGATGGCTATGACAAGAGTGGACATCGTACAAAGATGTGCAAGGTTATTTATACATGTGGCACGGGCAGAGGATGTACAAAATATTCCCATACGGAACAATCCCTGATTAGGTGACATCAAAATGGCTTGTTCCTCACAGACAATCAACAAACGAGTATAAACATTACAAGTGGGCATTGCTAGTTCCTTCCCATACATTGACAGACAATCGAACAAATGAGTATAAACATTTCAATGGACATTGCTTGTCCCTTCTCATACATTGATAGACAATCAAAAATCAAGTGTAAACATTACGAGTGAACATAGATGAGCCCTAGATGGCCAAAGAGCAGGTAGGTCAACATTTGGTGTATAAACGACATTGTCAAAACAAGTCTGTTTGTACTCACTTGTAGCAAATCGAAGAGGCACCAAAGTTCGCGATTCAACATCTCGGGGAATACAAAATGGAAGAATTGATGTTCAAATTCATAGAGAAAAATATCTTTTTCACACCATAGCCACCATAATCCCTAAAAATACCCTTGCCACCCAAAAACCCATAACCATCCTCATAGCTACCATAATCCCTAAAATTACATTTGCAACCCAAAAACCAAAAAAAATCCTTGCCACCCAAAAACCTATACCCACCCTAAAATTACCTTTTCTACCCCAAAATCCAAACCCACCCTAAACTCTAAACATTTCCTTGCCACCCAAAACCCACACCCAACCTAAACCCTAAAAATGTCCTTGCCCCCCTAAAACCCATACCCATTCTAATACCTAAATATTCCAGTCAAAAACCCACACCCACCCTACACCTGAAAAATGCCCGTGACACAGAAACCCATAAACCCTAAAAATTCCCCCACCCAAAACCCATACTCACCCTAAAAATTCCCTTGCCACCCAAAATTCCATACCCACACTAAACCCTAAAACTACCCCTGCCAACCAAAAACTCATGTCTACATTAAATCTTAAAATTCCCTTGCCATCAAAAACCCATTCCTACCCTTAACACTCAAAATTCACTTGCCCCCAAAAACCCAAACCCACCCTAAATCCTAAAAAATCCCTCACCACTCAAAAACCCATACACACCCTAAAGTTACCCTTTAGACCCAAAACCAAACCCACCCTACACCTGAAAAATGCCCTTGTCAAACAGAAACCCATACTTACCCTAAAAGTCCCCCACCCAAAAACCATACTCCCTCTAAAAATTCCCTCGCCACCCAAAAACCCCTAGCCATCCTAAACCCTAAAAATACCCTTGCCACCCAGAAATCCATACCTCAAACCCTAAAAATTCCCTTGCCAACCAAAATCTCATACCAATCCTAAACGCTGAAAATACACTTGCCACCCAGAAACTCATACCTACTCTAAATCTTAAACATTCTCTTGCCATCCATAAACCCTAAAAATTCCCCCACCCAAAAACCCATACTCGCCCTAAAAATTCCCTTGCCACCCAAAATTCCATGCCCACCCTAAACCCACCCCTGCCAACCAAAAACTCATGTCTACATTAAATCTTAAAATTCCCTTGCCATCAAAAACCCATTCGTACCCTTAACACTCAAAATTCACTTGCCCCCAAAAACCCAAACCCACCCTAAATCCTAAAAAATCCCTCACCACTCAAAAACCCATACACACCCTAAAGTTACCCTTTAGACCCAAAAACCAAACCCACCCTACACCTGAAAAATGCCCTTGTCAAACAGAAACCCATACTTACCCTAAAAAGTCCCCCACCCAAAAAACCATACTCCCTCTAAAAATTCCCTCGCCACCCCATAACCCCTAGCCATCCTAAACCCTAAAAATACCCTTGCCACCCAGAAATCCATACGTCAAACCCTAAAAATTCCCTTGCCAACCAAAATCTCATACCAATCCTAAACGCTGAAAATACACTTGCCACCCAGAAACTCATACCTACTCTAAATCTTAAACATTCTCTTGCCATCTAAAAACCCCTACCCACCCTAAACCCTAAAATGACCCTTACCACCCGAAAACGCCAAACCCCACCCTAAATCCCAAAACTTCCCTTGTCACCCAAAAACCCAAACCCTCCCTTGCCACCCAAAAAACTAAACCCACCTTAAACCCTAAAAATGTCTTTCTTACCCGAAAACCCATACCCAGCCTAAACCCTAAAGATTCCCTTGGCACCCATAGTCCCATACCCATGTAAACCCTAAAAATACCCTTGCCACCCAGAAACTCATACCTACCCTATACCCTAAAAATTCCCTAGTCACCCAAAAACCCATACCCAGTTTAAACCCTAAAAATACCGTTGCCAACAAGAAACTCATACAGACCCTAAATCCTAAAAGTTCCCTTGCCATCCAAAAATCCATATCCACCCTTAAATGACCCTTGCCACCCAAAAACCCTAACCCCAAAAACTCCCTTGCCACCCAAAAACCCAAACCCACTTCAAACCCTAAAAATTGACTTGCCACAGAAAAACCCAATAAATTCCCTTGCCACCTAAAAAGCCAAACCCACCTTAAACCCTAAAATTACCCTCTGCCACTCAAAAACGCAAACCCTCACTAAACCCTAAAATTACCTTTTCCAGCCAAAAGCCCATACCCACCCCAATCCATAAAAATTCCATTCACACCCATAAACCCATGCCCATCTTAAACCTTAAATATATCCTTGTCACTCAGAAAGTCAAACCTACCATAAAACCTAAGAATTCCCTTGCCACCCAAAAACCCATACCCATCCTAAACAGTAAAAATTTGCTTGTTACCCAAAACCCATATCCACCCTAAACCCTAAAATGACCCTTGCCACCCCAAAACCACCCTAAAATTACCTTTGCCACCCAAAAAGCCATACCCACCCTAAACCCTAAAAATTCCCTTGCAACCTAAAAACCCATACCCACTTTAAAAATGTCCTTGCCACCCAAAAACCCATACCCATTCTAAACAGTAAAAATTGCCTCATCAGCCAAAAACCCAAACCCACCATAAACCCTGAAATGACCCCTGCCACCCAAAAACCAAATCCCACTCTAAACCCTACAAACTATAATTGCCACCCCTTACTTGCCATCAACCCCAAAAATTCCTTTGCCACCCAAAAACCCATACCTACCCTAACGCAAAAAAACTACAGGAGCCACCCAAAAACCCATACCTACCGTAAACCCTAAAAATTCCCTTGCTACTCAAAAACCCATACACACCCTAAACCCTGAAAATTAACATTGCCACCCAAAAACACATACCCATCCTAAACCGAACAAAATACCCTTGCCACACAAAAACCCATACCCACTGTGAACCCTAAAAATTCCCTTGCCACCCGAAAACCCATACACACCTTAAAAATTCCCTTGCCACCAAAAAAGCCATACCCATCCTAGATCTTAAAAATGCCCTTGCCACCCAGAAGCCCACACCTACCTTAAACCCAAAAATTCCTTTGCCATCAAAATGTTATACCCACCCTAAACAGTAAAATGACCCTTGCCACCCAATAACCAATACGCACCCTATACACTAAAACCTCTCTTGCCACACTAAAACCCAAACGCACCCTAACCCCCAAAGGTTCCCTTGCCACCTAACAACCCATACCCACCCTAAACCCTAAAAACTACCCAAAGCCACTCTAAAAACTACAGTTGCCACCCAAAAATCCATACCAACCATCAACCCTAAAAATTCCCATGCCACCTAAAAACCCATACCCACCCTAAACCCTAAAAACTACAGGAGCCACCCAAAAACCCATACCTACATTAAACCCTAAAAATTCCCCTGCCACCCAAAAACGCAACCCACCCTAAACCCTAAAATGACTCTTGATACCCAAAAACCCAAACCCACCCTATACACTAAAAACTCTCTTGCCACACTAAAACCCAGATGCACCCTACCCCCCAAAAGTTCCCTTCGCACCTAACAACGCATACCCACCCTAAACCCTAAAAATACCCTAGCCACCCAAAAAATCATGCCTACACTAAAGCCTATAAATTCCCTTGCCATCCAAAAACCCATACCCAACCTAAACCCTAAAATCATCCTTGCTAAGGAAAAACCCAAGCCCACCTCAAACATTCCTTGGTCACCCAAAAAACCAAACCCACACTAAACCCTAAAAATGTCCTTGCTAGCTAAAAACCCATATCGACCGTAACCCCTAAAAATTCCTGTGTCACCCAAAAACCCATACCCACCCTAAACTGACCCTTGTCGTCCAAAAACCCAAACCCACCCTCAAGCCTAAAAATACCCTGCCACCCAAAAACCCATAGCTACCCTAAATATTCCCCTGCCTCTCAAAAACACACTCACCCTAAAATTACCCTTGCCACCCAAAAACCGAAACCTACCCTAAAAATTCCCTTGCCAGAGAAAAACCCATACCTACCCTAAAAAGTCCTTTGCCACCAAAAAACCCAAACCCACCCCAACCAAAAAATACCCTTACCACCCAAAAACCCATAGATGCTCTAAACCCTAAAAATTCCCCTGCCTCTCAGAAACACACACACCCTAATATTACCCTTGCCACCCAAAAAACGAAACCTACCCTAAACATTCCCTTGCCGCAGGAAAACCCATACCTACCCTAAAAAGTCCCTTGCTACCCAAAAACCCAAATCCACCCTAAACCAAAAATATCCTTGCCATCTAAAAACCCATGGATACTCTAAACCCTAAAAATTCCCTTGCTACCCAGAAACCCAAACCCACCCTAAAATTTGCCTTGCCATCCAAAAACTCAACCTAAATCGTAAAAATTCCCTTGTCACCCAGAAACCCATAACCACCCTAAAGACTAAAAATTCCCTTCCCACCGAAAAACCCATACCCAACCTAAACCGCAGAAGTATCCTTGCCACCCAAAACCCAAACCGACCCTAAACCCTAAAAATTCTTTGCCACCAAAAAAACCATACCCACCCAAAATTCTAAAAATTCCCTTGCCACCCAAAAACCCATACCAATCCTAAAACCTGAAAATACCCTCTCCACACAGAAACCCATACCCACCCTAAACCTTAAAAAATCCCTTGCCACCCAAAAACCCATATCCACGCTAAGCTCTAAAACTACCATTCCCACCCAAAAACCCATACCCATCCTGAATCTTAAAATGTTCCTTGCCAACCAAAATCCCATTCCACTCCTTAAACCTAAAAATACACGCTCCACCCAGAAGTTCATACTTACCCTTAAAAATTCCCTTGCATTCAGAAACCAATACCACCCTAAACCCTAAAATGACCCTTGGCACCCGAAAACCCAAATCCACCCTAAACCTTAATATTACCCTTGCAACTCAAAACCCATACCCACCCTAAGCCCTGAAAATACCCTTACCACCCTAAAGCCCATACCTGCACTAATCCCTAAAAATTCCCTTGCCACCCAAAATCCATACCTACTCTTAATCTTAATAATTCCCTTGCAACCCAAAAACCCACAGCTATCTTAAACCCGTAAAATTCTGTTGCCACTCGAAAAGCCTATACCCACCCTAAAATTACCCTTGTCACGCTAAAATCCCAAACCTACCCAAAACCCTAAAAATGTTGTTGCCACCCAAATACCCATACCCACCCTATACACTAAATATTCCCTTGGCACTTAAAAACCAAACCCACCATAAACCCTGAAATGACCCCTGCCACCCAGAAACCAAAACCCACTCTAAACCCTACAAACCCAGTTGCCACCCAGAAACCCATACCTACCATAAACCCTAAAAATTCCCTTGCCACCCGCAACCCATACCCACCCTAACGCAAAAACTACAGAGCCACCCACAATGTTAACCCATACCTACACGTAGAACACATGTTAAACAATTCAGTTACACTTACAAGGTATATGCGTCACATTTAAAGAGCCGGAAAGATGGACAAATAGGGCGGATGGGGGAGAGGGAGGAAAGGGGGAGGACAGAGCGTAGAAGGTATGAGAGACAAATGGACGTCTGCCCACATAACCGACTGGGTAGGTGACGGCCGAGAGGGAATCCACAGCCAGTCTCCCTATAGCTCTCAAGGAAGCTCCATCGGGAATCGGTCAGATAGCTAGGTCTCAACAGATGACGGAAAAATTCACAGAAGAATGTCTAGATGTGAAGCAGGATGGGAGCTAAGAACCAAGTGGGTTAGGGTAAAGGTCAAGAGCTGGAAAGGAAATAAGTAGAGTGGATAGGGGTAGGGCGTAGTAAGAGGGGGAGGAGGAGATAAGGTTAGCAGAGACGAAGGAGATGTCTGCCCAAAGACCGGCTGGGTAGGAGACTGCTGAGGAGGGAATCCACAGCCCATCTCCCCTACAGCTATCCAGGTAGCTCCACCGGGCATCAGTCAGAATGGCTAGTCTCAATAGTCGAGGGAAGGTTCCCAGAGTAAATGTTTTGGTGGGGGGGAGGAACAGGCTTGTGTGAAGGCTGACCCTAAATATTCTCTTGCCACCAACAAACCCTTCTCCAGCATAAACCCAAAAATTACACTTGCAACCTAAAAACCCATACCTACAACTCAAATCCTAAAAATACCCTTGCCACCCAAAAACATAACCCACACTGAATCCTAAAATGTCTCTTGCTATCCAAAAACCCAAACCCACTCTAAACACTAAAAACTCTCTTGCTACCCAAAACGCAAACCCACCATAAGCCCTAAAAGTTCCCTTGCCACTCAAAAACCATAACACACGCTAAAAATCCCATTGTCACCTAAAAAGCCATGCCAACACTAAAGCCTAAATAATTCCCTTCGCCATCCAAAACCAATGCCCATGCCCAACCTAAACACCTAAAATCACCCTTGCTACAAAACCCAAGTCCACCTCAAACATTGCATAGAACCAAACCACACTAAACCCTAAACATGTCCTTGTCACCTAAAAACCCATATCCACCCTAAACCCTATATAGTTCCTTTGTAACCAAAAACCCATACCCAGCCTAAACTGACCCTTGTCGTCCAAAACTCATACCCACCCTCAAGCCTAAAATACCCTGCCACCCAAAAACCCATAGTTAACCTAAATATTCCCTTGCCACCCAAAAACATACCTACCCTAAATCCTAAAATTACCCTTGCCATCCAAAACCAAAACCTACCCTAAAAATTCCATTGCCACCTAAAAACCCATACGCACCTAATCCCTAAAAGTCCATTGCCAGCCCAAAAACCCAAACCTACCCTAAACCCTAAAAATTCCCTTGCCACCCAAAAACCCATACCCACTCTAAATCCTAAAATTACCTTTGCCACTCGAAACACACACACCTAATATTACCCTGCACCCAAAAATGAAACCTACCTAAAAATTCCATTGCCATCCAAAAACCCATACCCACCCTACACATTAAAAATGCCTTTGCCACCCAAGAACCCATTCCTACCCTAAACCCTAAAAATTCCCTTGCCAGCCAGAAACCCATACCACCCTACACCCTAAAATTTCCATTGTCACTCAAAAACCCAAACCCATTCTAAACCCTAAAAATTCCCTTGTCACCCAAAAACCCAGACCAACCCTAAACCTTAAAAATTCCTTTGTCACCCAGAAACCCATACCCAACCTAAACTCAGAAGTATCCTTGCCACCCAAAACCTGAACCAGCCTTAACCCTAAAAATTCATTTGCCACCAAAAACCATACCCACCCTAAACTCTAAAAATTCCCTTGCCACCCAAAAACCCATACCATACCCTAAACCCTGAAAATACCCTCTGCCACCCAGAAACCCATACCCACCCTAAACCTTAAAAATACCCTTGCCACCCAAAAACCCATATCCACGCTAAGCTCGTAAAATTACCATTCCCACCCAAAAACCCATACCTATACCCATCCTGAACACTTAAAATGATCCCTTGCCAACCTAAAATCCACATTCCACTCCTGTAAACCCTAAAAATGACCCTTGCTAACCAAACCCAAAACCATTCATACATACCCTAAAAATACCCTCATCACCCAAAAACACCAAACCCAAACCTTAAAATTCCCTTGCCACTCAAAAACGCAAATCCACACTAAACCATAAAAATTACACTTCGCCACCCAAAACCCATACCCACCATAAACCATGAAAATGTCCTTCCCACCCGAAAACCTATACCTGCCCTAAACCGCTAAAATTATCCTAGCCACCCAAAAACCCAAACCGACTCTTAACTAATAATTCCCTTGCCACCCAAAAACCCATAGCCACCCAAAACCCTAAAATTTCCGTTGCTACAGAAAAGTTATACCAATACTTAAACCTAAAAGTACCCTCGTCCACCTAGAAATCCCATATGTACCCTAAACCTTAAAAATGTCCCTGCCATCCAAATACCACCCACCCTATACCCTAAATATTCCCTTGGCACTCAAAAACAAATACCCACCCTAAACCCCAGAAATACCCTTGCCACCCAGAAACTCATAGCTACCATAAACCCTAAAAATTCCCATACCACCTAAAAACCATACCCACCCAAAACCCTAAATATTCTCTTGCCACCAACAAACCCTTACCCAGCATAAACCCAAAAATTACACTTGCAACCTAAAAACCCATATACAACTCAAATCTTAAAAATACCCTTGCCACTCAAAAACATAACTACACTAAATCCTAAAAATGTCCTTGCAATCCAAAAACCCATACCCACCCTAAAATAGACCTTGCCACCCAAAAACGCAAACACACCATATGCCCTAAAAGTTCCCTTGCCATTCAAAAACCAAAACACATGCTAAAAATCCCATTGTCCCCTAAAAAGCCACACAAACCCTAAAGCCTAAAAAATTCCCTTTGCATTCCGAAACCAATGCCCATGCTAAACCCCAGAAATACCCTTGCCACCCAGAAACTCATAGCTTCCATAAATCCTAAAAGTTCCCTTGTCACCTAAAAAACCATATCCACCCTAAACCCTATATATTCTTTTGAAATCAAAAAACCCTTACCCTAGCCTAAATTCTAAAATTGCACTTGTCACCTAAAAACCCATACCCAACTCTTAATAATACCCTTGCCAACCAAAAACATACCTACTCTAAATCCTAAAAGTTCCCTTGCCATCCAAAAACCAAAATCCACCCTAAAATTTCCATTGCCACCTAAAAAGCCATATGCACCCTAAACCCCAAAAATTCCATTGCAGCCCAAAAACCTAAACCTACCCTAAACTCTAAAACTTCCCTTGCTAACCAAAAGCCCATACCCACTGTAAATCCTAAAATTACCTTTGTCACCCAAAAACCTATAATCACCAGAAACCCTAAAAATTCCTTTGCCATCCAAAAACCCATACCCACCCTGCACCTTAAAAATGCTGTTGCCACCTAAGAACCCATTACCACCCTAAAAATTCCCTTGCCAGCCAGAAACCCATACCACCCTACACCCTAAAATGACCATTGCCACTCAAAAACCCAAACCCATTCTAAGCCCTAAAAATTCCCTTGTCACCCAAAAACCCAAACCAACCCTAAACCTTAAAAATTCCTTTGACACGCAAAAACAGATTCCGACCCTAAACCCTAAAAATGTCATTGCCACTTAAAAACCCATACCCACACTAAACTCTTAAAATACCTTTGCCACAAAAAATCCAATACATACCCTAAGCCATAAAAATTCTCTTGCCACCCAGAAACCCATACCCACCCTAAATCCTAAAATTAACCTTGCCACCCAAAAACTCAAATCCATCCTAAATCCTAAAAGCGGCCTTGCTATCCGAAACCCACACTTGCCCTAAACACTAATATGACCCTTGCTACCTAAAAACCCAAACCCACCGTAAACCCTAAAATAACCCTTGCCAACCAAAAACCCAAAACCATTATAAACCCTAAAAATACCCTCATCACCCAAAAACGCAAACCCACCCTAAAAATGTCCTTGCCACCCAAAAACGCAAATCCACACTAAACCATTAAAATTCATTTGCCACCCAAAAACCCATACCCACCATAAACCATAAAAATGTCCTTCCCACCCAAAAACCCATACCCCCCTAAACTGCAAAATTATCCTAGCCACCCAAAAACCCAAACCGACCCTAAACCCTAAAATTCCCTTGCCACCCAAAAACCCATACCCACCCAAAACCCTAAAATTTCCCTTGCTACAAAAAAGTGACACCAATACTTAAACCTAAAAGTACCTTCTCCACCTAGAAACCCATATCTACCCTAAACCTCACAAATTCCCTTGCCACCCAAAAACCCATACCCACAATAAACCCTAAAAATGCCCTTGCCACTAAAAAAACACCCACCCCCTACACTAAACCCTACAAATTCCCTTGCCGCTCAAAATTCAAAATCCACCTTAAACCCTAAAACTTCCCTTGCCACCCAAAAACCCATACCCACCCTAATCCCTAAAAACTAGAATTCCCACCCAAAAACCCATACCTACCATAAACCCGAAAAATTCCCTTGCCACCTAAAAACCCATACCCACCATAAACCTTAAAAAATCCTTGCCATCCAGAAACTCATATCTACCGTAAACCCTAAAAATGCCCTTGCCGACCAAAAACCCAAACTCACCCTAAATCCTAGCAAATTCCCTTGCCACCCAAAAACACATACCCACACTAAACCATAAAATGACCATTGCAACCCAAAAACCCAAACCCACCCTAAACCCTAAAAATTCCCTTGCCATCCAAAACCCATACCTACCCTAAACGCTAAAATGACCCTTCCCACCAAAATATTCAAACCCACTCTAAACCTTAAAATTACGCTAGTCACCCAAATACCCATATCCAACCTAAACCCTAAAATTCCCTTGCCACCCAAAACCCAAACCCACCCTAAACCGAAAAATACTCTTGGCACCCAAAACCCATAGCAGTGTGCTAATCCTACACCTTGCTGTAGAAATGGCAAAAACTGTCTTCCTTTCTATCTGGAAGGGAATTGCATTGTTGGAAATGAATGGCATTGTGCTTATCCAATGTTTAAAAACTTTGATAGAAAAACAGACATTTAAGGTGAACAAAGTGAGTGTTGCTGGTATTCTATGTAAGAGCTGCTCTCCACCTAAACTGGGAAACTAACCAGATTTCTCTACTTCTGTTATTGGCATAATTTATACTGCTGTCCACCTAAACTTGTGAATTACCCAGAATTCTCAGCTTCTATTTTGCATCATTTATGCGGCACTCTATGTCTGAAAGGGTATTGTTTTGACTAACACTGGGTTCACCCTTTCATCTGGACAAAGCTAAACCTCTCTGAAAAAGTTAGAATGATAGCAAAACATGTATACAAGTTTGCTTTTATTCACTTCAGGTGGCCCTGGATGGTGTTTTACTAATCCAGAGCTGTAATACTGTTCCTAGAGTGATGAAAACCTTCTATCATTTTACAGCCAGGCATGGATAGCAGTTTGCTATTCCAACAACCTTGCTGTAGAAATGGCAAAAAGTGTGTTCTTTTCAATCTGGAAGTGAATGGCATTGTGCTACTCCAATGCTTAAAAACGTTGATGGAAAAACAGATAAATTAAGAGTGTATTGGTAAGGTTTTCTACATAGGAGCTGCTCTCCACCTAAACTTGGAAACTAACTAGATTTCTCTACTTAGGTTTTTGGCATAATTTATATTGCTCTCCATCTAAACTTGGGAATTACCCAGAATTCTCTGCTTCTGTTTTGCATAAACTACCCACAGTTCTCTACTTCTTTTTTGCATAATTTATGCTGCGCTGCACCTAAACTTGGGAATTACTCAGAATTCTCAGCTTCTATTCTGCATAATTTATGCGCTACACTCTGTCTGAAAGGGTATTGTTTTGACTCACTCAGGGTGTTTCGTTTTTATCTGGACAAAGTTAAACTTCTCTGAAAAGCTATAATGATAGCAAAGCATATATTGTGGTTGCTTTTACTCATTTCAGGTTGGATTGGATAGTGTTTTACTAATCGAAAGCTGTAATACTGTTCCAGGAGTGGTGAAAGTCTATCATTTTACAGCTAGGCATGTATACCAGTGTGCTAATCCTACACCTTGCTGTAGAAATGGCAAAACATATTTTCGTTTCTATCTGGAGGTGAATGGCGTTGTGCTTATCCAATGCTTAAACACTTTGATAGAAAAACAAACATTTAAGGTGAACAAATTGAGAGTGTTGCTGGTATTGTAGGGTTTTCTACATAGGAGCTGCTCTCCACCTAAACTTGGGAACTAACTAGAATTCTCTACTTTGGTTTTTGGCATAATTTATACTGCTCTCCACCTAAACTTGGGAATTACCCAGAATTCTCCAGCTTCTATTGTGCATAATTTAGGCAGCACTCTGTCTGAAAAGGTATTGTTTTGACTAAAAACTGTGTGCTCCCTAACATCTGGATATAGCTAAACCTCTTGGAAAAAGCTATAATAATGCCAAAACATGTATAAGGGTTTGCTTTTATTCATTGCAGGTTGGCTTGGATGGTGTTTTATTAATCCAAAGCTGTAATACTGTTCCTGGAATGGTGAAAGGCTTTTATCATTTTACAGCCAGGCATGGATAGCAGTGTGCTAATCCTACACCTTGCTGTAGAAATGGCAAAAACTGTCTTCCTTTCTATCTGGAAGTGAATGGCATTGGGCTTATCCAACCAATGCTTAAAAACTTTGATTTAAATAAAACAGACATTTAAGGAGAACAAATTAAAAGTGTTGCTGGGATTGTAGTGTTTTCTACATAGGAGCTGCTCTCCACCTAAACTTGGAAACTAGCCAGATTTCTCTACTTCGGTTTTTGGCATAATTTTTGCTGCTCTCCACTTAAACTTGGGAATTACCCAGAAGTCTCAGCTTCTATTTTGCATAATTTATGCAGCACACTGTCTGAAAGGTTATTGTTTTGACTTACTCTGGGTGACTGTTTGGGGTGTGCTTTTATTCATTTCAGGTTGGCTTAGGTGGTGTTTTACTAATTGTAGGAGAGTAGGATCTGCTTCACATGGGTACCCCCACTTTTGCTGACGCTTCACTGTTTTTCGACTTTAGTCTGGCTGGGGCCCTGCTAATCAGAGACCCCAGCCTAGCTGCTTCCTCTCTAAAATGGTTTCCATGTGCCTTAGGCACATCTCTGATTGGAATCTGGAGTGCCCTTATAAGTCCCTAGTATATGGTATACTATGTACCCAGGGCATAGGTACCTCAGAGGCCTACCAGGGGCTGCAGCATGTATTGTGCCACCCCTGGAAGGCCATCCAAAATGACACCACAGGTCTGCTACTGCAGCCTGGGTAAGGTGGTGCTTGCACCCCTTACTGTGATATAGGTTTACCTATCTCACTACATATGTACACACATATAAACCTATAAGTCACTCCTATGGCAGGCCTTACCAATCCTGAAGGCAGAGTGCTTGGTTTTTATGTGAGAGGGTGCCCTGCATGAGCATAGCCCCTCTACAGCATTCGGAGTCCCTCCTCTGATGCTGTTTGTGGTACAGCCTGACCATATACTCTTAAGTGCATTATATCCTCGCGGGTACAATGCTAACTTTGGACTGGCTGCACCAAAACATGTCGTGTTTGGTGTCAAACATCTTGGAATACTACCCCCCTTGCCAGTTCTAGCGGCGGGGTAGCATTCCACCCTTCTAGAGGAGAGACATGTACCCACCGGCATACCGGTAACCCTTTCCAG